>CM055121.1:403933946-404675748 GCA_029206835.1 Rana muscosa
ACCAGCCAGTTATGCCCAGGCTACCAGTAAGCATATACACCAGCCAGTTATTACCAGGCTACCAGTAAGCATGTACACCAGCCTGTTATGCCCAGACTACCGGTAAGCATGTACACCAGCCCCTTATTTCCAGACTACCAATAAGCATGTACACCAGCCAGTTAATCCCAGACTACCAGTAAGCATGTACACCAGCCTGTTATGCCCAGGCTACCGGTAAGCATGTACACCAGCCTGTTATACCCAGGCTACCGGTAAGCATGTACACCAGCCTGTTATGCCCAGGCTACCGGTAAGCATGTACACCAGCCTGTTATGCCCAGGCTACCGGTAAGCATGTACACCAGCCTGTTATGCCCAGGCTACCGGTAAGCATGTACACCAGCCTGTTATGCCCAGGCTACCGGTAAGCATGTACGCCAGCCAGTTATGCCCAGGCTACCGGTAAGCATGTACGCCAGCCAGTTATGCCCAGGCTACCAGTAAGCATGTACGCCAGCCAGTTATGCCCAGACTACCAGTAAGCATGTACACCAGCCAGTTATGCCCAGGCTACCGGTAAGCATGTACACCAGCCAGTTATGCCCAGGCTACCAGTAAGCATGTACGCCAGCCAGTTATGCCCAGGCTACCAGTAAGCATGTACGCCAGCCAGTTATGCCCAGACTACCAGTAAGCATGTACACCAGCCAGTTATGCCCAGACTACCAGTAAGCATGTACACCAGCCAGTTATGCCCAGGCTACCAGTAAGCATGTACACCAGCCAGTTATGCCCAGGCTACCAGTAAGCATGTACGCCAGCCAGTTATGCCCAGACTACCAGTAAGCATGTACACCAGCCAGTTATGCCCAGACTACCAGTAAGCCTGTACACCAGCCAGTTATGCCCAGGCTATCAGTAAGCCTGTACACCAGCCAGTTATGCCCAGGCTACCCGTAAGCATGTACACCAGCCAGTTATGCCCAGGCTACCCATAAGCATGTACACCAGCCTTTCTTAACATTTTCAGCACAGAGGAAGCCTTGATATAACTTTCTGGTATCAGGAAACCCCTGCTAAAAATGACTATATCTACAAATCATGATACATACGTGTCCTGGTCAGTGGGAAGAATACTCCTTACACTTGTGAAGAATTAGCCCCTAAATAGCTTAAAAGATCAACTGTGTCAGTAGGAACTTATCTGAAAGGCAGAAATTCTTTAAGGAACCTCTGGAGGAACCCTTATGTAGACAGTGCTGCACTTCCAACATATATACAGAAATTCAACAGAAACCATTGTAGTTTTCCTTTAAAATATTTAAATATTTTCTTTTCTTATTACATTTTCTACTGCAAAATGGTAATCAAATTTGTCAGAATTATTTGTTTACAATTTTTCCTTTTTTTCCCTATAAAATGTATTTTCAGAGGGATGTTCGCTTGTCAAATGTAGACCAATCCCAAGGCATGAAGGACATTTGGATGTTTTTTTTAATTGCTAAGAAATTATGTTTCCAAAGTTCATAAAGAGTGAACAGAGCAAATAGGTGTTGAAATTTGTAAAATATATCCCCCTAATGGGGCAGAGCTTGAAAAAAAAAACTAAGAAAAAATATTTTAACCATTCCATACTTACAGTATCTCACAAAAGTGAGTACACCCCGCACATTTTTGTAAATATTTTATTATATATTTTCATGTGACCACACTGAAGAAATTACACTTTGCTACAATGTAAAGTAGTGAGTGTACAGCTTGTATAACAGTGTAAATTTGCTGTCCCCTCAAAATAACTCAACACACAGCCATTAATGTCTAAACCGCTGGCAACAAAAGTAAGTACACCCCTAAGTGAAAATTTCCAAATTGGGCCCAAAGTGTCAATATTTTGTGTGGCCACCATTATTTTCCAGCACTGCCTTAACCCTCTTGGGAATGGAGTTCACCAGAGATTCACAGGTTGCCACTGGAGTCCTCTTCCATGATGACATCACGGAGCTGGTGGATGTTAGAGACCTTGCGCTCCTCCACCTTCCGTTTGAGGATGCCCCACAGAAGCTCAGTAGGGTTTAGGTCAGGAAACATGCTTGGCCAGTCCGTCACCTTGACCCTCAGCTGCCTTTCAAGACAGTGGTCGTCTTGGAGGTGTGTTTGGGGTTGTTATCATGATGGAATACTGCCCTGCGGCCCAGTCTCCGAAGGGAGAGAATATGCTCTGCTTCAGTATGTCACAGTACATGTTGGCATTCATGGTTCCCTCAATGAACTGTAGCTCCCCAGTGCCGGCAGCACTCATGCAGCCCCAGACCATGACACTCCCACCACCATGCTTGACTGTAGGCGAGACACACTTGTCTTTGTACGCCTCACCTGGTTGCCGCCCACACGCTTGACACCATCTGAACCAAATAAGTTTATCTTGGTCTTATCAGACCACAGGACATGGTTCCATCAATCCATGTCCTTAGTCTTCAGCAATCTGTTTGCAGGCATCATTTTTAGAAGAGGCTTCCTTCTGGGACGACAGCCATGCAGACCAATTTGATGCAGTGTGGGGCGCATGGTCTGAGCACCGACAGGCTGACCCCCCCCCACCCCTTCAACCTCTGCAGCAATGCTGGCAGTACTCGTACATCTATTTCCCAAAGACAACCTGTGAATATGACGCTGAGCACGTGCACTCAACTTCTTTGGTCGACCATGGCGAGGCCTGTTCTGAGTGGAACCTGTCCTGTTAATCCACTGTATGGTCTTGGCCACCGTGCTGCAGCTCAGTTTCAGGGTCTTGGCAATCTTCTTATAGCCTAGGCCATCTTTATGTAGAGCAACAATTCTTTTTTTTTTTCAGATCCTCACTTCTTTGCCATGAGGTGCCATGTTGAACTTCCAGTGACCAGTATGAGAGAGTGAGAGCGATAACACCAAGTTTAACACACCTGCTCCCCATTTACACCTGAGACCTTGTAACACTAACGAGTCACATGACACCAGGGAGGGAAAATTGCTAATTGGGCCCATTTTGGGCATTTTTCACTTAGGGATGTACTCACTTGCCAGCGGTTTAGACATTAATGGCTGTGTGTTGAGTTATTTTGAGGGGACAGCAAATTTACACTGTTATACAAGCTGTACACTCGCTACTTTACATTGTAGCAAAGTGTGATTTCTTCAGTGTTGTAACATGAAAAGATAGAATATAGGGCCGAAACAACTAATCGATTAATCGACAACTAATCGATTATGAAATTAATCGATTACTATTTTCATAATCGATTAATCGGCCAGTAACATAATTGGGTTAAAAAAACTAAAATAATCCCTTTACAGTACAAAAAGAGCAAATCACTACTGTAAATATTACTTTCACTGTCCCACAGTAAAAATGAACCCCTTACAGTAGCGATTATTTGCTCTTTTTGTACTAATTTTTGTTTTTTGACCCCATTATGTTACTAAACATCTCAGGCCTGGGTCACACCTCTGTGTTTTTTGGTGCTTTTTTCAGAAACACACTACGGTTCATTTACATGGTTTCCTATGGGACATGTTCTCATCCATGCTTTTTTCAGCTGCTGCGTATTTGGAAAGGGCAAGGTTTTTTTTTTTTTATGCAAAACGGTGCTATTTTAATCGAAACAATAATCGGCCAACTAATCGATTACGATAATAATCGTTAGTTGCAGCCCTAATATAATAAAATATTTACAAAAATGTGAGGGGTGTACTGACTTTTGTGAGATGCTGTATATTCAAGGTGAGGAATAAAAGCTTTTGGCACCTTGCAGTAGCACTTTCCTTTAGCTTCTTATGCTTGCCTTATATGTTTCTGTTAATGACACGCTGTACTCTGTAGTCATTCATAATTAAGATGAGGGGGTGGTATTTCCAAGAACATCTAGTGAGCAGACTTCACCAGAAAATATAAGACATTCCGTAGGAAATTGGTTAGTTACTGAAAGAACAACACACTGTCCTCACTTATATAATTCCTGGAAAGCAGAGCAAAGATATCATGTACTAGTTCTGAATCTAGCCTGCCTAGGTTTCCTCAGCTTCTGGAAATAAGTAGACCCTTTATTATTCTACGTATCTGTAATAAGAGATATTGTCCTGAACTCATAGGGCCCTAAACGTGTGTACCACTTGGTAGAACGTTCAGCCCAGTCTTGCCACAGCCTGCCATAGACTTTGACAGTCTGCAGGTAATGCGGTTGGATGCTGCTCCTGTCCCTCCCAGACGCACTAAAATGCAGTGACTGAACACATAGCTGCTAGACCGCCCTGCAAGGTGCCTTAGTTATAAAGGTCATATGCTCCTAATATGAAGCTCTCACAGGAATTTTCTTGTGGTATAGTATAGCCTTCAGTCTTTGTCTTCTTTATTGGAAGCCTGAGCTTGAAGAGCAAATCCCCAATAGTGTAACATTGTTCATTTAGTAAGATCAATGATAAAAACTTAATGTGATCTCACATAATTATTTTCCCTAAGCCCTATGAACAGAGCACTATAAAACTCCTCTGCCCAATAGTAATTAAACTGCCATGAACCTCCCAAGAACTTGGCGTGGTGACACCACCAAGTTGTCATTGGTGGCTCGGAGGAAATGTCTTGCAAGGCTTTTTAGTTCTCTTATATTGTTGTGCTGTTTATTTTGTGCTCTTCTGCTACAGTAAAGCAGCGTTTTGATTTTTAGATTATGTAATTATTTTAGTAGCGCAGAGTTTTGTATTAGTCAATGAAATCTAATTTGGTTGCTATAGATTACAGCCCTCTGCTCATTATCACTACTTTTTGTACGGGTTTACTGAATAAAGCTGGGCATACACGGTCAGAATTTTGTTTTGATTTTTGCTGAGCTTGGCCAAGGTTCAAGCTGTGAGTGGTCCTGTCGGCACCATCTGGCTCTACAACATTACATTTTTCAGAATGACAAAGATGTTTTTATTACAAATTGTGGTTGAATATATTTTTTATTGTTTTTCAAGTAAAGCAATAGGGGGTACAAAATAAAGAAAAAAGGGGGGGGGGGTGTGGAGCAGTGGTAAACAAATATCACAAACCAATTGGTACATAACATTGAAATATACAGGTTTGAGTAACCGTGCTTATAATTGTAAAGAGTACCAAAAACAGACTTGATGCCTGCGTAGGTAGACGCAGAAGTTGGTAAAACAGAGAGAAGGGAAGGGGTGAGGGAAAGACATATGTATATATAGTATATTTGACGTAAATAATTCACAATGTTATAGAATATATTTTTTCCTCTTGAAATCTGGCCTCAGTGTAAATCAGTGTAATTCGTTTTCTGTCAGACCCAAACACTGTGCAATGGATTGTTAGATCAGTTTTCTTATCTCTGCTATGTAAATATAAATTCTTATAACTTGGAGCGAATTTCAGTCGGTTCCTGATGAAGTGGCGTAATTTTTTTTTTTAAATCCGATTTATTTTATTTTTTTCTGAATGTATTTGTGGTGGTATAAAAATACGTAGACAACAAGAAATGCCGCTATGTAGGGCAGAAAAACATTTAATAGGACCAGTAGGCACAGGGGGAATGTTATTTAGACAGCACAAGGCACCGAGAATATCAACAGTGGCCAGGTACTGTACATCAATTACATATCAGAACAGCAAGGATGGGGTTTGGTGACTGTGCAGCACATAATATAAGAAGGTGTAAACCATTAAAGAGATAGATATGGGCACATCACTTCTATCCAGTTAGAAACTGGCCTAAATTTGCTTAGTAAGCGGCTCTACTGGCTTCCTCCCGCCTGACATCTCTTGATTGAAACAAATAAGGAATTGGGTGGAAAATTGTTGGCCAAACCGTGCCTGTATCCAATCACATGCAGACTCTGTTTTGACAGCTGACAGGGCTGGATAACAAAATACAATAACCTCAGGGAGGAATTTGTCCATCCGCACTGTGTAGTATGGATGGAGGAATTGTTTTTTTTTTTTTTTTTTCCATTTAGCTGGCCTGCACATGGCCAAATTTACACAATCTATGTCTGTGATTTTTAATCTTTTCCTGTTTGCGTCCAGGTGCTGCTGTATGATCTCCGGTCCAACCGCCCCGTGATTGTGAAAGATCACCAGTATGGGCTACCCATCAAGTCCATCCAGTTTCACAATTCTCTAGAGCTGGTCATAACCGCGGACTCCCGAATCATCAAAATGTGGAATAAAGATAATGTAAGTGTGATGATTAATATGTGTGCTTTAACCACTTAAGCCCCGGACCAATACGCAGCATAAAGACCAGGCCCCTTTTTGCGATTCGGCACTGCGTCGCTTTAACTGACAATTGCGTGGTCATGCGACATGGCTCCCAAACAAAATTGGCGTCCTTTTTTTCCCACAAATAGAGCTTTCTTTTGGTGGTATTTGATCACCTCTGCGGTTTTTATTTTTTGCGCTATAAACAAAAATAGAGCGACAATTTTGAAAAAAATTCAATATTTTTTACTTTTTGCTATAATAAATATCCCCAAAAAATATATAAAAAAAACGTTTTTTTTTCCCTCAGTTTAGGCTGATACGTATTCTACATATTTTTGTAAAAAAAAAATCGCAATCGGCGCTTATTGATTGGTTTGCGCAAAAGTTATAGCGTTTACAAAATAGGGGGTAGTTTTATGTCATTTTTAATTAATTAATTTTTTTTTTTTTTTTTTTACTAGTAATGGCGGCGATCAGCGTTTTTTTTTTTTTGTGCGACTGCGACATTATGGCGGACACATCGGACACTTTTGACACATTTTTGGGACCATTGTCATTTTCACAGCGATCAGTGCTATAAAAATGCACTGGTTACTGTGAAAATGACACTGGCAGTGAATGGGTTAACCACTAGGGGCGCTGGAGGGGTTAAGTGTGCCTAGGGGAGTGATTACTACTGTGTGGGGGCGTGGCTACGACTGAGACGTCACCGATCTCCCCTCTGATTACACAGAGCGGAGATCGGTGACATTGTCAGTAGGGGAGCGGGGAGATGTTGTGTTTACACTGACATCTCCCCGCTCCGAGCCTCCGTGAGACGATCGCGGCGATTAAGTCCGCGGGACCCGCGGTCCGACTCACGGCGACGTCGGGCAGTTAAAGGGGACGTACAGGTACGTGATTGTGCCTGTACGAGCCATTCTGCCGACGTGTATATATACAGTGAGGGGTCTTTAAGTGGTTAATACAGCAGCCTTCTAATATGAAATATCTGTAGTACTTACTATAAGTCCAGTCTATAGAAACCCCACATTCTGAAGCCAGAACTTGGTGCCTGCACGTTCTGCTCTACGGATGGACCTTCCATCACTGTCCATGGCACATGGCTCCTTGTAAAGTTTTCATGACTGACGTCCAAACTTCCCTTCACATAGGGCAAAATCTTTACATCTATTGAACCAGAGGATGATCTGAATGATGTGTGCCTGTATCCCAATTCAGGTAAGTCTTTTGTAAGTAGAAGTACATTGTGGCTGAGCATGGTTCCCTCTACAGGCTGCCCTCTCTCTGCAGGCTGCATACTTTTCATTGGATCTCTTGTCAGTATACAGTCTGTCACAGCTATGCCCTCAACAAAGTATAACCTTTTTTCTCTGCCAGCATACCGTTTATTTTAATTTGTAAAACTCGGTTGTGTTTATGTGACCCAAGTGACAGAAGTCGAGCAATGATGACCACACGCTGGTTGAAGTTTGGCCAGTCCCAGCTGAATTGGCCATATTTCAATCAGTGTGTAGCCAGTTTTACCTTTCCCCATTTTACGTAATTACTTAGTATTTTCCCCACTGGGTAGATTGGAGGTCACTACCTTTCCAAACAGCAAGTTAGGGAAATCTGCACAATAGGGACAACAGACTGCAAGTAAAAACTAAACACAAACTCTAACCAATTACCACCTTATCCAGAGCTAAACAAAAGTGCGAGTTTGTCTTAATATAGTTCATAGTTTAGGCTGAATTTCCCGAGCAAATAACGATCATTTCAAGCCTCTTTATCCCGCCATGTATGGGATTGTGGGCCTTACTGAGAAGATTTTTTTTGCCATGGTGGAACAGATTCTTATTTGTTAGAGCATGTCAGCACTTTGAGGATTACATTTGAGGATTGTAAGATCTTGTGTATAGCCTTTGTCTCACCATGACTGACATTAGACAAGGGGGTCTAATGCAAGTAGCTTGAAGCACCACTTTATCTTGAATAACCTAGCCTGAATGATGATCCTCCTTCCCCACAAGGGTTAAATCTGAGCTCCAGCCAAACTGCTAAATTTGCAGTTGAAATGTGTGGAATGTTTACCAGCCAAAATATTAATGTTTACAGTATATTCCACCACTGCCTCTCTGTATAACCAGAAATATGGCTGTGTTCTTTGCCACAGGCCAGGAATATAGTTGTCACCTCACTGCTTTAACACCCTGATTGGACAGAGAATGAGCAGTGTCACCTCCCTGCCCGTACCTACTAATTGCACAATGAGCAGTGTCACCTCCCTGCCCGTACCTACTAATTGCACAATGAGCAGTGTCGCCTCCCTGCCCGTACCTACTAATTGCACAATGAGCAGTGTCACCTCCCTGCCCGTACCTACTAATTGCACAATGAGCAGTGTCACCTCCCTGCCCGTACCTACTAATTGCACAATGAGCAGTGTCACCTCCCTGCCCGTACCTACTAATTGCACAATGAGCAGTGTCACCTCCCTGCCCGTACCTACTAATTGCACAATGAGCAGTGTCACCTCCCTGCCCTTACCTACTAATTACACAATGAGCAGTGTCACCTCCCTGCCCGTACCTACTAATTGCACAATGAGCAGTGTCGCCTCCCTGCCCGTACCTACTAATTGCACAATGAGCAGTGTCACCTCCCTGCCCGTACCTACTAATTGCACAATGAGCAGTGTCACCTCCCTGCCCGTACCTACTAATTGCACAGAGAATGAGCAGTGTCACCTCCCTGCCCTTGCCTACTAATTGCACAATGAGCAGTGTCGCCTCCCTGCCCTTGCCTACTAATTGCACAATGAGCAGTGTCACCTCCCTGCCCGTACCTACTAATTGCACAATGAGCAGTGTCACCTCCCTGCCCGTACCTACTAATTGCACAGAGAATGAGCAGTGTCACCTCCCTGCCCGTACCTACTAATTGCACAATGAGCAGTGTCACCTCCCTGCCCGTACCTACTAATTGCACAATGAGCAGTGTCACCTCCCTGCCCGTACCTACTAATTGCACAATGAGCAGTGTCGCCTCCCTGCCCGTACCTACTAATTGCACAATGAGCAGTGTCACCTCCCTGCCCGTACCTACTAATTGCACAATGAGCAGTGTCACCTCCCTGCCCGTACCTACTAATTGCACAGAGAATGAGCAGTGTCACCTCCCTGCCCGTACCTACTAATTGCACAGAGAATGAGCAGTGTCACCTCCCTGCCCTTGCCTACTAATTGCACAATGAGCAGTGTCACTTCCCTGCCCTTGCCTACTAATTGCACAATGAGCAGTGTCACCTCCCTGCCCGTACCTACTAATTGCACAATGAGCAGTGTCACCTCCCTGCCCGTACCTACTAATTGCACAGAGAATGAGCAGTGTCACCTCCCTGCCCTTGCCTACTAATTGCACAATGAGCAGTGTCACCTCCCTGCCCTTGCCTACTAATTGCACAATGAGCAGTGTCACCTCCCTGCCCGTACCTACTAATTGCACAATGAGCAGTGTCACCTCCCTGCCCGTACCTACTAATTGCACAGAGAATGAGCAGTGTCACCTCCCTGCCCTTGCCTACTAATTGCACAATGAGCAGTGTCACCTCCCTGCCCTTGCCTACTAATTGCACAATGAGCAGTGTCACCTCCCTGCCCGTACCTACTAATTGCACAATGAGCAGTGTCACCTCCCTGCCCGTACCTACTAATTGCACAGAGAATGAGCAGTGTCACCTCCCTGCCCGTACCTACTAATTGCACAATGAGCAGTGTCGCCTCCCTGCCCGTACCTACTAATTGCACAATGAGCAGTGTCACCTCCCTGCCCGTACCTACTAATTGCACAATGAGCAGTGTCACCTCCCTGCCCGTACCTACTAATTGCACAATGAGCAGTGTCGCCTCCCTGCCCGTACCTACTAATTGCACAATGAGCAGTGTCACCTCCCTGCCCGTACCTACTAATTGCACAATGAGCAGTGTCACCTCCCTGCCCGTACCTACTAATTGCACAATGAGCAGTGTCACCTCCCTGCCCGTACCTACTAATTGCACAATGAGCAGTGTCACCTCCCTGCCCGTACCTACTAATTGCACAATGAGCAGTGTCACCTCCCTGCCCTTACCTACTAATTGCACAATGAGCAGTGTCACCTCCCTGCCTGTACCTACTAATTGCACAATGAGCAGTGTCACCTCCCTGCCCGTACCTACTAATTGCAAAGAGACTGAGCAGTGTCACCTCCCTGCCCTTACCTACTAATTGCACAATGAGCAGTGTCACCTCCCTGCCTGTACCTACTAATTGCACAATGAGCAGTGTCACCCCCCCTGCCCTTGCCTACTAATTGCACAATGAGCAGTGTCACCTCCCTGCCCTTGCCTACTAATTGCACAATGAGCAGTGTCACCTCCCTGCCCGTACCTACTAATTGCACAATGAGCAGTGTCACCTCCCTTACCGTACCTACTAATTGCAAAATGAGCAGTGTCGCCTCCCTGCCCGTACCTACTAATTGCACAGAGAATGAGCAGTGTCACCTCCCTGCCCTTACCTACTAATTGCTTAGAGAATGAGCAGTGTCACCTCCCTGCCCTTACCTACTAATTGCACAGAGAATGAGCAGTGTCACCTCCCTGCCCTTGCCTACTAATTGCACAATGAGCAGTGTCGCCTCCCTGCCCGTACCTACTAATTGCACAATGAGCAGTGTCACCTCCCTGCCCTTACCTACTAATTGCTTAGAGAATGAGCAGTGTCACCTCCCTGCCCTTGCCTACTAATTGCACAATGAGCAGTGTCACCTCCCTGCCCGTACCTACTAATTGCACAATGAGCAGTGTCACCTCCCTGCCCGTACCTACTAATTGCACAATGAGCAGTGTCACCTCCCTGCCCGTACCTACTAATTGCACAATGAGCAGTGTCGCCTCCCTGCCCGTACCTACTAATTGCACAATGAGCAGTGTCACCTCCCTGCCCGTACCTACTAATTGCACAATGAGCAGTGTCACCTCCCTGCCCGTACCTACTAATTGCACAATGAGCAGTGTCACCTCCCTGCCCGTACCTACTAATTGCACAATGAGCAGTGTCACCTCCCTGCCCGTACCTACTAATTGCACAATGAGCAGTGTCACCTCCCTGCCCGTACCTACTAATTGCACAATGAGCAGTGTCACCTCCCTGCCCGTACCTACTAATTGCACAATGAGCAGTGTCACCTCCCTGCCCTTACCTACTAATTGCACAATGAGCAGTGTCACCTCCCTGCCTGTACCTACTAATTGCACAATGAGCAGTGTCACCTCCCTGCCCGTACCTACTAATTGCAAAGAGACTGAGCAGTGTCACCTCCCTGCCCTTACCTACTAATTGCACAATGAGCAGTGTCACCTCCCTGCCTGTACCTACTAATTGCACAATGAGCAGTGTCACCCCCCCTGCCCTTGCCTACTAATTGCACAATGAGCAGTGTCACCTCCCTGCCCTTGCCTACTAATTGCACAATGAGCAGTGTCACCTCCCTGCCCGTACCTACTAATTGCACAATGAGCAGTGTCACCTCCCTTACCGTACCTACTAATTGCAAAATGAGCAGTGTCGCCTCCCTGCCCGTACCTACTAATTGCACAGAGAATGAGCAGTGTCACCTCCCTGCCCTTACCTACTAATTGCTTAGAGAATGAGCAGTGTCACCTCCCTGCCCTTACCTACTAATTGCACAGAGAATGAGCAGTGTCACCTCCCTGCCCTTGCCTACTAATTGCACAATGAGCAGTGTCGCCTCCCTGCCCGTACCTACTAATTGCACAATGAGCAGTGTCACCTCCCTGCCCTTACCTACTAATTGCTTAGAGAATGAGCAGTGTCACCTCCCTGCCCTTGCCTACTAATTGCACAATGAGCAGTGTCACCTCCCTGCCCGTACCTACTAATTGCACAATGAGCAGTGTCACCTCCCTGCCCGTACCTACTAATTGCACAATGAGCAGTGTCACCTCCCTGCCCGTACCTACTAATTGCACAATGAGCAGTGTCGCCTCCCTGCCCGTACCTACTAATTGCACAATGAGCAGTGTCACCTCCCTGCCCGTACCTACTAATTGCACAATGAGCAGTGTCACCTCCCTGCCCGTACCTACTAATTGCACAATGAGCAGTGTCACCTCCCTGCCCGTACCTACTAATTGCACAATGAGCAGTGTCACCTCCCTGCCCGTACCTACTAATTGCACAATGAGCAGTGTCACCTCCCTGCCCGTACCTACTAATTGCACAATGAGCAGTGTCACCTCCCTGCCCGTACCTACTAATTGCACAATGAGCAGTGTCACCTCCCTGCCCTTACCTACTAATTGCACAATGAGCAGTGTCACCTCCCTGCCTGTACCTACTAATTGCACAATGAGCAGTGTCACCCCCCCTGCCCGTACCTACTAATTGCACAATGAGCAGTGTCACCTCCCTGCCCGTACCTACTAATTGCAAAGAGACTGAGCAGTGTCACCTCCCTTCCCTTACCTACTAATTGCACAATGAGCAGTGTCACCTCCCTGCCTGTACCTACTAATTGCACAATGAGCAGTGTCACCCCCCCTGCCCGTACCTACTAATTGCACAATGAGCAGTGTCACCTCCCTGCCCGTACCTACTAATTGCAAAGAGACTGAGCAGTGTCACCTCTCTGTCCCAAACCCCTGATTGCACAGAGAATGAGCAGTGTTACCTCCCCGCTCCCATCTTCTGATTGGTCAGGGAATGAGCAGGAAAACTGAGATGTGTTCTTTCTTGCTCTGAACCTTCTGACAGCAGAACTAGTATAACTAAAGACAAATCTTTCTTTTTTTTTTTTTTTTTTGGATAGAGTGAAGAAGTATTCTTCTCAGTTTTTGATTCACCCTCTATTTGACCTGTATTTGTACCATTATCATTAAAAGTGAATGTAAAAGAAAACCCCAAATTTTAGGTTGTCTCCAGTAAAGTAATAGAGGGGAAATCTTCCAATGGGGACACTAGTTCTGGTGACCTGGGGGTCCCCAAGGAATTTCCTTAATTTGCCGGGATTTCCTCTCACTTCCTGTCTGGCTATGGGACAGGAAGTGAAGGGAAATCTTCAATGGGACGCAGACGGCGAAAAAGAAAAAACTGACAGGGGTTATAACCCTCCCTAAAGCTGGCTACATGTGATAAAATTTTCTTTCGATTTTTTTCCTTTGGAGTTACCAAAACTAGGAGTGCACCGATACCACTTTTTTTAAGACCGAGTACAAGTACTGATCCTTTTTTTCAAGTACTCACCGATACCGATCCTTTTTAATATCTTGGTTGTACCTGGTTGGTGTGTCCCCTGCTGACAGTGGTGGTGGATGTACTGTGTGACACGGACCTTTCCCATGCTCCTCTCATCAGGCAGTCTGTAGTATCAGCCATGCACAGCTGCCAGGTGTCCAGTGTTTGTATAAACATGTTTTTATGACTTGTGCTGTTTGTGTCCTCAGGAATGCTGTTCACTGCTAACGAAGCTCCAAAAATGAACATCTACTACATTCCGGTATGTTCATTAGAAAGATCCTTCTGTGTGATATATAGCAGATACTAAAGTAAACCTGTTGCTGCTGTTGTGTTTTTTTATATATACTATGATGCCTTCCATTGACTGGTAATGTACCCCTAAGCACCATAAATGATGGGCAAAATTCTTACGGGGAATGGTGATGGCAGGATATCTGCTTGGCCTGAAACTTGCTGAGACTGCTGTGCTATAAATTTGCTGTTTATTTGATGTGTTGTAGTAATGAAAACATAACAATGTAACATTACAGACTGGAAGCTTTTCACAAAGAGATTGGGGAAGCATAAGGCCCCATGCACACAGGGCGTTTTTACAGCCGCGTTTTTTACAGCTTAAAAACGCCTGTCCATGTTTTGTAAACGTTTTTTGACCTTTTTAAAAAAATAAAAAATCCCGGAGCTCAAAAGCGCAAATCGCTGCGTTTTTGCGCGTTTATGCGCGTTTTTGCGCGTTTTTGCGCGTTTATGCGCGTTTAATAGCGTCGGGCGTTTTTGCAGCTCAAACCTGGAGCTCCAGAACGCACTGGAATTGGGTTTTTTTTGCAGCTGGAAAACGCCTATGCCACTTGGAGCTCATAAAAGCTCTATGTGTGCATGAGACAATAGAATAACATGGATGGGCGTTTTGCAGCTGTAAAAAAAAAAGTCTAACGCTGCTGTTAGCAGCTGCAAAAACGCCCTGTGTGCATGGGGCTTTACGTAGCATCTGTCTGTTAAGGCTGCATTCACACATGGACGTTTTGAATCACAGGCAGATTTGACGTGATTCTGCCCGCAATTTCAAAATGCACATTTCAAATGCCATTCATTTGAATGGCACGTAAAAATGCGGTACGATTGTCCCGCAGTCGCGGCAAACTGCATTGCGTGAAGCTTGTCACCCAAAAAAAGTTTAGGAGCTTCTTTTGGGCAACATGCTTGCCGCGATGGCAGCGCTATTTATCGTGGGACAGTCTCCATGGAACTGCACTCCGTTTTTATATGCCATTCAAATGAATGGCATCTGAAATGTGCGTTATTTGTCATTCACACCTGGGGCGTTTTGAAATCGCGCAGATTCAAGACGCCCAGGTGTGAATGCAATCTGCCTGCGATTAAAAACACCCAGGTGTGAATGCAACTTAAATAAGGGGTTCATCAGGCTGTGGCTAGTCATTCTAAATGTATCTAAACGTGTGCTTGCTGTATGCAAATCCTGACTTCTGTTTAAAGCGGAACTTCGCTTTCTCAATCAACATGGATTATTTCTAATCCTTATGCTGCTAACGTTCAGTAAATGTATAGGAAAGTATATCAGATTTGCTTGTTTTAAAAAAAAAAAAAAAATTTGCATTTCTTTGGTTTACTTCCTGTTTTTAGACCTAGGCAAATAATGTCATACAGCCTAGGAGTCTTCAGGATGGGGGCGGGGTTCTCAGCTCAACCCATGCCTTAGCTAAGGGCAGATGGATTCCAGGAAGTAAATGCTACGTGAATTATCTGCTCTTACTCAAAATGGCCACAGCCAGAAATGCTAGGGAGTTTTTTTCAAAATGATTTCTCAGCAAAATAAAGCATGGTGGCCTAGTTGGATGGGGGAGTTTGCTTTGAATAATAAAAATTATTTAAATAGCATTTTTTTGGGTTTGTGGTGCTCAGATGCAGTGTAGTTTCACTTTAAAATGGTTGTAAAGCCACTATCATACTATCATGCCATCCCCTCTGTTAAATAAGGACGTGCCTCACAGTTTGTGTTTTATAAAAAAGATGCAGATTTCTACCTTCTTTCAGAGTGTCGCCCAGCACTCGCGTGACTCCTTGGCTATCTCCTCACCTGAGCTGATAGCTTCAGCGGGTGGGGCTGAGCACTCCCGCTGACATCAGCCAGGAGGAAGAGAAAGCCTAGGAGTCACGTGAGCGCCGGGGACACGCTGAAAGAAGGTAGAAATCTTCAACTTTTTTATGAAGCACATACTGTGCGGCACATGTCCTTATTTAACAGAGGGGATGGCATGATCGTTTGATGGTGTTATAGCAGCAGGAGTGGCACTGTCACAAGCTGACAGGCAGGGAGATGAGGACAGGAGAGCTGCGGATGATGGAGGCACATAAACTGACCACGGTGTCAGGGCTCAGCAGCCCTGATAAACCGTGGTCCGTTTACAGGGGAGAGGGCAGCACCAGGCATGGTCAGCCAGGTATTTCAGGTGATACAGGGGGCACAATTACACAGCACAAGCACTGTGATGTTATTCATGCTTAAGGGAACAGGATCTATTTTTTTTTTTGGGTAACAAACACTTTGTTAGGATTGCTGCCCCTCTTTAACTCCTGCTCCACTACAATTGAAAGCTACAGTTGGACAAAGACTATATAGCTCTTGAATACTTACAGCACCCCACCAGTTCCTGTCTTCTACCCAGCCAAACTATGAGAACAATGTAGAGCAGTTTATGTGAAGATTAAAGGATTACCCATCCAGAAGTCAGGAGTTAAGCCACGACTACGTAAATAATTGGTGATCACACAATTTCAAAATAGTCTGAGACAATGGTTTCCCTGTCAGACGTCCTACAGTATCATTTATTCTCCTTTAAAATTAGGGAAATTTAAAGTGGTTGTAAACCCGGGAATTTTATTTTTATTTTTTAAAACACCTGCAAGACAAAGCCATAATAAGCTAGTATGACTAGCATACTAGCTCAGTATGCATCACTTACCTTAGTTCGAAGCCCCCAAAGCCATCCTCGTCTCCCCCTCCAGTCGTAGCCATCTCTCCACAGATACCCGGAAGGTCACTTCCGGGTATCGCCGCTCCGGCCAATCACAGTGCCGCTCCGGCGCTGTGATTGGCCGGAGCGGCAAAGCCGTCACACCGCGCATGCGCGCGGGAGCCATCAAATCTGGCAAAGCCAGATTTGTGAATGGGGAGTCTCGCTGTGAATGCACTGTTGTCTACGGTGCACATGTGCCGTAGACATCGGTGTACTATTTTTGGCAAATATCTCCTAAACCCTGTAGGTTTAGGAGATATTGCAAACACCTACAGGTAAGACTTAATCTAGGCTTACCTGTAGGTGTAACTTCCGGGGGAGGGTTTACAACCACTTTAAAGGGAATATGAGTTTATAGTCATTGTCAATGATAAGGGAACTCCCTGAGCCTGAACAAATGGACTTAATCTTTATATACCATATTTGCCTGTGTATAAGACGACCTTTGAAGCCTCGTACACACGGCCGAGATTCTCGTAGAAAAAAACATGTTGTTTTTTTCAACGAGATTCTTGGACAAGAAACTTGTCCCAGCCGAGTGTACACACACTCCTTTCAAAGAACCCGTGGTTCTTTGAATGGAGCGAACGCGGTGACGTCATCGAATACGACGAGCATGCGCTCGTCACATTCGATGCCGTCGCCGCCATCTTGGTTCACCCCTACCTATGCCTAGGAAGCTACCGCGCATGCGTCAAAGTCATTTCGAGCATGCGCGGGCTTCCCGGCGAAAAGGTAAGTGTACACACACACAATTTTCTCGTCGAGAAACAGGCTGACGAGAATCGCGACGAGAAAATAGAGAGCAGGTTCTCTATTTTCTCGTCGAGATTCTTGTCGCTTTTCTTGACGAGAAACCATACACACGAACGAATTTCTCGGCAAAAAATCTCTGCCAGCAAGTTTCTTGCTGGTTTTTGCAGAGAAACTCGTTCGTGTGTACGAGGCTTTACACAAAAAAAATGGCCAAAAAGCGAGGGTCTTCTTGTACGCCAGGTATAAAGCGGGGGTCATCTTATGCTCCAGCCCTCTGGATGCTCGCTGAGTGTGCGGTAATACTGTATTCATACAGTATACACCGCTGAGCCAATCCCGGCGAGCAATGTATTCTATTAATGAATACAGAGCCTGCTTAGATTGGAGTTACAACCTCTGCCAATCTGAGCAGGCTACATACAGTAGCCTGCTTGGATTGGCTGTGAGAGTCAGAGGCGCGGGCTGATGTTACAGCCTCTGCCAATCCGAGCAGGCTTTGAATTCATTAAAGAATGCATAGCTCGCTGTGATTGGCTAAGCACGGTTTACTGTGAGACAGTATGTTACACATCCAGCAGGCTGACAGACTAGTCGGAAGGGGGGTCATCTTATACAGTGAGTAGAGCACAGAACCAACGTTTTTTAAATTTAAAATTAGGGGGTCGTCTTATATGCCCAGCCGCCTTATACGCCGGCAAATACGTACTGTATACAAAGAGTTCTTCAAAGTAAGATTTCTGGAAATGTGCAATACTCTTCCATATGAGATAATTCTAGCCAATGCTGTAGATTGCTTCAAGAAATATCTGGATGTGTTTGAGTTTACAAAGTTTATCTGCTTATTAATAAGTATAAGAAATAATACTGTATATCATTGATCCAAGAAATATCCAATTTTTCCCAGAGGAAAAAAAGGATTTGTTCCCCCTGTTGGAATTATTTGGACTGCGATTGATAGGAGGTTTTTTGGCTTCCTTTGGTTTATCTGTGGGTTTAGGGCTCTGAGTATGGAGGTTTATAAATGTATTTACTTTTATCTTTTGGTTGAACTCAATGGGCATGTGAGGTTGGAAAAACCAATGTTACTATGTAACTTCAGTTGGGCCTATAAGTTTACATATCCCTGGCTGAATTTATAAGATGATGACCATTTAAGAAGAAAACATGCGTGATCAGACAAAACACATTTATTTTAAATTGGATTTTTCATTTAAAGTAGAAGTCTACACTAACACTAAAATCCCTGCATCTGCAGGCATCCACGATCTAACACTAACCTATCTAACCCTGTAAAGAAGAAATCAGTAAACATACATTTTTTTTGAAGCGGATTCGGTCCTGTCTCCAGCGACAGAAGCTCTGCAGAGGACACAGCTAACGACGGCTGTGAAATGAATGGGAAGTGATGTCACCCATAGACTTGCTATAGGGCTTCTGTTGTCGGCTGTGTCCTCTGCACCCGTTTACACAGCGAGGCCGCAGCTGACAGCTCAGCGTGGGATCGGGTCGGAGCGTCTTCAGAAAAGGTATGTACAGTGATTTCTTCTTTACAGGGTTAGATTGGTTAGTGTCAGATCGTAGATGTCTGTAATGCATGGATTTCAGTGTTGGGGTCGACTTCTACTTTAACTATTAGGCATCCTATTATAGCACAATCATTAAAGTACAGAAATAGCCCCCACCTCATCTCCCATCTCCCGCTTCTCAATCCTCCCCACTACCTTTTACTTGCTATTCTTGACTGCTACCCTTTACCTACCCTTCTTTCCCCTTCCCCCCCCCTTTTTTTTTTTTTTTCTCTCCCGATTGTGAAGTAACCTACCAAATGATAGCCTGGAGCCTTACTAGAGGCTCCCAACACCTATACGATCATTGCAATTTCCGTTTTCAGAAGTTCTACCATGACCCCGGATAGGCCTACTGATAGTGGCCTACGGTGGGTCCTTGCGTTCTTACACTGGTTTACTTGCTCTCTGTCAGTTAACGGTCCTTGCTCTGTTTTAATGTTGGTTATTCTTGAAATGTTCATGAGCTTGTATGTCTTGTATGTACATGTACCCTTATTTTTCTCTCAATAAAATCTTTTATGGGAAAAAAAAAAAAGTACAGAAATAAAGGGAAATTATAAAATTATCATGAAAAAATATAATTATAAGCAGCGCTAGCAGTAAACCAAAAAAAGTATAGGAACAAATCCTGTAGAAGAAAAATGTGTACGTGACACAACTCGATGATGATTTTTTTTTTTATGTGCAATGGTTCATCAAATATATATAATGCTAATAGTGCTTGGCAAACATGAATTTGATAAATTGCAATGAGTGGATCTCCCTTCGGAGACTCCACTCAATGATAAGTGTCCACAAAGAATGTAGTGACAAAAAAACACAAAACCCACTTATTCATAAATGGGAAAATTAAAATAATCCTCGAATGAGTACAGCAGCCCCCTGCAGGGACCTTTCTTACCGGATAAAGAGGACCCACGACTTCCTGGTCTGGGTTTAGATGTGGCCAATTGCTGGTACTTGGCTTGATGGATGCTTGTTGAAGGATTTAGGCTCCCACCGATAATAAAAACATAAGGGAGCAAGATGGTGAAGTATCGTTGGACAGTGGGTAAAGGCGCTAATTCAGCGCTACTTACAAACTTAGGCAGAGACGGGCAATCGGAGAATAACTTCCGCGAACGCCGCTCTGATGGCGTGCGTTCCACGGAGACAGGAACTTGCGTTACAGGTTAGCCGCAAACCGGAAATACGTCAACGCATTTCGCCCTCCTTTGATGGCGCCCTGGAGGGGCGAAACGCGTTGACGTATTTCCGGTTTGCGACTAACCTGTAACGCAAGTTCCTGTCTCGGTGGAACGCACGCTATCAGAGCGGCGTTCGCGGAAGTTATTCTCCGATTGCCTGTCTCTGCCTAAGTTTGTAAGTAGCGCTGAATTGGCGCCTTTACCCACTGTCCAACGATACTTCACCATCTTGCTCCCTTATGTTTTTATTATTGGTGGGAGCCTAAATCCTTCAACAAGCATCCATCAAGCCAAGTACCAGCAATTGCCCACATCTAAACCCAGACCAGGAAGTTGTAGATCCTCTTTATCCGGTGAGTAAGGTCCCTGCAGGGGGGCTGCTGTACTCATTCGAGGATTACCGTATATACTCGAGTATAAGCCGACTCGAGTATAAGCCGAGGTACCTAATGTTGCCCAAAAAAAAACTGGGAAACCTTACTGACTTGAGTATAAGCCGATGCCCCACTGTTCCCTAGCTCGCTGTTCCCTGTAAATATAAATTTTTACATTGTAAATATTACCTGTAAAGAAGTTGCGGCTGCGGCGTCCATCGTTCGAATTCCGCGGAGTCCATCGTTCAAAATTCCGCGGTCTCTTCCTGTTCCTTCCTTAATAGGCGAGTCTCAGCAGACACTCTCCGCCTATCACGATCATTCTCTCATCCTCAGTTTTCCCAGCAGACACTGTGTTGGGTGTTCCGCCAATCACAGACGTCTGCTGGAAAACTGAGGATGAGAGAACGTTCGTGATAGGCAGAGAGTGTCTGCTGAGACTCGCCTATCAAGGAAGGAACAGGAAGAGACCGCGGAATTTGAACGATGGATACTCAAGTATATACGGTATTTTAATTTTCCATTTATGAATAAGTGGGTTTTGTGTTTTTTTTTTTTGTCACTACATTCTTTGTGGACACTTCTCATTCTTGAGCGGAGTCTCCGAAGGGAGATCCACTTATTGCAATTTATCAAATTCATGTTTGCCTAGCACTATTAACATTATATATATTTGATGAACCATTGCACATAAAAATTTTTACCGAGATGTGTCACGTACACATATTTTTCTTCTACAGGACTTGTTCCTATGCTTTTTTTGGTTTACTGCTAGCGCTGCTTATAATTAGATTTTTTCACGTTTGAAGTATTAGCACTTTTTGGTGCAGCTGCTGCAGTCCATCACCATATATTTTATTTTAGTTTTCATCCGAATCGCCAATTTTTGTCGTATTACTATAAAATTATCATGTTCAAATGTTTGTATACCCTTATGCAGGCTATACATGGGTCAATTTCTGAACAATTTGTCAATCGAAAATCAAACATTGTGTGCGTTTTGTAATCTGATGATGCCACCATTGATTTTGAAATTTGACCAACCAAGCCTTCAATTTCACCTCATGTTCCGGAAAAGAAAATTTGTGTCCGGGAATTTATTTTAATTTTTTTTAGCTCATGTGCATTTATTTTTCGATTTTGTATTTCTCGCACGATTCTCCCATTATTGTTTAGAAATTCATTAGTGTTTCAAAAAAATTTCAACATCCCTTTTTACTCAAATTTGATTACTGCACGAAAATCGGCCATTGCTGCGACCCCACTAATGGTTCCATCGAACGAAAAATCGATGGGAATTTGACGCATGGATGGCCGACATTAGTTTACGATATCGTGTATTGCCACTTTTTGGACTTCAGTGATGGCTTGTAGTTTTCAGTGATAGTTGTGAATTTGGCACTTTATTTCCGGCTGAGTTCACACCTATGCGAATTGGATGTGGGTTTCACCACATCCAATTCGCATAGCAGGAGAATGTAACCGGCTCTCCATGGAGCTGGTTCATATATCTCCGGGGCGGCTGCGGAGCGCACTGCACATAAACGCTGTGCTTCTTTGGCATTGTTTCAGGGCCAAATTCAGGCAAAGATTCGGCCCTGATTCGTCCCTGAAACAGAATGGGGACGCACAGCGTTTATGTGCGACCTGCTGCCGGTTCCAGTGTGAACCAAGCCTTAAAGTAGCCTCTTCTTTTTGGTGAAAAAACTTCCAGGCCCTGTTAATTCTTGGGTTGTTTAGCATGAACTGTTATTTTGTTATTTTTGAGATCCCCAAAGTGACTTAAAGGGGTTGTAAACATTTGTGTTTTTTTCACCTTAATGCATACTATGTAGTGTCCTGCACCCCCCCCCCCCCCTTTTACTTACCTGAGCCCCGAATTTCCGTGGTTGCGTCTCACCATCCTTCTCTCCTTGAAGTCCCAAGTTTGATTGGATAGATTGATAGTAGCGCAGCCATTGGCGGCTGCTGCTGTCAATCAAATCCAATGACGCGAGCGTCGGGGGGGCAGGGCCGAGTCATACACTCAGCGTCTATGGGCGCCGACTGTATGACAAAGGAGCGCACATGCAAGGTAACCCCCTTGGGAGAGAGCTTCCCAGAGAGGGTTATCTAATGCAGGGGGGACCCCAGAAGAGGATGTTCAGGGCCACTCTGTGCAAAACTAACTGCATAGTGGAGGTAAGTATGACATGTTTGTTATTTAACCACTTAACGACCGCTCACTGTATATATACGTCGGCACAATGGCACCGACAGGCACAATCACGTAGAGTGTACGTGATTGCCTTTGTACAGTTGGGGGGTCCAATCGGACCCCCCTTCTGTACAGTGAGCGGTCGAGATGGGGGGGCGGCCGTTCGATTCCGGCCACCGCCCCGCGATCGCTCCCGGCGAATAGAAATGCCCCCTCTGTCTGTGTAATGTTTACACAGACAGAGAAAGCAGGAGGAAGTGATGTCATCTCCTGTGCGGCGCTCACATATACCGAGCGTCGTACAAGAGAAGACACACAGGTCAGTGCACTAACACTACACTAACACCAGCACACATAGGCACATAAATCGCCCCCCCAGCCCCCAGTCACAGTGTCACTGATTGCAGTGACCATTTATTTACTGATCACTGCAATCAGTGACATTTGTGACTGTAAAAGTGTCACTACATTTAGTTTTAGGTCCAGTGTAGCCCCCTAATAAAGGTTTAACCCCTTGATCACCCCCCAGATAACCCTTTCACCCCCTAGCACCGCCGTCGCTTGGCGATCATTTTTCTGATCGCTGTCTTGGCGTCGGTCATGCAGATCGGTAGCCAGTATTTTTTTTTTTTAGGTTCGCCGCAGGTTTTTATAGCGTCGGGTACCCCCATATATTACCTAATAAAGGTTTAACCCCCTTGATCGCCCCCCAGGTAACCCTTTCACCCCCTAGCACCGCCGTCGCTAAGCGATCATTTTTCTGATCGCTGTCTTAGCGTCGGTGATGCAGATCGGTACCCAGTAATTTTTTTTAGGTTCGCCGCAGGTTTTTATAGCGTCAGGTACCCCCATATATTATCTAATAAAGGTTTTAACCCCCTAATTGCCCCTAGTTAACCCTTTCACCAGTAATCATCATATAAGTGTTACGGGTGACGCTGGTTAGTTAGTTTGCTTTTTATAGTGTCAGGGCACCCGCCGTGTATATAACCCAATAAAGGTTTAACCCCCTGATCGCCCGGCGGGTGATATCAATTAGGTTTTAGCGTCGGAGAGGGTCTGCGTCACACCCCAGGCAGCGTCAGGTTAGTGCCAGTAACGCTAACACCCACGCGTGAAGCATACACCTCCCTTAGTGGTATAGTATCTGAACAGATCAATATCTGATCTGATCAGATCTATACTAGCGTCCCCAGCAGTTTAGGGTTCCCAAAAACGCAGTGTTAGCGGGATCAGCCCAGATACCTGCTAGCACCTGCGTTTTGCCCCTCCGTCCAGCCCAGGCCACCGAAGTGCAGAATCGATCGATCACTGTCACTTACAAAACAAAAACACACATAACTGCAGCGTTCGCAGAGACAGGCCTGATCCCTGCGACTCCAGTGCTGTAGGAGGTGATTTCACCACCACAGTTAAAAAAAAAAAAAAGCAAATATGCCGAAGCATTGGGGCAGCAGGGGCGGAGGAGCGATTTTGCTCCTAATGCCGCGTACATACGGTCGAAATTCCGACGGAGGCTTGCCCGTGGAAAAGTCCGACCATGTGTGTGCGGCATAACTTTTTTGCGGGAGGATGCCCCCATGCTTCTGCATATATAAATGGTGCATGTATGCCCATCATTAGAAGTGGGTGGATGAAGGGTGGTATTCTAATGGTGGGCATACCCACCGACCAATCTCTTTTTTCGTTCAGCCAACTGGCTGCATGAAAAAAAAAGATTACAATACATGTCCAACAAGGACCAGCAACGTACTGGTATGTTGCTGGACTTTGAATGGTTATACCAGATTGATGCCTGCGGGTTTAGGTATCATCTTGGTATCATTCTTTTCAGCCAGCGGCCGGCTTTCATGTAAAAGCAATCCTAGTGGCTAATTAGCCTCTGGACTGCTTTTAAAAGCAGTGGGAGGGAATGTCCCCCCCCCCCCCCCGGATATAAAAAGCGCCATTGGGAAATTGGGAAAGCATTTTATCACACCGATCTTGGTGTGGTCAGATGCTTTGAGGGCAGAGGAAAGATCTAGGGTCCAATAGACCCCAGTTTTTTCAAAAAAGAGTACCTGTCATTACCTATTACTATCATAGGGGATATTTACATTCCCTGAGATAACAATAAAAATTATAAAAATAAATAAATATGGAAGCAACAGTTTAAAAATAAAATAAAAAAGCAAAATTAATATAAAAAAAAAAAGCACCCCTGTCCTGCCCTGCTCTTGCCCAATGGCGAACGCAAGCGTCGGTCTGGCGTCATATGTAAACAGCAATTGCACCATGCATGTGAGGTATCACCGCGAAGGTCAGATCGAGGGCAGTAATTTTAGCAGTAGACCTCCTCTGTAAATCTAACGGGGTAACCTGTAAAGGCTTTTAAAGGCTTTTAAAAATGTATGTAGTTTGTCGCCAATGCGCGTTTGTGCAAAATTTTAAAGCATGTCGTGTTTGGTATCTATGTACTCGGCCTAAGATCATCTTTTTTATTTCATCAAACATTTGGGCAATATAGTGTGTTTTAGTGCATTCAAATTAAAAAAAAGTGTATTTTTTCCCCAAAAATGCGTTTGAAAAATCGCTGCGCAAATACTGTGTAGAAAAAAAAAATGCAACACCCACCATTTTATTCTGTAGGGCCTTTGCTTTAAAAATATATATAATGTTTGGGGGTTCAACATAATTTTCCTGCAAAAAAAAATGTTTTCATGTAAACAAAAAGTGTCAAAAAGGGCTTTGTCTTCAAGTGGTTAGAAGAGTGGATGTAAGCTTCCTAATGTTGTGTATAAAATGCCAGAACAGTTCAAAACCCCCCCAAATGACCCCATTTTGGAAAGTAGACACCCCAAGCTATATACTGAGAGGCATGTCGAGTCCATGGAATATTTTATATGTTGACACAAGTTGCGGAAAAAAGACAATTTTTTTTTTTTTTTTTTTTGCACAAAGTTGTCACTAAATGATATATTGCTCAAACATGCCATGGGCATATGTGGAATTACACCCCAAAATACATTCTGTTGCTTCTCCTGAGTACGGGGATGCCACATGTGTGAGACTTTTTAGGAGCCTAGCCGCGTACGGGACCCCAAAAACCAATCACCGCCTTCAGACTTTCTAAGGGTGTAAATTTTTGATTTCACTCCTCACTGCCTATCACAGTTTCGGAGGCCATGGAATGCCCAGATAGCACAAACCCCCCCAAATGACCCCATTTTGGAAAGTAGACACCCCAAGCTATTTGCTGAGAGGTATTGTGAGTATTTTGCAGATCTCGCTTTTTGTCACAAAGTTTTGAAAATTGAAAAAAAAAAATGTCTTTCTTCGTTTTCAAAAACAAATGAGAGCTGTAAAATACTCACCATGCCTCTCAGCAAACAGCTTGGGGTGTCTACTTTCCAAAATGGGGTCATTTGGGGGGGGTTTGTGCTATTTTGGCATTTTATGGCCTTCGAAACTGTGATAGGTAGTGAGGAGTCAAATCAAAAATTTGTGCCTAGAAATCCTAAAGGCGGTGCTTGGTTTTCGGGGTCCCGTACGCGGCTAGGCTCCTAAAAAGTCTCACACATGTGGTATCCCCGTACTCAGGAGAAGCAGCAAAAAAGCAGCAAAATGTATTTTGGGGTGCAATTCCACATATAACCATGGCATGTGTGAGCAATATATCATTTAGTGACAACTTTTTGTAATTTATTTTTATTTTTTTGTCATTATTCAATCACTTGGGACAAAAAAAAAAAATATTCAATGGGCTCAACAGGCCTCTCAGCAATTTCCTTGGGGTGTCTACTTTCTAAAATGGGGTCATTTGGGGGGGTTTTGTGCTATTTTGGCATTTTATGGCCTTCAAAACTGTGATAGGTAGTGAGGAGTGAAATCAAAAATTTGCGCCCTTAGAAATCCTGAAGGCGGTGATTCGTTTCCGGGGTCCCGTACGCAGCTAGGCTCCCAAAAAGTCCCACACATGTGGTATCCCCGTACTCAGGAGAAGCAGAAGAATGTATTTTGGGGTGCAATTCCACATATAACCATGGCATGTGTGAGCAATATATCATTTAGTGACAACTTTTTGTAATTTTTTATTTTTTTTTGTCATTATTCAATCACTTGGGACAAAAAAAAAATATTCAATGGGCTCAACATGCCTCTCAGCAATTTCCTTGGGGTGTCTACTTTCTAAAATGGGGTCATTTGGGGGGTTTTGTACTGCCCTGCCATTTTAGCACCTCAAGAAATGAGATAGGCAGTCAAAAATTAAAAGCTGTGTAAATTCCAGAAAATGTACCCTAGTTTGTAAACGCTATAACTTTTGCGCAAACCAATAAATATACGCTTATTGACATTTTTTTTACTAAAGACATGTGGCTGAATACATTTTGGCCTAAATGTATGACTAAAATTGAGTTTATTCGATTTTTCTTATAACAAAAAGTAGAAAATATCATTTTTTTTCAAAATTTTCGGTCTATTTCCGTTTATATCGCAAAAAATAAAAATCGCAGAGGCAATCAAATACCATTTAAAAGAAAGCTCTATTTGTGGGAAGAAAAGGACGCAAATTTCGTTTGGGTACAACATTGCATGTCCGCACAATTTACAGTTAAACCAGCGCAGTGCAAAATTCTGAATTCACCTTTGGTCCTTTAGCTACCAAATGGTCCGGGGCTTAAGTGGTTTAAAAAAAAAACGGGAACCTTTTAGTTTCACTTTAAGCACAGAAGCACACAAAAATTTAGGTGACAGGTGAACTTAGCGGACTTTCTGACTTTAGCCTGGATGGATGGATTCTACCACTTGTCCCTTTAAATGTTGCAGGCTGCCTGCCGAGCCTCAAACACTGCCGCTGAGATAAATCCAGTTGGATCTGGTCATGGCAGGAAGCTGATAAAAATTTGGGCAAAGTGACGCCTGTTCCCATTCAGCTGGTGGCTGATCTCTGGGTGTGTAGGAAATTCAGGACAGGATGCATGTTTAATCATTGTAGGGTTATGATGTGAAATAATCATGGATGTAACATGAAAGGACATGTGTGAATGATGCACATTGCACTATATTTAAACTGGGTGACGTCAGCAAACTACATTAAGTGGCATCAGGGGAATATAGGAATTATCCTGTTACCTGCAATTGTGCAATTTACTCCGAAACCTTTCATCTGTAAATTGGCTTTCATATTAAACATACAGCTTGCTTTAACACATAGAAAGCTCACCACTATGCCTCTCAACATTCTATCAACAGATAATCTGGATTCAAAGGAGAGGCCTTTTTTTAAACCCATAATAATACACTTACACGTAGACACACATGCTGCTCTCAGTTAAATTCTAGGCAATTGGACAGTTATTAGGCATACACAGTGCTGTAAAATGTGTGTATACATTGTGGAAAACTTAAAGTGAACTTGTGCTTTGACCAGATCCACTTTATTGGGGACCCCACTATCCATTTTTATGTACTTGCCCTTCGCTCCCTTGTTGCTCAGTACTTTTGGGTATGAGAAGCATGTGACCACACTGTTATTTGGTTTTTGACTACACAGGCAACCAGCACTGTCACTGTCCTCCGCTCTGCAACAATGTCAAGTTGTAATTTGAAGCTTTCACTGGGCTTCTT
Organism: Rana muscosa; assembly: GCA_029206835.1. Classification (NCBI taxonomy): domain Eukaryota; kingdom Metazoa; phylum Chordata; class Amphibia; order Anura; family Ranidae; genus Rana; species Rana muscosa. The sequence continues at coordinate 403,962,166 of CM055121.1, forward strand.
CTCATCCTAGCCAAACAGTTAAATGAAGCATCAAGGGGCCGAAGGCATTGTAATTACTTTTTTTTTTTTATTATTATATCGAAGCAGTCCTGGTCTGGTCTCCTAAAGTGGTTATAACTTTTTTTTTTTTATCTTAATGCATTCCCTACATTCAATGTAAAAAAATATTTTACCACTTGTGCATTGTTCCAAACACTAACCTGAGTCCTCTCTTGATCCAGCGAGGTGCCCGACTGCATCTCTTCTCTATCCTCTTAAATCCTGTAAAGAGAGGCGGGGCCAAGTTCAAGCCCATAGACCAGTGTTTCTCAACTCCAGTCCTCAAGGCGCACCAACAGGTCATGTTTTCAGGATTTCCCTCAGATGAAATAGCTGTGGTAATTACTAAGGCAGTGAAACTGATTAAATCACATGTGCAAAATAATGGAAAGCCTAAAAACATGACCTGTTGGTGCGCCTTGAGGACTGGAGTTGAGAAACACTGCCATAGACCATGGTTGCTCAACCTGTGGCCCTCCAGCTGTTGCCGAACTACAAGTCCCATGAGGCATTGCAAGGCTGACAGGCACAAGCATGACTCCCAAAGGCAGGTGCATGATGGGACTTGTAGTTCCGCAACAGCTGGAGGGCCGCAGGTTGAGCACCCATGCCATAGACAGATCAAAGTTCATTAATTTCCTACTAATCCGACCAAATTTTGATCAGTCTATACCCAGCTTAAGTGTGATTTTCTCTCTGCAGCCTAGTTCCTCTGTTACGAGACCCTTCTCACAAGTTTTCCTGACACCAGAGCTAAAAAGGTGACAGGGCAGTGAGCTCCAGCACACAGTCTGTGATTGACAGCTTCAACTTTGTTCCTGTGTGAAGGGGGTGTATTCCTTCCCTCCAATCAGCTCTCAGAGCTCTTGTACAGTCTGTAACTGCAGCACCCTGCCCCTGCTTTCCGATTCTGTCATCTGAGTTTTACAAGGATCTACAGGACAAATGGCCACATATAAACAGGTACAACTTATGTAGGAGGATTTGTTTCCTCTTTGTGTATCACCTAAGGCCAGTTACTTCACTTGGTACAGCGGCCAGCTTAAAGGAGAGGTACAGCCAAAGCTTGTTTGGCTGTTCTTCTCCTGTGGGTCACAGGAGTGTAGTTTGTTCTGCACTTCTGGGACCTGTTTTCAGCAGACATCGGGTTCAGCCCGCTTTTGGCTGACTTCACAGAGCCGGTCCAGGCTGGGGAAAGATTGCGACCATATGGTTGGGAACCACCTAGGAATCTGAACCGACATTTGGTCAGCCGCCCACTCCACAGTCAAGCCTGACATTCACCACCTCTTTGCTCACGGGGCACTGAGAACTGAGCGATCAGCAGTGTTTGATCACTCGGTTCTTAGTGTTCGAGCCGGAGGGGGACAGATGCAGCATCGGATCGATGCTGCATCCACCTAGGTAAGTATGATTTTAAAAAAAAACTTCTCTTTTAACTGAAAACATATTTTGTTCTAAATATTGAGATTTTTTTTATTTTTATCTGACCAACTCGCAATCGGTCCATACAATACATTCCAACTGGACAAAAGTGCAGATAGAGGCAAATGGTTAAAGTAATTTTAAAGGAAAAACATTTTAAATCGCAAACATGCTATATTTAACTGCTCTGACTCTTCCCCTGTTTAGTGCCCCCAAAGCAAGCAACTTGATATGGGGGCACTCCTACAGACCCACTCCTGAGCTGGCTCTGTGTGTCCGTAGACACACACAGTGCGGCTCGGGCCAGTCCTCTGCTCCCTCCTCATTAGCTGTGATTGACAGTAGCAGGAGCCAGTGAGGAGAGGAAGCAGCTATGCTGCACTTGTACACAGTGCTGGATCAAGATCGGGTTCAGGTAAGTAAACGGGAGGGCTGGGTGGGGGGAGCAGTACACAGATTTTTTACCTTCATGTGTAGAATGCATGAAGGTAAAAAAAACAATTTACCTTTTAGAACCACTTTAAGTGAAATGTGCATAAAATGTTAGAGATTTTGAGGGCTTTCTGGTTCCTTTTGGCTCACTCCACCATAAACTTTAGCAGATGTCTCATTGTTTTCCTGCCTGCTTCATGGTGTCTTGTCAACATCCATAAGTGATCAGTAGTCGGGTATTTATGTCTATCTGGATGGGTTTAGCACAGATGTGTTAGGTAAGTTCAGGAGGAAATAGGTCAATGTGTTAATGACTGCACAGCTTGTGTCTAGCTCAGAATGGAAACATGTGCATCCTACGCCAGACCAAACATGTTCAAGGGGATTAACAGATATTAGTAAGTCAGACCCAACGTCAGGAAATCCTAGTGATTTCCTCCTGCAGCCTTTCAAGAAGACACACATTGAGCCTTCTAGAAATGCATTGACCTAACGTCTTTACTAATCACTGGCAGAAGAACTGTGTAAACAGAGCGCGCTGTAATTTGTTTTTTAAAAACGAAATATTCCAGGACCCCACTGCTAGATCAGTGACTACATCGCTGCATTCGCCTCCAATTTGTACTGGCCGTATTTGTGTAAAGAACTCCACAGTTTACTGATTCATCGCTTGCCATTTATGTGAACTACTGGCACTCTAATGATTGCAATGTTTCAGCCGCAACCCTCCACTATTGGAACAAATGCTTGTATTGTCCTTGTTTTTAGAAGAGATTATTCTCCCATGTGAGGTCTTTATGTCTTTATAATACAGTTTGTGTACTGTACAGGTGAGGCTGGTAGTATCAGAAGAATAGAATTCTATTAGTGGGTGATTTAGAAGTGACGGTGACGCTTTAACTCAATGCATTTTTGTGGTTGCAGGCCCTGGGCCCTGCTCCGAAGTGGTGTTCATTCTTGGATAATCTCACCGAAGAGCTGGAAGAAAACCCAGAGACAACCGTGTATGACGATTACAAGTTTGTCACTAAAAAGGATCTGGATGACCTTGGTGAGTAACATCAAGGCAACTTAAAGCCCAATTCCAGGCAAATAAAACAATGATCCCTTTGCAGTGGGGCTGTGCTTTGTTTATGCCTAGGGCAGTGATGGTGAACCTTGGAACCCCAGATGTTTTGGAACTACATTTCCCATGATGCTCATTCACTCTGCTGTGTAGTTGAGCATCATGGGAAACGTAGTTCCAAAACATCTGGGGTGCCAAGGTTCGCCATCACTGGCCTAGGGGAAAATAAAAGGAGACTTGCTTGCCCATTCCTCCCTGCAGCTAGACCGATTGCTGCAGCAACTAACTAAAATGCCAGTTTAGTTTTAATCATATTTTAGTCATTTGAATTTTTAGTTGTATTTTAGTCGACTACATACTTAAGGTTTAGTTTATTGTAATGCATTATTTAAAGAGGAAATAAACCCTGGTGGGTTTTCCTTCCTTTCTCCTTCCCTGCAAAGTAAAGGCATAATGTGCTAGTATGCGATGCATACTAGCACATTATATGACACTTGACTGCAAATGAAGCCCGTGTCGTCCCCGCTGCAGGCCGCATCCATCTTCACCCGTCTTCTTGTGACTGGTGACTGACTGACAGGAGCCTCATGACGTTACCCCCGCACATGCGCGCGGGAGCCGCCGTTTACGGCACACGCCCCTGAAGAAACGGCATGGGCAGTAGTCGGGTGGAGAATTGAGTGCTGAGGAGGCTGTCGGTGGCCCTCATGGGTGTCACCTAGTCTGGGGGGGGGGGGTGACCATGGGCTCGGGTGCTGGAAAGATCCCCCATAACACATGGCGGAAGCCCTTCCTGGAGGCAATGGGAACGAGGAGAGAGGACAATGGGAGCAGATCAGCACTACTGGGAGAGATCTCCTGAGAGTCAGGCGGGTGGGCTGGTGAGTGTCAGTCTGGAGGACTGTGGGTAGAAGTTAGCCTGGAGGGCTAGTGAAAGGGGCAGCTGCAGCCAGGTGGGTTGTCGTTGCCTGAAGAGGTTGTGTTGGGATCAGTAGCCACAGGAGTGATGCAAGTTGGACACTGAAATTCTGCTACACAACCAAGGGGACTCGGGTTCCTGCCTGTAATGGGCCATTGCTTTCATCTGACTGAGTGACTGTCCGATCTTCACACAATGATCCAGCTGGGTTCTGCAGACGAGTGAGTGCTGGAGGAAGAAGTGGAGCTGTATATAGATTATATAGGAAGAGTTGTCCCTGAAGTTTGTTGTTGAAGTCAAGTGGGCATCCCATTACCTCCCATCCCTATCCAAGTATTTGTCCCTCAATAAAAAACAAAGTCAGACTCTTCTGAGTCTGAAGTGCTTGTGAAAATTTGTTGTGCCTGGCTGTGCAGGGTGAGAGATCCCAGTTTATCTGCAGTCCTTAAGGGGGGGTGTGCTACATATATTTCTTAATATTTTTGAAAACTTGATGGTAATGAATCAAATGCAATGATGCTGTTGTTTATTTTTTGGTGCATTTATTGCCTTTTGCGGTAATTTGATCTTTGACTTTTTCTTTGTCTTTTATTGTTTTTGTGTTTTCTTTTGTCTACTTGTCATAAAAAAAATAGATGTAAACCGAGAAATTTATTTTTCCTATTTGCTCCCTTTTTGGTCTTTTAAATATAACATGAAAGGTGTTCTGTTGTATCTGTTAAAAAAAAAAAACATTTGTGACTTGTGGCAGAAATGTAATGTTTGAATGTGTCCTGTGCACACTTCTGTGTGATGTCAAGGAGTCTAATTACCCCTTCTAGTTCTTCTGTTGGACTACAGGATAGTTAGCATCTATATTATAGAGCGGAGAGGGATTTAGAAGTTTAACAAAAGAAAGTTGGGCAGGACTGACCCCAGTCCTCCAAAATATTCAGTATTTTCATCCCACAACAGGACTTGGGCTTCCTTTACATAGGGGTTAACCTGCATACACTTGATTCGTCTGCAAGAGTCAGTGGATTCTTCTGGCTGGAAGACAGGTGCACAAGATTAGCGGCGGCCGCTCAGTCTGTACAAAGTAATGACAGGCTGACTGTAGCCATTGTGGTTCAGATGTAGCCGCACACCAAGCAGTTACCTGCATTTAGGGATGGGTGTCCGAGGCTGGACACAGTCAGATGTTATTCACCTGTAATTCGAGCCGTAAGGATCTTCTGATTCCTGCTGCTGGAATCCAGTGTTATGCGGGTAAATGCACGTGTGAACTAGGCCTTAGGAGATGAGTGCATTTCGGGCACATAAACAGGTGTTTGTACTTGCAGGGTATTTAAAGAGGTGGAACAAGGAGACATGTGCATGTATTGTGGAGATCTATTGTACGTGTTCCTTTTTTTCTTTTTTTTTTTTTAACCACCTGCCGACCATATAATTTGGATATACGGCGGCAAAGTGGCATGGCTGTGTCAGATCACATACCTAGTATATGATCCGACACTTTCGGGTCTGGGGTGCGCTGGTGGTGGCCCGCTCCCGCTGTGATCACACATAGCGGGAGCCCAGCGGCAGGTACCGTGGACTTGATGTCCGCCGGCACACGCCGATTGTTCCATACACAGGCAAAATGGCGATCTGCCTATGTAAACAAGGCAGGTTGCCGTTCTGTCAATAGGGAAGGCATGGATCCTGTTTTCCTGCAAAGCAGGGACACGGATCTTTGCCTTCCCTTAGTATAAGCAACTCCCCCGCAGTACAAAGGCACTGGCTAGGAACACATTTAACCCTTTTATCGCCCCAGATGTTAAAGCGGACCTTGAGTAATTTTTTCAACTTTCCATCTATTAAATCTTCTGTCCTTGTTGTTTTAACTTTGGATAGTAAAACATTTTTTACTCTTTCGTCCATGGACCGACACAGCTTCTCTATTGACAAAGTGGGTATTATCCGTTAATTAGGAGTGACTAGGCAGAAAAACTTGTAAAAAGTGTTGCATCACACCTTCTACAGTACCGCCCAGGGGGCGGACCCTCTGGGTATACCCTCTCAGTCTGCACATCGCAGATCAGTTTTTTTCTGTCTAGCAAGGAGTAGGACATGGCTCCCTTCGGGCCCATTGGTCCGGGGAAAAAAGATATATATATATATATATATATATATATATATATATATATATATATATATATATTTTTTTTTTTTTATTTTTTTTTTATTTTTTTTGCTACATTTGTTGTTTCCTGCGATCTTCGATCAACTGCCGACTGGGTGACAGGCTGGATCCTCGATCCTTGTAGTCTCCCCAGTTTCGGCCATCGAGCGTGTGCCGACCCTAGCTACGCGCTGGGTTTTCCACGACATGCCCGTCGCTCCACGGGTGGCCGGTGAGCCTACGCTCCGGGGCCTGCATCGTACCGCTCAGCTTCGGCTGACCTTACGGCCGAGTCGCAGCAGCCTGGCCGGTGAGCTTACGCTCCAAGGCTTGCATCGGACCGCTCAGCTTCGGCTGACCTTACGGCCGAGTCGCAGCAGCCTGTCCGGTGAGTGTCATGCTCCAGGGCATACATATGATCGTCCCTTCTGGGTCCAATCACAGCATGCCTGGCCAACAGTCACCTTCCGTGCGCGGACGATGATCTGTTTGGAATGTCTTCCAGCAGAATACATGCAGGATAGGTAAGTAAAACTCCCCTGCCTCGGCTGGGTGATTTAGCTGGACATTCCTGGAGAGATCAAGTAAGTGGTTGTGGCCCCTTTCTTCCCTCTCTCCCTGCCTTTCCCTCCTCCCTGGGCTTCTAGCTAAAGGTTGCTGGGTGCTGGGGGTCACCTAGGGGGTCCCACTGGAGCGGGGCTGGCTGTAACTAACATTTAAAAGAAATGTCATTTTTTGCTTACCTGTGTTTGTGTCTCCATGCTGTCGGCGGCCATTTTGAGGTGGTCCATGCCAAGTTTGGCCTCTTGTAACTGCCTGGCGGCCATCTTCCTGTGGTTCGGCCACACCCACTGGCCCCTATCAGGTGATCGGCGGCCATGTTTGTCCACCCTGTATGCAGATATTGCCGTTCGGCGGCCATCTTTTTGTGGGCTATGGCTGCCTGACCTCTATCTTCTGTCGGCGGCCATTTTCTTAGAGCCCACATTATCTTCCATACATACGTTTTTGGCAACCATTTTGCGAGAGCCTCCGGCCTCTAGGGTGCATTACACTGGCGCGAAAATTCACACAGGAAGTGCTGATAAAAGAAGCAGACTGACACAGCAGCAAGGGGACAGCATCACAGGCGCAGCATAGCAGTACCTATCCAGGGTGGTGAGTCCTCTGGGTAACCCAGCATCTCTGCAGCACAGGAGGGTGGCCTATTGATATCTTGCCTGGAGCCCTGTGAGTGTCAGCGTGTGGTCAGCATGGCATCTGAGCCAGAGGTCTTCTCCCCTGAAACACCAGATTTAGCAGCTGGTGTCCCTGAGGTGTCTATGGACGCTATGTTGGCAATCCTAGAGGCGTTTGCTGCCAGGGTGGAAGCAGCACACGGGAATACAGGGGGTAATAAACGCCCCCGTCCCCTGCAATCTTCTGGGGATATTTCTGATGCAGAACCAGGTCCAGCTACGGCTCATGGCCCAGATTCTGATGCATCAGAGACTGCAGACGGTGACCGATCGGACAGTGAGGAGGACTCCAAGTCCAGGTCAGTACGCGAGACGGCTTTGGTATCTGACCTTATTACTGCAGTGCGGGATACGCTAAAGTTGGAAAGGACTGAAGAAGTAGCAGATACTCCAGTCCCCTTTGGGTTTCGTAAACCTGCCCGCACTGCTAAGGTGTTCCCTTGTGTGTCTTATTTTGACAAACTCTTATACAAGGAATGGGAGAACCCACTGAGGGTCTTTACAGCCCCAAAGAGGTTTGCAGTACGGTACCCCTTTGAAGAGAGTTTTCTGAAGATATGGACCTCTCCCCCTATAGTGGACCCTTCGGTGTCCAGACTTAATAGAGCCACCACTATTCCAGTAGAAGGGGCTCCTGTTTTCAAGGACCCTGTGGATAAGAAGGCTGAAGCACTCGCTCGCTACCTATACTCAGTGGTAGGCTCGGCAGTACGCCCGGCATTGGCGGGGGCCCTAGTGTCTCAGACACTTACTGAATGGGCAAAATTGCTACTCCAGGGGTTAAAGGAGCGAGATGCTCCTCCTAATGAGATAACTTTGGCCGACCAGTTGGTCCAGGGCCTTAAGTTTGTCTGCGAGTCAGACATGGATACTATTCCCCTGCTGTCAAGAGCTTCGGTTTATGCAGTAGCAATACGCCGCCTGATCTGGCTAAAGGGCTGGTCTGCGGACCAGACTTCCAAGAAAGCCCTATTGGATCTGCCTTTTAAGGGCGACAGACTTTTTTTGGGGCTTCTCTGGATGACATCATCAAGGATGCCACAGGAGGTAAAAGCACTTTGCTTCCCCAAACTAGCAAGGGTAAGGGACCACGCCAAGGGCAAGGGCCCTCCTTTACTGCACGTAAGCGTTTTTTTCGCCCCCTTAAGGCGACAGGGAAAAGACCCCAGGCCGATAAAGCGCCTGCCCAAGGACAAAAGCGTCCTTGGTCCCGCAGACCCAACAAGCCTGCGGACAAATCTGCGTCCACATGAAGGTCCGCCCCCACCCAGCTCTCGGGTGGGGGGACGTCTTCGCAAATTCGCGACTCAGTGGACTGCTCTAGTCTCCGACAGGTGGGTTTGCGAAGTAATCTCCTCAGGCTACAAGATAGAATTTCTCTCTTGTCCACCAGACAGATTCATCACCTCCAATCTCCAGCTACTACCGACCCGTCGGGAGGCCCTGTATGGGGCGGTCCAGGGTCTACTGGAACGCGGGGTAGTTATTCCAGTTCCAGAACAGGAACGGGGTCAGGGTTTTTACTCAAATCTGTTCATTGTGCCAAAGAAGGAGGGGGTTCGTCCAATCTTGGATCTCAGAGCCCTCAATTGCTTTGTGAAGGTACAAAGATTTCGGATGGAGTCGGTTCGATCCGTAGTCACGGCTCTCCATCCGGGGGACTTTCTGGCCGCCTTGGACATCAAGAACGCATACCTGCATGTCCCCATATACTCCAGACACCAGAGGTTTCTGCGATTTGCTATCGGGAAGAACCACTACCAGTTTGTGGCCCTCCCGTTTGGCCTTGCCTCAGCACCCAGGACGTTCACCAAGGTGCTCGCTCCGATTCTGGCACTTCTAAGACAGCGGGGTATCGCTATGACAGGTTACTTGGACGACCTTCTGCTGAAGGCCTCTTCAAGCTCAGAATTAGAGGTAAGCGTGTCCATTACCTGTCAGACTCTTCGAGACTGTGGTTGGATACTAAACACGCAAAAGTCAGTATTGGTGCCCACTCAACGCCTAGTGTACCTGGGGTTGATTCTGGATTCCTCAGAGGCAAAGGTATTCCTCCCGGTGGAGAAGTTGCAGACCCTCCGGGCTGCAGTACGGCAGCTGACTTCCAGGAATTGGTCGTCACTCCGTTTTTGCATGCGAGTGTTGGGCCTCATGGTAGCCTCCTTCGAGGCGGTCCCATATGCTCAATACCACACTCGAGTGTTACAGAAGGAAGTTCTGTCCAGATGGAACAGATGCCCTTCATCTCTGGATTATCAAATCCGAGTGAGCCACCTAGTCAGGAGATCCCTGGTATGGTGGCTGACAGCACCGGCTCTAATGGCCGGGAAGTCATTTCTTCCGGTTTACTGGATAGTGATCACGACGGACGCCAGCCTTACAGGTTGGGGGGGAGTCTGGGGTGTCCAGTCGGCGCAAGGTCGCTGGACCCCAGAGGAAGCCCTCCTGCCGATCAATGTCCTGGAGATCCGGGCGATCAAGCTGTGCCTCTTCAAATGGTCTCAGACTGCAAGGGCGTCCAGTCAGGATCCAGTCAGACAACGCCACAGCAGTGGCATATGTCAATCATCAAGGAGGAACAAGAAGCTCAGCTGCAGCATCGGAGATCGCTCGCATCCTGAAGTGGGCAGAGAGGAGCGTACCGGCACTGTCGGCCGTGTTCATTCCGGGTGTGGAAAACTGGCAGGCGGACTACCTGAGCCGCCAGATGCTGGACCAGGGAGAATGGTCCTTACACCCGGAGGTGTTCCAACTCCTCTGCCAAAGATGGGGCACACCAGACGTAGATCTTCTGGCTTCCCGACTCAATCGGAAGGTATTGAGGTTTGTGGCCCGGTCAAGAGACCCATGGGCAGACGCAACGGACGCGTTGGTAGCATCGTGGGGTCAGTATCGGCTAATCTATGCCTTCCCTCCCTTAAGGCTTCTTCCTCTTCTGCTCCGCAGAGTGGAGGCAGAGGGAATTCCAATGATCCTAATCGCTCCAGATTGGCCTCAGCGTCCTTGGTACGCCGATCTAGTACGTCTGGTAGCAGACGTCCCCTGGTGCCTACCACTACGGAAGGACCTGCTATCGCAAGGTCCCATATTCCATCCTGCTTTACAGTCATTGGCTTTAACGGCATGGCTGTTGAGAACCGGGTACTGAGAGATCGGGGCCTGTCAGACTCAGTAATCTCTACTATGAGAAGTGCTCGGAAACCGTCCTCTAGGAAGGTCTATCACCGCACTTGGAGGGCCTACATCTCCATGTGTGAGGAAATGAAATGGCATCCACGTACCTATTTGGTTTCCAGAATCCTGCTGTTTTTACAGCATGGGGTAGACCAAAGGCTTGCCCTAAGTACAATTAAGGGACAGATATCTGCCCTGGCTGTCTTTTTTCAGCGACCCCTGGCGACTCACTCTCTCGTGAGTACATTTGTGCAGGGGGTTCGACATGTGGCCCCTCCGGTCCGGCCCCCGTTACCTCCGTGGGACTTGAACCTGGTCCTCTCGGTGCTTCAGAAGGCACCGTTTGAGAATATTAGAGATATTCCCCTGTTGACACTTTCTCAGAAGGTGGTCTTTTTGGTGGCTGTTACGTCAGTTAGACGAGTCTCTGAGCTGGCAGCCCTGTCCTGCAAGGCTCCCTATTTGATTTTCCACAAGGATAAGGTGGTGCTGCGGCCGCAGCCTTCCTTCCTTCCGAAAGTCGTTTCGGCTTTTCATCTCAACGAAGACATTGTACTTCCATCCTTGTGTCCTCAGCCGTCGAATCCTAAGGAGTCGGCGTTGCATTCCTTGGACGTTGTTCGAGCTTTGAGAGTATACATATCTGCTACTTCCCTGTTCTGGAAGTCAGACTCACTGTTTGTTTCTGTGGCTGGTCCCAAGAAGGGCCAAGCAGTCTCATCGGCCACCATCTCTAGGTGGATCCGACAGATAGTAATCCAGGCTTACGCCTTAAAGGGTCAGGCGCCCCCCTTTCCTGTCACGGCGCATTTGACCAGGGCAATAGGTGCCTCTTGGGCTTTCCGACATCAAGCGTCTGTTTCCCAACTATGTAAAGCGGCGACTTGGTCGTCCGCTCACACTTTCACAAAATTCTACAAAGTTGATGTAGGTGCATCTTCGGATGCCTCTTTCGGCCGCAAGGTTTTGCAGGCGGCTGTTTAGAGTTGCAACTCCTCCGTTGGAGGAGTGCTGTTTTGTGTTTTGGGGTGAAGTTTGTTTTTATGCTGTTACCACCCCTCGTTTTTTCTCTGACACTGCTTTGGGACGTCCCACTTTGTCAATAGAGAAGCTGTGTCGGTCCATGGACGAAAGAGTAAATAGGATTTTTTACTCACCGTAAAATCCTTTTCTCTGAGTCCATGGACCGACACAGCACCCACCCCTCCTTTTAAGTTTGTACTGCTTTTTGACGAACTGATCTGCGAAGATGCAGACTGAGAGGGTATACCCAGAGGGTCCGCCCCCTGGGCGGTACTGTAGAAGGTGTGATGCAACACTTTTTACAAGTTTTTCTGCCTAGTCACTCCTAATTAACGGATAATACCCACTTTGTCAATAGAGAAGCTGTGTCGGTCCATGGACTCAGAGAAAAGGATTTTACGGTGAGTAAAAAATCCTATTTTTCTGCCAGTAAATATCTTATACAGCCCACTTCCTGTTTCTTCTCTGGTCATTAAACTCGGCTTATGACATTATGCACAGCGCTCTCTCTCTCTCTCTCCTGAGAGTTTGCCAGGAAGGGAGTGGGGATGAGTCATAAGAGGGCCAATGAGGGCTGCCGAACTGGAGGTGTGTCTGTGTAAATCCAGGAAGTGAACAGGCAGCAGCTTCAGCTGCCCACAGTTAAAATGGTTGCAGCCAGACTCAGTGGAGGGATATTTCTGCAGCATATTTGGCAAGTACAGAATCACAGTATATATAAAATAATATGCAAAGTGGTTGGAGGGAAGCTTCAGAATGGCAAAGATGTTTTTATTACAAGTTATGTGAGCAGACTGCAGTTCCTCTTTAAACCCTTCCCAGCCAAAGTAACTAGTACAGTGGCAGTGCATATTTTTTAGCACTGATCACTCTATTAGTGTCTCTGGTCCCAAAAAAGTGTCCGTGTCCGATTTCTCCGCCCCAATTTTGCAGTCTCGTTATAAGTCGCTGATCGCCGGTGTTACTAGTAAAAAAAAAAAAAAACCCATTTAGTAGACACTAACTTTTGCGCAAACCAATCAATATATGCTTATTGGGCTTTATTTTTTTTACCAAAAATATGTAGCAGAATACATATTGGCCTAAATTTAGGAAGAAATTCCATTTTTTTTTCAATATTTTATTGGATATGTTTTATAGCAGAAAAAAAATATATAATAATATATATATATTATTTTTTTTAATTGTCGGGAATTTTTTGGTTAGTGCAAATAAAATAAAAAAATCTGGTGATCAAATACCAGCAAAAGAAAGCTCTATTTGTGGGAATAAAATTAATATATATATTTTATTTGGGTACAGCGTTGTATGAAAGCGCATTACCATATGGCAAAAAATGGCCTGGTCATGAAGGGGGATAAATCTTCTGGAGGGCAAATGGTTAATTCTTTGCCCATATATTATTGAGATTTGCTTTGGGTTGTTCCTATTTTATTAGATTTAAGGAATTTCGGACACCCAGCCAGATGACAGAGCAGACAGACAGGTCCTAGTAGTTCACAGACTGGGGGTTTTACACTGATCATTCACCTTTTATTGAGGAGTTCTTATGATTCACACTTGCCTCCTCCTTCCCCACAGGCTTTCTCTTTCTTTGCTTTCAGCAGCACTTCACAAACCCTTTTCAGCTCACATTCCAGTGCCAATTGACAACCAACTTGTATTTGGTACATCATTATCAGCATCAAAGACAAAAGTAAAATTACCTTCGTGCGTCCCAGCAAAACGAATGGAGCCGAACAAGAAATGCACTAGATAAAGTGTATTATGGAATACGATGTGGGCCTCGCTAGTTTGGTTTATTCCCAATAAAAATTAACTGGAGTTATGGTTGTTATAGGTTAAAATTTAAGCAAGAATGCCCATGGGATAATACGGACTGGAGTATAACAATATGGAATGCCAGACCTATGTGTACAAAAGTAGAAAAATATTTTTACCGTATTTATCAGCGTATAACACGCACCCTAACTTTAAGAGGGAAGTTTCAGGAAAAAAACTTTTCAACAGCCCCCTGCGTATAACACGCAGGCACAGTTTACCCTCTATTTTCAGGGTAAAAAGGTGAGTGTTATACGCCAATAAATACAGTATTTATACAAAAATGTACATACAATAACATGAAAATATTTTAAAAACAAAGAACTGACATGCAATTCTAATTTCCCAAATACATATAAACGCACTCCAAAGTTGACAGGAGGGTCAATGCATATGGGAGCGAATGAAAACTGACACGGTTCGGACACAAATAGCTGGATTTGTAACAGCACTTGTGTATAATTCCTTCTTCAGGGTTTATGTATTGGTAAAAGAGCTCTTTTACCAATACATAAACCCTGAAGTAGGAATTATACACAAGTGCTGTTACAAATCCAGCCATTTGTGTCCGAAACGTGTCGGTTTTCATTCGCTCCCATATGCATTGACCCTCCTGTCAACTTTGGAGTGCGTTTATATGTATTTGGGAAATTAGAATTGCATGTCAGTTCTTTGTTTTTAAAATATTTTCATGTTATTGTATGTCCATTTTTTTGTATAAATAAATATATTTTTCTACTTTTGTACACATAGGTCTGGCATGCCATATTGTTATTCTCCAGTCCGTATTATCCCATGGGCATTCTTTCTTAAATTTTCCAATTTATATGGGATGTGACTGGAAACATTGGAATTGCCTATTCCTACTGATCAAGCTTAATTTCAAACGTCTTTTACGTCATAGGTACTTTTTTTTTCTCTCCATTGTTTATTAGCTCTGCTTGTTTTATGGCATACTATGTAAGTGGTAGTATATTGTAATCCATCAGACTTGTGACTCTTACTAGACATTGTTTTATTGTTCACTGACCAGGTCTCGCACATCTGATTGGGTCTCCCTTGCTCCGAGCATATATGCACGGCTACTTTATTGATATACGCTTGTATCACAAGGTAACGCAGTTTTTTTTTTTTATTAAGGCATATTTGTGCTCTATAGAGGTAGTTGAGTTTGGCGTGTAGAATTGCATTGTTAGATTCATATTTGTATTTTCAGGTGAAAGCGATGGTGAATCCATTTGCCTATGAAGACTACAGAAGGGATAAAATCAGGCAGAAGATAGAGGAAACCCGGGCACAGCGTGTTCAGATCAAGGTGAGAAGAGCACATACTGGCTACCATACACTGTGCTAAGCTACTAACATTTGGTTATCTCTGGGGTGCTCCAGATGTAGGTCGCTTGTCTGTAAGTTACCAGCTAGGACAGTGAATAGGATGAGAAAATGTGCTAATACTGTTAAATCCTAGTGACCCAAGGATTTCATTACTTCCGGTTTCGGTGTGATGTTTACAAGCTGTTAAGTTTGTAAAGCATCTGGTCAAACCAATCCCAAACAGATGCTTTTAAGGACTCCTGACTCCCTGATGTGCCACATTTAGCATGTCATTTTTTGGGGACAGGGAGTGGGTACCTAGTTTTGACAGGTACCCAGCTCCCACTTCCACTCTCGCCGCCTCCTTGCAATCTTCTGGGACACATCACAGGTCCCAGAAGATTGCCCGGGCCATTCAGGACGTGCAGCACGACTCGCGCATGCGCAGTGCACACCCGGCTGTGGAGCTGCAAGCTGTCACAGCCGGGTGCCCACACTAGTGATGCCGGTGGGGTGGGGGGGAGCCGCATCGCTGGACTGTGGGACAGGTGAGTGTGTGTTTAATAAAAGTCAGCAGCTACACTTTTTGTAGCTGTTGACTTTTATTAAACACAGAAACAGCTGGAACTCCACTTTAACCACTTCAGCCCTGGAAGGATTTACCCCCTTCCTGACCAGAGCATTTTTTGTGATTCTGTACTGCGTCGCTTTAGCTAACAATTGCACGGTCGTGCGACGTTGTACCCAAACAAAATTGGCGTCCTTTTTTCCCCACAAATAGAGCTTTCTTTTGGTGGTATTTGATCGCCTCTGCGGTTTTTATTTTTTGCTCTATAAACAACCGCCCTCTCAGGTTTTATATTTAGCCAGGTGGCCTTCCAGTGACAGTGTAACAGCATAAAGATGTATCTATAGGAAAATAATGGATTGTTGATTTCAGTTTGTCACGTGCCACCTACACAGTGCACAGATTATGACTAAGCAAATTTCAATTTGTGAAACGGGCTAATCTCGCCCAGGTCTGCATTGATATCATGATGTCTACGATGCTGTCTGATGATTTTTATCTTCAATAACGTTTTCACTTTTGCTTCAAACCTGTGAGTGCGGTCAAAACTTTTCCTGTTCCAGTGGCACCTATCCAGATTGTGGACTGGACCTGCGCCGTGAGGTTGAAGCGTGGGATTGCTCTCCCCTGGATCGGCTTGGCTTGGCTTTGCTTTCTATCACAGTGCACATCTCCCCCCACCTGTTATTGAAGGCCATTATCACAGATATAACAATGGTGCATACCATCTTCCCTCTGTGCTGTGTACATGAATGTGTCCTTTACTTGTAGTGCAGAGAGGGCACAAATGATCAGTTTAGTTTGTTGAGATGAAACTCCGGATGTGAAGCAGTGAGAAGGTACCTTCGCATTCACAACTTACAAGATGCCTTTCTCTGGATCTGATTGTATGTGGCTTAAGGATGCAATTGCAACACCCCTGTATTGTAAATCTTTAGGCTATAGCCTGAGATTTTTTGCTTTTGTCTAGAAGTTGTGTGCTTCACCTCACTAGCTTTTAAGCCAATGCTGCAAAAATCAGCTTAAGGTGGTCTTGGCTTTCAAAAATGTGTAAACATGTCAGTGATGCTTCTATTATACCCTGGTGGATGCTGTTATCTGAACAATTTGTGAGCTGAGGTTTGGCAAAAAAAAAAAGCACTTGATAAATCTACCTGGTGCAGCTTTAGAGTCTGACATATGTACTCTTTCTTTTCTAGAAACTACCAAAGGTGAACAAGGAATTGGCTCTTAAATTATTAGAAGAAGATGAGGAAGAGCGGCCGTTGCAGAAGAGGAAACAGAAGGTAAGGGTTACCGTGAATGGGTCAGGCAGAGTTGGTCAGCAGTGTTGAAGGCTAACTCCACCTTTTGCAGCACGTTCATCTGTATTTAGGATGTAACATGTTACGCTATCCCTCCAACCCCTAGAACGACCTTCTTCTTTCCCTCAGCTGCTGTCAATTTTAGAATTGCCGGAGCCCCTCACAGCCGCATAATTTTTTTCACAAAGTTTACAAGATCCATTTGGTACTGCGACACAGACTTGTAGTACTCAATGGAATACCAGTGTGACAAGTACATTCAAGCTGATGGAAGAGTCTGCAAGAGCCTGTGCATTGCACCCTTGATCCACTGATTGATTTTTTTTTTATATATGTATACTTCACCTTTTAAAGCTGATTTCCAGGTGTCCTGTCACTTTAAATAGTTTGGACGAAGCTGGTCTAAACTATTTCCTTAAGCGCTACGCTGGCTGAGCACTGTATAAACTGTATATAGCTTCATCTACATACAGTACACAGTGCTGGATTCCAGCTGTGAGACAGAGACTTCCTGTCCCACACCCGGAACAAAGTAAGTGAGTCGGTCTGAGCGGCCTTCACACATTCATAGGCAGCTTTGTATTCTGTGAATGAATACAAAGCTTCCCCTGATTGGCCGAGTCAGATTGTAATGTCATCAGTCCACCTCTTTGCCTCAGCCAATCAGAGGAAGATTTGTATCCATTCACAGAATACAAAGCTGCCTATGAATGGCTGAGATGCTCAGACCAACTCTGTTTTGTCCCTGTTGTGAGATGGGAAGTCTGTCAGCGGGGAACCCAGCACTGTGTACTGTATGAAGCTGCAGCACATACAGTGCTTAGAGCCAGTGCAGCACTCAGTGAAGGAAATAGTTTGTTTGAACCAGTTTTGTCCAAACTAACATTTTAAGTGAAAAGAAACGGACATCCGCTTTAAGGAACTCATGATGGACGTGTGATGCTATGTTTTCCTGACTCTTACTGTGAATGAGGATTAGCATTAGGATACTACACTGTCAGCTGCAGAGTCACAGCTGGACCAATCTCCATTTTCAGGCAGCTAGATTTATTGGGTACTTTTAGTGACGTTTGACCTGCCCCTAACCCTGTGAACTTGAAAGGCGTTATTTGAATCCCATACACAACCCCACCCCATCTTCAGTTCAAGATAGAATTGTAAACGGGTGATCCATAAAGTCTTTTGTCCTCTTCCTCAAGGTCTCATGTTTTGTTTTTTTTTGGGGGGGGGGGGGTAAAATTCCAGGCAGCAATACTTCTCTCTGCCTGTAGCTTGGAGCCCCTAACTTCAGAATGAATTATTTTTATGAAGAATAATTGTAACTGTTGCACAGGATTTCTTTTTTCAAATGTCATTTCTCATATTGTCCAAAAAAAAATTATTATTTTTTTTATGAACCTTGCTGGTCTGGGAGCCGCCTACCCCCTGATTTGCAGTGAAAGCCAGTAAATAAAAAAATTGTTGAAAGAAAAATATAAAAAATACTTTGT
Source organism: Rana muscosa (assembly GCA_029206835.1). Classification (NCBI taxonomy): domain Eukaryota; kingdom Metazoa; phylum Chordata; class Amphibia; order Anura; family Ranidae; genus Rana; species Rana muscosa. The sequence goes on from CM055121.1 coordinate 403,980,122, forward strand.
GATGCGCAATACCTGCAAGTTTGTCCTGGGCGAAGGTGACATCATTGAGACTTCTCGTAGGATCCTTGAAAAGCTGAAGTTTGTCGGATCCTTTAAGGGTGGAGCAGCACAGTGCTAGGGTTTCCTCTAATGGGCTGTGAGGTCCTCAGATTTGATTTCCCAGGTTCCTGTGATGAGGCATTACTGGCGCCTACAAGAAATGGCAGGAAGCTGGGGTCTATGTATCTTTTATAGTTTTTTTTTTTTTCCCCCAATTTATATTGCTTTCACTTAGTATTGATTTTTTTTTCAGGGCCTGGTGAGCTTGCCAAAGATTTTGTGCAAGGTCCACCTAATTCTTTTGCTCATTCATTTTTTAAAACTGGAACAGTAAGGAATGGCATTGAATGACAGTGTGAGAACTGAGACTCTCAAATAGTCCCGTGAAACAGTTATTATAATTCTCTGCATTTTCATGCAAGGTCCACTTTAACTAAACAGTGCATGGGAGATGCTGAATTAGAGCAATGCTAGCAATAGTCATGTTGTTTATAGGACAAATTCAGAAAAATCCTGCTGCACAGATTTTTCAGCATTGTGACTTGTTTCCTGAAAAACGCAATTGTATGTCATGGCAACTCTCAGGATCCAAGAGAGGCAGAGCTTAGGCCTCATGCACACTGGACGTTAAAATAACGTTATAAAACCGCCAGTAGCTTTGCAGTGAGTTTCAACTTTTTTCAGCTTTTTAGCAATAGTGTTTTTTAGCGTTTATTGGCATTTTTTCCGCATTAGAAAAAAAAGTTAAACGCTGGTGAGTGACGTTTTTGAGCGTTTATTAGCGTTAGAGCGTTTTACAGCTGAAAAACGTCTCTCAGCACCCACTAGTTTTGGGTTTTTTTTACTGCTCAAAAACGCCACTGCCCAAAACTGCTAACGGCCTAGGTGTGCATGGACACATAGGATAACATGGACACATAGGATAACATGATGGAGAGTTTAATGACTGTAGAAAAAAACGTCTACTGCCAAAAACAGCTGCTGTAAAAACGTCCAGTGTGCATGAGGCCTAAAAGTTCAGTCATATATGAGACCTATCGTTCTTGTATAAGGCTAAAGACTTGTGTTGTTGGGTTTCAAATGGCAAATGCAGTTTTGCTTTTAATTCGTTTGATATACTTCTGAGATCGGTATTCATTGCATGTGAGGTTAACCTGCACTTGACTTGCTTTTATATTCCCATAGACTTGCATGGGGAGAGAAGCAGTTCTTCTCTCCTGAAATCTTTCTAACACTCATCCGTTTCTGTGACCAGTCTTAAAAAAATACCAGATTTGATATAAGACTAAACATTTATCATTTTCTCTAGAAAATGCCAAACATACTCAACGATGACAGATTTAAAGCCATGTTTGAGGATCCAGCCTTCCAAGTGGATGAGAAGAGTGAGGAGTTCCGGCTGCTGAACCCTCTTGTATCTAAAATCAGCCAGAAGAGGAAGAAGAAGCTGAAAGAAATGGCGGAGTTGCAGGACAAGGAGCAGGTGCAGTACAGAGGCTTTTATTTTAATTTTATTTTTTTATGTTGTTTTTTATTATTATATCGTACTCAGATGCCTGATATCAATACACATTTTGTATTGTGCTAGCCATCAATAAAAAAAAGGAAAATGTAGGTTTGGGCAAAAGATATCACTTCAATGCTACTTCAGTGTTTCCTGATGGGGACTACTGTGCACCATAAATAATAGACTTTAGCACTAGGAGTCAAGCCACCAATCCAAGTCTGATGAGTTTTCACAAACACAAAGAAGTTAGTGGCATCCAATACTGTGTGCTGATTAAAACTACTACTATGAAGGTACAACCACTGTCACCCCAAATGAAATCTCACTGGATTGCCAGACCTCACAGCATTTGAGAGGTCAGTAAGGCCCCTTTCACACTGAGGCGTTTTTACCGCGTTTTCGCGGTAAAAATAGCGCTGTAATAACGCCTGAAATAATCCTGCCCAGCATTCTCAATGTGAAATCTCTGAGGGCTTTCACATTGAGGCGTTTTGCTGGCTGGGCGTGGAAAAAAATCCTGCAAACAGCTTTTTTAGAGCAACTTTAGGGCGCATAAAATAGCGCTGTAAAAACGCCTGTCCCCATTGAAATGAATGGGATTCGCGGTAAAAACGTGGTAAAAACGCATAGGCATAAGCGTTATGTTAAAAAATAGCGCTAACGCCTATGCGGTTTTACCGCGTTTTTACCGCGTTCGCGCTAATTTTAGCGCGAACGCGGTAAAATCGCGGTAAAAACGCATACGCGTCAGCGCTATTTTTACCGCGATCGCGGTAAAATCGCGGTAAAATAGAGGTACAAAATCCTATAATTTTTGAGCGTTTTTTCAACGCCTCAGTGTGAAAGGGGCCTAAGCGTTTACAAGATCAGTACAGCTGCGCTAGGAATCATCCTTTTCTTTTTAAAAAAATAAGTAATCTCGTACAGTGCAAACTATAGATAAGAAAGAAGACTGCTTCTGGTGCATTATCCTTTTATTAAAATATTTGGAGACACGTTAAAAACTGACAAATAACTCACATGTACACTTGTGTCATAATCCACCAGCAGTGTGTGACGTCAGCATGCTCGAGACTCCACCAACGTGTTTTGTCAGAAGGGACCGCCGCCATCAGGGGCTAGCATTCTTTATGCAAGTGGCTTGAGATACTTTATACTAGCACACACTGTTATTTAACTGTGCACTAGGCCTGTACACTTTTTCCTGGAGCACCTGTTTGTAGACTCTATTGGGAGAACATGTAACAGGGTGACAACACAGGAACTGGAATAGGAAGTAGTATTTTAATGAAAGCTGCAGATTTAAAAATATTGAAACTTACATTTTAAGTTACTTTACTATGTTAACGCTTATATGAGATTTTAGAGCTTGGGTTTACATATACACTGAACGTAATTCCTGTTTTGTATGGCAGTTCATGTTTGGTAGCCTCTGTTGCTATTTTTTATATCCATAGAAAAGTGTGGTGCAGGTGTTGCCTCCTCTGAGGAAGAGTTTTTTTTTATATCTCTGTCCTACTTAGAATATAAATAGTCCAAAGCGCGGGAAGCCACTTGCATAGTTGTCATTGGTTTCTAATTTTGTCACCAGGGGGAAGAGGAAGAGCCAGAAGGAAAACCAAGTGATGCAGAGAGCTCTGAATCTTCCGACGATGAAAAGGCTTGGGTCGAAGAGGTCAGGAAACAGCGCAAGCTCCTACGCCAAGAGGAAAAAGTCAGGAGGCAGGAAAGGGAGATAGAAGATCAACAAACAACCCTCAAGCCTCAGTTTTATGAGATAAAAGCAGGGGAGGAATTCCGCAGTTTCCAGGATGCAGCCAAGAAGCAAAAGATGATGAGGTAGGTGTGAGGATATGACCTTGTCTATCATCTCTGGTCTTCCTCTCCTTCCACAAACCCATTCTTGGCACTCGTGGACCTAAAATAACCCAATTAGTGGCAGAGTCTTTTTGAGATTGCACCTGTTGTGGCTTTTACTCCTTGGGCAGTATAGCTTTCCACTATATACTAGCTGTAACCTATCCAGAGGTTTTCAGTCATCTGCAGCCTTTTAACCACTTAAGGACCGAGCCTGTTTTTCAGACTCTGTGTTTACAAGTTTAAAAACAATTTTTTTTGCTAGAAAATTACTTAGAACCCCCAAACATTATATATTGTTTTTTTTTCTAACACCCTAGAGAATAAAATGGCAGTCATTGCAATACTTTTTGTCACACCGTATTTGCACAGCGGTCTTACAAGCGCACTTTTTTTTAATTAAAAAATAAGACAACAGTAAAGTTAGTCCAATTTTTTTTTTTTATATTGTGAAAGATAAAGTTACGCCGAGTAAATTGATACCCAACATGTCACGCTTCAAAATTGCGCCCATTCATGGAATGGCGTCAAACTTTTACCCTTAAAAATCTCCATAGGCGACGTTTAAAAAATTCTACAGGTTGCATGTTTTGAGTTAGAGGTCTAGGGCTAGAATTATTGCTCTCGCTCTAACGATCGCGGCGATACCTTACGTGTGGTTTGAACACCATTTTCATATGCAGGCGCTGCTCGTGTATGCATTCGCTTCTGTGCACGAGCTCGTCGGGACAGGACACTTTAAATAAATATATATATTATTTATTTTACTTTATTTTAAAACCGTTTTAAAAAAAATACAAAATTGGGTCACTTTTATTCCTATTACAAGGAATGTAAACATCCCTTGTAATAGAAAAAAGCATGACAGGTCCTCTTAAATATGAGATCTGGGGTCAAAAAGACCTCAGATCTTATATTTGGACTTAAATGCAATAAAAAAAGAAATAACATTTTGTCATTTGAAAAAATGACAACAAAAAAAATGTCCCTATAAGACGTATGAGCGGAAGTGACGTTTTTGACGTCGCTTCTGCCCTGTTATTGTATGGAGACAGGTGGGGGCCATCTTGCCCTCACTCATATCCATACCTAACAGGACACAGGACCCGATCACCTCTGCCGTTATCCAGATATCTATCTTTAAAATGCCGACGTATATACAGTGGGTGGTCGTGAAGTGGTTAAAAGAAGTGAGTAGAATTTTAACCAACATGAGAAGCATCAGAGGGCATCCTCAGCTTTGGCTCTTGCTGTGCTTGTCAGGCTGCTGAAGAGAGAACACTAGAGGTCTTATCTGCAGCCTGCTGCCCTAAAGAGATGACATTTAAATTGTGGATTTTCCTGCAATAATTTGCTTAATTCTCTTGTGGGATTGTGGAACTACAATTAGTCTTTGAAGTAGCACATGGTTTTCAGAAGAATAGGCCAGAGCTACCCTGTCACAGCCGGATTGTATCCATAGGATCAGAATTCTCCTGCTGCACCCCATGCTGGTAAAATCTGATATTATGGAATAGCTTGAAATAAGTGTCATGAGAGAAGTGGGGGGGGGGGGGGCTGCCATTACTGGCCTGTATCTGAAACAGACTGGCTTTATCTGACTCTGTTTTATACACACCTGGAACAAGCAGACTGTTAAGGAGTGTCAGACCTACTCGCCTCTATTCTTGTTCTGTGTTATCATCTAAGATATCATTCAAGTCAAAGCTTCAGAATGACGGCCAGAGAACTATTATTTTTCAAAAAGGAGGGTTGGGCAATGGCAGCGTCCATTAAAGTGGTTAAAGGCAGATTTAAAAATGACACGTCATACCTACCTGCTCTGTGCAGTGGTTTTGTACAGAGCATCCCCGATCTTCCTTTTCTCAGGTCCCTCCGGCCCTCCTAGCCTTTCCCTCCTGCCAAGTGTCCCCATAGCAAGCGGCCAGGTAACCAATGAGGAGAGAGCGGAGCCACTGCCTCGTGTGTCCATTCACTCACAGAGCACAGCACAACCCCACCTCTGCTCTCTCCTCATTGGCTCACTGGCTGTGATTGACAGTAGCGGGAGCCAATGCTAAAACCAACCTGTCGGATTTTACATACGGTTATTTCCAGTGGCTATTATATCCGCTAGCAGTAGTCACGGTGTTCTCCTGGCAGGGATGGCTCCCCTTACTGGGAGAACACAATGGCTCCATGGGAAGGATTCCCCCATCAACACGGACTGTGTGTTGATAGTGGAATTGAGCAATTTTTCTTTCCTGCAACTCGCTCCATCTCTTGCCAGCTTAAGACATTAAAGGGATCGTGTGTAATCCTCAAACAGTACATCCAACAATGTTTTCCTCTACATAACATCCCCACTCTCTCATATTATGGACACAAATAAAGGGGGAGGTTTTCTGTAATCCAAACCTAAAGCAAGTGGCTTAGGGTAACTATTATCCTCCTCCATGGAGTCAGTACCAGGATCACACATGTTAAAATAAACAAAGATAGCAGATGAGGCCACCTCCATCTAAGGACTGGTGCTCTGCAAAATGTTATATTTTTGTTCCTTGGTTTAAAGCCCAACTTCAGGAAAATGTAAAACCCTTGCAGTGCCCCTGCCCCCCCTCCTCATTTATGTATATGTACTTTATGATGTAAATTGATTTACGCATCTGTCTTAATCACAAGTGAGGATGAATGACAAACCTTTTCTGCTCATTTTGGATAATATATGGATTTGGCTGATAGTATTATTATAAGTAGTAATCTTGGTAGTAAGCATCAGCAAGCTGGAAGGCCAATCTGATCAAGGAATTCTGACAGTGAGATGACAACTATTACATGCTAGTGAACTACAAGGATGGAGCTCTGTGTGCATAAAACGTTCTTCTAAATGAAGACAACTTCCATGGCCTCTAGATTTTGTGGCTTGAGCTTGTTCTTAGCTATTCTTTATTTGCAGAGATAACATGACCTTTACCTTTTTGTATGCACAAATAACGTGTATCGGAGATCTATTGTATAACACATAAGTCATTAGTATTGGTCTTGTGATCTTTAGTGACTGCCTGACACATTGGCCTTTTTCCCGGAAAAGACCATTTACTTCTAGTTACCTTTAGCACCTGAGCTTATCTTGCAGTCCTACCCAGGGCCTGTTAAGTCATGTGATCAGTGACATCATCAACAGAGATTGCTGTTCAGTTAGAGCAGGCTTTCTCAACCTCGAGGAACCCTTACTAAAACCAATTCATCAGGGGTCAATAGGAACAATGCCCCTTATACTGGTGGAAGAATGTCCTCAAAGTGTTGCTCAGAATGCCACCCTTAAAGACAACTAAAAAGATATTTGTTGTCATGCTGCTGGCTTTGCTAGGTGATGCTGAACCTTGAACTCTGAAGGCACCATCAAAAATGTGGTTCATCAGCCACAGCTCAAGGAACCCCTAGCAACCTCTGGAGGAACCCCAAGGTTCCACGGAACCCTGGTTGAGAATGGCTGAGTTAGAGAGTGGTGGAAAGTACAAGCTCTGTCCTTGGGAATGCATTGTGCTTTATGGTTTCTGAGCGGAAGGAGGATTATCTGTCAATGGGGCTTGGTAGTACGTAGGAATGCTCATTAGTTTCCACAGCAATGACATCAGTATGGTCTCGCTTTGCTTTTAGAAACTGGGTTACTTTTTATTTGTGAAACAATAGAAAGGGGAAGTTTTTTTTTTTTTTTTTGATTCCCCTAGTGATGTTAAAAAAAATCCGACCACAAAAAGTTTTTTGTTTATGGACAGGACACCGGTGAACTAAATCATCTAGTGGCTTCTTGGAGCATAGCAGATATTTACACCATTTATTCTAACTCCGAATCATTAAATGGGTTTTGGGTTCCTTGGGCGTCAAGTGGTGCAGCCCTTACCTACATGAGTTCTGTATTTCCATAAATGCACATGTTGCGGGTCTCCTGGGATGTTCTGAGCCACATTTATGTCCCCATTCACACCCGTGCAATTTATTTTATTTTTTTAACATGCATCGATGCACAACAATGCTAAACAAAAGGATAACTATTTTCTTTGGGGCTCATTTACCTGTGCCTTTCTCTTCCATGTGTCCTGGGGGAAAAAAAGTAAAGGTCCTTTTTTTGGTGCAAAAGTACATTGTTTTGTTTCTATATACTTTTAATGAGTGCGCATTAAAAACACATAAAAAATGCACAAGCCTAGCCTTGTCTATTAAAATAGGGTTTTTCCCTGCTTTGCTGTGATCCAGCTTCCTGTTAGAGGGTGGCTACGTTCATTCTCAATGGTCCCACTGTATGGCGCGTAGCTACCCCTCTCTCGCTGGTACTCGAGATGGACTATGAGATTTGTAGCGTTCATAGAGAAGTGAACATCACCACAACTAATGTGCCCTGCTCCTTCCAAACAAACAGAAGTGATGGGGGAAAAGGAAAGGTTCATTACATTACAAGGAGTCGAAAAAACTTTGCAGAGGGACAAGTCACATCCAAGTCGCCCCCACCCAAATTTGCCCCAATGTTGCACTCCAAATCACACGACTTTAGAGTCGTACAAGTGTGAATGGTAAAAATCCTTTTGCATGCAGCTCCCCCTGCACCCCCTCCCCATTTTGATCCAGTGATGTGCCAGAGAGCCAACCGAGGCCGTCTCTGCTCTTTCCCTCTTTATTGGCTCAGATACAACAACAGGAGCCATTGGCTCCTGCTGCTTTCAATCACAAACATTGAGTAGGGGGCAGGGCTGAGTCCTGCTCTGTGTGTCTTATGGACACACAGAGGCCCTCAGGAGTGAGCATGCACAAGTGCCCCTATAGAAAGCAGCTTACTACAGGGGCACTTGGCGGGGGGAGGAGCCAGGAGCACCAGCGAGGGACCCGAGATGAGGTTCGAGGCTGCTCTGTGCAAAACCATTGCACAGAGCAGGTAAGTATAACATGTTATAGTAGTTTTACAATCACTTTAAGGAAAAAAGGTATTCAAAAAGTATATGGAATGTTGGTGCTGATAGTGGTGCTGGGAAGAATGGAATCTGCTTAATTTGGATATAGATATATCTATATATATTTATTAACTAAGGAAGATCTCTGGTTATCCTCGTAGGTTTGGTGTTTATTTCGGTCAGCTTGCTGGTAAAATCTGTTTTTTCATTACCTTTTATAAATTTGGTGTCTCTAGAAGACCATCAGCCCCTGTGAACAGCAGAGGAACTGCTTGATAACAAAAACGCTTAGATCAGTGGTTCTCAACTCCAGTCCTCAGGGCCCACCAACAGGCCAGGTTTGCAAGATAACTGAAATGCATCACAGGTGATATAATTTGCTGCTCAGGGATTGCAGTATTCTAGTCTGCATCTCACCAAGGTAATACTTAAAATCTGGCCTGTTAGTGGGTCCTGAGGACAGGAGTTGAGAACCACTGGCTTAGAGCCATGACCTGTTTTCTGCTACTCTATTAAGCTTTCCAGGCAGATAAGGGTTTTGTTTGTTTTTTGTGGAAATTTAATTTAGACTTGGAGTTGTCCTTGAATTATTCCAAACAATTTGCCCTTTTATTACTGAACAACCTGCTAGCATTTGAATGTCAACAAGTCACTTACAAAAAAGTTCTGTTCATTGATTAAATTGTCCTCCCTGAGTACAAAGATAGTCAGCTTTTCAGAAGACGCATCATCCTGTTCCTCCTGCAGCACGGCTTTTGCTAGTACTCATTGCATTTTAATGTGGGAGGAAATATATTAGTTCTACGAACATCTAAGTGGAACGATTGTGTCTTTCAATTTCCTAATTTTTAGATTTAGTACACTTCATATATAATGTATGAATCAGAACTAGGGCTGATTTTCATGTGTTCTGTAACGTCTTAAAGGGTCAGTTCACCCTGAAATGTTCGTTTTTGATTGACGTTGGACTTCCTCTATCTTTTTTGGATTCTGGAAATGTGATCTCTGGCCACTGACAGCTTCAACTGGTAATTTTCTGGGTAACCATCTTTGGCCGGTATTTTCCTGGGTAACCATCTTTGGCCGGTATTTTCCTGGGTAACCATCTTTGGCGGGTATTTTCCTGGGTAACCATCTTTGGCCGGTATTTTCCTGGGTAACCATCTTTGGCCGGTATTTTCCTGGGTAACCATCTTTGGCCGGTATTTTCCTGGGTAACCATCTTTGGCGGGTATTTTCCTGGGTAACCATCTTTGGTCGATATTTTCCTGGGTAACCATCTTTGGCCGGTATTTTCCTGGGTAACCATCTTTGGCCGGTATTTTCCTGGGTAACCATCTTTGGCCGATATTTTCCTGGGTAACCATCTTTGGCCGATATTTTCCTGGGTAACCATCTTTGGCCACTTTGATTGGCTGAGCTGAGATGGCGTCACTTTTGTGCATGTGTGGGAATTCATTCATCTCGGTAGATGCCAAAATTGTATGTTGTGGACGGGCGGGTAAGAAACTTTAATACAAAAGAAACATAGAATGTCTCTTCTGCATTGAAAAAAAAAAATGGCCTGTTCAAAAAAACATTTAATTTGCACAACAATCTTCTAATAAGAATATACCGGTATGTGCATTTAACATTTTATGCACATTGTTTACCTGTAAACGCCTCCCTTTGTGTAGACCTCTAAAAGCCCTGGGATTGTTGCTGGACAACTCCATATTTGAGGTGATTTCAACAGTCTTAAGTGACACTCTATAGCCCTGGTGCCCAACATGCGGTCCTTTGGTATGTGATGTGTGGCCCTCGGACCTCAGCAGTCTGTAGTGGGAACATTAATTAGGGTAATAGCATTGAATTCTACTAGCCTCATGTAACATGTTCCCAGTTTTGTATTGTCTTCTGCAGCATATCCCCAACCAAAAATGTAGCATGTCCTCACTCTCAAACTCTCCTTTCTTCTGTTTTCTGACAGTCCACTCCAGCATTACAAATACTGAACATCATCATCTGCACGCTTCAGTGATTTCGTGGTGGCATTTGAGGCCTCCTTTAGTACATAAGTTGACAACTACTGGTCTATAGTATTCCCCTTTGCTCCTTCTCGTAGCTACATAAAATGTTATGTAGGTAAGTGAAGGAAGGGGCTGAGGAGCTGAAACAGCAAGGAGATTAGATGGTCCCAGAAAAGAAGGGGGTCATGATTTCCAAGGATGGAGGGGCCTTTGCTAGTGTTGACTCTTCTGAATTAATCCAATTTTCTAGCAAGGTCAGCAGTACATTGCAAGTAAGGAAAAGTGTAATTTATGTAACAATAATAAACAAAGCTAGCAAGCATTTAAAATGCTTGATTTTTCTGTGCTTTTACCTGCAGCTTTTTAAGTTAATGACAGGCTCTCTTTAATAAACAATGTAGTATCTGGCCATGTAAACCCACCTTGGTATGAACTAAATAATACTCTTTTTTTTTTTAAGATGCAGACCTGCAGAAATCTGAATTTAAAGCGATACTAAACGCACACTGTTTAATTTACATTGTCCCTTCTATTTCTGTGTTTATGATGGCACTAATTATTTTTTTTATTAAAAAAAACATCCAAGTACCTCTTTCCTAATGGATATACAGCTATTGCATGACCAAGCTTTCTTGCGGCCTGTCCGCAGTAAAACATAAGCAGGAGGAGTTTGTAGTCCTCTGCTTCTGGTCACATGTTAATTTTTTATTTTTTTTAATAAATTGTCATACAAATATATATTTGAAATGAAATATACAGTATATTTTATGGCAAGAACATGGTGTGGGCAGATTTCTGCCAGTCACGCCCCTCTAGCCTGTTTTGGAATAAGATGGAGGTGAAGCCTCCATTAATCCTCCATATAATATCCCGCCCCCATTGTGTTTAGCTGGTTAGTGGGCATGGAGGAGGAGGGAGGGAGTGGGCTATTATTAACCACTGTGTATACAACCACATGAGTGACTTTATAGTCACATGGGCTGCTCAGATGTGATAGGAAATGCTCAGCATAGAAACTCGCTGAAAACTGAGCATGTGCAGAGTTGCCAACACTGTTCTGCAAAATCCCTAGCTGCATTGGGGACATGGACAGAAGGTGCAGATAGAGATCAACCCGTTGTGTTTTTTTTGCAGAATATAGATGACGAATACGAACTGCATATAATAAACAATTTATTAATATTTTTATTTTTATTTTTTTATGATGTGGGTTTAGTGACACTTTAAGTTATTGTGTGTGGCCCTTCTTTTCGGCATTGTATTCGACCATAGCTCAGCAGAAATACTATGGGAGCATTTCTTTGCTCTGTACTTTGTAGGATGTGCTGCCGGCATGATGTGTAGGAGGAGGTGCGTACTAGGGCTTAGTTTACAGTTGTGGTTGGGTGAGGGTTTGAGCTGTGTTTTTATTGCCCTCCAGATGGGGGTGTACACATGTTGCGACTGATGGTTTGCAGGCAGCAAAAATGGCCCTCTTCTTTCTGACGCGGTCGGTGGGGGGGGGCGTAACCAGAAGCCAAACACTTGGCTTTCAGTCACTGTACAATGCAGTATTCCCATTTAAACCGTCCGCTACAAAAAAAAAAAATACAGGCATTCAGGAGGCGATGGTATCACCTCCTGAATGCCTGTCATCTGCAGATTCCAGTTCCAGGATTGCTGAGAATTTTTTAGTTCCATTGTATGGCTTAATCTAGTGATTACATCAGTTTATAAATATTATAAAGACATTTTCTTTTTGTAATGTACATTAGAATCGGCAGCGTGTTTTGCCATCAGCCATAGATATGACATTCCACACTGTGCTGTCTGTGGTATACTGTACAGCCAGCAAATTTGCTGACTAGTCATTAATCTCTATAGATCGGACAGTGACAGCTGACGTCTGAACTGTATAGAAAATGTGTGGTTGGGTTTGTCACTGCATGTTGGTGCTCTTAACCACTTAAGCCCCGGACCATTTGGTAGCTAAAGGACCAGAGGTGAATTCAGAATTTTGCACTGCGCTGCTTTAACTGTAAATTGTGCGGACATGCAATGTTGTACCCAAACGAAATTTGCGTCCTTTTCTTCCCACAAATAGAGCTTTCTTTTAATGGTATTTGATTGCCTCTGCGATTTTTTATTTTTTGCGATATAAGCGCAAAAAGACCGAAAATTTTGAAAAAAAATGATATTTTCTACTTTTTGTTATAAGAAAAATCGAATAAACTCAATTTTAGTCATACATTTAGGCCAAAATGTATTCAGCCACATGTTTTTAGTAAAAAAAATGTCAATAAGCGTATATTTATTGGTTTGCGCAAAAGTTATAGAGTTTACAAACTAGGGTACATTTTCTGAAATTTACACAGCTTTAAATTTATGACTGCCTATCTCATTTCTTGAGGTGCTAAAATGACAGGGCAGTACAAAACCCCCCCAAATGACCCCATTTTGGAAAGTAGACACCCCAAGGAAATTGCTGAGAGGCATGTTGAGCCCATTGAATTTTTATTTTTTTTGTCCCAAGTGATTGAATAATGACTAAAAAAAAAAAAAAAAAATTACAAAAAGTTGTCACTAAATGATATATTGCTCACACATGCCATGGTTATATGTGGAATTACACCCCAAAATACATTTTTCTGCTTCTCCTGAGTACGGGGATACCACATGTGTGGGACTTTTTAGGAGCCTAGCCACGTACGGGACCCCGAAAACCAAGCACCGCCTTCAGGATTTCTAGGCACAAATTTTTGATTTCACTCCTCACTACCTATCACAGTTTCGAAGGCCATAAAATGCCAAAATCGCACAAAACCCCCCCCAAATGACCCCATTTTGGAATATAGACACCCCAAGCTATTTGCTGAGAGGAATGGCGAGTATTTTACAGCTCTCATTTGTTTTTGAAAATGAAGAAAGAGAATATATATATATATTTATTTATTTTTTTTCAATTTTCAAAACTTTGTGACAAAAAGCGAGATCTGCAAAATACTCACAATACCTCTCAGCAAATAGCTTGGGGTGTCTACTTTCCAAAATGGGGTCATTTGGGGGGGTTTGTGCTATCTGGGCATTCCATGGCCTCCGAAACTGTGATAGGCAGTGAGAAGTGAAATCAAAAATTTACACCCTTAGAAAGCCTGAAGGCGGTGCTTGGTTTTTGGGGTCCCGTACGTGGCTAGGCTCCCAAAAAGTCTCACACATGGTATCCCCGTACTCAGGAGAAGCAACAGAATGTATTTTGGGGTGTATTTCCACATATGCCCATGGCATGTTTGAGCAATATATCATTTAGTGACAACTTTGTGCAAAAAAAAAAAAATAAATTGTCGTTTTTCCGCAACTTGTGTCAACATATGAAATATTCCATGGACTCGACATGCCTCTCAGTATATAGCTTGGGGTGTCTACTTTCCAAAATGGGGTCATTTGGGGGGGTTTTGAACTGTTCTGGCATTTTATACACAACATTAGGAAGCTTACATCCACTCTTCTAACCACTTGAAGACCAAGCCCTTTTTGACACTTTTTGTTTACATGAAAACATTTTTTTTTTTTTGCAAGAAAATTATGTTGAACCCCCAAACATTCTATATATTTTTAAAGCAAAGGCCCTACAGATTAAATTGGTGGGTGTTGCATTTTTTTTTTCTACACAGTATTTGCGCAGCGATTTTTCAAACGCATTTTTTGGGTTAAAAAATATACTTTTTTTAATTTTAATGCACTAAAACACACTATATTGCCCAAATGTTTGATGAAATAAAAAAGATGATCTTAGGCCGAGTACATGGATACCAAACACGACATGCTTTAAAATTTCGCACAAACGCGCATTGGCGACAAACTACATACATTTTTAAAAGCCTTTACAGGTTACCCCAGTAGATTTACAGAGGAGGTCTACTGCTAAAATGATTGCCCTCGATCTGACCTTCGCGGTGATACCTCACATGCATGGTGCAATTGCTGTTTACATATGACGCCAGACCGACGCTTGCGTTCGCCATTGGGCAAGAGCAGGGCAGGACAGGGGTGCTTTTTTTTTTTTTATTATTAATTTTGCTTTTTTATTTTATTTTTAAATTGTTCCTTCCAAGTATTTTTTTTTTATCATTTTTATTGTTATCTCAGGGAATGTAAATATCCCCTATGATAGCAATAGGTAGTGACAGGTACTCTTTTTTTGAAAAAACTGGGGTCTTCTAGACCCTAGATTTTCCTCTGCCCTCAAAGCATCTGACCACACCAAGATCGGTGTGATAAAATGCTTTCCCAATTTCCCAATGGCGCTTTTTATATCCGGGGGGGGCATTCCCTCCCACTGCTTGTAAAAGCAGTCCAGAGGCTAATTAGCCGCTAGGATTGCTTTTACATGAAAGCCGGCCGCAGGCTGAAAAGAATGATACCAAGATGATACCTAAACCCGCAGGCATCATTCTGGTATAAACATTCAAAGTCCAGCAACATACCAGTACGTTGCTGGTCCTTGTTGGACATGTATTGTAATCTTTTTTTTTCATGCAGCCAGTTGGCTGAACGAAAAAAGAGATTGATCGGTGGGTATGCCCACCATTAGAATACCGCCCTTCATCCACCCACTTCCAATGATGGGCATACACGCACCATTTATATATGCCGAAGCATGGGGGCATCCTCCCGCAAAAAAGTTATGCCGCACACACATGGTCGGACTTTTCCACGGACAAGCCTCCGTCGGAATTTCGACCGTATGTACGCGGCATTAGGAGCAAAATCGCTCCTCCGCCCCTGCTGCCCCAATGCTTCGGCATATTTGCTTTTTTTTTTAACTGTGGTGGTGAAATCACCTCCTACAGCACTGGAGTCGCAGGGATCAGGCCTGTCTCTGCGAACGCTGCAGTTATGTGTGTTTTTTGTTTTGTAAGTGACAGTGATCGATCGATACTGCACTTGGGTGGCCTGGGCTGGACGGAGGGGCAAAACGCAGGTGCCAGCAGGTATCTGGGCTGATCCCGCTAACACTGCGTTTTTGGGAACCCTAAACTGCTGGGGACGCTAGTATAGATCTGATCAGATATTGATCTGTTCAGATACTATACCACTAAGGGGGGTGTATGCTTCACGCTTGGGTGTTAGAGTTACTGGCACTAACCTGACGCTGCCTGGGGTGTGACTCAGACCCTCTCTGACGCTAAAACCTAATTGATATCACCCGCCGGGCGATCAGGGGGTTAAACCTTTATTGGGTTATATACACGGCGGGTGCCCTGACACTATAAAAAGCAAACTAACCAGCGTCACCCGTAACACTTATATGGTGATCACTGGTGAAAGGGTTAACTAGGGGCAATCAGGGGGTTAAAACCTTTATTAGATAATATATGGGGGTACCTGACGCTATAAAAACCTGCGGCGAACCTAAAAAAAATTACCAGCTACCGATCTGCATCACTGACACTAAGACAGCGTTTAGAAAAACGATCGCTTAGCGACAGTGGTGATGGGGGTGAAAGGGTTACCTGGGGGGCGATCAAGGGGGTTAAACCTTTATTAGATAATATATTGGGGTACCTGACGCTATAAAAACATGCGGCGAACCTAAAAAAAATTACTGGCTACCGATCTGCATCACCGACACTAAGACAGCGTTTAGAAAAACAATTGCTTAGCGACAGTGGTGATAGGGGGTGAAAGAATTACCTGGGGGGTGATCAAGGGGGTTAAACCTTTATTAGATAATATATTGGGGTACCTGACGCTATAAAAACCTGCGGCGAACCTAAAAAAAATTACCGGCTACCGATCTGCATCACAGACACTAAGACAGCGTTTAGAAAAACGATCGCTTAGTGACAGTGGTGATAGGGGGTGAAAGGGTTACCTGGGGGGCGATCAAGGGGGTTAAACCTTTATTAGATAATATATTGGGGTACCTGACGCTATAAAAACATGCGGCAAACCTAAAAAAAATTACTGGCTGCCGATCGGCATCACTGACGCTAAGACAGCGATCAGAAAAATGATCGCTTTAGCGACAGTGGTGATAGGGGGTGAAAGGGTTATCTGGGGGGTGATCAGGGGGTTAAACCTTTATTAGGGGGGGTTAGGGGGCTACACTGGACCGAAGACTAAACTTTGGTGACACTTTTACAGTCACAAATGTCACTGATTGCAGTGATCACTAAATAAATGGTCACTGCAATCAGTGACACTGTGACTGGGGGCTGGGGGGTGATCTGGGGTGTCTGGGGGGGCGATTTATGTCCCTATGTGTCCTGGTGTCAGTGTAGTGTTGTGTGCACTGACCTGATGTCTTCTCTTGTACGGCGCTCGGTATATGTGAGCGCCGCACCAGAGATTACATCACTTCCTCCTGCTCCCTCTGTCTGACACAGACAGAGGGGGCATTTCCATTCGCCGGGAGCGATCGCGAGGGGGTGGCCAGAAACGAATGGCTGCCCCCTCATCCCGGAACGCTCCCGGACACTTAGCCACCGCTCACTGTATAGGAGGGGGGTCCGATTGGACCCCCCAACTATACAAAGGCAATCACGTACACTCTATGTGATTGTGCCTGTCGGTGCCATTCTGCCGACGTATATATACAGTGAGCGGTCGTTAAGTGGTTAAGGAAACCTTTTAAAGTGTGCTAAAACCATTTTTGTTAGTTTTTTTTTTATATGAATAGCATTGTAAACTGTTTTGGTTAAAGGAAAAAAGTCCGCTGTTAAAGTGGTTGTAAAGCTAGGAGGGTTTTTTACCCTAATGCATTTTACTTTTAATCGTTTTTATTGACAATCATCAAAAAGACAGTGAACAGAGCAATCAGTAAGCAAAGTTGACATGGAATACAGCAATATGGGACACATAAATACAATACCCCGAGCAAGCATGCAAGGGGGAAAACAAACACCATATACAGTATATGGCGGTCGCGCCCAGAACCCTAACCAGCAACTTAGACTATTGTATCTTTGGGGGTACGATCCACAAAGGACGCTAATGCATTTTATGTTCTAAAGTACAACTAAAGCCAAAACTTTTTTTTAGTTTTGGCCATAGTAGAGACGGATTAGAACCCCTGTCAGGTTTTATTGCTGTTTGTGTCCTCCGTTAGGGAGATTCACCCTCTCTATTTGTCCTGTTTACCATTATCATTAAAAGTAAAAGAAAATCTAAACTATTGTGTTGTCCCCAGAAAAGTAATAGAGGGGGAAATCTTCCAATGGGAACACTAATTCTGGTGACCTAGGGGTCCCCAAGGGATTCCCTTAAATTTTCAGGGATTTCCTCTCACTTCCTGTTTTGGCTATGGGACAGGCAGTGAAGAGAAATTTCTTCAATGGGACACAGATTCCAAAAAATAAACTGACAGGGGTTATGACCCTCCTTCCCTCTATCCAAAATGAGAGTTCTACTGTAAGGTAAAAAAAACCCACAAGTTCTCCCTTCCGCCCCCATGTATGTACCTTAGCCAGATCTTGATCCAGATCCAGCGCTGTGGGCTCTCTCTCTGCATTGGTTGAGAGACGGCAACAGGAGCCATTGGCTTCCACTGCCAATCACAGCCAGTGAGGAGAGAGTGGGGCTACTTCAGAAATTTTAAAGCTCTGCTAATGGTGTCTATTTGATCATTCTGTGACCGTGGAATTTATTATTATTATTATTATTATACGGTATATAGTGGCAACAGTTTGCACAGCGCTTTGTGACATTAGAGCAAACAGTACAGTTACAGTACAGTTCAATACATGAGGAATCAGAGGGCCCTGCTTGTTAAAGCTTACAATCTAGAAGGGAGGGTCAAGTGATAGAACTGTGGGGGATGAGCTGGTGAAGAAAATTAAAGTACAGTTGTTAGGTGGAGGCATGATAGGCTTCTCTGAAGATATACGTTTTCAGGGATTGCCTAAAAGTGGATAGAGTTGTAGATAGACAGATTGGGGTAGGGAATTTCAAAGGATAGGAGAGGCTCTGGAGAAGTACTGGAGGTGATAAGGGAGTTAGAGAGCAGGAGGTCTTGGGAGGAATGAAGATAACCATTTGGTTGGAATTTTGAGACTGGGTTAGTGAATGTAGTTGGGGGCCAAGTTAGGGATGGCTTTGTATGTTATTGTTAGTATTTATGCCTTGTACACACGATCCGAATTTCCGACGGAAAAAGTCTGACAGAAGCTTTTCATCGGATATTCCGTCCGTGTGTATGTCCCATCTGACTTTTTCCGTCGGAAATTCCGACAGAATTAGATAGAGAACATGTTCCCAATCTGAATTTCCGTTCGTCTGGATGCAATTCCGACGGACTAAAAACCATGCATGCTCGCAAACAATTCGATGCATGCTCGGAAGCATAGAACTTAATTTTCTCGGCTCGTCGTAGTGTTTTACGTCACTGCGTTCTTGACGGTCGGATTTTAGTGTGACCGTGTGTATGCAAGACAGCTTGAGCAGAATTCCGTCGGTAAAACCGCTGGAGTTTATTCTGACGGGAAAACCGGTCGTGTGTACAGGGCATTCGAGTTTTATTCGCTGGGTGAGTGGCAGCCAATGGAGGGATTGGCAGAGAGGGGTAGCAGGTGCTGAGCGGTTATTGAGGTAGATGAGTCTGGCAGCAGCATTCACAATGGACTTAATAGGGGCTGGCCCATTTAAAGGTAAGCCAATGAGGAGAGAGTTGAGAGAGATAACCAGGGAGTGAATCAGTAGCTTTGTGGTTTCATTGGTTAGGAAGGGACATATTTTGGAGATGTTGCGGAGGTTGAGGTGGCAAGCTTTGGACAGTGATTGGATGTGGGGCTGAAAGGAGAGATCAGAGTCCAGGATAACACCTAGAACCCTGGCATGTGGGGATGGGTTGATGGGTTGGGCCATTGCTATTGACAGAGAAGTCGGGAATAGGCAATATAAATTGATGTTTGATATGATCACAACACCTAATCTTCGCTGTACCCGTACTGACACATTTTAGTAGTTATAGTATATGTTGTAAATTCGAAAAAAGTAAAGGTACATGTTCAGCTCTTTGCTGTAAGATTGATAAGTTGATCTGAAAACCTTTTACAAAGTTTAAGGCCTCTCAGATCATGCTTTATCTTTATGGAAAGTTTCCACGTCCTGCTCCTTCTGTTTGTTTCGTTCTGTTGGAACATCCTGACCTTGTTTTTCCTTTTTTTTCCTTGTTTAATGGCCAAGTGAAAGTTTTCAGGTTGTAAATCATTTGAACCAAATGGCTAAAATTGCTGCTCTCAAAAAATATTATTTGGCCGAATGTTAAAAGCACGGAGATCGGGCGCGAGCATGTTGTGTTATTGTTAAGATGTAGGTCATCTGTTGATGCAGAAATAATTATAAAGAAAGGGCAGATGGGGGAACAAATGAGTGCGTTATGCAGAGATACAGCTCCAAATTGCTTACACGGCTTTGCTGAATACTAACCTTTCCATGCAAACTGTACATGGGACTGTCGTCATCGTCCTAACTCGACGATATCAGAAAGCAACAATATATTAGGAGTGATTCATAAAACACTTGCAAGCTTTGAACCTTTCCTTTCTGACAGATATGATTTGTATCATTGTTTTGTGAACATTAGTAAATGTATGTGCTTGTCTGTCTGCAGGATATACAGGGATGTGTAGTTATAGATGTACAGTATGTTGATGGGTTTGACATTTGTTAGGCTCTTGAATATTGTCCAGAGAAGCACAAAAATACCTTTTAAAACCTTTCAGGTTGGATTCATATCATTGCTTTGTGGGAGCAAATAGAATAGAGAAAAAGAAAAGCCTTTGTCACTGAGGGTGCAGTTGCCATCATCCCTTCATTATACAGAATACACAAGTTGTAAACCCCTAAAATGGGATTTTTAAAGCAACCATACAATTACTTGCAATTTGAAATATAAAATTTTTATTTTCTTATTTAAAGATCAAGAAATTTCTTTCAATAAAATAGTATCAAAGTGTCATTCAAGACATGCAAAAGTCATAAAAACATGTAGGCAGTTGTGTTGACATAGCTACATATCCATCAATATTTGTTAAACATGGTATTCCCAATTGCTGATTTTCAAAACCCAACAATCATGGAACTTTGACTGCAAGGTTTATTCCACCAGAGGGTATCCAAAGCGTTTCAATGTTTTTCAAACAATCTTTTCTTCAGGGGTATATTACCGGTACCTCAGTCTGTAGAGTACAAAAATTGATATACAAGTCATGTCTATGGTTGTGATTGGCCCTGTCTGTGTCATGTGATCACTATGATCACAGCTAGCAACACAATTGTACACGATTGATGTAATGAAAGAAAACCATCCTTTGTTTACAACTTTCATGTGATCTGCTGTGATTGGTCACGGCGATCACATGATCTTGGCAGCGGGCCGGTACAGTGATCTGTCATTGGTGACAGAGCATGGCCACGTTCCAGGAGGAAGTCATATGATGTCCACCTGGAATGACGAAACTCCCTCCCTGACGTCATTTTGCACTAGGCCGGGCAGGAAGTGGTTAAAAATGAATTAAATGGGGTTTTTGCTTTGTCATGCTCAGATGCAGTGTAGTTTTTGCTTTTCCTATTTCTATGTCCCATTCTTCAGCCATTACCAAACTTATGAAAGGTGATCACCACCAGAAACTGCAATGGACTTGCCAGTTAGTCTTTGACACAATATTTTAAAGCGGAGGTCCACCCAGAATTTTTTTTACCACTAAATATCCCCAAAAAAAGAGAAAAAAGTGTATAGAAAAAAAAAAAAAAATTATACTCACCCGAAATGCCCGTTGCTATGCGGAAGTCCCCTAATCTGCCTCTTCCTTTGCCTCTGTGGTTCTCATTCCGCTTCCTCTTGTGAATGGGGCGCGCTGCCTTCTGGGAACTGTGTTTAATCCCAGGAGGCAGCCGCCCATTCACAAAGCGCTGTGCGAGTTGCGCATGCGCAGTAGGAAACGGGCAGTGAAGCCGTAAGGCAAGGCTTCACTGCCTGTTTCCCTTAGTTATGATGGAGGAGCCGGGACCTGCCAGGACTGAACGATCGCTGTCGGGGGCCCGACATTGCGGGCGAGTAGGACAGGTAAGTGTCCTAATTAAAAGTCAGCAGCTACAGTGTTAGTAGCTGCTGACTTTTAAAAAAAAAAAAAAAAATCGCGGGTGGAATCCCGCTTTAAGTCATATAGCATATAATTAGAGATGGGCTCAGGCATGTTCAGGATCCTAGTCCCAATCCACCTGCCCGATCCCGCCAGGAAGCTGCATACCGCTAATCAGAGGCTTTGAGAAATTTTCTGGTCTGTCCCAGGAATTGCCTCACTGCCTGTGATTAGCGGTGTGCAGTGTCGGCTTCCTGGTGGGTTTGGGCAGGTGGTTTGGAACTAGGGTCCTGAACACGCCTGAGCCCATCTCTACATATAATAAAAAAGAATGTCCAGATTGCTGGTCACACCTAGTTAGGATTTCTCTAGAGCAGCCTTTCTCAACAAGGGTCCTGTAGAACCCCTAAGGCTCCCCCAAATGTTGCTGGGAAGGTTCCTTGAGCAATTTCTGCCTGTCGGGTAAGTTGCCACTGAAATCGGTAATCTTTTGAGGAGCATTCTTTCCATTGGCCACCAATTAGGGGCTTTCTTTGGATGTAGTAATTCTGGTCGGGGGTTTCCAGAGACCTGAAAGTTTTTTTTTTTTTTATATCAAGGCCTTCTCCAAAAAAACAAAAAAATAAGCTCTAGTGAAAGCTGTGTCAATTGGTTGTGACTGATCACCTTTTGCATTTAGCTGCTGCTGAGTTGGTATTGGAAAAGGTGATCAGTTTTATTACCCAAAACCACTGTGCCCATATCTGGCACATTTTCCCAGAAAGCCAATATGCCGTGGCAAACCCTCCAGCATCTGACCAGAGCAGATACATGAGTTGAGGGCGGCCTGACCCTTTGAATTTTTTGATGATGGCAGGTCTTGGCTGAGCCTAGCACTTGTTATTCGGCTGCAGGAGAAGCAGACAGAGTGTGCTCTTTGTGCTTTCACTTGTGATGAATGATGTCTGAGTTATCTGGAATCAGGCAGGAAGAGAGCGGATGTGCGTCCCGTTGCTGAAATTCATTCTCGTAGAGAGAGCATTAGCGAGGGGAGCAGGAATTCGTTATGACAAAAAGCATTTCATAAATGATTAAGAGGGGGGAAAACAAGGTGATGGCACTGAGGACACATGGCCGAAAGAGGAGGACAGCACACAGTCTGCAGTGCAGATCTTAGAAGTATACAAGGCAGAAGGCAAACTTGGGGGTTGTTAATAAAGCCTGACAAAATAATCTTTTGTCTTGCACTTTTTTTTTTTTTTTTTTTGAGAAAAAAGTTTTTTATTGAACAATTTACATTTGGAACATAATTCTGCAAGTTACAAGGCAATACTGGAGAAATGCATAAAACAAGAAATGTGGCTTATACATATATAGGCACAGTAGATCAAAAAACTTGTTCAGATTGAACACTGGATTCAGTGACTATCAATAAGTGGAAAACCCTATGTCCACGCTATTCATGGAATTGCACGCTAGAAGGATGTATAGTATTACGGACCATCAGTGCATGTGTCTGCGGACTCAAGCCATCGATCCCAGATTTTGTAGTACTTATCTGGACAACCTCTGTTGATGTATATGAACTTTTTGTAGGGAAGAGTGTTATTTATATCTAGTTTCCAATCGTTGAAGCTGGGGGGAGTGGGTCTCATCCACTGTCTGGCTATAATTTTTCTAGCATTAAACAATGTTTCATGCAAGAATGTTTTAGTGAATTTGTCCATCTCAGAGTCGGGGAATATCCCCAGTAAGCATTGTTTGGGGTCCAGGGTCAATGGGGATCCCATGTCATCATGGAGGAAGTCAACAATCTGCTTCCACAGACCCTGAAGGACCGGGCACGCCCAGAGTAGATGGAAGAATGTGCCCGTCGTTTGGTTACACATTGTGCACAAGGTAGAAAACTGTCGTCTAAAGCGGGCGATTCTTAGGGGGGTGAGATACGCTCGGTGCACCACGTATAACTGGGTCAGCCTGTCAGAGAGCTTGGGGGATACAGTCTTGCACGAGTCTAGGGCTTCACTCCACTCCTCATCCTCCAGTGGGCCCACCTCTCTTTCCCATCTTGGTTTAAGGCTGTAAGCTAGCGTGGTAGATGATGGGGTGAGAAGCATGACATAAAAATCAGAGATCAGCTTTCGCGGGTCCACACCTTTAACCACAGCCATAATAACATTAGGCGTAGATTGTGGCAAAGGCTGGGGAAACTGAGCTTGGGCTGCGTGACGCACCTGGAAGAATCTAAAAAGCATAGAATTGGGCAGCAGGAACTCATTTTGGAGGTCCTCAAAGTTTTTAAGTGTGCCATCGGAAATTATGTGGTGCAAATAATATATTCCATATTCGCACCATATCTCTGTGTCAGGGATCAAGAGAAACTCTGAGAGTAGTCTATTGTGCCATAAGGGGGTATAGTTGTTGTGTTTAGGGGTCGTTAATGTTTTAGTGGTGATGTCCCATACGCGCCTATATTGGTATAATAGGGACCCACGGTCTCTATTGGAGTTATTCCCACTATGTCCCACTGCAATTGCAGTGAGTGGGTCAGTGGTCAGTTGTGCCCACCGTGGACAGAGGAGGGTGAGGAATCTGAGTCTGTCGGTTTTATCTATGTGGTATAGTTGAGACAGTTGGGACGCAAGGTAATAAAGATTTAAGTCAGGGAGGGCTGTTCCACCTAGGTCAGTAGGGTTCTTAAGGACTCTCCAGGCCAGCTTGTGTCTGTTGTTACCCCAAATAAATGTCTTGAGTATGGCCTCCATTGACTTGAAAAATTTCAAGGGTAAGTATACGGGTGTGTGCCAGAGTATATACAATATTTTCGGAAATAATATCATTTTAACAATGTTAATACGGCCCCACACGCCGAGCGGCAGTCTCGCCCATACCTGGGTTCTAGACTTGATGAGATCGAAAAGGGGTTCTATGTTCAGGGATATATAGTCAGCCGGTGTTCTATTCACCAATACTCCAAGATATTTGATAGTGTTCACTCGCTGGAGTGGTAACTGTGCCTGTAGCTTGGGAGAGGGGAAACTATCCATAGGCAGTATTTGAGATTTCTCCCAATTAATTTTAAGGCCAGAGAACTGACCAAAGTGTTCAATTGTATGCAACGCCTTCTGAAGCGATGTGGCAGAGTCGGCCAGGTATAGTAGCGTGTCGTCTGCGTATAAGCTAATTTTTTCAGTCAGGGAACCAAGGCAGAGACCCTGAATCTCGGGGTCCCCTCTAATGGAGATTGCAAGGGGCTCCGCCGCCAAGGCATAGAGGAGCGGAGACAGTGGGCAGCCCTGTCTAGTGCCCCTGGATAAGTCAAATGTCTGGGAGGCCCTCCCGTTGGCCACTACTTTACCCCTGGGTGCCAGATATAATAATTGAACCCACTTAATAAATTTAGGTCCAAAACCAAAGCCACGGAGGCATCCCCAAAGGTACCGCCACTCCACTGAGTCAAAGGCCTTGGCAGTATCCAAAGCCACCACCACCCGGGACCCAACATTAGTATGTGTCGCTTGTAAGTTAATATACAATTTTCTGAGGTTGAAGGAGGTGTTACGCCCCGGCATAAATCCAGCTTGGTCAGCATGGATCAGGGTTAGAATCACTTGGTTAAGGCGTAGGGCAAGTACTTTAGCCAGAATCTTTATGTCTACCTGGAGTAGCGATATTGGTCTATAAGATTCCGGGAGGCCTGGGTCCTTGCCTGGCTTAGGTATGAGGATAATTACCGCCTCGCCCATCGATGGGGGTAAGGTGAAATTGTCAAATAGATGGTTGAAGAGGGACAATAACTTGGGGGCAAGTATCTCGATGTATTGGGCGTAAAATTCTATGGGCAACCCATCTGAACCCGGGGCCTTGGATCTGGCGAAGCTCCCAATCGCTGTGGTTATTTCGTCGAGTGTAATAGGTGCGTCTAGCATAGCCATTTGGGCATCGTCTAGCTGTGGAAAGATGATTTCCGCCAGTAGATCTTCCAATTGAGAGTCAGTGGTAGAAACCTGGGTCGTATATAGTTGAGAAAAGAAGTCCCTAAATTCAGAAGTGACAGCCTGGGGTTCCGTAATCTTTTCCCCATTAGGACCAGTGAGGGAAATGACAGTAGGGGGTCTATCCTCACTATGTGCCAAGTAGGCCAACAGTTTACCCGCTCTCTCCCCATGTTCATATAATTTTTGTCTGGCAAAGAAAAGTTTTTTCCTGGCCGTCTCGTGTTGTAGCTGATTAACCACCCTGGTTTGTAACCTGAGTCGGGCAGCTCCATCAGGAGAGGGGTTCGACATGTACCCCTGTTCAGAGGAGGACAGATCCCGCATTGCCCCGTCCAGCATGGCTGATGAATTAGCCTTCAGCCTGTTGATAAAGGAGGTCAGAGTCATACGTGCATGCAGTTTGAAGGCTTCCCATACTACGTCTGGGGATGCAGATCCGTCATTCTCTAAAAAGTAAGTTCTCCAACTGTTACCAAGCTCGTCATCCTCCGACAACAGGGTGAGCCAAAACGGATTCAGGCGCCACGTACGGGGCGGTTTGTCTAATGGGATGGAGAGGCTAATGAAATATGGGCTATGGTCTGAAAGTAATCTGGGGGCAAATTCAGCTTCCAGTAATCTTGGGGCAAGGGTACTAGAAATGAATATAAAATCTATACGGGACATGGTGTTATGGGTAGTTGAGAAACAGGAGTAAGCTCGAGTGAGCGGGAATTTAAAACGCCAGGTGTCAGTGAGATTAAAGGAAGAGATAAGTCGGGAGAATCTAGTGTGGGTTGGAGCTGTAGTAGATAATGGCGAGGGCGACAGTTTGTCTAATGTAGGGTTCAACGTAGCGTTAAAATCCCCCAGCCACACCGCCTGAATCGAAGGATGACGAGTCATATATAGCAAGCCCTCTGTGACTATAGTAGAATTAAATGGTGGAGGTACATAGAATGCCATCAGTAGGAAAGGTTCACCATACAATTTAACCGAAAGAAAGACATAGCGCCCCTGTGGGTCAGACTGAACATCACACAGCTCAAAATGTACCGTCTTGGCAATCAAAACTGAGACTCCGCGGGCGTGGGACGAGTGGGATGAATGATATGCCCACCCAATCCATGGCCGGCGGAGTGCCATCTGGAGCCGACCCTCAACGTGTGTCTCCACTAACACCACAATGTCGGCTCGTTGTTTTTTGAGAAATGAGAAAACTGCAGATCTCTTTACCTTGTCCCCAAGCCCACGCACATTCCAAGTGAGCAGTTTTATCGATGCCATAATTCAAACATTAAAACATATCGTGGGACAGTAGCATTACATGAATACAAGGTTTGCCATCTATGCAGTATCAATGTTAGCATGCACTTCGTTGTATTGCAGTCCATCAAGAAAAAACGAACCTCCCCCTCCCCCCTCCCCACCCTGCATCTTCCCCAACTGATGCGGGTATGTTCCCAAAACCAAAAGAAAGTAACAACCGGTAGCAGATAAAACCAAAATATCTTGCTGTTACGTAAAAGATCTGCAGCGATCTCCTCACATGGGAGGTGTGGAAGATCCAATGCCCGCAAATAAAGAGCAACAGGCTCTTCTTGTACTGTGAACCAGAAGTACAGTGCGGGGTCGGTGGTATAGAAAGTTCTGCAGTCACATAATAAAGAGATGCATGTTCCGGTTGCTGGGGGGCGAAAATTCGCTGTGTTAGGCATGTGGAGTGTAGGACTGATTGTGCTCCGCAATTACAGTCTCCAGGGTAGTTACATGGATCAACCAGTCAGTGGGGGCCCTAAGTATGGGAGACCCCCTCTGCAGGTTACAATTGAAAGAGGATTATAGCAGGGGAAGGCAAAAGGGGGTCCCAGGGGTAAGGAGCAATAGGGTATGCGCCGCGGGCAGTAAAGGGGAGACAAAAAAAAAGGGGGGTAACATACCAGGATTTGCAGACTCCCGCTGCGGCGTATAATGTGCTGGTGATGATGACAGGCAATCAATAGTGCTGATGAACATGCTCGGTCAGGTCACTCCGCCGCCCCTCTGGCGGGCCCCGGACGCTCCAACCAGGCAATGACTTCCTGAGGATCCTCAAAAAAGAACACACGGCCGTCCCTTTCGACTCTAAGACGAGCTGGAAATAGCATAGAGTATTTAAGATGTTGTATCCGGAGCCTCCTCTTCGCCTCCATGAAGCCTTGGCGGCGGCGCTGCACCTCGGCAGAAAAGTCGGGGAAGATAGCGATCTTGGAGTTTCCAAGGTGGATGTTACCTTTTTCCCTGGCCATGCGCAGCGCCGCATCTCTATCTTTGTAATTCAAGAATTTTGCTATAAACGTGCGGGGGGGAGCCCCCTGAGGAGGAGATCTGGCAGGCATACGATGAGCCCTCTCCACCGCCAGGGTGGGGGAGAAGGCCTCGCGGCCATAGGTGTCAACAAGGAGTTTCTCCAAGAAGGTGGTAGGATCTTTGCCCTCAGCTCCCTCGGGGAGCCCGATGAAACGGAGGTTGCACCTCCGGAGCCTATTTTCCATATCATCTTGCTTGCTTAGAATCTGATTGATTTGGAGCTGCATTCGATCGGAGCTGACTTGGAGCGGCGTAACGGTGTCCTCCACCTCTCCAATGCGGGTTTCGGCAGTCGTGACACGCTCACGAAGTTTCTGGAAGTCTTGTCGCATGAGTGAAAGGTCCACCTTGACCCCCTCTATTTGCGCCGTCAGGGACGTCCGGCAGTATGTGATCGCCTCGAGCAGTTTAGCTGTGTCGCCTCCCGTAGCGTCCTGCTCACCGCCTGCGGCACCGCCATCCCTTTCCTCCTCCTGGCGGCGGTACTGGTCCAATTTCGCCAGGGTGGCTTTTGGCGTTTTTGGCGGAGTCATGGCAGGTATCCGCTGTGATCCCTCCCCCCTCCAAAGCAGGCAGCTCAGTCTATACCGAATGGTAGGGAGCTGCAGGGCTGGTGGGCCAGGAAGAGTCACTAGTCAGCAGGCCGGGTGAAGCAAGATGGCCACCGACCAGCACTAGGCCGAAGCCGGGGCCTTTCCTGAACGCGGCGGCCGCGCAGTCAGAGGCTGATGTATCTGCCTCTGTGGGTGTGAGGGGTCCTCAGGGGGACTCGGTGGGCCCCTGCAGGCTGTTACCTGAGAGCAGGAGGGCCAGGAAGCAGCACAGGCGGCAGGTCGGGTGGAGCAAGATGGCCGCCGACTTCCAGGGCTAGGCCGAAGCCGCGGACTTTCCTAAATGCGGCACCCGCGATCGGGATCGCGGCCCTGCGGAGGCCGCCGTACGAGCGGAGGATGGTGGATTTGCGGCCACGGATGTTCAGGGTCCCCAGGGGGTCCCGCTGGGCTGGTGCAGGATGACGCTGAAGGTCAGGATGGGCTGTACAGGAGTAATGGACGGAGCTCAAATCATGCACGTCCTACTCCATGCTATGTCAGGCCACGCCCTTGTCTTGCACTTTTAATGCAAATTTGGCCTGTTTAAATGATAAAAAAAAGTGACAAGAAAGACTTATTGATGATACACAGCAGATGCAAAAGGCCGCCATCTTTCTACAGTTCCTTCTTTAGCTTTACTCTGTTGAAAGCAGTGAATTCTGGTTACTTTGGGCTATCATAAATTAATAAAGAAAGGTTTGGCTGAAATGCTGACCAAAATCATTTAAAAATAAAATCCAGGTAAAAGATGAATTCTTATATAAGAGATGCTTTACCTGGAAAAAGAATTGTATTTCTACCCATCTAGTCCTGAGATTTGCACACCCCCCAACCATACAACGGATTTAGGTTGGTGACCTGACTTTTCTCTGCTGTAGCTGTGCATGTCAACTTGGTCACCACCTGAGATCCAGCCTGTGGTTGTAATGAACATATTACTGCATTGATTAGTGGGCGATATAACAGGCAGTTGAAACAAATTTTATCACCTTTTAACCAGTTCACGACTGCCCTATAGCAGATTTACTGTATATATGTGTATGTGTGTGTGTGTATATGTGTATATGTGTGTGTGTGTATATATATATATATATATATATATATATATATATAAAATATATGTATAGTGCGTGTGTGATTCTGCACTTCCACATAGGGGCGCCACATATGCTGTGATTAGTCACAGCAGAAGCCGAACAGCTGATGCCGACCAATGGATGTCCGCCCGAACCCGCTGATCCTCGGGGAGAGACACAGGACTGAGCTCTGCCTATGTAAACAAAGCAAAGCTCCGTCTTGTCCATATAGATGTGCTGGATTTTGTTTCCCTGCAAAGCAGCGAATAAAATCCAGCACATCCCTTAGTAAAATAACTTCACTGTGTACACACAAACACTGGTTAGGCACACATTTAACCCTTTGATCACCCTAGACGTTTAACACCTTTCCAGACAGTGTCATTAATACAGTGACAATGCATATTTTTAGTACTGATCACTATATTTGTGTCACTGGCTCCCACAAAGTGTCAGATTGTCTGCTGCAATATCGCAGTCCTACTATGAGTCGCTGATCGCCACCATTACTAGTATAAAAAAAAATAAAAAAATTCCAGTATATATATCATAGATTGTAGACGCTATAACTTTTGCGCAAACCAATCAATATATATACGCTTAGATTTTTATTTATTTTTTTAATCAAAAATATGTAGCAGAATACATATGTCTGTATGTATGGTCTTAATTTATGAAGAAATTATATTTTCTCTTATCGTCCATGGACTGACACAGCTCTCATACTGTTTACGTGTGGGTATATGTCCCTGCTTGCAGGAGAAGACCTAGGCAGAATGTTAGATGTTAGAAACATTCTAGAACAAAACCAGAGCTGAACAGCCCCGCCCAGGGGGGGGCGGTCCCTCCGTACATTACCCTCCTACCTGCAGCTAGCAGCCTCAGTTTTTTTTCTGCCTAGCAGAAGAAGACGTGGCTCTCTCAGGAGCCAGTCTCCTGGAAGATTTTACTTTTAATTTTTATTCCTTTGGGAATTTTACTATTTTATTTTTGAGACCTTCAATCAACTGTCGGCTGGGCAACAGGTTGGGTACACTGGTATCCTCGTAGTCTTCCCTGTCCGACCATCGAGCGTGCTGATCCTCGCCTTGTGTGCGTGAGACTCAGTTCACGACATACCCCATGACTCCAGGGATGGCCGGGCTGCTTTTATGCTCCCGCGGTCCTCTCAAGATTGAACAGTACCTGATTGACTGTATCTTTCGCGGTGGACCAGGCCGACAGCTACGCAGTACTACTCTGTGATAGTTCTGTCTGAAACAAGCCAGTGGGTCCCTCTGGGACGGGTAAGTAGTCTCTCCTGATGCAGGTGAGTACATGCTGGCTGTGTTTCTTTATATGGGGGGTTCTCCCTGTCTCCCCCCTGTTATGATGCTCTCTGCACCCTGTACTGGTGCTGTGCTGTGTGGGGGTGCTTGGGGGGTCGCTCTGGCCTGGAGGGGGGACGGGGGGACGCTCATGTCTGTCTGTTGGTGAACTCTGGGAGTGGAGCAGTGTTCTGGTGTGGAGTGTGTGGGACTTTATTGCGTGCGCCATTAGCGCTGTTTTTAAAAAAAATTCAAATGGTGCGCTCGGCGGCCATCTTGCCGTGGCTCAATTGCGCAGTTATACAGGCGGCCATTTTCTTGTAGCCGCGACGCTTTCGATTTCGGCCTCTAGTGGCGCTGCTGCGGCGCAAATTTCCTCAGTCTCCTCACAGATTCTTCACTCTCCTCAGGCTTCACTCGCGCTGCAGCGCGGCTCATACAGCGGAACTGAGCGGTCCCTAAGGATGGTGAGTCCCCTGGGTATCCCCTCCTCAGCCTCAGCGCAGCCAGTGGGTGGGACTGTATTATTCACTGTAATAGTGAATAAGGTCTCAGAGGGTGGCAGTATGGAGTCTGGTTCACCTGCTTCTCCACACTTGTCAGAGGCAACTGGCAGTGCTCCTGCACCTGCGGTCCCTATGAACCATTTGTCGACAGTCCTGGAATCTTTCCTTGTCAGGATGGAAGCGGTGTGCGAGCGCAAGGGAGCTGTAAAGCGCCCCCTCCCCACACATTCTCCGGTAGGGGAGTGCTCTGTCTCAGATATGGGCCTAGCTACTGTTGCTCAGGATCCTAGCTCTGGGGATTTTGATGTGTTTGGACAGGACATTCCTTGTGAGGAAGACCCCTGTCTTGAACCAGCAACTGACAGGGTGCTTGTAAGTGAACTCTTTGATGCTGTGAGGGACACTCTCAAGCTGAATGTTGAGGCTGAGGAACCTCAGGTGGAAGCTGTATCCTTTGGTTCCTTTTAAAGCCGTTTCTTCAAAAAAAGTTTTTCCATATGTGCCTTTTTTTAAAACATTCATTGGCCAAGTCTGGGATAAGCCGCAGAAGACTTTGACGGTCCCGCGGCGCCTAGCTTTAAGGTACCCCTTTGAGGAGAACCTGGTTAAGAAGTGGACTCTCCCCCCAGTGGTCGACCCCCCGGTCGCCCGTTTGAATAAGGCTAACACACTCCCAATGGAAGGGACTCCTGCATTTAAGGATCCCACTGACAGGAGGTCAGAAGTGGTGAGTAGAACTATGTTTACCTTATTGGGGTCTGCTTTACGCCCTATAGTGGCGGCGACGCTTGTGTCTCAGACACTCACAGGATGGGCAAAGATTTTGCACCAGACAGTGCAGGAGCATAATCTCCCTCCTGAGACCATTGCCCTGCCTCACCAACTTGCGCAGGGTTTAGTCTTCGTGTGCGATGCCACTTTGGATGCGGCCCCTCTAATATCAGGGGCCTCTATCTCTGCTATGGTGCTGCGTCACCTTATCTGGCTGAAATGCTGGTCGGCCGACCTAGCTTCCAAAAAGCTCCTGGCTGACTTGCCCTTTAATGGCGGTAGACTGTTTGGGGCCGCCCTGGATGACATTATTAAAGATGTCACAGGAGGTAAGAGCACCTTCCTTCCCCAGTCTATTAAGGGAAAGGAGCCCCACCGCAGGCCGGGCCCTTCCTTTCCGGCGAAGAAGTTTTTTCGTCAGTCAGAATCTACGGTTAAGCCCGCCCAGACTGAAAAAAGTGCGGCTGGGGGACAAAGGCGTCCCTGGGTGCGTAAGCAAACAAAGCAAGCTCCCAAGCCCACCACCGCATGAAGTCTTGCCCCTGCCCGACTGGGGTGGGGGGTTGTCTTCGCAGGTTCACGGTGCGGTGGACCTCCCGGCTGTCCGACCAGTGGGTGTGCGAGGTGGTCACCTCAGGATACAGGATAGAGTTCCGCTCGTGGCCCCCAAACAGGTTCTTTCCCTCGAACCTCCCTCTCCTTCCTGCCCGCCGGGCGGCCCTCTTGGGGGCCGTACAGGATTTGCTCAGGTGCGGAGTAATTGTGCCGGTTCCGTCGCAAGAGAGGTTTCAGGGGTTTTACTCAAACCTGTTTGTTGTCCCGAAGAAGGACAGTGTCCGGCCAATCCTGGATCCCAAGGCCCTGAATGTCTATGTGAGGGTACTAAAATTCCGGATGGAATCAATTCACACAGTAATCGCGACACTCCACCAAGAGGATTTTTTGGCGTCCTTGGATATCAAGGACGCTTACTTGCACGTTCCAATCTGCGCAAGTCACCAGAGGTTTCTGCGCTTTGCCATAGGCGAAGTCCACTATCAGTTCGTGGCTCTTCCCTTCGGCCTAGCATCAGCACCATGGGTTTTCACCAAAGTGCTTGCCCCGGTTCTAGCTTTGCTGAGACAGCGAGGAATTGTTATTGTGGGCTATCTGGACGATCTCCTTCTCAGAGCAGAAAATGGCTCAGAATTGGAGGAAAATGTGACAATAGTCAGTCAGACCCTCCGGGACTTCGGATGGCTTCTGAACATGCAGAAGTCGGTTCTAGTCCCGACTCAACGATTGGAGTATCTGGGTCTGATCCTGGACACTTCGGCAGCAAAGGTGTTTCTACCCTCAGAGAAGTTACTGACACTTCAGTCGGCAGTGCGGGTTCTGACGTCCCAAAAATGGTCGTCAATTCGTTTCTGCATGAGAGTCCTGGGACTAATGGTGGCCTCCTTCGAGGCGGTTCCGTATGCCCAATCACACATTCGGGCATTACAGAAGGGAATTCTGTCTGTTTGGGACAAGTCCCCATTGTCATTGGATCTTCAGATTCAGGTGAGTCACTCTGTCAAGGCGTCCCTGACGTGGTGGCTGAGATCCCCGGCTCTTCGGGCTGGGAAGTCGTTCCTCCCCATCCACTGGACGGTGGTCACGACGGACGCCAGCCTGACGAGCTGGGGAGGAGTGTGTGGAGTCTTGTCTGCTCAAGGGCTCTGGACTCCGGACGAATCTCGTCTCCCAATCAATGTCCTGGAATTTGCGGGCGATCGGACTGTGTCTCTCCGCGTGGTCGAAGAGGCTACAGGGCCACTCGGTCAGAATCCAGTCGGACAACGCCACGGCCGTAGCGTATGTCAACCATCAGGGGGGCACTCGGAGCTCGGCTGCGGCATCCGAGGTCGACCACATCCTAAGGTGGGTGGAAAGAAGCGTGCCGGCGCTGTCGGCCGTCTACATTCCAGGTGTAGAAAACTGGCAGGTGGACTACCTGAGCAAGGACCAGGGGGAGTGGTCCTTGCATCCAGAGGTGTTTCAACTAATTTGTTGGCGGTGGGGCACTCCAGATGTGGACCTGATGGCATCTTGACTCAATCGCAAGGTGTCGAGGTTTGTGGCCAGGTCCAGGGACCCCTGGGCGGATGCCTCGGACGCGTTAGTGGCCCCGTGGGGTCAGTATCGCTTAATGTATGTGCAAAAAAAATAAAGAATACAATTGCGCTACCCTTAAAACAAGCAACAAAGTGCAAAATAACGTCCTGTATATACAGTGTGTTATAAAGGCATAAAATAAACAAAATATGTGTAAAAACTAAATTATATGAAAAGTTCCAAATGTAGTTGTATCCAAAGGATTGGCCAGACAATCACATCTGCTTGTGTGTTGGCAATGCAGTCCTCAGAAATATCTTGGATGTAGATTAAACCTCCAAATTATTCCAGATAACAAATGAAAAGAATGGGGGCTTACCGACTCCGGTGGATCTCTATGACGGAGATCATTAGGGCCTCAAGCACATATATTCCTCCCACGAGATTGATAATCAGCATACACTGGACTCGGACTCCTGGTTTCAAAGAAGTGAAGGGAATCTCCCTCCTGGCTCCAGCCAATACGCTGATCTCATACAGCAGGAGTTATGTGAAAAAAAGTAGAAGTAGGGAAAATCATGGTGCAGTAATCCAAATCTTGATTTAAGATATCCTTTATTGAGGCTGGATAAAATACAACATGCTTGTTTCCATTGAGGGGTGGCAGATTCAAAAACACGCTTGCTAGTATTCAGCTGCGGTCTGTGCGCAGCAGCTGATCGACACAGACCGCAGCTGAATACTAGCAAGCGTGTTTTTGAATCTGCCGCCCCTCAATGGAAACAAGCATGTTGTATTTTATCCAGCCTCAATAAAGGATATCTTAAATCAAGATTTGGATTACTGCACCATGATTTTCCCTACTTCTACTTTTTTTGACATAACTCCTGCTGTATGAGATCAGCGTATTGGCTGGAGCCAGGAGGGAGATTCCCTTCACTTCTTTGAAACCAGGAGTCCGAGTCCAGTGTATGCTGATTATCAATCTCGTGGGAGGAATATATGTGCTTGAGGCCCTAATGATCTCCGTCATAGAGATCCACCGGAGTCGGTAAGCCCCCATTCTTTTCATTTGTTATCTGGAATAATTTGGAGGTTTAATCTACATCCAAGATATTTCTGAGGACTGCATTGCCAACACACAAGCAGATGTGATTGTCTGGCCAATCCTTTGGATACAACTACATTTGGAACTTTTCATATTTTGTTTTTACACATATTTTGTTTATTTTATGCCTTTATATAACACTGTATATACAGGACGTTATTTTGCACTTTGTTGCTTGTTTTAAGGGTAGCGCAATTGTATTCTTTATTTTTTTTGCACATACTTATATAGCGGTTATTCCAGCTTTCCTTTTTTTTTTTGCAGCACCCATCACAGTATTATTACATTAGACTAGTAAAAATATATATTTTTTTAGTCACTAAATATTTGATTCACCAACTATTGTTGAAAGGTTAGCGCGGATTTTTTCCAATTTTCCACATCACTTAATGTATGCCTACCCTCCGCTGCAGTTGCTTCCTCGTCTGCTGCGCAGGGTAGCGGCCGAGGGCATCCCGTGATCCTCATTGCCCTGGACTGGCCTCGACATCACTGGTATGCCGACCTGGTACGTCTCATCGCGGATGTCCCTTGGCGCCTGCCCTTGAGGGAGGACCTTCTGTCTCAAGGTCATATCTTTCATTCTGCTTTACAGTCTCTGGCTTTAACGGCATGGCTATTGAGAGCCAGGTGCTGAAGGACCGAGGCCTGTCGGATTCGGTAATTTCAACCATGCTTAGGGCAAGGAAGTCTTCTAGCAAGATCTATCACCGTACCTGGAGAGCTTACATCGCTATGTGCGAAGAGCTAGACTGGCGTCCACGGACATACTCTGTCCCCAGAATCCTGCGGTTCTTGCAGCGTGGTGTTGCACAAAGGCTGACTTTGAGCACTATTAAGGGTCAGATTTCGGCCTTTGCCGTTTTCTTTCAAAGACCCCTAGCAGGTCATTCCTTAGTTAGCACTTTTGTACAGGGGGTACGCCATGTGGTTCCACCTGCCAAGCCTCCGCTCCCTCCTTGGGATCTGAACTTAGTGCTCTTGGTTCTTCAGGAACCTCCTTTTGAAAATATCAGAGATATTCCTCTTTTAACTGTGTCCCAGAAGGTGGCTTTCTTAGTGGCCATCACTTCTGTTAGACGGGTGTCTGAGTTGGCGGCTCTGTCATGCAAGTCGCCTTACCTGGTCCTCCATAAGGATAAGGCGGTGTTGCGACCGCGACCGTCTTTCCTTCCTAATGTGGTTTCGGCTTTTCACCTTTAATGAGGACATTGTCCTCCCGTCCTTGTGCTCTCACCCATCGCATCCTAGAGAGTTTGCGCTTCACAATTTGGATGTGGTGCGTGCCTTACAGGTATACCTGGCGGCTCCTGCTTCTATTCGGAAGTCTGACTCACTGTTTGTGTCTTTCTCTGGTCCGAAACAGGGCCAAGCAGCATCGTCTGCCACCATTTCTAGGTGGATCAGACAGACTGTTATACAGGCCTATGCCATTAAGGGGCGGGCGCCTCCCTTCCCGGTTACGGTGCATTCCACCAGGGCAATTGGTGCTACCTTCGGCCGCAAAGTGTTGCAGGCCGCTGTTTAATGTTGCATCTCCTCCGTTGAGGAGCTCTGCTGGTTTGGAGTGAAGTTTTGGTAGTTCCTTTACTACTGCTCCCACCCTTTTCTTATACTGCTTTGGGACGTCCCACACGTAAACAGTATGAGAGCTGTGACGATAAGAGAAAATAGGATTTTTGTACTCACCGTAAAATCCGTTTTCTCTGACGTCCATGGACTGACACAGCACCCACCCTTCTTTTAAGGTTTGTACTGCTTTGTTAAGAACTGAGGCTGCTAGCTGCAGGTAGGGGGGTTATGTACGGAAGGACCGCCCCCCTGGGCGGGGCTGTTCAGCTCTGGTTTTGTTCTAGAATGTTTCTAACATTCTGCCTAGGTCTTCTCCTGCAAGCAGGAACATATACCCACACGTAAACCGTATGAGAGCTGTGTCAGTCCATGGACGTCAGAGAAACTGATTTTACGGCGAGTACAAAAATCCTATTTTTTTTAAAACTTTTTTTATTTTATTGGACAGATTTTATCGCAGAAAGTAAAAAATATATAATAATTTTTTTTTTTTTTTAATTATCAGTCTTCTTTTCTTTTTTTTTTTTTATAGCGTAAAAAAGAAATGAACAAAAAAAAAAAGAGAGCTTTATTTGTGGGAAAGACGGGACATAAATAAAATTTATGTACAGCGTTGCATGACCATGCAATTGTCACGCAGTACCGTATAGATAGAAAATGGCCTGGTCATGAAGGGAGGTAAATTGGTTATGCTGCAACGGCAGAATGACAAGGCTGCACATGTCATGACTGAGATGCTTGGTGATCATTGCATTAATGATCTGCAAGGCCGACTGGTGTTTTTTTTTTTTTTTTTTTTAGTCCTGGTGTTAGATTGCCCCTCATTATTTTAAACCTTGAAGGTCAACCTGCTTTCAAGTCGCTGAAACTTCTTAAACTATATTTTCTTTAATACATCTGCAGTTGCT
Organism: Rana muscosa; assembly: GCA_029206835.1. Taxonomy (NCBI): domain Eukaryota; kingdom Metazoa; phylum Chordata; class Amphibia; order Anura; family Ranidae; genus Rana; species Rana muscosa. The sequence goes on from CM055121.1 coordinate 404,017,744, forward strand.
CTATATGGTGGTCAATTGACACCGTCCAAGTTTTCATTAGTTACCAAATTACTGTCACAAGCGATCACAGAGAAGAACACCTGATCTGCAGCCACATTCTTATCAAGAAGGAGGGCTCCCGTCTGCCAGCCTGTGCCCGCGACTGATCTCCTGCCATGCTAAGCTACCGGGTTAATGAGAACACAGAAGATGTTTGTAAAAGGATTTAACAAGAAAGTCAGAGCTTAGGGCGGAAAGTCTAATCAAACCAATTGTTCTGCAAAAGCGGTAGGGGCTTTCAGATATTTATAGTACAGGTCTGTCTGATACCAAGGAAGACCGAGCTTTGGCTCATCAACAGTTTCAGTCTCATTTAGTAAGGCACAGAACAAGGGCAACAATCCATAGCATTTATCTTTAGTGATTTGAGTCGAGAGATCTGACTGGTTGATATGAGTAGCGCATTTTGCACTTTAGTTTTGCTCTTTTTGATACTTTGTGGAATTGGCTCATTTTGCAACTTTTTATCTTTGTGAAAGTAAACCTTTTCTTTTTATAGTAACCTCAAAAAACGCAGTTAAAGCAATTGTATTCCAGCAAAAAAAACGAAGGCAAAGGCATAATGAGCTAGTATGCACAGCATACTAGCTCATTATGAAATGCTTACCCTGGAACCAAGCACCGGCATTGCCTCCCGGTCACCGCTGAGGGAGCTGACATGTTCCCTCTGCGTTTCTTTCGGGTTCGCGGCTCCGGCACTGTGAGTGATCGGAGCAGCGATGACGTCACTTCTGTGCATGCGCACGGGAGTTCTCTTTCCGGCAAGGAGCTCTGGTTTTCTGGCAGCATCTGCTGGACATTCAGAGCGCATGCGCCGCTAAGGTCAGCGGCTGCGTGCAAGGTGAATATCTCCTAAACCAGACAGGTTTAGGAGATATTAATTTTGCCTACAGGTAAGCCTTATACCTGTAGGTAAAAATGTGAAAGCGGGGTATACAACCGCTTTAAACAATCTGGAGCCTGCCTCTTTGAGCAGAATATGGCACAAAACGGCATGCCTATACAGTGCCTTGGAAAAGTATTCATACCCCTTGAAACTTTCCTAATTTTGTCATGTTACAAACAAAACCGTCAATGTATTTTATTGGGATTTTATGTGATAGACCAAAGTGGCACATAATTGTGAAGTGGAAGGAAAATTATGAATTGTTTTCAATTTTTTTTTACAAATATCTGAAAAGTGTGGCGTGCATTTGTATTTATCTCCCCTGAGTCAATACTTTGTAGAACCACCTTTCACTGCAATTATAGCTGCAAGTCTTTTTGGGGATGTCTCTACCAGTTTTCCACATCTAGAGAGTGATATTTTTGCCCATTTTTCTTTGAAAAATGGCTCAAGCTCTGTCAGATTGGATGGAGAGCGTCTGTGAACAGCAATTTTAAATTCTTGCCACAGATTCTCAATTGGATTTAGGTCTGAACTGTGACTGGGCCATTCTAACACATGGATATGCTTTGATCTAAACCATTCCATTGTAACTCTGGCTGTATGTATAGGGTCGTTGTCCTGCTGATAATATAAACCCAAAAGAGTGTGATAAACTGTGAAAACACACATAAAAAATCAGTGAATAGAACTGAGTCCATAAACGAGAACTGATAAATATATAACCGTGTCCGTCACAAGTGATTGAAGAATCAAATGATAAGGATGTTGCCAAAGTTGACAGGCGTCTAGGGGTGCAACGGATCAAAAAACTCATGGATCGGATCGATCCTCGGATCAGATTCACGGATCGGATCATTTTTCGGATTGGCAAAAAAAAAAAAAAAAGACAAATCTTGTTACACCCACCAGAGTTTTAGATTTCACAGTTATTTTCAACACAAAACTGAGCTTATATGCTTAAATACAGTATATGTAAATCTGACGGACTGTTTACATGTTCAATTTTAAAAGCAGCATTTTTTTTTTTAATTTGCGGCGGGGTTCCCCTTAATATCCATACCAGACCTTGAAGGGCCTGGTAATTGAATTTGGGGAACCCCCACGCTTTTTTTTTTTTTTATCAATGACTTTTCTCTGTATTGCCAGGAACCGACAATTCATTATAACCGCGAGTGAGTTTTAAATTACTTTTTTACCTTCAGAAATGACACTTTGTGCAGGGACAGTTCTAAGCACGGGAAACAAGCGCGACTTTACAGGCATACTATACACACACCCTAGGTACGAAATTTAAAGGAACATTCCACTTTTATTTTTTCATTTTAAGTATTATTAAAATCACTGCTCCTGAAAAAACTGCAGTTTTTAAAACTTTTTTTTTGCATTGATACATGTCCCCTGGGGCAGGACCCGGGTCCCCAAACACTTTTTAGGACAATAACTTGCATATAAGCCTTTATAATTAGCACTTTAGATTTTGAACGTTCGCGTCCATTGTATTTTAATAGAGTTCTAAAGTTCACGTGAACATTCTGGCTGTTCGCAGGTTCTGGTGCGAACCGAACAGGGGGTGTTCGGCTCATCCCTAGTGCTCAGTCTGACACCGACAATCCGAAAAATACTCAGTAGATAATAAATATTAGTGGCCCCCACTGGGGTAGCGATTGCCAAATGGAGAACCCAACAAAACTTGCATCCGCAGAACATGGAAGAAAGAGAAAAAATGGAAGGGCTTCCAATGGTGCAGGTCAAAAAATTGGGTTTTATTGATAAAAACCAACATACAAATAAATAAAAGTGATCACTGTAGAATAAAAGCAATGTGGGGAACAGTGTAACTGGCCCAGTAACTTAACCCTGCTTTAAACGTCTCAACTTTATCCCTAACCTTTCTGGTGTGTTCCTTGGCCTTCATGATGCCTTCATGATGCCTTCATGATGCTGTTTGTTCACAAAGGTTCTCTAACAAACCTCTGAGGGCTTCACAGAACAGCTGTATTTATACTGAGATTAAATTACACACAGGTGGACTCTATTTACTAATTAGGTGACTTCTAAAGGCAATTGGTTCCACTAGATTTTAGTTAGGGGTATCAGAGTAAAGGGGGCTGAATACAAATGCACGCCACACTTTTCAAATATTTATTTGTAAAAATAATCTTGAAAAAACATTTATCATTTTCCTTCCACTTCACAATTATGTTCACTTTGTGTTGGTCCATCACGTAAAATCCCCAAAAATACATTTAGGTTTTGGGTTGTAATTATGACAAAATGTGGAAAATTTCAACGGGTGTGAATACTTTTTGAAGACATCCTATGAGATACCCCATATGGAAGCTGCAATGCTCAGATTCATTAAATGACATTCCATTTCCCATGGAGTCAGATTGAACTTGTTTTTGTTTCTCTGTGAATCATGGCTGCCATAGAAGGTAGTATGTGTGAAAAGATGGAATGGCAATTTCCATCTGAAACTTCACATACAACTGATTGTGTGACAGGCTTCTTGTAAAGTCTGTCTAAAAAGTACAAAAGTCTAAACGGTACAAAATCCAATTACTATGTGATGCACAAGCCTCATAAAAATAATAATAATAAAAAAAAAATAGCGTCCATTACCTTCCCAGACTGTGTCTTGCATGCCCCCCTCCCAGACACTGCAGCTCACACTGGGGGAGTTTTAGTATTATTATTTAAGGTACTTATATAGCGCTGTCAATTTTACATATACATTGACATCAGTCACTACCCTCAAGGAGCTTACAATCTGAGGTCCCTAACTCACATTCATATACTAGGGGCCAATTTTAGACAGAAGCCAATTAACCTACCAGCATGTCTTTGGAGTGCGGGAGGAAACCGGAGAACCCAGAGGAAACCCGCACAGGGAGAACGTGCAATCTCCAGGCAGGTAGTATCGTGGTTGGGTATTTGAACCAGTGACCCTTTTTAATGCTAGGCGAGAGTGCTACCCACTACACCACTGTGCCGCCCACTCAGACGGATGCAGAGACCTATCCTTTGCTGTGTATGCATCCAGCTCAGCACTGTGTACAGGCAGCCCTTAGACGTAGATGCAGACGCAGCAGCTACATTGACACAGTCACATGTCAAAATCTGACATGCAGGTAAACAGATCTGAATGTGTTGTCTGTTTCGGATCTTGCCCTCATATCAAATTTTGACATGCAGCTGTATTTCTTCAGCTGCTGCGTCTGCATCCACTTCTATGAGCTGCCTGCACACGGAGCAAAAGTGGATCTGCATGGGTAACAGGTCCAGGCGCCCATCTGAACGAGCCCTTGGAGGCAGTGCTGCCAATCCAGATGGCAGTGGTCAGGACTAGGTGTGGTCAGGACTAGGTGTGGTCAGATGCTGTTTGATGTGCTAAAGGAGTGAATCGTCAGTGACTAATGATGGCTACAACCTCTGCGACATCGCCCCATCTCATTGTGTAATCAGGTACAGCCTACATAAGAGTAACCACTCTGCTCTGAATTCCGGAGCAGTGCAACTTTGTTATCACATCGTCATAGGAAGCTGCATTAGGTGAACTTCACTGGCAGGATCAAATGGTAATTGTGGGACTTTGCAGTGAGACTAAGTACTTTAAATGCAGATGCACTTATTACCTGCTACAGCACACAGTATTGCCTCAAAAGAGAAGTATGGGATTTTTTAAAATTTAATCATGCTTACCTAGGTGGATGCAGCATCGGTCCACCACCGGCTCGAACACTGAGGAGAAAAAAGCTATCTAATACTGCAGATCGTTTAGTTCTGACTAGCCCCTAGAGCAGATGGCTGCTGACTGTCGGTCACCGGCTCTCTGCTCTGCCCCCCCTCGCTCACTGGAGCGCTGGGCTGCGGAGGGGGCGAGAGCGACCAACTCAGGCTCACTGAGAGGCGGAGCCGGTTCAGGCATGTGGGCGGATTGCAACCCCAGTGTCACGATCTTGCCCGAGCCTGGACCGGCTCTGTGACCACAGCAGACAGCGGAATTCTGCCCACTGTCTGCTGAAAACGGCTCACAGGAGTGCAGAACGGTCTACACTCTTGTGACCCACAGGAGAAGTACAGCCAAAAGCGCGTTGGCTGTACTTTTTTCTTTTAATGGGAGGCCATAGTTCTACTTTGAACATGAGGCTGTATGTAAAATTCAAGTTCGCAGGAGAGAATAAACTTAAGAGTAACTTTAAAAATTGTTTTGCTAAAAGAGTAGTTTTTTGCTTGGAACAGACTCCCAGCAGAGGTAGTGAGCCAATCAACAGTAGAACTTAACATGTCTGGGATAACCAATAGGTCTATGAGACAAAACTGGTAAAAATAAACATGCAGACTTGATGGAGCACTTGGTGATCTTTCTGCAGTCAGTCTATGTTTCTAAGAAAAGTCTGGGACTGCTTAACCACTTCAGCCCCGAAAGGATTTGGCTGCTGAATGACCGGGCCATTTTTTGCGATTCGGCACTGCGTCGCTTTAACTGACAACTGCGCGGTCGCAGGATGCTGTACCCAAACAAAATTGACGTCCTTTTTTTTTTACCACAAATAGAGCTTTTCTGGTATTTGATCATCTGAGATTTTTTTTTTTGCGCTATAAACCAAAAAAGAGCAATAATTTTGAAAAAAAAAACACTATTTTGTACTTTTTGCTATAATACATATCCCCATTTTTTTTTAAAAAAAGCAATTTTTTTTTCTCAGTTTAGGCCGATGTGTATTCTACATATTTTTGGTAATAAAAATCGCAATAAGCGTATATTGATTGGTTTGCGCGAAAGTTATAGCATCTACAAAATAGGGGATAGATTTATGGCAATTTTTTTATATATTTTTTTTATTATTAGTAATGGCGGCGATTTTTATCGTGACTGCGACATTATGGCGGACACATCGGACACTTTTGACGCTTTTTTGGGACCATTGTCATTTATACAGCGTTCAGTGCTATAAAAATGCACTGATTACTGTGTAAATGACACTGGCAGGGAAGGGGGTAAACACTAGTGGGCGATGAAGGGGTTACGTGTGTCCTAGGGAGTGATTATAACTGTGTGGGAGCTGGGCAACGAGTGACATGATACTGCTCCCGATGACAGGGAGCAGTGGATCTCTGTCCTGTCACTAGGCAGAACAGGGAAATGCCTTGTTTACATGGGCATCTCCCCGTTCTGCCTCTCCGTGACACGATCGCTGGCCGCCGCCATGCCTGCACCTCCGCAGCTAATTAAAGGGGACGTACAGGTACGTCCATTTGCCCACCGCTGCCGTTGTGCTGACATATAACGGCATGCAGCAGTCGGCAAGTGGTTAAAGAGACTCTGTCATCCCTTTATATTCAGCAGCTGGCCTCCATTAGACTATTGGAGCAAGGGCTGCATGGGCTCCATTTGATAACCTTCACAAGGGACAGAGGGGGTTATTTAAGAAAGGCAAATCCACTTTGCACTACAAGTGAAAACTACAAATGCAAAGTGCACTTGAAATTGCACCGAAAGTGCACTTGGAAGGGCACTCGCTGTAAATCTGAGGGGAAGATCTGAAATGAGGGGAAGCTCTGCTGATTTTATCATCCAATCATGTGCAAGCTAAAATTATGTTTTTTTATTTATTTTCCTTGCATGTCCCCCTTAGATCTACAGTGACTGCACTTCCAAGTGCTCTTTGCACTTGTAGTGCAAAGTGGATTTGCCTTTAGTAAATAACCCCCGAGTTCTAGTTCTCTGTGCTTATATTGGTTTGACAGTTGGGAAAATATGTCCATATTTGTGCGTGTGTATATATAATTTGTATTGTATTTTTTTTGGTGGCCTGACTGTTGCAACACTAGTAACCGTTGCCATGTTGGTGCCAGAAGAGCTGACATTGCATTAATTGGGCCATGTATGGCCACACATCGTTTTTGTACTGTTTATCATTGATGAGTAGTGTGGGGCCCTGCATAGTTCTGGCTTTCTGTGACAGCCCTCATAGTCTGAGTCTTCCCAGAACAGGAAATTATTCATGTGAGGTTTAGACTAGTTAGAAACGCTGAGCAGTTTGTGCTTAAACGTAAAGAGGAATATTCAGCCAAGTGAAAAACGCAGTCAGTGCACCATTTTGGACTTTAGATTAATAATCTGGTCCATCTATGTCTTCATTATGATACAAATCATCCACATTTCTACCTTGAATTTTGCCGTTGTCTCCCAAAACATGATGACTTTTTCGTAAACTCATAAAGAAAAATGCATATTCCAGATTACCAGTCTTTTAGATGTGGCCGCTGCATTCTTTCCCCCCCCCCCCCAAGTCTTTTATTTTCATCTGGTGATTCTGCCTGCAACGTACGTCTTGTCCTAGGATGACAAGGCTCACTCATTGTATTGCACCTATGGAGGGGCAGTGTTGTCACTCTAGGACAGGAGGTGTGTTAGAACTACAGAACACCTCCCCTCGCCTCCTTTTCTGTAATATAGAGGGAGACGTTAAGTCCACAGAGATGGCTGGGAGCTATGCTCACTGATAAAAGTGCAGCACAGGCAGAGATCATTAAGTATTTTTTGCTTTTCTCAGATATAACAAAAGGCTTTAATTATTACTAAAAGAGTGAATAGGAGGTGTTCATTGTTAGAATACGTGCACACTGAACTGATGGTTGAACATCATCATTCCTGGCAGTAATGTCTTTGTATTTGTGCATAAATAAACTCTAGATTCCACAATGCACTCATAAGCGTGTAAGATATTCAGGGGGGTACAGGCAGTACACATGTAAGGGGCCGGGATGGCCCCCCCTCTTTTTTTTTTTTGTAAGGGGCCCGGAGTTCCCCATAGCCCTGAATGTTATAATTTTTTTTTATTATTAATTTTTTTATTTAATTTGTTTTACTCTTTCGTCCATGGACCGACACAGCTTCTCTATTGACAAAGTGGGTATTATCCGTTAATTAGGAGTGACTAGGCAGAAAAACTTGTAAAAAGTGTTGCATCACACCTTCTACAGTACCGCCCAGGGGGCGGACCCTCTGGGTATACCCTCTCAGTCTGCACATCGCAGATCAGTTTTTTTCTGTCTAGCAAGGAGTAGGACATGGCTCCCTTCGGGCTCATTGGTCCGGGGAAAAAAGATATATATATTTTTTATTTTTTTGCTACATTTGTTGTTTCCTGCGATCTTCGATCAACTGCCGACTGGGTGACAGGCTGGATCCTCGATCCTTGTAGTCTCCCCAGTTTCGGCCATCGAGCGTGTGCCGACCCTAGCTACGCGCTGGGTTTTCCACGACATGCCCGTCGCTCCACGGGTGGCCGGTGAGCCTACGCTCCAGGGCCTGCATCGGACCGCTCAGCTTCGGCTGACCTTACGGCCGAGTCACAGCAGCCTGGCCGGTGAGCTTACGCTCCAAGGCTTGCATCGGACCGCTCAGCTTCGGCTGACCTTACGGCCGAGTCGCAGCAGCCTGTCCGGTGAGCGTCATGCTCCAGGGCATACATATGATCGTCCCTTCTGGGTCCAATCACAGCATGCCTGGCCAACAGTCACCTTCCGTGCGCGGACGATGATCTGTTTGGAATGTCTTCCAGCAGAATACATGCAGGATAGGTAAGTAAAACTCCCCTGCCTCGGCTGGGTGATTTAGCTGGACATTCCTGGAGAGATCAAGTAAGTGGTTGTGGCCCCTTTCTTCCCTCTCTCCCTGCCTTTCCCTCCTCCCTGGGCTTCTAGCTAAAGGTTGCTGGGTGCTGGGGGTCACCTAGGGGGTCCCACTGGAGCGGGGCTGGCTGTAACTAACATTTAAAAGAAATGTCATTTTTGCTTACCTGTGTTTCTGTGTCTCCATGCTGTCGGCGGCCATTTTGAGGTGGTCCATGCCAAGTTTGGCCTCTTGTAACTGCCTGGCGGCCATCTTCCTGTAGTTCGGCCACACCCACTGGCCCCTATCAGGTGATCGGCGGCCATGTTTGTCCACCCTGTATGCAGATATTGCCGTTCGGCGGCCATCTTTTTTGTGGGCTATGGCTGCCTGACCTCTATCTTCTGTCGGCGGCCATTTTCTTAGAGCCCACATTATCTTCCATACAGACGTTTTTGGCAACCATTTTGCGAGAGCCTCCGGCCTCTAGGGTGCATTACACTGGCGCGAAAATTCACACAGGAAGTGCTGATAAAAGAAGCAGACTGACACAGCAGCAAGGGGACAGCATCATAGGCGCAGCATAGCAGTACCTATCCAGGGTGGTGAGTCCTCTGGGTAACCCAGCATCTCTGAAGCGCAGGAGGGTGGCCTATTGATATCTTGCCTGGAGCCCTGTGAGTGTCAGCGTGTGGTCAGCATGGCATCTGAGCCAGATGTCTTCTCCCCTGAAACACCAGATTTAGCAGCTGGTGTCCCTGAGGTGTCTATGGACACTATGTCGGCAATCCTAGAGGCGTTTGCTGCCAGGGTGGAAGCAGCACACGGGAATACAGGGGGTAATAAACGCCCCCGTCCCCTGCAATCTTCTGGGGATATTTCTGATGCAGAACCAGGTCCAGCTACGGCTCATGGCCCAGATTCTGATGCATCAGAGACTGCAGACCGTGACCGATCGGACAGTGAGGAGGACTCCAAGTCCAGGTCAGTACGCGAGACGGCTTTGGTATCTGACCTTATTACTGCAGTGCGGGATACGCTAAAGTTGGAAAGGACTGAAGAAGTAGCAGATACTCCAGTCCCCTTTGGGTTTCGTAAACCTGCCCGCACTGCTAAGGTGTTCCCTTGTGTGTCTTATTTTGACAAACTCTTATACAAGGAATGGGAGAACCCACTGAGGGTCTTTACAGCCCCAAAGAGGTTTGCAGTACGGTACCCCTTTGAGGAGAGTTTTCTGAAGATATGGACCTCTCCCCCTATAGTGGACCCTTCGGTGTCCAGACTTAATAGAGCCACCACTATTCCAGTAGAAGGGGCTCCTGTTTTCAAGGACCCTGTGGATAAGAAGGCTGAAGCACTCGCTCGCTACCTATACTCAGTGGTAGGCTCGGCAGTACGCCCGGCATTGGCGGGGGCCCTAGTGTCTCAGACACTTACTGAATGGGCAAAATTGCTACTCCAGGGGTTAAAGGAGCGAGATGCTCCTCCTAATGAGATAACTTTGGCCGACCAGTTGGTCCAGGGCCTTAAGTTTGTCTGCGAGTCAGACATGGATACTATTCCCCTGCTGTCAAGAGCTTCGGTTTATGCAGTAGCAATACGCCGCCTGATCTGGCTAAAGGGCTGGTCTGCCCTATTGGATCTGCCTTTTAAGGGCGACAGACTTTTTGGGGCTTCTCTGGATGACATCATCAAGGATGCTACAGGAGGTAAAAGCACTTTGCTTCCCCAAACTAGCAAGGGTAGGGGACCACGCCAAGGGCAAGGGCCCTCCTTTACTGCACGTAAGCGGTTTTTTCGCCCCCTTAAGGCGACAGGGAAAAGACCCCAGGCCGATAAAGCGCCTGCCCAAGGACAAAAGCGTCCTTGGTCCCGCAGACCCAACAAGCCTGTGGACAAATCTGCGTCCACATGAAGGTCCGCCCCCACCCAGCTCTCGGGTGGGGGGACGTCTTCGCAAATTCGCGACTCAGTGGACTGCTCTAGTCTCCGACAGGTGGGTTTGCGAAGTAATCTCCTCAGGCTACAAGATAGAATTTCTCTCTTGTCCACCAGACAGATTCATCACCTCCAATCTCCAGCTACTACCGACCCGTCGGGAGGCCCTGTATGGGGCGGTCCAGGGTCTACTGGAACGCGGGGTAGTTATTCCAGTTCCAGAACAGGAACGGGGTCAGGGTTTTTACTCAAATCTGTTCATTGTGCCAAAGAAGGAGGGGGTTCGTCCAATCTTGGATCTCAGAGCCCTCAATTGCTTTGTGAAGGTACAAAGATTTCGGATGGAGTCGGTTCGATCCGTAGTCACGGCTCTCCATCCGGGGGACTTTCTGGCCTCCTTGGACATCAAGGACGCATACCTGCATGTCCCCATATACTCCAGACACCAGAGGTTTCTGCGATTTGCTATCGGGAAGAACCACTACCAGTTTGTGGCCCTCCCGTTTGGCCTTGCCTCAGCACCCAGGACGTTCACCAAGGTGCTCGCTCCGATTCTGGCACTTCTAAGACAGCGGGGTATCGCTATCACAGGTTACTTGGACGACCTTCTGCTGAAGGGCCCTTCAAGCTCAGAATTAGAGGTAAGCGTGTCCATTACCTGTCAGACTCTTCGAGACTGTGGTTGGATACTAAACACGCAAAAGTCAGTATTGGTGCCCACTCAACGCCTAGTGTACCTGGGGATGATTCTGGATTCCTCAGAGGCAAAGGTATTCCTCCCTGTGGAGAAGTTGCAGACCCTCCGGGCTGCAGTACGGCAGCTGACTTCCAGGAATTGGTCGTCACTCCGTTTTTGCATGCGAGTGTTGGGCCTCATGGTAGCCTCCTTCGAGGCGGTCCCATATGCTCAATACCACACTCGAGTGTTACAGAGGGAAGTTCTGTCCAGATGGAACAGATGCCCTTCATCTCTGGATTATCAAATCCGAGTGAGCCACCTAGTCAGGAGATCCCTGGTATGGTGGCTGACAGCACCGGCTCTAATGGCCGGGAAGTCATTTCTTCCGGTTTACTGGATAGTGATCACGACGGACGCCAGCCTTACAGGTTGGGGGGGAGTCTGGGGTGTCCAGTCGGCGCAAGGTCGCTGGACCCCAGAGGAAGCCCTCCTGCCGATCAATGTCCTGGAGATCCGGGCGATCAAGCTGTGCCTCTTCAAATGGTCTCAGAGACTGCAAGGGCGTCCAGTCAGGATCCAGTCAGACAACGCCACAGCAGTGGCATATGTCAATCATCAAGGAGGAACAAGAAGCTCAGCTGCAGCATCGGAGATCGCTCGCATCCTGAAGTGGGCAGAGAGGAGCGTACCGGCACTGTCGGCCGTGTACATTCCGGGTGTGGAAAACTGGCAGGCGGACTACCTGAGCCGCCAGATGCTGGACCAGGGAGAATGGTCCTTACACCCGGAGGTGTTCCAACTCCTCTGCCAAAGATGGGGCACACCAGACGTAGATCTTCTGGCTTCCCGACTCAATCGGAAGGTATTGAGGTTTGTGGCCCGGTCAAGAGACCCATGGGCAGACGCAACGGACGCGTTGGTAGCATCGTGGGGCCAGTATCGGCTAATCTATGCCTTCCCTCCCTTAAGGCTTCTTCCTCTTCTGCTCCGCAGAGTGGAGGCAGAGGGAATTCCAATGATCCTAATCGCTCCAGATTGGCCTCAGCGTCCTTGGTACGCCGATCTAGTACGTCTGGTAGCAGACGTCCCCTGGCGCCTACCACTACGGAAGGACCTGCTGTCGCAAGGTCCCATATTCCATCCTGCTTTACAGTCATTGGCTTTAACGGCATGGCTGTTGAGAACCAGGTACTGAGAGACCGGGGCCTGTCAGACTCAGTAATTTCTACTATGAGAAGTGCTCGGAAACCGTCCTCTAGGAAGGTCTATCACCGCACTTGGAGGGCCTACATCTCCATGTGTGAGGAAATGAAATGGCATCCGCGTACCTATTTGGTTTCCAGAATCCTGCTGTTTTTACAGCATGGGGTAGACCAAAGGCTTGCCCTAAGTACGATTAAGGGACAGATATCTGCCCTGGCTGTCTTTTTTCAGCGACCCCTGGCGACTCACTCTCTCGTGAGTACATTTGTGCAGGGGGTTCGACATGTGGCCCCTCCGGTCCGCCCCCCGTTACCTCCGTGGGACTTGAACCTGGTCCTCTCGGTGCTTCAGAAGGCACCGTTTGAGAATATTAGAGATATTCCCCTGTTGACACTTTCTCAGAAGGTGGTCTTTTTGGTGGCTGTTACGTCAGTTAGACGAGTCTCTGAGCTGGCAGCCTTGTCCTGCAAGGCTCCCTATTTGATTTTCCACAAGGATAAGGTGGTGCTGCGGCCGCAGCCTTCCTTTCTTCCGAAGGTCGTTTCGGCTTTTCATCTCAACGAAGACATTGTACTTCCATCCTTGTGTCCTCAGCCGTCGAATCCTAAGGAGTCGGCGTTGCATTCCTTGGACGTTGTTCGAGCTTTGAGAGTATACATATCTGCTACTTCCCTGTTCCGGAAGTCAGACTCACTGTTTGTTTCTGTGGCTGGTCCCAAGAAGGGCCAAGCAGTCTCATCGGCCACCATCTCTAGGTGGATCCGACAGATAGTAATCCAGGCTTACGCCTTAAAGGGTCAGGCGCCCCCCTTTCCTGTCACGGCGCATTTGACCAGGGCAATAGGTGCCTCTTGGGCTTTCCGACATCAAGCGTCTGTTTCCCAACTATGTAAAGCGGCGACTTGGTCGTCCGCTCACACTTTCACAAAATTCTACAAAGTTGATGTAGGTGCATCTTCGGATGCCTCTTTCGGCCGCAAGGTTTTGCAGGCGGCTGTTTAGAGTTGCAACTCCTCCGTTGGAGGAGTGCTGTTTTGTGTTTTGGGGTGAAGTTTGTTTTTATGCTGTTACCACCCCTCGTTTTTTCTCTGACACTGCTTTGGGACGTCCCACTTTGTCAATAGAGAAGCTGTGTCGGTCCATGGACGAAAGAGTAAATAGGATTTTTTACTCACCGTAAAATCCTTTTCTCTGAGTCCATGGACCGACACAGCACCCACCCCTCCTTTTAAGTTTGTACTGCTTTTTGACGAACTGATCTGCGATGTGCAGACTGAGAGGGTATACCCAGAGGGTCCGCCCCCTGGGCGGTACTGTAGAAGGTGTGATGCAACACTTTTTACAAGTTTTTCTGCCTAGTCACTCCTAATTAACGGATAATACCCACTTTGTCAATAGAGAAGCTGTGTCGGTCCATGGACTCAGAGAAAAGGATTTTACGGTGAGTAAAAAATCCTATTTTTTAATTTTATTTTTATTTTATTTATTTTATTTATTTTTTGTAAGGGGCCCAGAGGTCCCCAGGGCCCCGGATGGAAACCTCCCTTTTCTTATACATTTTTTTATTAATTTTTTTATTTATTTTATTAAATTTTTTTGTTTTTTTTTGTAAGGGTTCCAGAGGCCCGGAGGTCCCCAGGGCCCTGGATGGCAACCCCCCTTTTACTCTTTCGTCCATGGACCGACACAGCTTCTCTATTGACAAAGTGGGTATTATCCGTTAATTAGGAGTGACTAGGCAGAAAAACTTGTAAAAAGTGTTGCATCACACCTTCTACAGTACCGCCCAGGGGGCGGACCCTCTGGGTATACCCTCTCAGTCTGCACATCGCAGATCAGTTTTTTTCTGTCTAGCAAGGAGTAGGACATGGCTCCCTTCGGGCCCATTGGTCCGGGGAAAAAAGATATATATATATATATTTTTTTTTATTTATTTTTTTGCTACATTTGTTGTTTCCTGCGATCTTCGATCAAGTGCCGACTGGGTGACAGGCTGGATCCTCGATCCTTGCAGTCTCCCCAGTTTCGGCCATCGAGCGTGTGCCGACCCTAGCTACGCGCTGGGTTTTCCACGACATGCCCGTCGCTCCACGGGTGGCCGGTGAGCCTACGCTCCAGGGCCTGCATCGGACCGCTCAGCTTCGGCTGACCTTACGGCCGAGTCGCAGCAGCCTGGCCGGTGAGCTTACGCTCCAAGGCTTGCATCGGACCGCTCAGCTTCGGCTGACCTTACGGCCGAGTCGCAGCAGCCTGTCCGGTGAGCGTCATGCTCCAGGGCATACATATGATCGTCCCTTCTGGGTCCAATCACAGCATGCCTGGCCAACAGTCACCTTTCGTGCGCGGACGATGATCTGTTTGGAATGTCTTCCAGCAGAATACATGCAGGATAGGTAAGTAAAACTCCCCTGCCTCGGCTGGGTGATTTAGCTGGACATTCCTGGAGAGATCAAGTAAGTGGTTGTGGCCCCTTTCTTCCCTCTCTCCCTGCCTTTCCCTCCTCCCTGGGCTTCTAGCTAAAGGTTTCTGGGTGCTGGGGGTCACCTAGGGGGTCCCACTGGAGCGGGGCTGGCTGTAACTAACATTTAAAAGAAATGTCATTTTTGCTTACCTGTGTTTCTGTGTCTCCATGCTGTCGGCGGCCATTTTGAGGTGGTCCATGCCAAGTTTGGCCTCTTGTAACTGCCTGGCGGCCATCTTCCTGTGGTTCGGCCACACCCACTGGCCCCTATCAGGTGATCGGCGGCCATGTTTGTCCACCCTGTATGCAGATATTGCCGTTCGGCGGCCATCTTTTTGTGGGCTATAGCTGCCTGACCTCTATCTTCTGTCGGCGGCCATTTTCTTAGAGCCCACATTATCTTCCATACAGATGTTTTTGGCAACCATTTTGCGAGAGCCTCCGGCCTCTAGGGTGCATTACACTGGCGCGAAAATTCACACAGGAAGTGCTGATAAAAGAAGCAGACTGACACAGCAGCAAGGGGACAGCATCACAGGCGCAGCATAGCAGTACCTATCC
Source organism: Rana muscosa (assembly GCA_029206835.1). Classification (NCBI taxonomy): domain Eukaryota; kingdom Metazoa; phylum Chordata; class Amphibia; order Anura; family Ranidae; genus Rana; species Rana muscosa. Next base: position 404,033,135 of record CM055121.1, read on the forward strand.
AGGGTGGTGTGTCCTCTGGGTAACCCAGCATCTCTGCAGCGCAGGAGGATGGCCTATTGATATCTTGCCTGGAGCCCTGTGAGTGTCAGCGTGTGGTCAGCATGGCATCTGAGCCAGATGTCTTCTCCCCTGAAACACCAGATTTAGCAGCTGGTGTCCCTGAGGTGTCTATGGACGCTATGTCGGCAATCCTAGAGGCGTTTGCTGCCAGGGTGGAAGCAGCACACGGGAATACAGGGGGTAATAAACGCCCCCGTCCCCTGCAATCTTCTGGGGATATTTCTGATGCAGAACCAGGTCCAGCTACGGCTCATGACCCAGATTCTGATGCATCAGAGATTGCAGACCGTGACCGATCGGACAGTGAGGAGGACTCCAAGTCCAGGTCAGTACGCGAGACGGCTTTGGTATCTGACCTTATTACTGCAGTGCGGGATACGCTAACGTTGGAAAGGACTGAAGAAGTAGCAGATACTCCAGTCCCCTTTGGGTTTCGTAAACCTGCCCGCACTGCTAAGGTGTTCCCTTGTGTGTCTTATTTTGACAAACTCTTATACAAGGAATGGGAGAACCCACCTGAGGGTCTTTACAGCCCCAAAGAGGTTTGCAGTACGGTACCCCTTTGAGGAGAGTTTTCTGAAGATATGGACCTCTCCCCCTATAGTGGACCCTTCGGTGTCCAGACTTAATAGAGCCACCACTATTCCAGTAGAAGGGGCTCCTGTTTTCAAGGACCCTGTGGATAAGAAGGCTGAAGCACTCGCTCGCTACCTATACTCAGTGGTAGGCTCGGCAGTACGCCCGGCATTGGCGGGGGCCCTAGTGTCTCAGACACTTACTGAATGGGCAAAATTGCTACTCCAGGGGTTAAAGGAGCGAGATGCTCCTCCTAATGAGATAACTTTGGCCGACCAGTTGGTCCAGGGCCTTAAGTTTGTCTGCGAGTCAGACATGGATACTATTCCCCTGCTGTCAAGAGCTTCGGTTTATGCAGTAGCAATACGCCGCCTGATCTGGCTAAAGGGCTGGTCTGCGGACCAGACTTCCAAGAAAGCCCTATTGGATCTGCCTTTTAAGGGCGACAGACTTTTTGGGGCTTCTCTGGATGACATCATCAAGGATGCCACAGGAGGTAAAAGCACTTTGCTTCCCCAAACTAGCAAGGGTAAGGGACCACGCCAAAGGCAAGGGCCCTCCTTTACTGCACGTAAGCGGTTTTTTCGCCCCCTTAAGGCGACAGGGAAAAGACCCCAGGCCGATAAAGCGCCTGCCCAAGGACAAAAGCGTCCTTGGTCCCGCAGACCCAGCAAGCCTGCGGACAAATCTGCGTCCACATGAAGGTCCGCCCCCACCCAGCTCTCGGGTGGGGGGACGTCTTCGCAAATTCGCGACTCAGTGGACTGCTCTAGTCTCCGACAGGTGGGTTTGCGAAGTAATCTCCTCAGGCTACAAGATAGAATTTCTCTCTTGTCCACCAGACAGATTCATCACCTCCAATCTCCAGCTACTACCGACCCGTCGGGAGGCCCTGTATGGGGCGGTCCAGGGTCTACTGGAACGCGGGGTAGTTATTCCAGTTCCAGAACAGGAACGGGGTCAGGGTTTTTACTCAAATCTGTTCATTGTGCCAAAGAAGGAGGGGGTTCGTCCAATCTTGGATCTCAGAGCCCTCAATTGCTTTGTGAAGGTACAAAGATTTCGGATGGAGTCGGTTCGATCCGTAGTCACGGCTCTCCATCCGGGGGACTTTCTGGCCTCCTTGGACATCAAGGACGCATACCTGCATGTCCCCATATACTCCAGACACCAGAGGTTTCTGCGATTTGCTATCGGGAAGAACCACTACCAGTTTGTGGCCCTCCCGTTTGGCCTTGCCTCAGCACCCAGGACGTTCACCAAGGTGCTCGCTCCGATTCTGGCACTTCTAAGACAGCGGGGTATCGCTATCACAGGTTACTTGGACGACCTTCTGCTGAAGGGCCCTTCAAGCTCAGAATTAGAGGTAAGCGTGTCCATTACCTGTCAGACTCTTCGAGACTGTGGTTGGATACTAAACACGCAAAAGTCAGTATTGGTGCCCACTCAACGCCTAGTGTACCTGGGGTTGATTCTGGATTCCTCAGAGGCAAAGGTATTCCTCCCTGTGGAGAAGTTGCAGACCCTCCGGGCTGCAGTACGGCAGCTGACTTCCAGGAATTGGTCGTCACTCCGTTTTTGCATGCGAGTGTTGGGCCTCATGGTAGCCTCCTTCGAGGCGGTCCCATATGCTCAATACCACACTCGAGTGTTACAGAAGGAAGTTCTGTCCAGATGGAACAGATGCCCTTCATCTCTGGATTATCAAATCCGAGTGAGCCACCTAGTCGGGAGATCCCTGGTATGGTGGCTGACAGCACCGGCTCTAATGGCCGGAAAGTAATTTCTTCCGGTTTACTGGATAGTGATCACGACGGACGCCAGCCTTTCAGGTTGGGGGGGAGTCTGGGGTGTCCAGTCGGCGCAAGGTCGCTGGACCCCAGAGGAAGCCCTCCTGCCGATCAATGTCCTGGAGATCCGGGCGATCAAGCTGTGCCTCTTCAAATGGTCTCAGAGACTGCAAGGGCGTCCAGTCAGGATCCAGTCAAACAACGCCACAGCAGTGGCATATGTCAATCATCAAGGAGGAACAAGAAGCTCAGCTGCAGCATCGGAGATCGCTCGCATCCTGAAGTGGGCAGAGAGGAGCGTACCGGCACTGTCGGCCGTGTACATTCCGGGTGTGGAAAACTGGCAGGCGGACTACCTGAGCCGCCAGATGCTGGACCAGGGAGAATGGTCCTTACACCCGGAGGTGTTCCAACTCCTCTGCCAAAGATGGGGCACACCAGACGTAGATCTTCTGGCTTCCCGACTCAATCGGAAGGTATTGAGGTTTGTGGCCCGGTCAAGAGACCCATGGGCAGACGCAACGGACGCGTTGGTAGCATCGTGGGGTCAGTATCGGCTAATCTATGCCTTCCCTCCCTTAAGGCTTCTTCCTCTTCTGCTCCGCAGAGTGGAGGCAGAGGGAATTCCAATGATCCTAATCGCTCCAGATTTGCCTCAGCGTCCTTGGTACGCCAATCTAGTACGTCTGGTAGCAGACGTCCCCTGGCGCCTACCACTACGGAAGGACCTGCTATCGCAAGGTCCCATATTCCATCCTGCTTTACAGTCATTGGCTTTAACGGCATGGCTGTTGAGAACCAGGTACTGAGAGATCGGGGCCTGTCAGACTCAGTAATCTCTACTATGAGAAGTGCTCGGAAACCGTCCTCTAGGAAGGTCTATCACCGCACTTGGAGGGCCTACATCTCCATGTGTGAGGAAATGAAATGGCATCCGCGTACCTATTTGGTTTCCAGAATCCTGCTGTTTTTACAGCATGGGGTAGACCAAAGGCTTGCCCTAAGTACGATTAAGGGACAGATATCTGCCCTGGCTGTCTTTTTTCAGCGACCCCTGGCGACTCACTCTCTCGTGAGTACATTTGTGCAGGGGGTTCGACATGTGGCCCCTCCGGTCCGCCCCCCGTTACCTCCGTGGGACTTGAACCTGGTCCTCTCGGTGCTTCAGAAGGCACCGTTTGAGAATATTAGAGATATTCCCCTGTTGACACTTTCTCAGAAGGTGGTCTTTTTGGTGGCTGTTACGTCAGTTAGACGAGTCTCTGAGCTGGCAGCCCTGTCCTGCAAGGCTCCCTATTTGATTTTCCACAAGGATAAGGTGGTGCTGCGGCCGCAGCCTTCCTTTCTTCCGAAAGTCGTTTCGGCTTTTCATCTCAACGAAGACATTGTACTTCCATCCTTGTGTCCTCATCCGTCGAATCCTAAGGAGTCGGCGTTGCATTCCTTGGACGTTGTCCGAGCTTTGAGAGTATACATATCTGCTACTTCCCTGTTCCGGAAGTCAGACTCACTGTTTGTTTCGGTGGCTGGTCCCAAGAAGGGCCAAGCAGTCTCATCGGCCACCATCTCTAGGTGGATCCGACAGATAGTAATCCAGGCTTACGCCTTAAAGGGTCAAGCGCCCCCCTTTCCTGTCACGGCGCATTCGACCAGGGCAATAGGTGCCTCTTGGGCTTTCCGACATCAAGCGTCTGTTTCCCAACTATGTAAAGCGGCGACTTGGTCGTCCGCTCACACTTTCACAAAATTCTACAAAGTTGATGTAGGTGCATCTTCGGATGCCTCTTTCGGCCGCAAGGTTTTGCAGGCGGCTGTTTAGAGTTGCAACTCCTCCGTTGGAGGAGTGCTGTTTTGTGTTTTGGGGTGAAGCTTGTTTTTATGCTGTTACCACCCCTCGTTTTTTCTCTGACACTGCTTTGGGACGTCCCACTTTGTCAATAGAGAAGCTGTGTCGGTCCATGGACGAAAGAGTAAATAGGATTTTTTACTCACCGTAAAATCCTTTTCTCTGAGTCCATGGACCGACACAGCACCCACCCCTCCTTTTAAGTTTGTACTGCTTTTTGACGAACTGATCTGCGATGTGCAGACTGAGAGGGTATACCCAGAGGGTCCTGTAGAAGGTGTGATGCAACACTTTTTACAAGTTTTTCTGCCTAGTCACTCCTAATTAATCCTATTTTTTTTGTTTTTTTTTTGCTCTTCTGTTTTTTTTTGTGTTTGTCAGCATTCAAACCCCCTGCCTCTCAATTCGTGGCACCACCATACCCTCCCCCCCCCCCCCCGCTTCTCAATTTGCGGCACAGACCCCACCGCTTCTCAATTTGCGGCGGCAGCACCCCCCGTTCTCCTCGGCTCCAGGGGGCCCATGCCTGAAGTTGTGTAAGGGGCCCCCAAAATTCCTGATGGCGGCCCTGAAGATATTGACTTGCAATACAGAGTTCTGAAAACGCCTGTATGCCCAAAAACACTGCATTGTTAAACAGCAGTGTGCAAAGAAACCTTAGGGTTTGCATCAGGACTCAACAAACCTCAGGCACCAGGTCGCCATGGTGACTAGGAATTGTGTCCTGACACCTGGGCTTTTGTCAGCCCATTCACTGTTGGCACCAGGCACTATTAAGACCCTCCACGTTGCTGCCGTTCCCTGTGCACTTATCTGTCCTGTGTAACCTCATCTGCCGCCGTGCCGCCCACGATAGCTGGAGTGCATCGCCATACACTTGAAATATCCATACACAGCCCTGGAAGCTGTGTAGAATTATTATTCTTGCAATTGCTCCTGGCCATTGGTTGGCATGGTCATGTGACATCACTGACCAATAAAAGTCTGTTCTTTCTTCCGAGACAAAAGAGACTGTCATTGGTCAGCAAACCCATTGTTGCAGGAAAGAAAATAGCTTGATCAACCCTCCCTCCCCAACATAGTGTTGATGGGGAAATGCCTACCGAGGAGCTATTGTGTTCTCCTGGGGGGGGGGGGGGGCGTCCCTGCTGGGAGAACACAGTGATTGTTGCTAGCAGCTATACCGCTTGCAATAATCGCATCCTAAAAATCTGATATGCTGGTTGTACCCAAGTCGGTTGATGGGTTGACTTGGATACAATCATCTCGCCTATACATGGTTCAAATGTCGGTTGCTCCCTGCTGGACCGGCCAAGATTTGAATCGTCTTTGGCTGGCTTTATTCACAGGATCACCTGATAAAAAAAAAAGCAGAAAAACATCCTGAGAATTTAAAACTAATGCTGCACCATCTTAGGGACTCAAAGGCCTCAATATATTTTTGCTCCTGCGTTCACTAAGCAGCAGGGCAGCTGCTCGGGACAGGAGCTGGAAGCCATCAGCAGTCACTGTAGTAGCTGTGCCTAATCTAGTGATTTTTAGCTTCCAAGGGGATCCCACGGGTATGGCACATGCAAACTTACATTAGTCCATGTCCTATGTAAAAATAGAAATCCTGGAATTCTTTCTCCTGGCGAAGCCACATGGGTGGGTGGCGATACACATGGAGGCAGAGCTAGGCGTTGTGTGATTACCACTGGATAGCAAGTGAGATATTGCTGGATTGTACTGTACAGCAGGGGCATTGCTAGGTGGCAAAAAGACCAGGGGCTTCAGCATCATACATACACTGACCTGCCTGACCTACATACACTGTCTGACCTACCTCAGATCAGCTGTGGTGTGCGGTGTCGCAGCAGGCAGTCAGTCATCGGAGGAGCCGAGGAGAGCGGCCCGCTCGAGCGGGGATGTGGCGTGGCGGCCGCATTGTAATTCCCGCCTTTTGGAGCCTGCGGCGCCTATGATGGACATTGCACATCCCGGCATTGGACCAGTGGGACGTCCATCATAGGCCCTGCAGGCTCCAGAAGGCGGGACCTGCTATGGCACTTGGCCACACTCGGCGGCGCTCGGGATCAGATCTCTCCCGGCGCTCGGGGCTAACAATGGAATGCTGCATGCCTGAGACTTGGGGCTTTTCGGGGACACATTCGAGGCTCAAGCCCCGCCCTCCCGACGCCCCTGCTGTACAGACATGCTTGTTTTTAGTCAATAAAATGTGAGTTTTATTCCTAAATTTGGGCTAGTGTAATCTGTGCTATTACTGAGATACTACACTATTGGAGTTCTCTCTCCCTCTATTTTTCCATTGAGCACTTTGCAGAGTTATCTTTTGGAGTTGTTATGCTAATTAAGGAGGACTAAAGGGAACGGTCAGCGTTCGTTTGGCGTGAGATACTATCCTCTGAAAAGCTGTGTTGTCCCAGCTATGGGTCTTGTAATAAGGTGGCGGAGCACCACTGCATGCCTTGTTGGAGCACAAAGGGGATCTAGGCTTTTCAGGCCTGTTTATCTGGACTTTTGGGACTTTTCCTTTTATATTTTGTTTTATTTTTTTTTGTTTCTTATCTGAATTTGGAAAGGTCTTTGCATTAATATTTATTTACTTGACATGGTAGATGTTGTTTGTATTCTATAGAATTTTGCTAATTGTCGCAGTATTTGGGCAGCACGATCACTTCTATTTATATTGGTATTCTATTGTATGTGGGAACACATATTTGTGATAGCAGCAGCCAACAGATAGATAATTGGGTTAAGTGGCAGTACGCAATCCTGGAATTCAGCTTTCATTTATGTTTCTGGGTCTTGAGAAATGATATTGATAATCTGCTATTAAAAAGACCATTGCAGGCAATAAAAGGTCCGGGTCACAAAGTCCTAGTGGGTTGTTGTTCAGTCACAGTTTGTTGGACTTTGTAACATTTGGAGCTAGCTACGCAATTGCAAGCTTTAGTAGCTGACAAACTCATTAGTCAGCTGCAGTAGTAACTATGTGTGTAACTATAAATCCCCAGAGAAAACAAGCAGAAAAATGTGTAACCATTACAAAGTTGGCAGTGTGTCATGGCCCTAGGTGTTTATAGAGGAGATTCAGTCAGAGCTGCAAAAATTAAAAGTCAGCAGCTGCACAAACTGTAACTGCTGACTTTTAATAAACGGACACTCATCTGTCCAAAGATCCAGCATCGTCCTCACCCGGGCAGGTTCTTTGCCAGCCTTGGGGTTCCTGGCGTTGGCATGTTAACTGTGGGAAGCCAGCTGTCACTCCTTGCAGCTTCCCACTGCGACTGTATGAGCCACGCTGCCTTGTGAATGGTCCCGCCGCCTCATGGGACCTGTGACATGTCATAGAATGTAGAGAGCAGCAGTGTGGGGGAGGGGGGGATGGCAGGTGGCAGAACTTCCCCTTGGATCCCCTAGGGAACAGGTGTCAAACTGGCGGTCCTCCAGCTGTTATAGTTCCACAAGTCCCATGATGCATTGCAAGGCTGACTGTTACAGGCATGATGGGACTTGTATTTCAGCAACAGCTGGAGGGCCGCCAGTTTGACACCCGCACCCTCGTATGGGTGCTCAACCTGTGGCCCTCCAGCTGTTGCGGAACTACAAGTCCCATGAGGCATTGCAAGCCACTGACAGTTAAAAGCATGACTTCCAAAGGCAGAAGCATGATGGGACCTGTAGTTTCACAACAGCTGGATGGCCATAGGTTGAGCACCCATACCCTAGACCAGTGATGGCAAACCTTGACGCCCCAGATGTTTTGGAACTACATTTACTATGATTAACTACACTGCAGAGTGCAAGAGCATAATGGAAAATGTAGTTCCAAAGCATCTGGAATGCCAAGGTTTGGCATCACTGCCCCTAGACAATCCAAGTGGGAGCAGGTACCTGTCAAGACTAACTACACCCCTCCCAAAGAAAAATAATTTGTGTGTGTGTGTGCATATATATATATATATATATATATATAAATAAATATATATGTGTGTGTGTGTGTGTGTGTGTGTGTGTGTGTATATATATATATATATATATATATGGCCGAAATTGTTGGCACCCCAGAAATTGTTCCAGAAAATCAAGTATTTCTCACAGAAAAGTATTGCTATACACATGTTTATTCCCTTTGTGTGTATTGGAACAAAACAAAAAAAGGGAGGAAAAAAATTGGACATAATGTCACACAAAACTCCAAAAATGGGCTGGTGAAAATTCTTGGCACCCATAACTTAATATTTGGTTGCACAACCTTTGGAAAAAATAACTGAAATCAGTCACTTCCTATAACCATCAATAAGCTTCTTACACCTCTCACCCGGAATTTTGGACCACTCTTCCTTTGCAAACTGCTCCAGGTCTCTCTTATTGGAAGGGTGCCTTTTCCCAACAGCAATTTTAAGATTTCTCCACAGGTGTTCAATGGGATTTAGATCTGGACTCATTGCTGGCCACTTTAGAACTCTCCAGCGCTTTGTTGCCATCAATTTCTGGGTGCTTTTTGGGGTCATTGTCCTGCTGGAAGACCCGAGATCCAAGTAACTGTACTGTTTCCCTTTTTCATTGTAAAGTGCTGCGTAAACTGTTGGCGTTATACAAATCTTGTATAATAGAAATAATACCTGGAAGTGCAAAGAATGCTTTGTTGGCAGTCCTTGAAGACCAGAGCTTTACATAAATATGATGTGCACTACACCATAGACTGGAACTTCGGCACACTCTGTAAACCATAACATAGATATGGTGAAGGTTTTTGGAGTACATGGCGTCAAGCATGATGCCTTCACTGATTTCTTTGAACTTGTCTTGCATTTCTGTAGGATGATATGACTTCAGACTCCAGCCACCCTAAGTTTTGTTTAATAAGGAGCTTGTAATTCATGTCATCAGGCCCTTTTGGACAGCTGTACATTCATAATTTACAGTTTAAAGCCCAATTCTGGGCTCCAGGCCTGAACATGAGTTTTGCAGTATCAGCTGTTTTTGGTGTTGGGTTGTTTGGGGGGGGGGTTTATTTTTAATATAAGCCCAGGGTGGGCTGTAACCGCTTGCCGACCAGCCATCATTATACCGCGGCAGGTTGACACGGCTGCGCGAATCGCCGTAGGTGTACATCCACCACTTTAAGAGCTCTAGGGGGCATGCGACGTCGGAGCAGATGCGTGTGGCTAGCGGCCGCGATGTCCGCCGGCGACCCCCAATCGCTCCTCAGAGCCAGAACTGGGATCTGTCAATGTAAACGAACAGATCCTTGTTCTGTCAGGGAAGTAGAGATCTGCTGTTCCTAGTGATCAGGAACAGCGATCTCTCTCTACTCCCTGTCCGTACACCAGTTAGAAACACCTCTAGGGAACACTTAACCCCTTGATCACCCCTTAAGGTTAAAGAGGAAGTAAACCCTCTGACACTTTACCTGAAAAAAAAAAAACCCTGCAAGAAAAAGGCATAATGAGCTAGTATGCTATACTTATTATGTGGCACTTACCTGATATCGAAGCCCCCAAAGTCCTCCTCGTTTCCCCCTGCCGCCATGTCCCCTCGGAGCTTCTTCCTGGTATCGCCGCTCCGGCGCTGTCATTGGCCGGAGCGGCGATGACGTCGCACGCGGGGCCGGCATTCGCACATTCAGAAAACCGGCATGTCCCATTCATTACGCTGGGACGCTCAGTGCACCTGCACCGTTGTCTACGGGGGCGCATGCGCCGTAGACATCGGTGCAGTGTTCTCTGCAAATATCTCCTTAGCCGTGTAGGTTGAGATATTTCATGCACCTACAGGTAAGCCTTAATCTAGGCTTACCTGTAGGTTCAAGTTGTCAAAGTGGGTTTACAACCACTTTAACACCTTCCCTGCCAGTGACATTTATACAGTAATCGCTAGCTATTTTTAGCTCTGATCGCTGTAGAATTGTCAATGGTCCCAAAAAAAGTGTCAAGTGTCCAATCTGTCCGCCGCAATGTTGCAGTCCCAATAAAAATCGCTGACCACCGCCATTACTAGTAAAAAATTAATTTATAATAAAAAATTGCATAAATATATCCCCTATTTTTTGGACGCGATAACTTTTGCGCAAACCAATCAATATAGAATACATATTGGCCTAAACTGATGAAGACATTTTTTTTGAAGGCATATTTATTATAGCAAAAAGTAAAAAACAATTTTTTTTTTTTTTTTTTTTTTTTAATTGTCGCTCTTTTTTGTTTATAGCTGCAATAGATTACATATTTGGTTTTGAGTTTATTAGTGCTTGGACTCCTGTGTATGCAGAAAATCTGTGATTTCACTTTACTTCTTGGGTGTGTGTGTGTGTGTGTGGTCGGTCCTCTAGGACTTCACTTTCTCCGTAAGACCAAACACCACATTTACAGAGACACTGCAATTGTGGTTTTCACATACGTTTGCAAACGTATGCAACTAACGCATATGGATGGCAGGGCTCGGTGCGGAGGATTTTATAGATGTACATATCGTATAACAGAGTCAGATTCACAGGGTGTCAAATGATGGGCTTTGAGTTAGAGTAGTCTTGTTAAGACAGCTCTACCTATTAATAGAAAATTATACACGCAAACTTTATATGTGTCAGAAGATTCACCTCCTGACCCAATTATCAAATGGTGACACGCCTATCACAAAAAAACAAAAAAAAGTGAGCAATGGAAATAAAGTCAGTTCAAATGCACAGCACAGACTGGTGTGCAGAGCTATATACAGCATTTGTCAAAATAAAGATAGTAAAACAGTGACTCTATAGATGGGCTCTATATTTTACCCACTTAAGGACCGGAAAGATTTACCCCCTTAATGGCCAGGCCATTTTTTGCAATACAACACTGCGTCGCTTTAACTCACAATTGCGTGGTCATGCGACTTTGTACCAAAACAAAATGTACGTCCTTTTTTCCCACAAATAGATCTTTCTTTTGGTGCTATTTGATCACCTCTGCAGTTATTTTTTGCGCTATAAACAAAAAAAGACCGACAATTTTGAAAAAGAAAAAAACGTATTAACTTTTTTGCTATAATAAATATTCCAATTTAAAAAGAAAAATTCTTCATCGGTTTAGGCCGATACGTATTCTTCTACATATCTTTGGTAAAAAAAAATCGCAATAAGCGAATATTGTTTGGTTTGCGCAAAAGTTACAGCGTCTACAAAATAGGGGATAGATTTATGGCAATTTTAAATTATTATTTTTTTACTAGTAGAGGCGGTAATCGGCAATTTTTAGCAGGACTGTGACATTGTAGCAGACATATTGGACACTTTTGACACTTTTTTTTTTAGACCAGTGACATTGTTGAAGTGATAAGAGCTAAAAATAGCCACTGGTTACTGTATAAATGACACTGGCAGGGAAAAGGTTAACACTACGAGGCGATCAATGGTTAAGTGTGTGCTAGGGAGGTGTTTCTAACTGGCTGGAGGGGACTGACTGGGAGTACAGAGATCGCTGTTCCTGATCACTAGGAACAGACGATCACACTGTACTCCCCTTACAGAATGGGGATCTGCTTTGTTTACACTGGCACATCCCCATTTTGTCTCTCTAAAGGGGTAATCGCGGCTGCTGGACCCGCTCATCGGCTCCCCCGCTGTGCAGCAGTGTGCGCCCACAGTGGCTTGTGCAATATGGCCACCCTGTCGCAGTATATAGGCAAGGGGTGGGCCTTAAGTGACGCAAAACGCATAAAAAAATGCACTACATGCTTTTCTGCAGCGTCTCTATTGAAGTCTATTGAAACAAAAAAAAGCAGCGTTTTGCTTTAAAAAAAAGTCCCTGACCCTTTCCAAAAATGCATGGATGTGAACGTGTTCCATAGGAGTACATGTTAAAAAACATCCTGCGTTTCCGCAAAAAGCATGAAGACATTGGTGTGAATGGAGCACAGTCAGGATGAAGGCGCACAGGTGCACCTTTGGACAGCAGCATTGTCTGTCTTTGGGGGAGGGGGGGGTTGTTTGATGTACTAGCAGATTTGGATACGCTAACAAATTGAAGCCAACCTTTAGCTCACACTGCAATTATACAAACAGTAAAAGCCGGTTCACACAGGGGCAACACGACTTCCAGCGCGACTTTGAGAGGCAACTTGGACACGACTCGAGTATGAATCACAGCGCGACATGAGGCAACTTACAAGGCAACTTAAAGTTGCCTCCAGGACAGGCGACTTTCCAGTGGCCAATCAAACAAGAATCCGCTCTGTGGGAGGAAGGGAGGAGGGAGGGGTTTGCCTGGAAAACTATTTTTACTTCCTGGAAAGTTGCTTCAGTTAAGATGGGGGATCCGACTTGGAGGCAACTTCCATTGAAATCAATGGGTACAAGTCGCCTAGAAGTCGGATTGAAGTCGTACAGGAACCTTTTCTGAAGTCGGAGCGACTGCAGTAGTATACATTAAGACGGCTCCATTCACTTCCATTACTTTTCTAAACCGCGTGACTTGGAACGATCGGATCCCAGGACGCCCCTGTGTGAACCGGCCTTACATCAACAGTTTTTTTTTTTAAATATGATAAAGGTTTTACATTATTAAAGTGGAAGTAAACCCTCCTATCGTTTTCAGCCAAGGAAGCTGCCATCTTGACCTCTGTTTAATATTCAACTGCCGTGATGCTGCACATGTGATCAGTTATGACACCAGCCATTGGCTGGTTTGACAGTTTGGTTGAGAGCACAACCAATGTGGCAGTTAAATTCCCGGCATGCCGGAAATGCTAACAGTTTTTTTTTAACTGTTAAATCGATGGGTTTACTTCCACTTTAACTAAAAGCTGATCATTGTAAGCGCCCCTTTTAGTAGTAAATGTGTTTTTGTTTTGTTTTCCAACACTTTTAACTCATATATTTGCAGTCATCACATTAAGACCCGGTTCACACAGGGGGGCGACACGACTTGTCCCGCGACTCTGCCGGGCGATCTCCACACGATTTCAGAGGTGACTTGCAAAAATGACTTCTGTATGGAAGTCGCCCTGAAGTCGTCCCAAAGTAGTACAGGAACCTTTTTCTAAGTCGGAGCGACTTGAGTCGCTCCTATTAGAACGGTTCCATTGTCAGACGGCTAGGTCGCCTGACGAGTCGCCCCTGTGTGAGCCGGCTCTCAAGAACTGGTAAGCTACAATAAAATAAATGTTTGCTTTTGGATTTAATACTTCTTGAAAGTGCAGGCAGAAAAGCAAGTGAGGTTAGCCCCCAGTACACAGCTCATTTCCAGTCTTCAGTACATGAGTGAGATCTGTACTCCAGTACACATGTCCCTGCTATCCACATCACATGTGAAATCTGTGTTCCAGCACACACTTTTCCCAGCAGTAGCTCTGCTGTCCAGTACATACAGGTCTCTATATCAATTATACTTCCAGATCTGCACTACATATACCAGATAACTCTCCAGTATCCATGTCACCAGTTAGTACTGCACCTCTGCACACACATCGGTGAGGACCGCATTCCAGCCATCGTTAGATCTCACTCCCTAGTATCCATTCATATGCTTGGATCTGCACCATACACACAACTTACTCTGCATTTATACACTGCTTGGTGACTTGTACCTACAGGTAAGCTAATAATAATACTTACCTGTAGGTAAGGAGTTTCTCCTAAATGTGCAATGTTTAGGAGATATTCACTGTTTTTACAGCTGGTGACATCACTGGCGCATGTGCACTGCACGCTGCAGGGATGGCTTGTTCAGTATGCCCTCCCTTCAGAGCGCTGTGCCATGATAATGGCATGCGCACGGAAGGGATGTCATTGCAGCTTAACCATTCAAGCGGCCAGAGCCCATGAACCCAGGTGAAGATGGATGCCCTGTCAGTGGGCTACAGCGCTGCTGGAGGGCTTTGTTTTAAGGTAAATATTTTTTATAAGGTGCTAGTATGCAATGCATACAAGCACATTATTGTTATTAATATTCTTATACAGGATTTATATAGCGCCAACAGTTTACGCAGCGCTTTACAATAAAAGGTGGACAGTAAAATTTACCATACAGTTCAATACAGAAGCAATAGGAGGGATATTATGCTCTTAACTTGCGGGGGAAGGGTTTTTGTTTTCTTTGCTGACTTTTCTATCGCTTTAAAGTGGTTGTAAACTCAGGAAAAAAAGAAAAAAAAACTGCAAGACAAAGGCATAATTAGCTAGTATACACCGCATACTAGCTCATGAAATACTTACCTTAGATCACAGGTGTCAAACACAAGGCCCGCGGGCCGTATCCGGCCCTCCAGGCCATTTCATGTGGCCCTCGCACCTCTCCTGCAGGAGAGCTTTAGCCCTCCTCTGGTCCTCCTCCAGACCCCTACTTTCTGTTTTCAAGCAATGCATCCAGCTTCTTCCCAGCAGCAGCGTAAGGAAAAGGGGGTGCACTGTGATGTAAGGGAGAGTGGGGGGACTCATCTTCTGATGGTGGAATGGCTCTTGACATCTAATGTAAGGGGAGGGGAGGGGAGGGGACATCTAATCTTACAGATAGAACCGGCCCTTTTGAGGGCAATCATAATGCTGATGCGGCCCACAATGAAATTGAGTTTGACACCCCTGCCTTAGATCAAAGCTGTTTCAGTGGTCCCCGCACACCACTGTGACCGGCGACATGTCTCCTGGAGTTATTTTAGGGTCCGCGGAGTCGGCACTGTGATTGGTCAGAGCCACGATGGCGTCCCTCCCACCCATTAGCACGGGAGCCGCCGGTCACGGCTACTGAAGAAACTGCTCGGGTGGGCCATTTCTTTAGTGTGCATGTGCCGATGACGTCGGCACATGTGGATACAGTGAATATCTTCTTAACGGTGCAAGTTTAGGAGATATTCACGGTACCTACAGGTAAGCCTTATTATAGGCTTACCTGTAGTGAAAAGTGGTGTAACAGGGTTTACAACCACTTTAACAATTCAGGATATTGGTACACTCCACGTTAATGTGTGCTAAGCTGACCACACACTTTGTAAACTAATTGCATTCTACTAAAGTTACGTTTTATATAAGGACGTTGCTTGAAAGAAGAGATAATTAGATGTTGTCTGTCCGACAATAAGATGGCTACACACTCTACAATTTGATTGTACAAACTCTCTGCAAAGTTCTTTATATATAATAACTGAGTAGTACATCTGTGTAAGTACAATGGCTCACCAAAAAATGTGTGTGTGTGTGTGTGTGTGTGTATATATATTTATATATATATATATATATATATATATATATATATATATATATATAAATAATCGAATGTGTCACGTGGACCCATAAAAAAATGAGATTTTCAAGCACAATGCAGTTTTTGTTTTGCCTTGGTCCAAAAATCTTGTCATAGACTTCAGTGGGGCCTTACTCTGACAGTAGGAGTGTCCTATTCTAATCTGTTGGAAGTTACTTGCCAGGGTTTTTGAACCAAGACTGGGGGGGGGGGGGGTTATTTTAAAACAGATTAGGGTTCTAGTAAGTTTGTATACAATAGTAAATCTGCTCTTTTTAAGATTAGTATTGCTTGAAATAATCCAAAACTTCCTATTGTGCTTGGCTATTTTGAGCACATTGGATAGTAGAGGATGCTGTGCTATGGAACAGGGATATTGTCCAGCTTGTTGAAAAGACTCCAGCGGGTCCCAGTCTTTCTGCTGGTGAGACGTGTGAATCAAAAGCACCATATGTGCTCCACTGTTGGTATTGTCAGGGATTGTGGGGTCCTTAAGATGAAATGGGTTACTTGAGAAGGGACAGATACCACCCCAACTCCTTTCGGTAAAGTATCTGCCTTTCCGTGACCACCTTCAGCCATTGAATACATTACTGGCAGATCTTTTCTGAGTGTGTGCAGTTAGAATTTTCATGTCTGATGGCACTTCTGTTGAGAACAATATGGTTTAGGAAGTGTCTTCTCAGCAAGTTAATCCATTAACTGTTAATACATCTGGTACATGTGTAACCTGGGACTCTGGGCATGTTTGCTCCCCAAAAAATAAGTGTTTAAATATTAACGAGAATCTAGTGATTATTACAAGATCCGTGCCATCATTCTTTCTTTCTTATTTAAGGAAAACCCTTGAAGACCGCCTCAAGGTAGAAGAGAAACTTGAATCGCTCAATGTTACTGATACAGCAGTGGGAAGCAAACAGTTAACGTTCACATTAAAGAAGGTAAGACTGACAATTTAAAGAGGGCCTATCTCGAGAAAGCTAAAAATGAATAATTGTTGTCCAATGATGAGTGTAATAACAAAAACAAAATCTCTGGCCAAAAACAGCACCTTGCATTGGTTTCTATGGGAAATTAAGACAGTTGGGGCTGTAAAGCTGCCAATAGGCATGGAATGATATATTATAACTGGGCAGTGGCTTCTTGTTAAAGGATGGGAGGTGTAGAGGGAAGAGGTTGTAAAACTAGTTTTCCTGTATTGCCCCCTCTCCCCATCACCCCTATCCATAGCAGTAAACACGGGTAACCTAGTGCTGGAGCTCTGTCTGGTCATGCCCAAATATCTAATCACCTTCTCTAAGCAGCTGTAGGTGTGAAGCAACTTAAAGTGGTTGTAAAGGCAGAAGGTTTTTATCTTAATGCATTGTATGCAGTAAGATAAAAAAAAACTTGTGTGCAGCAGCCCACCTAATACCTACCTGAGCCCCATCTCGATCCACCAATGGTGCACGAGAGGCTCAGCTGCCCGGCACTCTCCCTCCTCATTGGCTAAGACAGCCCAGAAGTGTCATTGGCTCCCACTGCTGTCAATCAAAGTCAGTGAGGCAATGAGGAGAGAGAATGGGCAGGGCTACGCCACGTACCGTGTCTAAATGGACACAGGGTGCTGCGGCTTGGCTTGGGTGCCCCCATAGCATGCTGCTTGCAGTCCAACAGTCCAACTAATCACCAGCACCTTTATTTTACCCAGTCTTATTCCAGATTCAGAGTCTTCAGCAATCTTGATTTGCGAGGCTGGGATGATGTAATTTCCTTGAATGCTCACAGGAATTGCTTCATCCCAGTAGAGAATCATGCCGAGACTGTATACTGAGCTGTGCATGTGCTGACCACAAGGGAAAAGCATCTATGACCAGTGACATACAGCATACTGTCATGTCATACAAAAAATCTACCTGTTAATTAAAAATTTAAGTTTACTACCGATTTAAGTCACTGATCTAACAAGCTGACAGATATGGCCTTCTGGCCTGTCTTCACTTTTACTAATCTGAAAAAAATATTGATGCAAGTAGCTATTAATATCATGGCTATTGGGGGCACTCTTGCTATGGGTGCACTCAAGCAGGCTCACTCCTGAGCCGCACTCTGTGTGTCCATTCACACACAGCGGGCGGCCTCGCCCCCTGTTCTCTCTATTGGCTCACTGGCTGTGATTGACAGCAGTGAGAGCCAATGGCTCCCGCTGTTATGT
The DNA here is from genome assembly GCA_029206835.1 of Rana muscosa. Lineage (NCBI taxonomy): Eukaryota > Metazoa > Chordata > Amphibia > Anura > Ranidae > Rana > Rana muscosa. The sequence continues at coordinate 404,050,820 of CM055121.1, forward strand.
GAGCCTATGAGGAGAGAGACACATAGGAGCGCTACTGCTCTAATGCACATCGCTGGATCGAAATGGGGCTCAGGTAAGTATAAGGGGGGAGGTTGGGTTGCATTCCCCATTATTATTTTTTTACCTTAATGCATATAATGCACTAAGGTAAAAAAAAAAAAAAAAACTTGAGCCTATAGATCCACTTTAATCCATGCCTGGATTATTCAGAATTTTAATGGAGTGGTGTCTCGGATAAGATTGGCAATAAAGGTAGGTTTAGCTGCTGGAGGGTTTTAATGTTAGAAAGTTTTGCTTTACGATGAAAAGAATTAGGGGAATTCAAGAAGACTTGTAATAAAGGGGCTTCCCACTTTTATTAAAAATGCGGTGGATGTGATTTTCCCACTCAGAGTGGAATTTACTTTCATGGGTCAAAAATCTTCACCAGTTTTTTTGGCTTAGTAAAGACAACTCAGCACATTAGGCATCAGTTAACAAACGAAGTTGCCCATTGCAGCCAGTTTACTTTTATTCTAACATATGTTGGGTGAAAGCAGAAGGTGAGAGATTGCATTGAGGAGAATAGAGTTTTTCCCTCAAACCCCAAAATATCAAACTTTTGAGATTATACTTTGCCCATCTTAGAATGTTGCCATCAAATTACAACATACAATGTGGCTGCACTGTACTCTTTGTACCCTTTGTATCAGACTAAGCTGCTATAAAAAAAAAACTGGGTACTATTACAGTCACACAGTGGCATCATCATCCAATCAAACTCTTCTTATACATAGATTCTGGAAGTGCACTTTGTCAGTCTATAGCATCATCATCCAGGAATAGAATGCAGTAAAATTACTCTGGAAAAGTGACTTGTGTACAACATTGAAAGCTATTGTAAAATCTTTGCTTGTCTGGATTTATAGAAAGCGGCACACCAAGAGTCTGTTCATACCAGCAGCTCATGAAAATGTGAGGTATATGTTGCTGTTTATACATGGGCATACAGTTAGGTACATATATATTTGGACACAGGCACGATTTTAGCTTTTTTTGGGGTATTTACCAAAACGTATTCAAGCTATAGTTATATAATGGATAAGGGTTGAGGAATTACAGGGCTTAAAATAGCCATCCCCCTTTTTCAAGGGACCAAAAGTAATTGGACAATTGAATCAAAAGCCGTGTCATGGCCAGGTGTGGACTACTCCATTATTTATTCATTAACTAAGCAGGTAAAAGGTCTAGAGTTGATTCTAAGTGTGGTATTTGCATTTGAAATCTATTGCTGAGAGCCTACATCATGCATTCAAAGGAGCTGTCCATGCACGTGAAACAGGCCATTGTAAGGCTTCAAAAACAAAACAAATCTATCAGAGATGGCAGCAACATTAGTAGTCGCCAAATCAACAGTTTGGTACATTCTGAGGAAAGAAGGCACTGGTGAGCGCAGCAACATAAAAAGGCCTGGACGTCCATGGAAGAAAACGGTGGTGGATGATTGCAGGATTCTCTCTATAATAAAGAAAAACCCATTCACGACATCCAGACAAGTGAAGACACTCTCCAGGAGGTGGGCGTTAGGGGGGTGCATCTTCACAGGCCTTGCGATTCGATTCCAATTATCCTGTCCACGATTCGATTCCGCGATGCATCACTATTACGGCGCACGGTTTTTATCCTAAAAATTTGAGTAGTCCGAAGAACTTTTTATTTTATCTGTTCTTAAGACAACTTAAAGAGGAGCTCCAGACTGACCCCAAAATACTACAAGAGAGGGTCAGAGACGGCGGACATGATACAAGAGAGGGTCAAAGACGGCGGACATGATTCAAGAGAGGGTCAGAGACGGCGGACATGATTCAAGAGAGGGTCAGAGACGGCGGACATGATACAAGGGAGGGTCAGAGACGGCGGACATGATACAAGAGAGGGTCAGAGACGGCGGACATGATACAAGAGAGGGTCAGAGACGGCAGACATGATACAAGAGATGATGTATGCCATTTCATTAATTATGGTTATTGTATGTCTTATTGTCTTATTCACATCACAACTTCATTGATTTTTTTATTTTTTGTATGATTTATGGTTTTGCTCATTACTGCCCCACACATGCAATGCATGGCTGCATGTGTGGGGCAGTGATGAGCAAAACCATAAATCATACAAAAAAGGGTATCCATTTCAAATCAATGAAGTTGTGATGTGAATCAATCACTTAGACAATAGACAAAAGACAATGGCCTACATAAACCATAATTAAAGTTATGATATTGTATTGTTACATCGTTCAGTATTTCCATCAATAACACATCGCTTGTTTGTTATCACTAGGGAGATCAATCCCAAATTGCTATGTGTATGATCGCCAGATACAGATCAGGAACATGGAGTGTAATCAGAGGGGACCGAGTAACGAAAGTGTACAGTGTAGGGGTGACCAGAGCACTGCGGCGGGGGAGAAGAGATCACAAAGTAAACATTCGAGGCTCAGAACTTGTTTTGTGCCCACCTTTGGGATCGAAAGTGGCACAGTCCTTCCCCCTCCCATGTACACAGCGATTCTCACCCTCCGTTGCACTCCACCGGTATCATCTGCGGCGGCCGCAGTAAGCAGACATAGCAAGACACACAGCAAGCCCCGTCCATCTTCCTCTGTGTTCTTCACCCTGACCAAGAGTGCACAGCACGTGACACTGCCTATCAGCCCCACCTATTAGTGATGAGGCCATTTGCTCCTCCCATTGTAACATTTATCACCGCCCCCCGTAATCCGAGCCCTATAGACAGAGAGGATGACTCGTCAGGAGTTGGGACACTCGCTCCACGTGTCTCGCAGCACCAAGCTCAACGTTCAACTGGGGATGACGTCGGGGGGGGGGGGGGGGAGTGTGGCTCCGTCGGCTGCTTTTGGCTCAGTTCAGACTCGGAGGCAAAGCAAATAGCAGCGCGCGGGTGACGTCATCAGAAAATCGATCGTGTAAGGTCGCAGCATCGATGCCGCATCGTGGGTGGCCGAATCGCAATGCATCGATGCTACGATTAATTTCAACACCCCTAGTGGGCGTATCATTGTCAAAGTCCACAATCAAGAGAAGACTTCACGAGAGCAAATGGTTCACCACAAGGTGCAAACCATTCATAAGCTTGAAGAATAGAAAAGCCAGATTAGACTTTGTAAAAAAAAAAAAAAAAAAAAATCTAAAAAAGCCAGACCAGTTCTGGAAAATCATTCTTTAGACGGATGAAAGCAAGATTAATCTGTACAAGAATGATGGTAATAAAAAAGTGTGTGTAGAAGGCTTGGAACAGCTCTTGATCCAAAGCACACAACGTCATCTGTAAAACATGGTGGAGGCAGTGTGATGGCATGGGCATGCATGGCTTCCAGTGGCACTGGGTCATTGGTGTTTATTGATGTGACAGAAGACAGAAGCAGCCGGATGAATTCTGCAGTGTTTAGAGATAAAGGGTCAGTCCAGATTCAGCCAAATGCAGCAACGTTGATTGAACGGCACTTCACAGTACAGATGGACAATTATCCAAAACGCACTGCAAAAGCAACCCAGGAGCTTTTGAAGGAAAAGAAGTGGAATATTCTGCAATGGCTGAGTCAGTCACCCGATCTCAACCCAATTAAGCATGCATTTCACTTGATGAAGGCAGAAAGACCCACAAACAAAGAACAACTGAAAGACAGCTGCAGTTAGAGCCTGGCAAAGCATCAGAAAGGAGAAAGCCCAGTCTTTGGTAATGTCCATGAGTTCCAGACTTCAGGCAGTCATTGCCAGTAAGGGATTCTCAACAAAATACTAAAAATAAACATTTTATTTATGATTATATTCATCCAATTACATTTGAGCCCCTGAAATTGGGGGGACTGTGTATAAAAATGGTTGCAGTCCCTAAAATTTGTACTTAATATTTATGCACAACCCCCTGAATTAAAGATGAAAGTCTGCACTTCAAATGAATTTGGATTGTTTCGTTTTAACTTTATTCTGGTGGCATACAGAGCCAAAAGTATGGAAATTGTGCCCGTGTCCAAATATATATGGACCTAACTGTATTTTGAATGAGCAGCCATGGATTTAAGCCTGGTACACACTACTAGATTTTTTAAACTGACCATTTAGATCAGAGCTGCTGTACTAACAATCCAATGTTCTGACAGGAGGGACAGCTGCCACCATTTTCATAGGGGCTGCATTGGAACATAAGTAAAGGCATAGTGGGGTTAGATTTTCTGTCTACATCAGTGGTTCTCAACCTGGGGGTCAAATGACAATTTGCCAGGGGTCACCGAATCCTGGGCTGTACCTGAAGCCCGTAACGCTCTCCCAGCCTTTTCACGGCTGCCCAGCTGAGCTGTTCCTGGAGCTTGCGGCCGCCCACTCAGCCTCTTGGCAGCCACCCATTCAGTTCACGGCATGGCTGGGGGGCAGAGACTAGAGGTCAGCTGACTGGTGAGGAATGTGAAGTGGGAGTGGCTGGAGGAGAACCTATCTCCTGATTTCGGCATAGGTGTCACTGCTGACACAGTGAGTAACACTACCTGTGATTATAGTTGCCTTTTAAAAGTCCCCACTACAGTTTTCAGATCAGCAGATGACCTTGATCAAGAGCACCTTAGTTGGCGAAGGAGTAAAAATAAAGAATACATGGAAGGGAGAGGAAAAGAGGGGGAGGAACAAAGAGAAAGAATAAGAGAACAAGAAAGAGGGCAAGAGAGAGAAGGGGGGGGGGGGAAAACCCACTAAATTGGCATAGAGAGAGATAAAAGGGAAAGAAAGAGTGGTACATCCTAAAATGTACCATAAGGGGTTTTAATACTATACAAGTGGAAGGGACTTAGGGAGCACTAAATGTCCATGGGTTAGGGGCGCAAATTACTTGTCTTCCCTTGGATTCTGACAACCCACGCTACGAAAATTTTATTGTTAGGGGTCCCTACAACTTGGGAAATTTTATCAAGGGGTCACGGCACTAGAAAGGTTGAGATCCACTGTTCTACATGTTTCCTATTATCGTGTTATTAAACATTTGGGTTTATTTATCTGACTAGAGTTCAGATATAAAAGATTTGGACATTTCAGCCTTATAGATGACACTTTCACATTTCTAAAGACAAAAGAATACCACGGGAATGCTTTTAAACAGCCGGGCACAGAAGAGACCTGATTTGTGATTATGTAATGTGCATGACTAGCTTTACAGGCAGCTGGTCAGAGTAAAGTAACTTCTAGATGACAATTCATTCATCTCGTCCTTTGCCAGCTAGTAAGACATTTCTTTGACTAAGCATTGCAGGTCTTATATTTAGCATTTGGGTAATCTGATCATTGCTCGGCTTAAACTTTTTTTTAGAGAGCTGGTCAGTGCTGGGAGAGAGCCAAGTTGTGTTCTAGCAGTTGGCCTGCTACCAAAAGAATCACTTATCTCAAACGACATCTTGTCTTCCACATTTCTCAGCAAAATGCAGCACAGACCAGGGAAATGGGAAATCCCATCGTTGGAGGCTATCGCCGTAATTGGGCATATTATAAGGTTTTATTATTTACTGAGATCAAATGAAAATGTAGTTCATATACACAACAGTTTATTCCAATTTATATATTCATTAAAAAAAATGAATTGTATTTTTACATAGGACAATAGTACCTTTTTCAGTACCAGCATTGTATACCCCATGCACAGTAGGCTAGGTGGGTGAGTGTGTCGGCCATTAAGACTCATTCCGTTCCGATCGGAGAACAGAGCACAATGTCATTCTCTTTAGCATGCTGCTTTATTGTCTAGTCATACTGATACACGTTTACGCTTTAATGTGCATACCAGCAAAATAAGGGACATTTGTCACCGGCAGTGGGTAGAGACACAAATATTCCGTATTCCCAGAATGGCAAATTAGGCTGTTTAGGGTGACACAAACAGGACAGTTCTGATCTTCTGGCAAGATTACCAGGTATTTTTTTTTTTGCACTTATTACCACTTGACTTCCAGGCCAATTCTGACATTTCTGTCATACATGTAAAAATCTGCATTTTTTTTTGGGGGGGGGGGGGGATTTGGTACCCCCATACATATATTTCTCTTGTCATCCATGGACTGACACAGCGTGTCTTATACACCTTTACACGTGGGTTATGTCCCTGCTTGCAGGAGAAGACCTAGGCAGAATGTGAGATGTTATACATACATTCTAAACAGCCAGAGCTGAACAGCCCCGCCCAGGGGGGCGGTCCCTCCGGCATAACCCTCCCACTGCAGTCAGCAGACCTCAGTTTTTTTCTGCCTAGCAGAAGGAGAAGACGTGGCTCTCTCAGGAGCCAGTCTCCTGACCTATTTTTTATTCCTTTTGGAATTTTTTCCTATTTTTTTTCTTTTGAGATCTTCTATCAACTGTCGGCTGGGCAACAGGTTGGGTACAAGATATCCTCGTAGTCTTCCCTGTCCGACCATCGAGCGTGCTGATCCTCGCCTTGTGTGCGTGAGACTCAGTTCACGACATGCCCCACGACTCCAGGGGTGGCCGGTGGGCTTCAAGCTCCGCGGTCCTCTCAAGATAGAACAGTCCGGCTGTATCTTTCGCGGTGGACCGGGCCGACAGCTACTCAGTACCGCACTGTGATAGTTCTGTCAGAAACACACCAGTGGGTCCCTCAGGGGACGGGTAAGTAGTCTCTCCTGGCTGCAGGTGAGTACATGCTGTGTGTTTCTTGTGTGGGGGATTTCCCTGTCTCCCCCTGTGTTTTTTAATGTCACTCTCTGTGCACTTCGCTGGCGCTGTACTGTGTGGGGTGCCTGGGGGCCATACTGTCCTGGGGGGGGGGGGGGCTCATGCTGCTCTGCATTTCGCTGGGGCTGTTTATTTGAGAGTGAGGGGCCTGGGCGCCGTTCGGCACCATGTTTGGTGACTGTGCTGTTTTTTACATTGGCGGCCATCTTGCCGTGGTCCGCCAGAGCACATTGCAGCGGCCATTTTCTTGTAGCCGCACCTTCTTCTAGCTCTAGTTTGGCCTCTAGCGCCGCTCAGGAACGGCGCGAATCTCCTCAGTCTCTCTCCCCTCAGCTCACTCACGCTGAGCAGCGCGGCGCGGAGAGACAGGGCAGCGGAACCGAGCGGTCCTGGTCAGGTTGGTGGGTCCCCTGGGCATTCCCCTACTTCAGTCAGCACAGCCTGTGGGTGGTCTCAGAGGGGGACATTATGGAGTCAGAGTCACCAGCTTCCCCTAACATGCCAGAGGCAGCAGCCAGTGCTCCAGCACCTGCGGTCCCTATGGACCAGTTGTCGGCAGTCCTGGAATCATTTCTGACCAGGATGGAAGCTGTGTGTGAGCACAAGGGAGCAAAAAAGCGCCCTCTCCCCACTTTTATCTCCACAAGGGCAGTGCTCCGATTCAGATATGGGCCTAGCTATTGCTGCTCAGGACCCTAGCTCTGAATATTTGGATGGTTTTGAACAGGACATTCCTTGTGAGGAAGACTCCAGGTCTGAGTCAGTAAATGACAGGGCGCTTGTTAGTGAACTCATTGATGCTGTGAGGGACACTCTCAAGCTAAATGCTGCGACTGCAGAACCTCAGGCGGATACAGTCTCCTTTGGTTCTTTTAAGACCAAGCCTTCTAAAAAGGTTTTTCCATATGTACCTTTCTTTGACCAGCTCATTGACCAGGTCTGGGAAAAGCCGCAGAAGACTTTCATGGTCCCGCGGCGTTTGTCTATTAGATACCCCTTTGAAGACGCCCTGCTTAAAAAGTGGGCTTCTCCCCCGGTGGTCGACCCTCCAGTCGCCCGTTTAAACAAGGCCACCACTCTCCCGATGGAGGGGACTCCTGCGTTTAAGGACCCCACTGACAGGAGGTCAGAAGTGGTGAGTAGAGCCATGTTCGCCTTGTTGGGATCCGCCCTACGGCCAGTAGTAGCGGCGACCCTTGTGTCTCAGACACTCACGGAATGGGCAAAAATTTTGCACCAAACTGTGCAGGAGTATAACCTTCCTCCAGACACTATTGCTCTGGCCCACCAGATGGTGCAGGGTCCGATATATGTGAGCGACGCCACGTTGGACGCGGCCCCTTTAATATCCAGGGCCTCTGTCTCGGCGGTGGTATTGCGTAGTCTCATCTGGTTGAAATGCTGGTCTGCTGACCTAGCCTCTAAGAAGCTCCTGACGGATCTACCTTTTAAGGGTGGTAGACTTTTTTGTGCTGTTTTGGATGACATCATCAAGGATGTCACGGGAGGTAAAAGCACTCTCCTTCCTCAAACTATCAAGGGTAAGGAGGCCCGACGTAAACCGGGTCCTTCCTTTCCAGCAAAAAAGGGGTTTTTTCGTCCGTCAGAGTCCACGGGTAAGCCATCCCAGACTGACAACAGTGCGGCTGGCGGGCACAAGCGCCCCTGGGTGCGTAAGCCGAACAAGCCGGCTCCCAAGCCCGCCTCCGCGTGAAGTCTTGCCCCCGCCCGTCTCTGGGGTGGGGGGACGACTTCGCAGGTTCACGGATCGGTGGACCTCCCGGATCTCCGACCGGTGGGTGTGCGAGGTGGTCAACCCAGGATACAGAATAGAGTTCCGCTCCTGGCCCCAGACAGATTCTTTCCCTCAAATCTCCCTCTCCTTCCTGCCCGTCGGGCAGCCCTCTGGGGGCTGTACAGGATTTGATCGGGTCTGGAGTAATTGTGCCGGTTCCGTCCCAGGAGAAGTTTCAGGGGTTCTACTCGAATCTGTTTGTTGTTCCAAAAAAGGACGGGGTTCGGCCAATCCTGGACCTCAAGGCCCTGAATGCCTTCGTGAAGGTGCAAAAATTCCGCATGGAATCCATTCGCACGGTGATCGCTACACTCCATCAAGGGGATTTTCTGGCATCCTTGGACATCAAGGACGCCTACTTGCATGTTCCGATCTGCGCAAGCCACCAGAAGTTTCTGCGCTTTGCGGTCGGCGAAGTCCACTATCAATTTGTGGCTCTTCCCTTCGGCCTAGCCTCGGCACCGAGGGTGTTCACCAAGGTGCTTGCTCCGGTCCTAGCTTTGCTGAGACAGCGAGGCATTGCTATCGTAGGCTATCTGGACGATTTTCTTCTAAGAGCAGACAGTGGCTCAGAATGGGAAGAAAGTGTGACTATCGTCAGTCAGACCCTCAGGGAGTTTGGGTGGCTCCTGAACGTTCAGAAGTCGGTTCTAGTCCCGACTCAGCGTCTGGAGTATCTAGGTCTGATTCTGGACTCCTTGGAGGCAAGAGTCTTCCTACCTCCAGACAAACTACTGACACTTCAGTCTGCAGTACGGGTGCTGACGTCCCAAAAATGGTCGTCAGTCCGCTTTTGCATGAGAGTCCTGGGACTCATGGTGGCCTCCTTCGAGGCCGTTCCTTATGCCCAAGCGCACACCAGGGCTTTACAGAAAGAGATCTTGTCCACTTGGGACAAATCCCCGTTGTCCTTGGATCTTCAGATCCAGGTGAGTCACCTGGTCAGGGCGTCCCTGACGTGGTGGTTGAGGTCCCCGGCTCTTCGGTCCGGGAAGTCGTTCCTCCCCATCCAATGGACGGTGATCACGACGGACGCCAGCCTGACGGGCTGGGGGGGAGTCTGGGGAGTCCTGTCGGCCCAAGGGCTTTGGACTCCGGACGAAGCCCTCTTACCGATCAATGTGCTGGAGATACGGGCAATCAGACTGTGCCTCTCCTCATGGTCGGAGAAACTACAGGGTCACTCCATCAGGATCCAATCGGACAACGCCACAGCAGTGGCGTATGTCAACCATCAAGGGGGGACTCGGAGCTCAGCTGCGGCTTCCGAGGTCTCCCGCATCCTGAGGTGGGCCGAAAGAAGCGTGCCGGCTCTGTCGGCCGTCTACATTCCGGGCATAGACAATTGGCAGGCGGACTATCTAAGTCGCCAGACGCTGGACCAGGGAGAGTGGTCCTTGCACCCGGAGGTCTTTCAACTCCTTTGCAGATGGTGGGGCACGCCGGATGTGGACCTGATAGCCTCTCGACTCAATCGCAAGGTGTCGAGGTTTGTGGCCAGATCCAGGGATCCCTGGGCGGATGCCTCGGATGCGTTAGTGGCCCCATGGGGTCAGTATCACCTGATATACGTTTATCCTCCGCTGCAGTTGCTCCCTCACCTGCTCCGCAGGGTTGCGACCGAGGGAATTCCGGTGATCCTCGTTGCTCCGGATTGGCCTCGGCGTCACTGGTACGCCGATCTGGTACGTCTCGTCGCAGACGTTCCCTGGCGGTTACCAATACGGGGGGACCTTCTGTCTCAAGGTCCTATATTTCATCCTGCTTTACAGTCTCTGGCTTTAACGGCATGGTTATTGAAAGCCAGGTGCTGAGAGACCGAGGTCTCTCGGATTCGGTCATTTCGACCATGTTAAGGGCACGGAAGTCTTCCTCCAGAAAGATCTATCACCGTACTTGGAGAGCTTACATCGCCATGTGCGAAGAGCTGGACTGGCGCCCACGAACGTATTCCGTTCCCAGAATCCTGCATTTTCTGCAGCGTGGCGTGACCCAAAAGCTCGCTTTGAGTACCATTAAGGGTCAGATTTCGGCCTTGGCCATCTTCTTTCAGCGACCACTGGCGGGTCATCCCTTGGTTAGCACCTTTGTGCAGGGGGTTCGCCATGTGCTCCCCCCTGTCAAGCCTCCTCTCCCCCCGTGGGATCTGAATTTGGTGCTCTCGGTTCTCCAGGAACCTCCCTTTGAAAATATTAGAGATATTCCCCTCTTGACTTTGTCTCAGAAGGTGGCCTTCTTGGTGGCCATTACTTCCATTAGACGGGTGTCTGAGTTGGCGGCCTTGTCCTGCAAGTCGCCCTTTTTGGTCATCCATAAGGATAAGGCGGTGTTACGTCCACGACCTTCTTTTCTACCAAAGGTGGTCTCGGCCTTCCACTTAAATGAGGACATTGTCCTCCCGTCCTTGTGTCCTCACCCATCGCATCCCAGAGAGTTTGCGCTTCACACTTTGGATGTGGTACGAGCCTTGCGGGTGTACCTGTCTGCTACTGCCTCTATTCGGAAGTCTGACTCACTATTTGTGGCCGTCTCTGGTCCAAAACAGGGCCAAGCGGTTTCGTCTGCCACCATTTCTAGGGGGATCAGACAAACCGTCATTCAAGCTTATGCTCTCAAGGGGCGGGCGCCTCCCTTTCCGGTTACGGCACATTCCACCAGGGCAATTGGTGCTTCCTGGGCTTTCCGACATCAAGCGTCGGTTGCACAAGTGTGCAAGGCGGCGACCTGGTCGTCCGTTCATACCTTTTCTAAGTTTTATAAGGTTGATGTGGCTGCATCTTCGGATGCTTCCTTCGGCCGCAAGGTGTTGCAGGCCGCTGTTTGATGTTGCAACTCCTCCGTTGAGGAGCTCTGCCTTGTTTGGAGTGAAGTTTTTGGTTTTCCATTTATACTGCTCCCATCCCTCTTGACACTGCTTTGGGACATCCCACGTGTAAAGGTGTATAAGACACGCTGTGTCAGTCCATGGATGACAAGAGAAAATAGGATTTTTGTACTCACCGTAAAATCTGTTTCTCTGGCATCCATGGACTGACACAGCACCCACCCTTCTTTTCGAGTTTGTACTGCTTTGTTACGAACTGAGGTCTGCTGACTGCAGTGGGAGGGTTATGCCGGAGGGACCGCCCCCCTGGGCGGGGCTGTTCAGCTCTGGCTGTTTAGAATGTATGTATAACATCTCACATTCTGCCTAGGTCTTCTCCTGCAAGCAGGGACATAACCCACGTGTAAAGGTGTATAAGACACGCTGTGTCAGTCCATGGATGCCAGAGAAACGGATTTTACGGTGAGTACAAAAATCCTATTTTTTAAGCAGACACAATAGAGAATAAAATGGTGTTGTCGTTATTTTATAGTACACAATATTTGCGCAGCAGGTCTTCAAACAGGTTGAGGTTGGGACTCTGTACCGGCTAGTCAAGTTCTTCCACCTCAAACTCGCTCATCCATGTCTTTATGGGCCTTGCTTTGTGCACTGGTGCGCAGTCATGTTGGACCAGGCAGGGTCCATCCTGTTCCCACAAAGTTGGGAGCATTGAATTGTCCAAAATGTCTTGGTATGCTCACGCCTTAAGATTTTCCTTCACTGGAACTAAGGGGCCAAGCCCAACCCCTAAAAAACAAACCCACACCATAATCCCCTCTCCACCAAATGATTTGGACCAGTGCACAAATCATGGTCCATAAAGACATGGATGAGTGAGTTTGAGGTGCAGGAACTTGACTGGTCCTGACCTCAACCTGATAGAACACCTTTGGGATGAATTAGAGTGGACATTGCGAGCCAGGTCTCCTCGTCCAACATCAGTGCCTGACCTCACAAATGCGCTTCTGGAAGAACGGTCAAACATTCCCATAGACAAACTTCTAAACCTTGTGGACAGCCTTCCCAGAAGAGTTGAAGCTGTTATAACTGTAGACTTGGGCCAACTCAATATTGAACCCTACGGACTAAGACTGGGATGCCATTAAAGTTCATGTGCGTGTAAAGGCAGGTTTCCCAATACTTTTGACAATATAGTGTTGGTAAGGTGGTTAAACCGATATAGTAAAAAAAAAAAATCAACTATATCATTAGCAGACCAAGAGGTCTGCCAATTTACATACCCCTTAGCGCTCATTTACACTTGCTTTGGCTTCAACATACATTAATGGCTAGTTTACACGTGCTTCAAAACAAGGCTTTGGACATGCTTTGCTAAAGCTTTCTGAACGCTAGTCAAAGCTCCTGTCACTAAATAAAATGATTAGCTTGCAGTCCTGTTTACACCTTGTTTTTGTTTGCTTTGGCTTTGCTTCAAAAATTATACCCCATGTAGCTTTAGTGGTGCTTCAAAGCGTCTTCAAAGCCTCCATAGAAGTCTATGGCAATGCTCGCTTGACGCCCCACCAAAGCCTCATCGAAGCAGCAAGCAAAAGCAAGGTTTTATTTAGTGACAGGAGCTTTGACTGCCGTTCAGAGAGCTTTAACAAAGCATGTTTCTAATGTACATTGTTTTTGTTGTGTGTCTATGACAACTGTGACAGGTGCTCAGCTTGACAGAATATGTTCGCCAGCAATATATACGGCTCACCAAACATGGTGTGGAATATATAAGGAAACTCAATCTAATGACTTGGCTCATATTGTACCTGCTGCATTGAATGTTTAGCAGCCTATGTAAAGGGATCTAAGAGAAGTCAAACTTTGTAGTGGGCTGTAGTGAGGGACATTAAACTGAACATTCTTGTGTTTTCCTACAAATTAAACTCTCTCAGAGACTTAAAGCAGCAGTAAACCGCATACAAAAAAAGAATCGGGCCCTGGGCAGTTTAAGTCATAATGTGCTAGTATGCGTCTCAAACTAGCACATTATGACAGATTTACCTGAAAATTAAGCCCTTCCAGTGAAGCACAGCCACCGCTGAAGGCGCTTCCATCTTCACCCAGTCTTTTTTTCTATGTTCGTGGGGTGGGCTTCAGCTATCTGATTGGCCACGCCGGCGATGACTTCACTCCTGCGCATGCGGTGGAAGTCGCTGTTTACAGCACGGCTCTGAAGGAATGCCACGGGTATGCCGATCCTTCAGTGTGCATGCGCTGGTGATGTCACTGGCTGCATCTAAAGTAAATATCTCCTAAACGGCGCATGTTTAGGAGATATTTACTGTACCTATAGGTATGCCTTAGGTACCTATAGGTAAAAATCATACATGGGAGTTTACTCCGACTGTAATCTAAATCCCCAGCTGGTTAATTTCGAACAGTGTTTGATAACGATGATCAATATGTACGAACTCGTGAGTGGTGGAGTTTACCCAGGAACCTCCGTTCTTCCATTGCATCCTGCGTGGCAATGACTTGGCCTTTTGAATTGGCTACTGAATTCTTAACATTGTATTCTGGATTGTGATGTGAAGCCTGTATTAGCTCTAACCTTCAAGAACAGACTAGTTTATCTAATTGTTGTGAGAATAAGAACTGGAAATCTCAGTATACACTGGTACGCACTCAGACTTATTGTAGGTATAAAGGCCATCCCTATTTTTTTCTTACCTACAGTGTGGGGAAAAAAGTATTTGATCCCGCTGCTGATTTTGTAAGTTTGCCCACTGACAAAGAAATGATCAGTCTATAATTTTAATGGTAGGTTTATTTTAACAGTGATGGACAGAATAATAACAAAATATCCAGAAAAACGCATTTCAAAAAAGTTATATATTGATTTGCATTTTAATGAGTGAAACAAGTATTTGACCCCTTTGCAAAACATGACTTAGTACTTGGTGGCAAAACCCTTGTTGGCAATCGGAGGTCAGACATTTCTTGTAGTTGGCTACCAGGTTTGCACACATCTCAGGAGGACTTTTGTCCCACTCCTCTTTACAGATCCTCTCCAAGTCATTAAGGTTTTGAGGTTGACGTTTGGTAACTCAAACCTTCAGCTCCCTCCACATACGGGTGATACTTGAAAAATTTGAATGTTGTGCAAAAGTTCATTTATTTCACTAATGCAACTTAAAAGGTGAAACGAATATATGAGATAGTTCAAGCCATGATTTGTCATAATTGTGATGATTATGGCTTACAGATTATGAAACCCCCAAATCCACAATCTCAGGAAATTTGACTATTGTGAAAAGGTGCAATATTCTAGGCTCAAAGTGTCCCACTCTAATCAGCTAATTAAGCCATAACACCTGCAAAGGGTTCCTGAGCCTTTAAATTGTCTCTCAGTCTGGTTCAGTGGGAATCGCAATTATGGGAAAGGCTGCTGACCTGACAGTTGTGCAGAAAACCATCATTGACACCCTCCATAAGGAGGGAAAGCCTCAAAAGGTAATTGCAAAAGAAGTTGGATGTTCCCAAAGTGCTGTATCAAAGCACATTAACCCTCCTGGCGGTATGATTATTTTAGGTGCTGAAAGCGGTACCATTATTTTGCATGGAAATGTGGCGTTTTATATTGTAGGCCTGTAATTCTTAGGAATAACTCGCCTAAATCTGTCCAAACCAGAGTCTAGTAGACATCCCGGGTATGATAAAGTTTGAACACACAAAATCATAAATTATAATATAATAAATAATAATTTAATAATAATACTTTTTATTCAATAATTTTTAGTAAATAATAAAATCAAAAACACTGAATTTCTGTTTTGCTCAAACAAGGGTGCAATATTAGAAGTCCTATTGCGTCAGTAAACGTCTCGGGTATGGAAAATTTTAAAACAAGGTACAGCACAAAGTCCAACGTCACAATCGGGACAATAGAAACGGGTTTCTTTTCAGATTTTCCTTCCGGAGTCGTCACGCTTGGAGCAGCAAACCACTCACATCCTTGTGGGTGCTGTCTTCTTTTCAGTTGGTGGAATGTGGTCCATAAAGTTGTCCAGTACCATTTCTGCAGGGGTTTCCCCACCACTCCCTGAAGTATTATAAAGCCCAGAAACTTCCAGATGTCCTCTCTGGTTACCGGTTCCCATTTTCTGGTCCTTGAAAAGCGCTGATGGGTAGCAGCTTGTTACTCCTGGTAGCGATTTGTCTCCATAACAATTTTGGCAATAACTTCATCGGTCAAAAAGAGCTCAAGGTATGCCAAGGGGTTATCGTCCTCAACATCCACTTTGATCCCAGGTGCTCCTGTAAACGTAAATCTTGGGGGCGCTACGTGCTCCGTACCGCAATCAATCGAGCACAAAGTCCGCACATCGCTGGGCACAGTCACAGGATCGTCGCTAATATCGCTTTCTGCGTCTGATGACAAACTTTCCCACGAGTCGCTGTTACTCAACTCCTCTGCAGCCCATTCTGTGTCGCTGTTTTCCAGCAGGTCATATAGCGATTTTGAGGTGGAGGCGCACTTTTTTGATGCCATGATCGCTGTGCAGTTTACAGACACAAAGTACAGTAAAACTGCAGACAAGGGCACTGGAGAAAGCACTGGGGGGCAATCTAAGGTCACTTTATTTTATTTTGTATTGTAATCCAATAAGATTACATTGTATCAGTGTGCTTGTGGTTTTATACATTTGAATTTGCCGCCGGTTCCGCCCCCCTGCGTCTCGACGCTCGCAGGGAAGGGAATCCAGGGCGCACAGTGCATCGGGCGGAAGATCCGGCCGCCGCACATTGCGGGATCCAGGGGACAAGGTAAGTAACCTCTCCCAGGATCCAGCGATGCAACCCCGAGTGTGGCTCGGGGTTACCGATAATGGCACTAAAATCTCATTCCGAGCCACACTCTCGAATACCGCCAGGCTGGTTAATAGAAAGTTATGTGGAAGAAAAAGGTGCACAAGCAGCAGGGATGACCACAGCCTGGAGAGGATTGTCCGGAAAAGGCCATTCAAAAGTGTTGGGGACTTTCACAAGGAGTGGACTGAGGCTGGAGTCAATGCATCAAGATCCACCACACACAGACTGATCCTGAACATGGGCTTCAAATGTCGTATTCCTCTGGTCAAGCCACTCCTGAACAACAAACAACGTCAGAAGTGTCTTACCTGGGCTAAAGAAAAACAGACCTGGTCTGTTGCTCAGTGGTTCAAAGTCCTCTTTTTTCTGATAAGAGCAAATTTTGCATCTCATTTGGAAACCAAGGAGCCAGAGTATGGAGGAAGAATGGAGAGGCACACACTGCAAGATGCTTGAAGTCCAGTGTGAAGTTTCCACAGTCTGTGTTGATTTGGGGAGCCATGTCATCTGCTGGTGTTGGTCCGCTGTGCTTCATTAAGTCCAGGGTCAACGCAGCCGTCTACCAGGAGATTTTGGAGCACTTCATGCTTCCTTCTGCAGACGAGCTCTATGGGGATGCTGACTTCATTTTCCAGCAGGACCTGGCACCTGCCCACACTGCCAAAAGCACCAAAACCTGGTTCAATGACCGTGGGATTACTGTGCTTGATTGGCCACTAATTTGCCTGACCTGAACCCCATAGAAAATCTATGATAGAGAATCTATGGGGCATTACCAAGAGAAAGATGAGACATGAGACTGAACAATGCAGAAGAGCTGAAGGACGCTATTGAAGCATCCTGGTTTTCCATAACACCTCAGCAGTGCCACAGGCTAATAGCTTCCATGCCACGCCGCATTGAGGCAGTAATTGCTGCAAAAGGGGCCCAAACCAAGTACTGAGTACATACGCATGCTTATACTTCTCAGAGGTCCGATATTGTTCTATGTACAATCCTTGTTTTATTGATTGCATGTAATATTCTAATTTTCTGAGATTGTGGATTTGGGGTTTTCATGAGCTGTAAACCATAATCCTCACAATTGTGACAAATCACGGCTTGAACTATCTTGCTTTGCTTGTAATGAGTCTATCTCATATATTAGTTTCACCTTTTTAAGTTGCATTAGTAAAATAAATGAACTTTTGCACGATATTCTAATTTTTCGAGTATCACCTGTACAGTATTTTTTATGGCATTAAGGTCTGGAAACTGGCTAGGACCTTAATGTGCTTCTTCTTGAGCCACTCCTTTGTTGCCTTGGCGGTGTGTTTTGGGTCATTGTCATGCTAGAATACCCATCCACGACCCATTGTCAATGCCCTGGCTGAGGGAAAGAGGTTCTCACCCAAGAATTGATGGTGCATGTTTCCTGTCCCTCGTCCCTTTGATGTGGTGAAGTTGTCCTGTCCCCCAAAGCATAATGTTTCCAACTCTGTTTGATGGTGGGGATGGTGTTCTTTGGCTCAAAGGCAGCATTCCTCCTCCAAACACGGCGAGTCGAGTTGATGCCAAAGCGCTCGATTTTGGTCTCATCTGACTACAAAACTTTCACACAGTTCTCCTCTGAATCATTTAGATGTTCAATAGCAATCTACAGATGGGCCTGTACATGTGCTTTCTTGAGCAGGGGGACCTTGCGGGAGCTGCAGGATTTCAGTCCTTCACGGCGTAGTGTGTTACCAATTGTTCTCTTGGTGACCTTGGTCCCAGCTGAAGAGAGATCATGGACAAGATTCTCCCGTGTAGTTCTGGGCTGATTCCTCACTGTTTTCATGATCATTGAAACGCCACAAGGTGAGATCTTGCATGAAGCCCCAGACTGAGGGAGATTGACAGTTTTTTTGTGTTTCTTCCATTTGCGAATAATCGCGCCAGCTGTTGTCATCCTCTCAACAAGCTGCTCGGCGATGGTCTTGTAGCCCTTTCCAGCCTTGTGTAGGTTTACAATCTTGTCCCTAACATCCTTAGACAGCTCTTTGGTCTTGGCCATGGTGGAGAGATTGGAATCTGATTGCTTCTGTGGACAGGTGTCTTTTATACAGGTACCAAGCTGAGATTTTGGACACTCTCTTTAAAAGATCTCAGCTCGTTGCCTGTATAGAAGACACCTGGGAGCCAGAAATCTTGCTGATTGATATGGGATCAAATTCTTATTTCACTCATTAAAATGAAAATCAATTTATAAAAAAAATTGAAATTCGTTTTTCTGGATATTTTTGTTGTTATTCTGTCTCTCACTGTTAAAATAAACCTACCATTAAAATTATAAACTGATTATTTGTCAGTGGGCAAACTTACAAAATCAGCAAATACTTTTTTCCCCTCACTGTATAGTCTCTCTTTTAACCACTTCAAGTCCGCCCACGGTATATATACTCATTACTTACCATAACCCCAGTTTTTTTTTTTTTTATACTGTGGGTGTCTCGCTTTCTGATGAAAGTGATTCCGGCGGCGGATTTGCCACGAGATTACTTTTAGAGGTGGCGGGAAAGATGCCTCCCCAACCCGTCCCTCCAAGCTTGCGTGCAGAAACATAGGCATACGCAAGTCGCGCCCACATATGTAAACAGTGTTTAAACCACACATGAGGTTTTGCCATGATCGTTGGAGCGAGAGCAATAATTCTAGCACTAGACCTCCTCTGTAACTCTAAACGGGTAACCTATAAAAAAAAAATTCAAGCGTCACCTATAGAGATTAAGTACTGTAATTTGTCGCCATTTCACGAGCGCACGCAATTTTAAAGCCTGACATGTTGGGTATGTATTTACACAGCGTAACATGCGTTTGTAAGACTGCTGCGCGTAAAATATTGCAATGATCGCCATTTTGTTCTCTAGGGTCTCTGCTAAAAATAATATATATATATATATATATATATATATATATATATATATATATATATACATATATATATATATATATTAATTTTTGGTGGTTCTAAATAATTTTCTAGCAAAAAATTCAAATTTAAACTTGTAAGCAAAAATTTACAGAAAAAGCCTGGTCTTAAAATGGAAGTAAACTTCCATCTCTTGCTTTTACCTATAGGGTAAGGCTTGTAGTATACAGGTCCTTCTCAAAAAATTAGCATATTGTGATAAAGTTCATTATTTTCTGTAATGTACTGATAAACATTAGACTTTCATATATTTTAGATTCATTACACACAACTGAAGTAGTTCAAGCCTTTTCTTGTTTTAATATTGATGATTTTGGCATACAGCTCATGACAACCCAAAATTCCTATCTCAAAAAATTAGCATATCATGAAAAGGTTCTCTAAACGAGCTATTAACCTAATCATCTGAATCAACTAATTAACTCTAAACACCTGCAAAAGATTCCTGAGGCTTTTAAAAACTCCCAGCCTGGTTCATTACTCAAAACCGCAATCATGGGTAAGACTGCCGACCTGACTGCTGTCCAGAAGGCCATCATTGACACCCTCAAGCAAGAGGGTAAGACACAGAAAGAAATTTCTGAACGAATAGGCTGTTCCCAGAGTGCTGTATCAAGGCACCTCAGTGGGAAGTCTGTGGGAAGGAAAAAGTGTAGCAGAAAACGCTGCACAACGAGAAGAGGTGACCGGACCCTGAAGAAGATTGTGGAGAAGGACCGATTCCAGACTTCGGAGGACCTGCGGAAGCAGTGGACTGAGTCTGGAGTAGAAACATCCAGAGCCACCGTGAACAGGCGTGTGCAGGAAATGGGCTACAGGTGCCGCATTCCCCAGAAGCGCCTGACCTGGCCTACAGAGAAGCAGCACTGGACTGTTGCTCAGTGGTCCAAAGTACTTTTTTCGGATGAAAGCAAATTTTGCATGTCATTCGGAAATCAAGGTGCCAGAGTCTGGAGGAAGACTGGGGAGAGGGAAATGCCAAAATGCCTGAAGTCCAGTGTCAAGTACCCACAGTCAGTGATGGTCTGGGGTGCCATGTCAGCTGCTGGTGTTGGTCCACTGTGTTTTATCAAGGGCAGGGTCAATGCAGCTAGCTATCAGGAGATTTTGGAGCACTTCATGCTTCCATCTGCTGAAAAGCTTTATGGAGATGAAGATTTCATTTTTCAGCACGACCTGGCACCTGCTCACAGTGCCAAAACCACTGGTAAATGGTTTACTGACCATGGTATTACTGTGCTCAATTGGCCTGCCAACTCTCCTGACCTGAACCCCATAGAGAATCTGTGGGATATTGGGAAGAGAAAGTTGAGAGACGCAAGACCCAACACTCTGGATGAGCTTAAGGCCGCTATCGAAGCATCCTGGGCCTCCATAACACCTCAGCAGTGCCACAGGCTGGTTGCCTCCATGCCATGCCGCATTGAAGCAGTCATTTCTGCAAAAGGATTCCCGACCAAGTATTGAGTGCATAACTGAACATAATTATTTGAAGGTTGACTTTTTTTGTATTAAAAACACTTTTCTTTTATTGGTCGGATGAAATATGCTAATTTTTTGAGATAGGATTTTTGGGTTTTCATGAGCTGTATGCCAAAATCATCAATATTAAAACAAGAAAAGGCTTGAACTACTTCAGTTGTGTGTAATGAATCTAAAATATATGAAAGTCTAATGTTTATCAGTACATTACAGAAAATAATGAACTTTATCACAATATGCTAATTTTTTGAGAAGGACCTGTATTTTAGGCCTATAATAAGTAAGCTTAGACGGGTGAAGATGAGAGCACCTGCAGTGCTGACATCTCAGTGCTGGAAGAGCTTACTTTTAAGGTAAGTTTATCAAAATGTCTTAGTATGCGATGCATACTAACACATTATTACATTACCTTGCAGGTACAAAAAATAATTAAAATGTTGAGCGGTTTACAACTGCTTTAAAGTGGTTAACCTGTTTTGTTCATTTCTTAATTCTTTCACTAACCAGGATACTTGTCTCCGTTCTTTATTGCCTGCTGCAGCAGTAGATTCAGTGTAATATGTGCTTGATATCATTGAGTACAGATTACATTACCATTATCCACTTTAACCACTTAAGCCCCGGACCATTTTGTAGCTAAAGGACCAGGCCACTTTTTGCGATTCGGCACTGCGTCGCTTTAACTGACAATTGCGCGGTCGTGCGACGTGGCTCCCAAACAACATTGGCATCATTTTTTTCCCACAAATAGAGCTTTCTTTTGGTGGTATTTGATCACCTCTGCGGTTTTTATTTTTTGCGCTATAAACAAAAATAGTGCGACAATTTTGAAAAAAAATCAGTATTTTTTACTTTTTGCTATAATAAATATCCCCAAAAATATATAACATTTTTTTCCTCAGTTTAGGCCGATACGTATTCTACATATTTTTGGTAAAAAAAATCGGAATAAGATTGGTTTGCGCAAAAGTTATAGCGTCTACAAAATAGGGGATAGTTTTATAGTATTTTTATTAATTTTTTTTTTTACTAGTAATGGCGGCGATCAGACACTATTTTGGGACCATTGTCATTTTTACAGCCATCAGTGCTATAAAAATGCGCCGATTACTATGAAAATGAAACTGGCAGTGAAGGGGTTAACCTGTAGGGGGCGCTGAAGGGGTTAAGTGTGACCTAATGTGTGATTCTTACTGTGTGGGGGCGTGGCTTGGCGTGTGACGTCACTGATCGTCGTTCCCTATGACAGGGAACAGACGATCAGTGACAGTCTCACTAGGAAGCACAGGGAGAGGTTTGTTTACACTTGCCTCTCCCGAATTCTTCAGCTCTGTGATCCGATCGCGGGACACCGGCGGTCCGCGGGTGCGGTCACGGAGCTCAGGACCGGGTCACGAGCGCGACCCACGGCTGGGATCTTAAAGGGGAAGTACATGTACACCCTTGTGCCCAGCCGTGCCATTCTGCCAACCTACATCGGCGTGCAGCGGTTCTTAAGTGGTCAACCACTTTCCTACCGGGCCAGGTCTGACACTTTTCGCTCATATATGTAAAAATCTATGTTTTCCTGGCTAGAAAATTATTTGGAACCCCCAAACATTATACATAATTTTTTTTTTTTTTTAAGCAGAGGCCTTAGAGAATAAAATAGCGGTTGTTGCAATTTTTCATGTCACACGGTTTTTACGCAGTGATTTTTTTAAAGCAATTTTTTGGGAAATACGCTTTGATAAGTTGAATGAGCCAACAAGTTAAAAATTCTTTCTAAAAAAACACAATATATAACCCAATTTTTTTTTGTAAAAAATGAAAGCTGATGCACCAAGTTAACGGATACCCAACATGTCATGCTTTAAAATTGCGCATGCTCGTGGAATGGCGCCAAACTGTACTTTAAAAATTTCCATAGGCGACACGGTGTAAACATTTCTACAAGTTACCAGTTTGGAGTTAGGGGAGGTCTAGTGCTAGAATTATTGCCCTTGCTCTGAGGTTTGCGGCAATACCTCACATGTGGTTTTAACAACGTTTACAGTGAATTTCATTCAGTATACTGTATATTTTTGTGATTAGCTGTGATTTGCCACAGCTAATCACTTGGTCTGTAATTGGCCATGTCAGTTCCATGTGGTCACTGTGACCAATCACAGCCAGCAACAAAAGTGTACACAACATGAATGGTATGAATCAAAGCCATTTATTGTTTACAATTGTCGTGATCTGTGATTACAGCACTGTCACAGCGTCCACTTGGTACCGGCAGCGAACTGGTACACTCATCGGACACCGGACAAAGCAGGTGACGGATCATGCTGGAGTGCGGCCTGTTCTGGGAAGGACATCCTCCCAGAACAATAGGGCTCCTGCTCGGGTATCATTTTACAATACCCGGCCAGGAAGCAGTTTAAAAAGCCACAGAGAACATTGTAGTGCAGCTTCGATTAAAGATGGTTGTTGATAATGCAGATTATGTAATTATATCATCTGACTTGATTTATATTCCCAAATGTGAAATCTTTTTGTGTTCTTTTCCAGTCTGAACATCTGAAAAAGAGACAAGAAGCAGAAAAACAACATAAAGAGGAGAGGAAAAAACTGCGCCGTTCAGCGGGACACTTAAGGAGTAAACCTGCAAAAGGAAGACCATTTTTTTAACAGACTGGATCTTAGTCCGGAATGAACTAAAACAATGAAAATTTGTTTGCCTGAATATATGCGTACAGGATTGTCCAATCTGCACAGAATATATAATTCATGAATTGTCATTCTCAGGATTGTGAGAGTATTTGCAGGTCAGACCGTTGTACGTGTGGATATTCAGAGGAATCATTAGTGGGCATTTCCCTGAAAATCCTGGTGGATGAATGATTTACAGCAGCACAAAGTGTCTTCTGGCGGGAATGTCAAACAATATTGAGGCTTAATTAAATCTCTACTGACACATTACTGGTGGGTGAAGTTTAACCTGGAGATTTACCTCGTATCTGTCATTGCGGCAAAAGCCTTGACCATTCTCATCCTATTTAAATAAATCATTACTGATTTTTTACTTTTTTTGTAGTGCTATTTATCTATAGGGTATTAAAAAAAGCACTTGTCGGGATAAACAAAGGAACAGTAAACATACATAATAGTTTATGCACACTTTTTCTTCTTCTAATGGTCAGCCGCTGCAGTACCTCCACTGAAGGTTAGAGTTATGATTTGGAATGAGGAGATTTAATGAACAGCGAATCATCTGATTTTCCTCCAAGCAGATTTGGCTGATGTGAGAATCTCACAATTCAGAAATTTAGGCAATTGCAATATGATTGTTTCATTATCTTCAGACAGAGCAAGTTTACATACATTAAGTAAATTTAGGCAAATAATTGTGATGATCCCTCCTAGATGGTCTTGACTTTGCAAACAAAATCAAGATTGTAATCAGTGTTATAGTGCATAGGGCCATGACCAAGCTCCCTGACCTCTATGTGCTGAGCTTGACATCTTTTAGAGCAGTGATTCTCAACCAGGGTTCCTCCAGAGGTTGCTAGGGGTTCCTTCAGCATTGGGCAATTTCTGCCTCTCAGATAATTTCCTACTGACACCATTGATCTTTTTAGCTATCTGTCAGGGGGTAATTCTTCCCAATGACCACAAGTATAAGGACCATTCTTCCCACTGACCATCACACTAAGGTTTCATCAATTGTAGATCTGTAATTTTTAGCAGGGGTTCCCCGAGACCGGAGAACTATTTCAAGGGTTCCTCTGTGTTGAAAAGGTTGAGAAAGGCTGTTTTAGAGGGTTCTGAGACACAAATACAAGATGGTTTAGGGCTCATTCACATAAGCACTGAGGTCCGTACACCATGAATGGGCTATTTGCTTATGCAACTGGAGCTGGCAGGTGGTGGATCTGGGCAGCTCAAGTCTTTGGGAACTCAGCAGCTGTACGAACACGGACCCTTATCCTAATTTTACAGGCATGTTGGTGAGTGGTCCTGAACGCACGCTTTCTGCGTTTGAGACCGCTCACACAGACACACCTTCCAAGGATAAGTAGCTGTGTCTGTACAGATGCTGCATCACCAAAGACGTACATGGGCTGTCTGCAGGCAGCACCTGGTGGCTTCATTAATAAATGACTTCGACTTCGCCTGTTGTGGTTACTGGATAGAGCTGGGACAGCTGAATGCATGCTCTCTATATATATTTTTTTCTGGTAAGGGGCCAATTTATTCTTAGGTGGTGGTCACTTCTATTACTATCACGGTGGTGGTGTTCAGCTATTAGATCCTGTGAATACGTTATCACCCTATGATATTTTTGTCTGTGTTTGCTACCGAGCCATCAAGATTTCTCATTAGCAATTGGTGGAACACCTGTGGACCCTGTTTGGACCCCTGTTTTCAGATTAAAGGCCAAGGCTGGGCTAAAGCCACCTGCACGAATCCGCATGTTTGTGGTAAGGAGCCATTTCTTATGGTGGTGATCATTATTGGTGTATAAGCTGTGAAATCTAGAGTACACTGAATATTTGGACCCCCCTTTTTTGGACATTCCCCCCTAATGTGGGGTACATCCTTGGACCTTCTATCCTGATGTCATTCAGGGTTGTTATTTGAAACCAATTTTTTGGCGCAGTTTTTTCCTTATTTAATTTTGTCTATGTTTATCACATTATTTCTGCTGCCTTACGTTACACTATTTTGTACTAGTCTTAGCGGAGGTTTTTTTTCCAATAAATATACTGCCTGTTAGGAGTGGGTGTTTAACCACTTCCAGCCCAATGTGACGTCTTTGACTTTCAGTGGGGATATCATCTTTTTCTGCCGGCGATTCTGTGCACCGTAAGAACAATAGCGGCAGTTCAGCTGCTTAATCATTCTTACAGGAGGTGGGAGGGGACATACCCTCTCCTACATGTTAGACTGCTAGTTAGGATAGGGTATGAATGTTTTTGTCTGTTCTGGGTTTCACAGGATGCAGGCTCCACTACTTCTGTCTGCCTTCCAGTTGGTACTAGAATGTAGTGGGCTGGAAGATGCAGATCCTGAGTTTGAATATTTATGGAACTCTAGCAAATCCTTTGGGAGGTGTTCCCAGAAGATGAAGCCCTTAAATTGCCTGAGGCCTGGAGCAGCAGGGTCTGAACTTGAAGGAGGAGACCCGTACCTGGAAGGGCTGCTGCACTTGTAGGCAAACCAGCTGAGAGCCTGCAGAGAGTCCACCAAGGGTTCCAGCCATACCATGGCTCGAGGGGCTATTTTCCTGAACACAGCTCAGTGCCCAGTAAGGGGAAGCACTGAAGATCCGGCCTCGAGATTAACGGTACAGTGTCTAGCCACCATTGGGTGGGATTAATCTAATTGTCTGGAGACACAGTGAGCAAAGGCCTGGAAGTGGAATCCTAGTGACTGCCTACTGTTTAACCTCTTAGGTGACTCTGCTAGAGCTTTCAAAGTGTGATTCACCCTGCTGTGAATCCCAGAAGTGTTGTGCCAGTAGTCTCTGCTGAAAGGGGGAGATGCCCCTGAAGAGAGTAGGTAGAAGAAAGAGAGGGTGTACTGATTTCTGGAGTATCCTAATGCTTCTCTACACCCCATCCAAGTTCAAAAAGCATTAAACCTCAAAGACACTAGCTGCCTGATTATTGTGCTGTGGGAGCTGCTGTGTCGTGCACTCACGTGGGAATAGAACCTGGGACAAATCGGCAAGGTCGTTTGGGGTCTGCAACAAAAGTATGAAAGAGCAAGCATAAAAATTTAAATGTCAAAACTAAAGCTGGCCAAAGATGAATCAAGGTTCGGCTGGTTAAGAAGGGACTGGCTTAATTTCTGTGTGTGGGCATCTGTTAGGAGCGTGTGCGCTCCTGCTACATCATAGCTAATGGTTCCAGCATCCTGGTTTTGGCTGATGCATTCTCCTGGCCTGTCTGTCCACCTGCAAGGTGATTGATGTAGCCAGTCTCTGGGTGGAGACCAAACCTGATTTAAGCCAGCCAAGCCTTCAGTCTCATGCTTGTGATTGCATTTGCAACACGTGCTACAAGCCCTTTGTTTGTCTGTCCTGCTTTGCTGTTTGGATTCCCTCGTTGACGACCTCGGATCGGATATCGACTATTCTCTGACCTCTGCCTGCCTTTTGACTATGGATTGACCCTGACTATTCTGAACCTTTCCTGCCTTGTACCTGGGCTGTCGTTGAGCCACTCTGCCTGTCTGCCAACTACAAGTACCTGTTTGCTTTGCTCAGTTTGCGCCTGCCCTGGCGTGGTGACCAGGCACTATAGCATTGTGTAGAAGTTCTGTGGGTAACCGAGTACCGGTAGGCCTGCTTGCCCTATGGTAAAGGGGCTGCTATAGTCAATTGTTAGATCAACTTGTCTAACGGGAATGTTGTAAAACTTTTGTGTCCCTCTGTCAGAATGCAATGTCTCAGCGAGGAGGAATCCTCTATCCACCTCACTTGTGTGGACGGAGGCTGAAAAAAAATTACTCATCTATGACCAGCTTTATGTGCCCTGATTTGACACAATGTTTCCTTTAATGGAAACCAAGTCAGAGCAAAGAAATGGATATGGAGCTCACATGCAATAAATATAATATGATTGCCTGGGGCAAGACTGACAGCTAGGATGTGAGCCCAGTACATGACACATGAGGAGCTATGTAAGGCTGCTTTCACATTGGTCTGTGGGGGAAAAAAAACGAGAAAACAATGCGTATGTATTTTTGATGAGTTTCCGGTGCATTTCCAGTGTGTTTTCTGGTTGCCTGACTCCAAGCATGCACCTGTAAAACATGGATATGTGACGTAAAAAGACCCCAAAAATGCAACTGCCTTGTGATTTTGATGCATATTTGACACTTTTTGATGTGTTTTCTATTAATTTCAATGGGGAGCTGCGTTTTTGGTGCAGTTTTGAAAAGTGCACCAAAAATGCAGCAAGCAGGATTTTAACCGCCTCTTGCCTGCCGGCATTTGTCTCTTGTTTTGGGCTGACGTCATTTGACGCCGCCAAGTCTCACTGCCGCACGCAGTGTGGCGATCGAGGGTGCACTGTGTCCCTGATCTCGGTAAAGAGCTGATGACGCAGCTCTTTACCTATGTAATTGACTGTGTTCAATCACAGCTGATCACATGTTAATATGGAAATGCCATTTATCGGCTCTCCTCGCCTCACACGGACAGAGTGTGAGCAGAGGAGAGCCGATCAGAGACATTTTCTCAAGAGAGACCTGTACAGATAATCAGGGCAATGATCATCAGTGCAGCCCCACCTGTGCCCCTCGGTGATGCTAACCTGTGCCCCTCGGTGATGCTAACCTGTGCCCCTCGGTGATGCAAGTCAGTGCTGCCTTTTAGTGCCCATCAGTGCCGCCTATCTGTGCCACCTATCATAACCCATCAGTGCTGCATATTATTGCCTCCCCATCAGTGCAGCCTCATCAGTGCACATAAGTGAAGGAGAAAAATTACTTATTTACAAAATTTTCTGACAAACTAAGAAAAACTTTTTTTTTTTTCAATAGTTTAGAAAAAAATAAAAAAACCCAGCAGTGATTAAATATCACCAAAAGAAAGCCCTATTTGTGGGGAAAGAAATGATAAAAACTTTATTTGGGTACAGTGTTGCATGACCGGGTAATTGTCATTCAAAGCGTGAGAGCGCTGAAAGCTGAAAATTGGCCTGGGCAGGAAGGGGGTGAAAGGCAAGTAGGCAAGTGGTTAAAAACTCAACGGTGTGAAGAGTTCCATAGGATTTAAAGGCATGGATTTTTTCATACATTTTTCTTCCGCTTTTTACATTGATCAAAAACTGATCAATATGAAAGGGCCCCAAAAATAAGCTCCAATAGTAAAACACTTCTGGAATTTTTTTTAAACCTTATAAAACCACAGTTATTTTACAATTCATTTACCCATCCTGCAATCTAACGCCTATCTACAACACAAGCTATTTCATTTTGTTTTGTACAGTGTTGTAAATGTTAACAAGCTTGCTATTATGTGACATTTTGTGTTCTAAAAAGTTTTCTGTTCCAAGGATATTTCTGTGCAATTATTTAAGCAGTGAATGTCATTGGATTCTGGAATGATTGTCCTCCCACTGAACACCTGCAACAATGGCTCATTGCAATTCCTCTGTGCTCGTACTCCTGCACATTTGCACTGAGATGGGAAAAATCCTCCCCTATGTCCTCTGCTTGAGCTGTTAAAAAAAAATCTCATAGTTTCCAATACCATTGCCAAATTGCTGGTCTCCTCAAATACTAGATCCTGCAGATGTCAGAGCTGAGTTTTCCTTCTTGCTGTGTCTATAGATGGGAGAAAAGGTTACACTGTTGTAGCACTTGGCTGAGGACTAATCCACAAATACATTGTGCATCCATTCACACAAGGAAAGTTAGGTAGAGATGAGTGAACTGATTCGCTACAGGACGAACAAATTAGTCAATCATAGAAATATTATGTCTTTCAGTGAAATGTGAATTCTCCTTTCACCTGGACAAGCACACGCATATTGGCCAATCTGCAGAAAATCGCACAATTAAAGCCGTATTAATTCCAAAACCAAAAATGTAATATATTGCAGCTTAACAGTCCTTAGATGTGGTGGCTGCAATCGTTTTACTTTTCTTTGTTTTTTTTTTCCCCCCATCTGTTTTCACCTGATGATCTGACCAGTAACCAAAGGCGTGCGCAAGGGGTGTGCCTGGGCACACCCTAATCCTGGGGTTGGCAACCTGTCAATGGTGGGCAGGTAACAGGTAAACCGCAATCCTTCCTTTGCCGACCCTCAGAATTTGGACAGGAGAGGTGGCGGGGGGTGGAATTTTGTGGAACCGATCTGTATTTTCATCTTGCAGCAGCTAAAAGTAGGCTTCTCCTCCTCCCCTTTGTCAACATTCAGCTGCCACAGGTGGAAAATATAGGGGATTGGTACTAATATATGCCACCCCTCCTTTCCCTGTTACTCTTCCTTCTGTTGCCTGGATCCCCCATGTGCTCCCTCTTCATCCCATTGTTTCAGGATGGAGAGCAGAGAAGTGGCCAGTAAATATGTCAAATGCATATGTGCTGGAGCTTTTGGGTGCACACCCTAATGCAATAGGCTGCACACACCTATGCCAGTAACACACATCCGGTATTAGGGGGAGGCAACTCTGGATGAATGAGAACAGGAGGGACAGCAGCATTGTCAACCTCGGGAGAGGGTAGTGTTAAATGTATTAGCAGATTTAGATATGCTAAACATATTAAAGGGGAACTGCAGGCTGCTCACATAATTTGTAATAAAAACATCTTTGCCATTCTGAAGCTTCCTTACAACCACTTTGCATATTATTTTATTTACACTGTGATCCTGTACTTGCCAAATATGTGACAGAAATCTCCCTGCACTGTGTCTGGCTGCAACCATTTTAACTGTGGGTAGCTGAAGCTGCTGTCCACTTCCTGGATTTACACACACACCTCCAGCTCTGCAGCTTTCATTGGCCCTCTTATGACTCATCCCACCCTCACTTCCTGGCAAACTTTCACTAGAGAGAGAGAGAGAGAGCTGTGCATGATGTCATAAGCCTAGTCTTTTTATCAGACAAGAAACAGGAAGTGGGCTGTATAATACTGGCAAAAAAAAAAAAAAATGACTGTCCAAAGTTAAAACAGCAAGGGCAGAAGATTTATTAGATGGTAAGGTGAAAAAAAAATGACTGAAGTTCCGCTTTAAGCCAAACTCCATCTTACACTTTATAATCGGTTACAGCAAACCGTTTTTTTTTTTTTCCCCCCTTTTGAATAAATAAAAGCTGATCACTTAAAACTGTCAGAGGTGTATAAAATGGTTTGTCTCATCTCATTTTTTTTTTTTTTTACTAGTAATGGCGGCGATCAGCGATTTTTATCTTGACTGCGACATTATGGTGGACACATCGGACACTTTTGACACATTTTTGGGACCATTGTAATTTTTACAGCGATCACTGCTATAAAAATGCACTGATTACTGTGAAAATTACACTGGCAGGGAATGGGTTAACCACTAGGTGGCGCTGGGGCTAAGTCAGTATTAGGGAGTGATTCTTATTTTTAGAGGGTGTGGCTACACGTGACACGTCACTGATGACCGATCACGGGGAACAGCCATCAGTGACATGTCACTAGGTAGAATAGGGGAATGCCTTGCTTACAAAGGCATCCCCCTGTTCTGCCTTTGCCAATCACAATCGTGGGCCGCCCGGGAACATCGAGTTCCTGGGACCTGCGAACACGCTCACGAGGCACGCGGGCGCCAGCTGGGCAGCAAATTTAAAGGGACGTACAGGTATGCCCATCTGCCTGCCCGTGCCATTCTGTTGACGTACATCAGCGTGCGACGGTCGGCAAGTGGTTAACTGACAATTGTGTGGTCGTGCGATACTATCCTCAAATAAAACGTTTGCTTTTCTTCCCCACAAATAGAGCTTTCTTTTGATCATTTAATTTGATTTTCTGCCCATGCTGGCCACAATTTGGCCCTCCTAATGTCTGAAACACTATAAACTTCCCCTTTGTTTGAAAGGTTTGGAGACCCCTGATCTAAAGCAAACAAAAATGGCTTTAGGTACAATATAAAGCTATTTGGTGGAAAATCTTTATTCTTCTCTGGCATCTTTCAATGCTAGGTTCATGTGGGGTACATTTTTTTTTTTTTATTTAAGAGTGGCCAGTCCTGTCTGGTTAGCTTAGCAAATCTGATCCGGGCGACTGCTAGATCCATGAACAGAACCATTAGGAAAGCTGTAGCAATCTCTGGGCTTGCAATAGCTTCCTTGCTCCCTACCTGTCAAAAAATACAGTGGTGGAACCATTACCCATTGGGGTCTGTTTTTGGGTGCTGGCCTCAGATGTGAAACCCCAGTGGGTTTTGTCCCCTGTAAATGTGCTTCTAGATTTTATGCTTGTGAGTAAGTAATTGTGAAGCGAATAAAGATTTTGGTGTTTTCATTACACAAGGAAGAGCATTTCTTGTGTCTTATTAAAGTGGTTGTAAACCTGGAAAAAAAAAAAAAAAACACCTGCAAGACAAAGCCATAATGAGCTAGTATGACTAGCATACTAGCTCATTATGCATCACTTACCTTAGATCGGGGCCCCCGAAGTCATCCTCGTCTCCCCCTCCAGCCGCAGCCATCGCTCCACAGATACCCGGAAGGTTACTTCCAGGTATAGCCGCTCTGGCCAATCACAGCGCTGCTCTGGTGCTGTGATTGGCTGGAGCGGCGAAGACGTCACTCCGTGCATGCGTGCGGGAGCCGGCAAAGCCGGATTTGTGAATGCACCATTGTCTACGGCGCATGTCTTTTTTTTGCAAATATCTCCTAAACCATGTAGGTTTAGGAGATATTTCTTGCACCTACAGGTAAGCCTTAATTTAGGCTTACCTGTAGGTGCAAGTTGCATAAGTGGGTTTACAACCACTTTAAGGTTGGTGACAGCCCTTAAGATAGAGCGGAAAAACTAGGGAGGGCTGGAGCTGTCAGATTGGTGCACAGGTTTCTGGTGGTGCAGACTTGGTGAGAGGATGGAAAGTAAGGCCCCAGCAGTGAGATTGTGGAAGCGAATTCAGGGAGAGGCTTAGAATTCATGCAAGCCATGTCTGTACTAGACACGGGCGGTAGAGACGTAACATAACTTACACTTGCTACGCAATAGGTCTGGTATGTACTGCATTCAGTGAAAAGGAGAATGTGTAGAAGTGAATAGGACTTACAAAGGACCAGAGTAGACTTTCTCAACCTTTTCAACACAGAGGAACCCTTAAAATAACTTTCCAGTCAGAGAACCCCTGCTAAAAAAAATGACTATATCTACAGCTCCTAATAATTAGTGTGTTGGTCACTGGGAGGAATGGTCCTTACACTTGTGGTCAGTGGGAAGAATTTGCCCCTTACAGATAGCTAAAAAAGATCAATGGTGTCAGTGGGAACTTATTTGAGAAGCAGAAATTGCTCAAGGCAACCTATGGAGGAACTCTAGGGTTCCACGGAACCCTGGTTGAGAAACTCTGGTCCAGAGTGTAAGCTTTACCCAAGAAGGCCATTCTGAATTATGGCATTATCTGATATTCCCCACTGAAACCAAGAGACTGAAAGCTTGTGTTGAGGGTGATGTTGGGAGATATGAGAGTGATGACATTCGGATGTTTAAATTTATCCCTACTAGTCATGTCTAGTTTGTCCCTGCCCATCAGCCTGTCTTGGATTCTCTTGTTTCTGACCTCTGCCATGAACTTGGATTCTTCTTTCGGATTGCCTTGACCTTGGATTGTTCACCGGATTATACTTGCCCGCTACCTTCTGAATAAGAGTATGAAGAAATGCTGAAAATAACCGTGATCTACCGTATATACAGTACTTCAAAGTTATAAAGTGAAATATGTACACTCAGATTCATATTACAACCTGATATCAAGAACTGACATAAGAAATAAGCTGGTCAAATATTTAGTAGACAAGACTGGAATAATTCCATGCTGATCCATGCCGTGTGTTATTTTAGCCCTTCCTAAAATACCATCCTGGTGTGCAGTGCCAGTAATATTGCTTCCTGAAGTGTGTGTCCACTTTCCTTCCGCAATTTGAGTTCACACCCTGGAAACTAAATGGATATTAGGATTCCAGACACACGTCCGTTGCAGCTGTTTGGAAAAATGTTTCCTATGTACATATTGGAGTGTGAACAAGGGAAATGGGAATTGTTATAAAACTTAGAAGTAATTATTCCTTTGAGGTTTGCATGTTTTTTTAAATATATACAGTAAATATATATATATATATATATATATATATATATATATATATATATACACACACACACACACACACACACACACACACACACACACACACACGCTCATAAGTTTACATACCCTGGCAGGATTTATGATTTCTTGGCCATTTTTCAGAGAATATGAATGATAACACAAAAACTTTTCTTTCACTCATAGTTAGTGTTTGGCCGAAGCCATTTTTTATCAATCAACTGTGGTTACTCTTTTTAAATCATAATGGCAACAGAAACTTGCGAAATGACCCTGATCAAAAGTTTACATACCCCAGTTCCTAATACCGTGTATTGCCCCATTTAACATCAATGACGGCTTGAAGTCTTTTGTGGTATTTGTGGATGAGGCTCTTTATCGTCTCAGATGGTAAAGCTGCCCATTCCTCTTGGCAAAAAGTCTCCAGTTCCTGGAAATTCTTGGGCTGTTTTGCATGAACTGCAGGTTTGAGATCTCCCCAGAGTGGCTCAATGATATTGAGGTCAGGAGACGGAGATGGCCACTCCAGAACCTTCACTTTATTCTGCTGTAGCCAATGACAGGTCGACTTGGCCTTGTGTTTTGGATAATTGTCATGTTGGAATGTACAAGTACGTCCCATGTGCAGCTTCCTGGCTGATGAACGCAGTATTTTTTGATAATATACTGCATTCATCTTGCCATCAATTTTGCCCAAATTTCCTTGTGCCTTTGTAGCTCACACATCCCCAAAACATCAGCGATCCACCTCTGTGTTTCACAGTAGGAATGGTGTACCTTTCATCATAGGCCTTGTTGACTCCTCTCCAAATGTAGCATTTATGGTTGTGGCCAAAAAGCAAAATTTTGGTCTCATCACTCCAAATGACTTTGTGCCAGAAGGTTTGAGGCTTGTCTCTGTGCTGTTTGGCGTATTATAAGCTAAATACTTTGTGGCATTTGCGTAGTAATGGCTTTCTTCTGGCGACTCGACCATGCAGCCCATCTTTCTTCAAGTGCCTCCTTATTGTGTATGTTGAGACAGCCACACCACATGTTTTCAGAGAGTCCTGTATTTTACCTGAAGTTATTTGTGGGTTTTTCTTTGCATCCTGAACAATTTTCCTGGCAGTTGTGGCTGAAATTTTAGTTGGTCTACCCGACCTTGGTTTGGTTTCATCAGAACCCCTAATTTTCCACTTCTTGGTTAGAGTTTGAACCCTGCTGATTGGCATTCTCAATTCAATGGATATCTTTTTATATAACCCCTACCTGTTTTATAAAGTTCAACTACCTTTTTCCCCGCAGATCCTTTAACAATTCTTTTGCTTTCCCCATGACTCAGAATCCAGAAACGTCTTTGCAGCACTGGATGAAAGATGCAAGGGTCTGTCAGGAGTCCAGAAACTCATTGACCTTTTATACACACACACTAATTACAAGCAAACAGATCCCAGGGGAGGATGGTTACCTTTAATAGCCATTCAAACCCCTTTGTGTCAACTTGTGTGAATGTTATCAGGCCACAATCACCAGGGTATGTAAACTTATGAGCACAACTGTATATATAGAAAAAAAGATATGGATACACCACAATTCTAAAGGCCAACTTTTAACTGAACCTTTAATGAGATAAATACAGGGGCTGCTATTGCTAAAACTGAAAATAATAGCTTGCCTTCCTGTTATGTAGACCCACAAAAGTATTTTTGCTGCATGCTTGTTAAAGCCCAATTTCACTTTCAACAATTCCCCTGTAACGGAATCGCTTCCCACACTCTGCTGGAGTGCTTCCCCCATATACCGATTCCTCCAGTCTGAATTTAGATATTATTGCCGCATATTACAACCAAGAACAAGGCAGGACCCGTTTGGCTGCAAAGTTGGAACTAGAACTCTTTATTTGAACAAAGGCACACAGATATACACTCAGGGGACAATCCCCCCTTCTTTGCATAATGAAACATGGTAGGTAGATTTAACCTCCCAACAGTAGCACACAGATCACACAGGTGTATTCAAACTTCTCATCAGTAGACTGTCTTTGGAGAGGGCTGTTGGAAAAATCCCCCTCTCACAGCTAATCCACATAGATATCCCATAATAGGTTGCTCCCAAGGCAGACAGACACAATAGAACAATGGGATACAGCCACACCTCAAACGATCTAGTAAAGGGTCTACAACAGTATATGAGACAATATATATATATATATATACATACATACACACACATACATACATACATACATATATATATACATACAATATTCCAGTTTGATTGTACAGTGAGTCTGACTAGTGCAGATCAGACTGGGGTTCTCGGTCACCCTGTGCCCCTAATAGACACAGGGTAACTTACACATAGGAGGGGCCGGGGGAGCTGGACAAGGAGATTCCAGTGCTCTCCAAGGTAAGCTGGGTTCCACAAGCCCCCCGCCTCAAGTGAACCAACCCCCTAGGGTTGCCACCTCATCCCTTTAAACCCGAACACATATGAATTGCACAGGTTCTGAGGCTAATTAAAGGCAGATAAGACAACAAGTGAGTTTAATTACCACCTTAATCAGCCACAGAATCTGTGTAAATCATATGTGTTCGGGTTTAAAGGGATGAGGTGGCAACTCTACAACCCCTACCAGCACTTTTGTTTTAAAATCTCTCCACCTGTTTTTACAGGGAGTTTGGTCCACTTATATCACGACATGGGCTTTCTTATGTCAGTGGGCACGACATTAATGGTGCAGTGAAAGGTGCCACATGATGACAAAGTGCAGTTTTCTCTTGCAAACTCAGTGGGGGGCAGATCCTTGTTGACATTGTGTTGGCTCACAGTAAGTGGGTTGACTGACACTGGGGGGTTAATTTACTAAAACCGGAGAGTGCAAAATCTGTTGCAGCTGTGCATGCTAGTCAATCAGCTTCTAACTTCAGCTTGTTCAATTAAGCTTTGACCAATCTGATTTGATTCTATGCAGAGCTGCACAAGATTTTGCACACTCCATTTTTAGTAAATCAACCCGTGGATGTCATTCAACCCAGAGAAGGACCAGCACAAGACGACAGAGGTGGACACATGGAGCAATACTGGAGCATGGGGCTTGCAACAGCTTTTTTTTAAATTATTTTCAACAAGGAGGGTGGGGGGCATTTAAAAGATAAGATAAACTTGAAATGTGTTTTAAGGGTCTGTGACTCAGAAGACCAGGCAAAAAGTACTCTCAGAAGGAAAACAGCAGTGGTACCTAAGTACCTTACAAGACATAGAGGCTTTTTATGATTCTAATGTTGGCCCTTTTCTACGTTGTAATTCCCAGTTGGAAGTTGTGTAAGATGTTCATACTACTTCAGAGAGTGTCTCCAAGTGTGAAAGTAGACGTAGATCTAGATGTTAGCTGTCCCACAAAATGCTGCCTGAAAAACATTGGGAGATATTGCACCCCCTCCTAAAAGGGTAAACTATTTAACCCCCTACTCTAAAGTTGGATCAGTGATCAACTTCATGTGTTTTTTTCAATAATATATTATTAAAACAAAAATATGCAAAACCTGATAAATCTGTTTTTTTTTTTCTCATGAGCCATTGTTTTATCACCACCAAAAATGGTTCCAATTTACAGAGCAATAACATATGGGATAAGCTTAGAGAAATTACATTTAAATGCAAAGTACAACACAAAATGTATGATATAAACATGCCTGCAATAAACTCATCTGATCCATGAATCAATAATTTTTCACCATAAAAATTAGAAGTTACAACAAAATACTGAATTTTTTTATGCTTTAGTGAATTTAAATATTTTTCTTGATCTAAATCTTAGGGTTGTTTTCTTTTCCTTCAGAATATCAAATCTTTATTTACTACTATCCATCAAAGTTAGCAGGTCCATGCATAGTTATAGATAAACAAAGTGAGTTGTGTACTGCCCTACTCCCCCCACCAGAAGTGCCCAGACATGGGGGTGTGCGACAACAGCAATTGTCCTCTGCGCATAAGTGTGATAGCCCAGTAGGGTATAAGTACTATTCTACTGCACATATGGATAATCTCTTGAGGCTTTGCTGCCCTCTAGGACTGGGGATGTCCTATGGCTACTGAAAAAACAAACAAACAAAAGAGGGCACACAGGCCTAGTACATTATCCCACAAGTTTTTATATAAATATGATAAAAAATACCCTTAGAGAAGCGCTACTGCCCACTACAATATTACTCTATGGACCGTCAGAATCTGTCCAGTATGCTTTGTTACCATCTACATTATATTGCTCGAATGCACAACAGCTGCGGTTTGGCCTCCGGTGTTCAGTATGATGGCAGCTAGCCGCAGACCAGATGTACAGATCTAGGGCACACCAGAAGTGACGGCAAGAACCCATTTCCAGCTTGCACTTCAGGCCCCAGACAGTAGCGTGCGCTCCAAGCCAACAGGGAGCACCATTTTGGACATTTGACATCTGTAGATAGGTTTGGCGGTTTTCAGGAGGGTTAAGCTGTTCTCTAACATACATGAAACTTGTCACAAAAAAGGTATGGCATTTTCCACATTTATTAAGGTACAGTGCCTTGCAAAAGAATTCACCCCCCCTTGCCATTTTTCATGTTTTGTTGCCTCACAACCTGGAATTAACATGGATTGTTTGAGGATATGCATCATTTAATTTACAGAACATGCCCACAACTTTGAAGATGTGTTTTTTTTCTTTTTTTTTTTTTTATTGTGAAGCAAACAAATAGGACAAAATAACAGAAAAAGTCAATGTGCATAACTGTTCACCCCCCTAAAGTCAATACTTTGTAGAGCCACTTTTTGCGGCTATCACAGCTCCAAGTCGCTTTGGATAAGTCTATGAGCTTGCCACATCTTACCACTGGGATTTTTGCCCATTCCTCCTTGCAAAACTGCTCCAGCTCCTTCAAGTTGGATGGTTTGCGCTTGTGAACAGCAATATTTAAGTCTGACCACAGAATTTCTATTGGATTGAGGTCTGGGCTTTGACTAGGCCATTCAAACACATTTACATGTTTCCCCTTAAACCACTCAAGTGTTGTTTTAGCAGTGTGTTTGGGGTCGTTGTCCTGCTGGAAGGTGAACCTCCATCCTAGCCTCAAATCACACACAGCGTGGTACAGGTTTTACTCAAGAATATCCCTGTATTTAGCACCATCCATCTTTCCCTCAACTCTGACCAGTTTCCCAGTCCCGACTACTGAAAAATGGTGTTCTTTGGGTGATGTGATATGTTGGGTTTGCGGCAGACATAGCGTTTTCTTTGATGGCCAAAAAGTTCAATTTTAGTCTCATCAGACCAGAGCACCTTCCGCCATACATTTTGGGAGTCTCCCACATGCCTTTTCACAAACTCAAAACGTGCCATTTTGTTTTTTGCTGAAAGTAATGGCTTTCTTCTGGCCACTGCCATAAAGCCTAACACTATGGATCGTGCGGCTTATTGTCGTCCTATGTACAGATACTCCAGTCTCTGCTGTGGAACTCTGCAGCTCCTCCAGGGTTACCTTAGGTCTCTGTGCTGCCTCTCTGATCAATGCCCTCCTTGCCTGGTCCGTGAGTTTTGGTGTGAAGCCAGGTTTGCTGTTGTGCCATGTTCTTTCCATTTGGTTATGATAGATTTGATGGTGCTCCTAGGGATCATCAAAGATTTGGATATTTTTTTTAAAACCTAGCCCTGACTTGTACTTCTCAACAACATTGTCCCTTACTTGTTTGGAGAGTTCCTTGGTCTTCATGGCAGTGTTTGGTTAGTGGTGCCTCTTGCTTAGGTGTTGCAGCCTCTGGGGCCTTTCAAAAAGGTGTGTATATGTAATGACAGATCATGTGCCACTTAGATTGCACACAGGTGGACATCATTTCACTAATTATGTGACTTCTGAAGGTAATTGGTTGCACCAGAGCTTTTTATGGGCTTCATAACAAAGGGGATGAATACATTCACACATGCCAATTATCATTTTTTTCTTTCTGGAAAATAGTTTTATGTATATATCTTTCTTTCTTTACTTCACCAACTATTGTGTTCTGATCCATCACATATAATTCAGATTAAAAAAAAAACATTAAACTAAAGGCTGTAAAGTAACAAAATAGGTAAAAAGCCAAGGGGGTGAATACTTTTGCAAGGCACTGTAGCTATATTTTAAATTGCACTCTTTATGCTGATGTGATCTGTACTCAGGGATTTATTTTATCTTTTCTATTATTTTTCCTATATATTTTTTTATTTATTTCTCATTTTGGGATAATGGTGCTAGTTTCTGTTCCTTGATGGCTTGACTCCTTCCGTACATGGGGAGAGGCCCTTGGTTCTCATGATGTGGGCATATCAGAGTGCATATATACCGTATTTTTCGCTCCATAAGACGCACCTAGGTTTAAGACCCCTTTCACTCTGGAGCATTTTGCAGGCGCTATAGCGTTAAAAAGCGCCTGCAAAACGCTGCTAAACTGCTGCCCCATTCATTCCAGTGTGAAAGCCCGAGGGCTTTCACACTGGAGCGTTGCGCTAGCAGGACGTTACAAAAAGTCGCGCTAGCTGCAGCGGTGAAGGAGCGGTGTGTTTACCATTCCTCCACCGCTGCTGCCCATTGAAATGAATGGGACAGAACGGCTATACCGCCCGCAATGCGCTGCTTCAGCAGCGCATTGCGGGCGGTTTTAACCCTTTCTCGGCCGCTAGCGTGGGTAAAACAGCCCCGCTAGCGGCCGAAATGCGCCGCAAATCCGCCCATAGCATCGGCGGTAAAAATAGCGGCATTTTACCGCCGACGCTATGGGCGCTCCAGTGTGAAAGGGCTCTTAGAGAAGGAAAACAAGAAAAAAAATATTCTGAACCTAAAATATTTAATATTATACTACTACAATATTATACTACTACAATAGGTGGGTGGTGGACACATAGCAATACCACCCCCCTATAAAATCAGCTTAGCTACACTATACCTGGGTGGTGGTGGTGGACACATCAACTTCCCCTCCTTCCCAGATTAGCTCAGGGTGGCAGGGCAGACACAAACACCCCTTAAGCCTCTTCTATCACAACAGCTCAGGTGACTGGGCAGTAGATACCATGCCAGCCCACACCTCCCACCACCTTATCACCAGCTCACCTCAGGCAGTGGGGGACACTGCCATTACAATGCACAACCCCCTCTGGCTGGCTGGCTGGCTGGCTCTCAGACTCGGGTACAGCCAGGCAGCAGCTAGGAAGGAGGACTGGGGACATAGTTTGCAGCAGCAGCTGCCGGTGGAAGTAGCAGAAAGTGAGACTGCACCAGACCACGGTGTCGGGGGTGTTCCGGCTGAAAAAAAAACAGCCAGGGCTCTTACCGCTTTCTAAATGGTGTCACCTCTGGCGGGTGTCACCCGACCTGGGTCCGGAGCGCGACGCCACTGACGCCCCCCACGTTTTGACACCTGGGCGCGGACCACCTCCCCCTTTGTATGCCCCAGCCAGGATGCGCCTCACATCCTGTCCTCTCTCCTCTACAGAGAAGCCGAGCACTGGTATTCTGACACGGCGGGGGGGGGGGGGGGGGGCATTGCCTAGTCAGTATTCCTCCATAAGATGCAGGGACATTTTCTGCCATTTTTTTTGGGGGGGAAAGTGCATCTTATGGTGCGAAAAATAGATCACTTTCTGTTTGGCTCTGAGGAAGAAGAAAATCCTTTGAAACACGTCAGCCTGCAGGGACCCCGGTGAGGTCCCCTGCTATGCTCTGGTGACAGTTCAGTCTGGAAGGGCTAAGCCACGGATGAGTGGCTTGATGAGCGCTTTTAACTTGTATGTTTGTGAGTAGTTCTTATATTTATATAAAAAAACTTGTGGGATAATGCACTAGGCCTGTGCACCCTCTTTTTTTGTTTTTTATGGGGGTGTGCAGCCTACCTGCATTTTAAAATAAAAGTAATAAATTACTTTGAGTGCCGATTCACACCAGCACAATGTGGGAACCAGCGCAGTTCCAGTGCCATTTCCCGCATCGCATAGAACTCGCAGGCAGTTCACACTCCCTTGCGGGTGTCAATAGAAAGTTAATGACACCCCCATATCGGTTTGCATATTGCAGTGTGAACTGCCAATTCAGACAGGAATCAGATCGCATGGGTGTGAACACCCATGCGATCCGATTCCATAGTTGGAAACATAGTCAAAAAATGTATAGGGACACTTTTTGGTCTGTAGGCGGAGTCTTATTATAATTAGGGGCGGGGCGTTCATTTCTAGGTGGGCTGTAGTGGTGGAAGAAAACCGACGCGTGGCAAAAAATGGGCATGGTTTAAACAAAATATTGGGTGTGGCTGAAAGGGGGCATGGCTCAATGGGGTGTGGTTTGAGTCTGAGATGAACGACGGATAGAGTGAGAAAGAAACTCGTCTAGGGGGGCCAGGGAGAGGGGTGAGGTGCTGCCACCAGCTCGCACCTCATATGTGTGTAGAGGTTTGAGCTACAGGTCCTTCTCAAAAAATTAGCATATTGTGATAAAGTTCATTATTTTCTGTAATGTACTGATAAACATTAGACTTTCATATATTTTAGATTCATTACACACAACTGAAGTAGTTCAAGCCTTTTCTTGTTTTAATATTGATGATTTTGGCATACAGCTCATGACAACCCAAAATTCCTATCTCAAAAAATTAGCATATCATGAAAAGGTTCTCTAAACGAGCTATTAACCTAATCATCTGAATCAACTAATTAACTCTAAACACCTGCAAAAGATTCCTGAGGCTTTTAAAAACTCCCAGCCTGGTTCATTACTCAAAACCGCAATCATGGGTAAGACTGCCGACCTGACTGCTGTCCAGAAGGCCATCATTGACACCCTCAAGCAAGAGGGTAAGACACAGAAAGAAATTTCTGAACGAATAGGCTGTTCCCAGAGTGCTGTATCAAGGCACCTCAGTGGGAAGTCTGTGGGAAGGAAAAAGTGTGGCAGAAAACGCTGCACAACGAGAAGAGGTGACCGGACCCTGAAGAAGATTGTGGAGAAGGACCGATTCCAGACCTTGGAGGACCTGTGGAAGCAGTGGACTGAGTCTGGAGTAGAAACATCCAGAGCCACCGTGAACAGGCGTGTGCAGGAAATGGGCTACAGGTGCCGCATTCCCCAGGTCAAGCCACTTTTGAACCAGAAACAGCGGCAGAAGCGCCTGACCTGGGCTACAGAGAAGCAGCACTGGACTGTTGCTCAGTGGTCCAAAGTACTTTTTTCAGATGAAAGCAAATTTTGCATGTCATTCGGAAATCAAGGTGCCAGAGTCTGGAGGAAGACTGGGGAGAGAGAAATGCCAAAATGCCTGAATTCCAGTGTCAAGTACCCACAGTCAGTGATGGTCTGGGGTGCCATGTCAGCTGCTGGTGTTGGTCCACTGTGTTTTATCAAGGGCAGGGTCAATGCAGCTAGCTATCAGGAGATTTTGGAGCACTTCATGCTTCCATCTGCTGAAAAGCTTTATGGAGATGAAGATTTCATTTTTCAGCACGACCTGGCACCTGCTCACAGTGCCAAAACCACTGGTAAATGGTTTACTGACCATGGTATTACTGTGCTCAATTGGCCTGCCAACTCTCCTGACCTGAACCCCATAGAGAATCTGTGGGATATTGGGAAGAGAAAGTTGAGAGACGCAAGACCCAACACTCTGGATGAGCTTAAGGCCGCTATCGAAGCATCCTGGGCCTCCATAACACCTCAGCAGTGCCACAGGCTGGTTGCCTCCATGCCATGCCGCATTGAAGCAGTCATTTCTGCAAAAGGATTCCCGACCAAGTATTGAGTGCATAACTGAACATAATTATTTGAAGGTTGACTTTTTTTGTATTAAAAACACTTTTCTTTTATTGGTCGGATGAAATATGCTAATTTTTTGAGATAGGAATTTTGGGTTGTCATGAGCTGTATGCCAAAATCATCAATATTAAAACAAGAAAAGGCTTGAACTACTTCAGTTGTGTGTAATGAATCTAAAATATATGAAAGTCTAATGTTTATCAGTACATTACAGAAAATAATGAACTTTATCACAATATGCTAATTTTTTGAGAAGGACCTGTATAATCTTTACCTTCGGGTCTGTGTCTCTGTCCGGAGCTTCCACTTCAAATATGACAGGTACAGTAGATAGGTGAATGTAGAACACTTTGCTCCCAGAAAAGTAAGCCCACACCAGGTGACAGTACAACATCTATA
The DNA here is from genome assembly GCA_029206835.1 of Rana muscosa. Taxonomy (NCBI): domain Eukaryota; kingdom Metazoa; phylum Chordata; class Amphibia; order Anura; family Ranidae; genus Rana; species Rana muscosa. Next base: position 404,094,434 of record CM055121.1, read on the forward strand.
TTTATTTCCGCAGAGATAAATATGCCTCTTTGTAAGCAGACAGGTTGATACAAACACGAACTTGGTGGGGAGAGGGTTCAGGCACAATCCCTTCGGATCAGAGATTCACAACAACTTTTGGCGCACGGTCGCTGCCACCGACCGCGAGGTTGGTCCCTGCCACAGACCGGGTGAACGATGAGGTCCCTGCCACAGACCTTAGGATAGGCCTCTGCCACCGAACCTGATGTAGCTGGGTCTCTGCAAAGACCATAGAACATGAACTACCTTCTAATGGCGACCCCTGTTAGGGAGATGATCCATCCCGGACGGTCCCCAGAGGCCTGCACTGTCACCAGCCAATGCTGCGCTGGATCTTCAGGCCAGGTCACCTCCCTGGTTCTCCTCGCCAGAGACTCGGGTCCCCTCACTTGGTGGGCCCCTAGGTATCTTCTCCCATACGGGACCCAGTCGAAGGTACTGGGCCCCAGGCCTCGGCTAGTACCTCACCCCAGGCCTAAGGTGCCTGGGATGGAACTCAAACTCCCTCGCACCCAGGCCGAGGGCACCTGGGCGCGGATGAACAGAACAGCAGCCCCCAGGCTGAATGTGCCTGGGGCTCGGACCTCGTGCCCAAGATGTCCGCCCCCTTTATGCCCTCTCCCAGCAGGCACAGCAGGTTCCCCGCCCCGCTGTACTACTACCGCGAGAGGACACAAAGGGCACGACCCTACAATGATAGTTCAACCCCAGCCAAAGGCGACAGCGCCACCCAGGGGCCGCAGGGAACTGAACACCATTATATCCTCCACGAACCAAAATGGCCATAGATCCCTAATAATTAGTGCATCTGGGCCATGCTACCGCCCAGACACTCCCCCTAAATGTTGACACCCGCTACATATGTGTATTCCATAAAGTTTAACAATCAGCTGATACTTCAAACACCTGGTGTTAGCGCTTCAATCATCCCAGCACCATGGTTGTTATGGTGTCAGGATGATGGAAGCGCATTATTCCTATTATTACATTGTAATATAAAATTAAATAGTTCAACTCCCCATAATGCCGAATCAGTGGGAGCCCCGAGCGTGTCACTTGCCACATTGCCTGCCATCAGGCACATTCCCAGCAGAGTCCCTCCTTACATCAGGCATTCCCAGCAGAGTCCCTCCTTACATTAGGTGTCCCCCGCAGAGTCCCTCCTTACATCAGGCATTCCCAGCAGAGTCCCTCCTTACATCCGGTGCCCCCAGCAGAGTCCCTCCTTACACCAGGTGTCCTCAGTGGAGTCCCTCCTTACATCTCCTTACATGGTCTCTGCACCATTTACAGAAGACCGGCTCGTGAGGGTGGAAGGGAAGAACCAAGAGGCAGTGCCTGGGTTTCTGCCTCTTGTTTCTTCCTCACGATAGGGCTGATCTTCTGTAAAATGGCGGCCAGCAGAGACAATTCACCAGTGCCGGCCGCGGACCTCTAGCAGTGACAAAAAAATACAAAACGGGGAAAATGCAGATTTCCTGCGACATTTCCCGAGAAACGGTAAGACTGGGACAAAGGTCTAAATACCAGGAATGTCCCGGGAAATTCAGGACAGTTGGCAACTATGCGGTTCTGGTGCGGACAAAAAAAAAAGAGTCCTGCACGATTTTGGTCCGAATGCGATGCAAATCCAGCCATACAATCTGTATGGCTGAATTTGGATCGCACAGACATCGCATGTGATCTGCACAGCAGTGCGGTGCGAATCACATGCGATATCTGACATGGCACAAGTGTAAACCGGCACTAATAATAAGTTAATACATTTTGCAAGAAGCATATTTTTTTATATTTCAAAGAAATTCACACGTGAAATTAAATTATCTTTAATTCCCTTTTTCAGCTTTGAAGTTTATTTTTGTCTGCACTGTTCTTATGATGTTTTTAATTTCACAGTCACTACCGGGAAACACACTTTTTTAATATGTAATAGAAATGAGACACATAAAGTGTGATATAAACAAACAATTTTTAAGATCTAGAAAGGCTTAATCTATTGCTTATGAACCACCATAGAAAAATGTTTTAATGCTTAAATAATAATTTTTTGTAAGACAAAAATATGATTGCATTCCAAGCAGACAAAATGGTTTCTCTCAAATATATAATGGCTTCCACAGGAAGAAGGACGTTTCAGCTGAACTGCTCAAGGTTATATATTACTTCAGTGACAACAACGTGTTCTGCAGAAATCATACACCAATAGGAGGAGAGAACTGCCTTGAACAGGTTATGTGACAGGTTTCCTCCTCCTCCACCACCACACTCCTTTTTCACAACTCATTAAAATAAATGGTGCATCGCTTATATCAGAGTGCAGAAACAAGTAAAGGACAAAAAAAAAACGTATGCTGATTTTTATGCTTATAATAGAAAAGAAGATGTCTGACCACGGTTAGATCACAGCGCTGCTTGGCCCTAAAGTATTATTTTAACTGTGCTTGTTATCTTACCAATAGCTCTCGGTCCCTCTTCTGGAACCAAATCCCTCTAAAGCCCCATACACACGATCGGATAACCTATGGATTTTCGTCCGATGGATTTGTCCATCGGATATCCGATGAAACTGTTTTCCATCAGTCTTGCCCACACACCACCAGTCAAAAAACCGACCGTTCCAAACGCGGTGACGTAAAACACTCCGATGAGCCGAGAAAAATGAAGTTCAATGCTTCTGAGCATGCGTCGACTTGATTCTGAGCATGCGTGGGTTTTTTATCCGATGGACTTGCCCATAGACGATCTGAGTTTTCGATCGGTTTTTTATCCATTGGAAAATTTTAAAACAAGTTCTATTTTTTAAAACCGATGGAAAAAAGACCGATGGGTACCATACACGATCGGTTGGTCTGATGAAAACCATCCATCGGACGGTTTTCATCAGTCAAACCGATCGTGTGTACGGGGCTTTACTGTATCTCTTTAGTTGTCTCTGAAGTATAGACCAGTGTTGCCAACCTCCCGCAGCATTTTTTACTGACAAAATGTGTAAAACTTACTGGCGGAGCACATTTTTTACTGACAACCTGAAAAAAAACAGAAGTCCTATTAAAAACTAAAGCCTTGTACACACGGTCAGATTATTGGACGAATTTCTGTCAGTTTTTTGTTGGATGCCACTCACAATCAGAAAATTCTCTGATGACAGAATTCAACGTCCGAAGTGACGTAATGTGTTAAATTGTTTTGTATGTTTTCTTTCATTTCTGAGCATACCTAGTCTTGCTCTTCAGAAAACCGTACTAATGAACAGAAAATCGGACGTTGTGGTCAGATCAGACAAAAATTTTGCCAAGCCTGTACATCCAGTTTTTGTCTGACAAAAATTTGTAATCGGCTGTCAAAAGCAGCATACTAGCGATTAGAAAATCGTCAGATCGTTCATCGGACGAAGTTTATCTTTAGATTTTCTGACCATTTGTACGGGCCTTAAGACACCTTTTCAGATCTCCATAGACATGGATCCTAAACACCGTATACAGGGGGTCCCCGACTTACGAACTGCTTAGGGACTTCAGGTTTGTTCTGAAGTCGTAAATGTTCGTAAGTCGGAACCGCATGCGCAGAATGGCAATTACGTAATTTTCCCACATTACGTCTGTAGCGGGTATACACTTTTCTGTGTATTTAAAACTGGCAGAGACACCAGTGATGTGCAGTTCCCTGCAGCCCAGCGGGTGGCGCTGTCGCCTTGGGCTGGGGTTGAACCATTGCTGTGTGCCGGGCTCCCTTTTTGTCCTCCCTCGGCAGCAGTATGGTTGGGCGGGGAACCCGCCATGCTTGCTGGGAGAGGGTATAAAGGGGCCGGCCATCTTGGTCACAGGGTCGAGTCCCGGGCACCTTCAGCCTGTGGGCGGTGGTTCGTGTCGGTCCTCTAGGCGGCCTAGGCCTAGAGGGTGTTCAGAGGTCGTGTTCCATCCCAGGCACCTTTAGCCTGGGTTGAGGTACTCGGATGGAGGTCTGGAGCTCAGTGCCCAACACTGAGTTCCGCGAGGGAAGGAGATCCTAGGGGACCCTGGGAGTGGGTACCCGAATCCGGAGGGCGTAATGGACCGGTGGGAGATACTTGCTTGAAGACCTGGTGCAGCATATTGCCGGTGACAGGTGAGCCTTCCATCGGAGACAGTGTTGCCAACCGTACGTAGATTTACGTACGGCACGTGAATTTAACCCCCTTTTCGGGGTGTACGTTAATGTCCGCTATAAGCACCGGCGCCCATAAAAAAGATGGCCACGAGCCGGCCATACAACTGCGCATGTGCCGTTCCGAAGCCGGCCGAGCGCAGGAAAACTTGTTCACGCTCGGCCAGGTGGCGCACGCGCAGTAACATGATGGCGCCACTGGCGCCATTTTTGAATACACCGGCGTGATCACAGCGGCTGGCGCGAGCCGCGCGACTCGAGTCCTGCAGTGAGCACTCATCATCATCATAGGTGCCAGTGGAGGAGTGAGCAGAGCACTGACAGGGTGGAGGATAGACTGACTCGAGGTGAGTGAAACTGGGGGGGGGGTCAGTGAGTGAACCTGGAGCGTGAAGCCGTGCCAATGGTGCCATGCAGGGGACACAGAGACTGATGTGCTCTCTGTCCACCATATTACTTCTCAAAATCATCAGTGTGCTATAGTGATGAGCCGAACACCCCCGGGTTCGGTTCGCACCAGAACCCGCGAACGGACCGAAAGTTCGCACGAACATTAGAACCCTATTAAATACAATGGATGCGAACGTTCGGATTCTAAAGTGCTAATTATAACGACTATTATCCATGTTATTGTCCGAAACAGAGTTTGGGAACCCGGCTTCTGCACCAGGGGACATGTATCAATGCAAAAAGAAGTTTTAAAAACGGACGTTTTCCGGGAGCAGTCATTTTAATGATGCATAAAGTGAAAAAAAAAAGTCAAATATTCCTTTAAATATTGTACCTGGGGGGTGTCTAAAGTATGCCTGTGAAGTGCCACGTGTTTCCCGTGTTTAGAACTGTCCCTGCACAAAATTACATTTCTAAAGGAAAAAAAAGCCATTTAAAACTGCTTGCGGCTTTAATGTAATGTCTGGTCCCGGTAATATGGATGAAAATCTTTAGGAAAAATGGCATAGCTACCCCATCAACCCCCCCCCCCCCACCCCAGCCCATTACCAGCCCCTTTGGGTCTTGTATGGATATTAAGGGGAACCCCACACACAAAATAAAAAAGCCCCTATATACTCTGAACAGCCGTATACAGGCGGTGCATACAAGACAGGGACTGTAGGTTTGTTCTTATGTAGAATCTGTTTATAATTTTGAACAGCTGCATTGTTTAATTGGAGCTCCATGGCAAATTCCTTTTTTTTAGCTTTTTGTAAAACATAGGGAACGGTTATCACCCCTGTCACATTTTTTTTGCTGTCTGTGCCCCTGTTCAGAACATTTCACCTCACTTTGCGTCCCAATGACAACTGTTTTTGAAATGTGGTGTTTTTATTGAAACAAGGATTGGTGATAAAGCATCAGTAGAGAGGAGACACCTTTCTCCCATATTAATTCTTACAGGAGAGAATTTTCCTTCCAAGGGGTAGATTTCCTCTCACTTCCTGTTGTCTTCTTCCGTTTGCAAGTAGTAGTAGTTTGTAAGTTGGATGTTTGAAAGTAGGGACCTTCCGTATATACTCTGCAGAAATTGGCCTCTTAGGTGTTGGTGTTGGCACAACACTGAAAGCACTCACAGTTATTCTTGGTGGGTGCTGGAACGCCCTGCTGTCAAGTATAATATCAGGAATTGTAATAACATATAATTGTTGATCAGTGGTAGTAAACATTGGGCCTTTGATGGTGGTGCTGGTGCCACAACACTGTAAGGCCTGACAGTTACTCTTGGTGGGCACAGCAATGGTCCCTGCTGTGAATTATTAGATCAATAATTATAATTGCATGCCCCTGTTGAACAGGGGCTGAAAAATTGGGCCTTTGGTGGTGGTGGTGGTGGTGATGGTGGTGCTGGTGCCACAACACTGTAAGGCCTGACAGTTACTCTTGGTGGGCGCAGCAATGCTCCCTGCTGTGAATTATTAGATTAATAATTATAATTGCATGCCCCTGTTGAACAGGGGCTGAAAAATTGGGCCTTTGGTGGTGGTGGTGGTGGTGGTGATGGTGGTGCTGGTGCCACAACACTGTAAGGCCTGACAGTTACTCTTGGTGGGCGCAGCAATGCTCCCTGCTGTGAATTATTAGATCAATAATTATAATTGCATGCCCCTGTTGAACAGGGGCTGAAAAATTGGGCCTTTGGTGGTGGTGATGGTGGTGGTGGTGCCACAACACTGTAAGGCCTGACAGTTACTCTTGGTGGGCGCAGCAATGCTCCCTGCTGTGAATTATTAGATCAATAATTATAATTGCATGCCCCTGTTGAACAGGGGCTGAAAAATTGGGCCTTTGGTGGTGGTGATGGTGGTGCTGGTGCCACAACACTGTAAGGCCTGACAGTTACTCTTGGTGGGCGCAGCAATGGGCCCTGCTGTGAATTATTAGATCAATAATTATAATTGCATGCCCCTGTTGAACAGGGGCTGAAAAATTGGGCCTTAGGCACTGGTGGCACAACACTGCAACCCCTCACAGATACTATACTTGGAGCACAGCAATGAGGCCTGTTGCAAAGTATTGCATCAAAAATTTTAATTACACGCCCCTGTTAAACAGGGGCTGAAAAATTGGGCCTTAGCCACTGGTGGCGTCACCCATAAACCAAAATGATCTTCCAAGCTATCATCGTTAATCGTATCATTGAGGAGGAGGAGGAGGATAGCCAGTCAACATAACAGCACAGGCACTCAGCATCAGCATCAGTCTTGAAGGGATGTGACATTTTAAAATCAATTAGTCTGTTATATCAGCATCTGGTGTGTGGTAGCTGGTGGTGATCCAAGACTGGTTCATCTTGATGAAAGTCAGTCGATCAACCGAGTCGGTGGACAGGCGCACCCTGTGATCCGTGACAAATCCTCCAGCAGCACTGAATGTGCGTTCTGAAAGAACGCTGGATGCAGGACAGGCCAGTAGCTCAATTGCATACTGTGCAAGCTCTGGCCAGTGATCCATCCTCAAGACCCAGTAAGCCAGAGGATTTTCGGTGGGGAAGGGGTCCAAGTCTGACCTTGCCCCTAGGTATTCCTGGACCATGTATATCAGACGCTGGCGATGGTTGCTGGAACCGATCATACTTTGGGGCTGCGGACTAAAGAATTGTCTGAACGCATCGGTCAGACGGCCACCTTCCCCACCGCTCCTTCTTTGACTGCCCGAAGCCTCAGCAACTCGTTGTCCAGGACCAGGAGTTTGTAACCTCCCAGTCTCTGGGAACGCGTTGCACAGACCTTTCTGCAAGGCCTCCCGGAGTTGTCTCATCCTCTGCTCCCTCTGCGACGGTACGATAAGGTCCGCAACCTTACCCTTGTACCGTGGATCAAGGAGAGTGGCCAGCCAGTAATGGTCCCTCTCCTTGATCCGAAGAATACGAGGATCCTTCCGCAGACTTTGCAGGATCAGGGAGGCCATGCAGCGTAGGTTAGCTGAGGCATTCAGTCCGGAGTCCTCTGGGTCACTAAGGACGACATGGTCCGCAGCCACCTCCTCCCAGCCACGTACAAGTCCACTGGTTTCTTGGGACTGTAAATCATCCCTAAAAGACTGCTTCTGATGATGCTGAGTGCCAGCCTCCACCTCCATGCTGACACAATCCTCCTCCTCCTCCTCCTCCTCCTCGATGGGTGGGACAGAAGGAACACTGTCTGGGTAAAGGGGGCCTTGAGAGGCAAGGAAGTCCTCCTCTTCCTGCCTCTGTTCTGCCTCAAGTGCCCTGTCCATTATTCCACGCAGCGTGTGCTCCAACAGGTGGACAAGAGGTACAGTGTCACTGATGCATGCACTGTCACTGCTCACCATCCTCGTGGCCTCCTCAAATGGTGCCAGGACAGTGCATGCATCCCTGATCATGCCCCACTGGCGTGGTGAAAAAAACCCGAGCTCCCCTGACCCTGTCCTGGTGCCGTAGTCGCACAGGTACTCATTGATGGCCCTCTGCTGCGTGTGCAGCCGCTGCAGCATGGCCAACGTTGAGTTCCACCTGGTGGGCATGTCACATATAAGGCGGTTCTTGGGCAGGTTCAACTCCTTTTGAAGCTCAGCCAGGCGAGCACTGGCATTATAAGATCTGCGGAAATGCACACAGACTTTCCTGGCCTGCCTCAGGACATCCTGTAAGCCCGGGTACCTGCCCAAGAACCGCTGCACCACCAGGTTAAGGACGTGAGCCATACAGGGCACATGGGTCAGTTGTCCCTGTCGGAGGGCGGAGAGGAGGTTGGTGCCATTGTCGCAAACCACCATTCCTGGCTTAAGCTGGCGTGGTGTCAACCACCTCTCGGCCTGCCCCTGCAGAGCAGACAGGACCTCTGCCCCAGTGTGGCTCCTGTCCCCCAAACACACCAGCGCAAGCATGGCATGGCATCTTTTTGCCTGCGTACTTGCGTAGCCCCTTGAACGCCTACGGAGCACCGCTGGTTCATAGGACAAACCACAGGAAGAGGCCATGGAGGAAGAAGAAGAGGAGGGGGTGGAGGAGAGAGGTGTGTCACAACCAGTAGTAGCATTTTGGAGGCATGGCGGTGGAACAACCTCCAACACTACTGCACCTTGTCCTGCATCCTTCCCAGCTGCCAAAAGAGTGACCCAATGGGCCGTGAAAGAAAGGTAACGTCCCTGTCCATGCCTGCTGGACCATGAGTCAGCGGTAATATGCACCTTACCGCTGACCGCCCTGTCCAGCGAGGCCAAGACATTGCCTTCCACATGCCTGTAGAGAGCCGGAATAGCCTTCCGTGCGAAAAAGTGTCGTTTGGGAACCTGCCACTGAGGAACCGCACATTGCACAAACTCACGGAAGGGGGCCGAGTCTACCAACTGAAAAGGCAGCAGTTGAAGCGCTAGCAATTTAGCCAAGCTAGCATTCAACCGCTGGGCATGTGGATGGCTGGGAGTGAACTTCTTTCGACGGTCCAGCAGCTGGGGCAGGGAGAATCGGACGTTGGTGTACTGCTAGCAGAGTGCCCGCAAGTACTTGCCTGTGACACACCTAATTCTACACCTTCATTCCTCTCAGAGCAGGTTTCAGAGAGGAGTGAAGGTATAGTGGGGTTGGAGATCCCAGCTGATGCGGTGCAAGAAGATGTCAGCTTTGTTCTTTGGTGTGGGTCTTTAAGGTAGGCTTGCCAACGAGCTGCATGGCAGGTCAACATATGTCTGATCAAGCATGTGGTGCCCAAGCGGCTGATGTTTTGGCCACGCGATATACGCTTGAGACATATGTTGCAAACAGCAGCTGTGCGATCTGATGCACTCGCCTCAAAAAAGGCCCACACCAAAGAACTTTTTGAATGACGGGCAGAGGCAGCGCCCTGCACAGGCGGAGCTCTGCGGTGTGATTCCGTCGGTGTGCTGCCCATACGCTGGCCACTCAAGGGCATCCTGCCTCGTTGGAGATGTGCCTCCTCCTCATCCTCCTCCTCCTCCTCTCTCCTATTAGGCACCCACGTGGAGTCAGTGACCTCATCATCCCCTCCCTCCTCATCACTGGAGCCAATCTGGCAGTATGCTGCAGCTGCTGGAGCATGACTGCCAGATTGGTGTCCTTCTTGAGCATCCCCTCTCTCTGCTCTCACGCTGCTGCCTTCCTCTAGCTGGGTATCATCATCAGATCCTTCCAAACGCTGGGCATCCTCCTGGAGCATGTACCCAACACTGTGCTCAAACAGTTCGGGGGACTCCTCAGGAGGAGGGCATGGTGGGTCTAGGGAAGGATTGACTAATGAAGATAATGATACCAGAGAAGAGGACACTTTGGCAGCTGCTTTGCCAGTACCCTGAGCCTGGATGAGAGAGGATGAGGAGGATGAGGTGGGCTTGGTCATCCACTCTACCAAGTCTTCGGCATGATGTGGCTCAACATGTCCAGCTGCCGAAAACAAGGACAAGCGTGTCCCATGGCCATGTGCTGATGACAATGCACCGCGTACACGACCAGCACTGTTGCTCCCAGACACAGAGCCTGCTTGCCCTCTTTTTTTGCCTCCTGACTGTCTGCCTCTCCTTGGTTGCCTTCCAGACATTTTAATGGATGGCCTGCAGGGAGATGGGAAAAACAGCAATAAGGGCTACCTTCAGGTGTATATTGTGCAGGAGGCTTAGCAACAATGACACTGACACTGTCCCCTGCCTATCCTTCTCTGTCCCTAAACACAAGGATTGAAAATATGGTTCAGCAAAAAAGTTTTAGAACAGAATAGCACACTGACACTTTCCCTCACTGTCCTACTCTGTCCCTCCCTACAAACAAGATTTAGCACAGAATAGCACACTGATAATTTCTACGAGTGTCCTTCTCTGTCCCTAAACTCAAGGATTGAAAATATGGAACAGCAAAATTGGTTTAGAACAGAATAGCACACTGTCAGTTTCACTCACTGTACCTCTCTGTCCCTCAACTCAAGGATTGAAAATATGGAACAGCAAAATTGGTTTAGAACAGAATAGCACACTGTCAGTTTCACTCACTGTACCTCTCTGTCCCTCAACTCAAGGATTGAAAATATGGTTTAGCAAAATAGTTTTAGAACAGAATAGCACACTGACACTTTCCCTCACTGTCCTACTCTGTCCCTCCCTACAAACAAGATTTAGCACAGAATAGCACACTGATAATTTCTACGAGTGTCCTTCTCTGTCCCTAAACTCAAGGATTGAAAATATGGAACAGCAAAATTGGTTTAGAACAGAATAGCACACTGTCAGTTTCACTCACTGTACCTCTCTGTCCCTCAACTCAAGGATTGAAAATATGGAACAGCAAAATTGGTTTAGAACAGAATAGCACACTGTCAGTTTCACTCACTGTACCTCTCTGTCCCTCAACTCAAGGATTGAAAATATGGAACAGCAAAATTGGTTTAGAACAGAATAGTACACTGTCAGTTTCACTCACTGTACCTCTCTGTTCCTCAACTCAAGGATTGAAAATATGGTTCAGCAAAATAGTTTTAGAACAGAATAGCACACTGACACTTTCCCTCACTGTCCTACTCTGTCCCTCCCTACAAACAAGATTTAGCACAGAATAGCACACTGATAATTTCTACGAGTGTCCTTCTCTGTCCCTAAACTCAAGGATTGAAAATATGGAACAGCAAAATTGGTTTAGAACAGAATAGCACACTGTCAGTTTCACTCACTGTACCTCTCTGTCCCTCAACTCAAGGATTGAAAATATGGTTCAGCAAAATAGTTTTAGAACAGAATAGCACACTGACACTTTTCCTCACTGTCCTACTCTGTCCCTCCCTACAAACAAGATTTAGCACAGAATAGCACACTGATAATTTCTACGAGTGTCCTTCTCTGTCCCTAAACTCAAGGATTGAAAATATGGAACAGCAAAATTGGTTTAGAACAGAATAGCACACTGTCAGTTTCACTCACTGTACCTCTCTGTCCCTCAACTCAAGGATTGAAAATATGGTTCAGCAAAATAGTTTTAGAACAGAATAGCACACTGACACTTTCCCTCACTGTACCTCTCTGTCCCTAAACTCAAGGATTGAAAATATGGTTCAGCAAAATAGTTTTAGAACAGAATAGCACACTGACACTTTCCCTCACTGTACCTCTCTGTCCCTACAAACAAGGATTAGCACAGAATAGCACACTGTCACTGACACTCTCCCTACCTATCCTTATTTGTCCCTAAACACAAGGAATCCAGGAATAGTAAAGGAAAAATAATGACACTGTCCCTGCCTATGCTTCTCTTTCCCTGCTCCGGAACACACTACACAAGGCCGCACAGTGCTGGCCTGACCTGTGGAGAGGTGAAAGGGGCACAGGAGGAGGACACAGCACACTGATGATGTGGAGAAGTAATATGGTGGTGGACAGAGGAGGAGGCTACTGTGAGGGGGTGAGGAGGGCACCGTCATGTCCACAGAGTGTCTCCACCGGCACCTCCTGTAGTATGTCCGCAGTCTCTCCAGTGTCCACCTCCTGTAGTATGTCCGCAGTCTCTCCAGTGTCCACCTCCTGTAGTATGTCCACAGTCTCTCCAGTGTCCACCTCCTGTAGTATGTCCGCAGTCTCTCCAGTGTCCACCTCCTGTAGTATGTCCGCAGTCTCTCCAGTGTCCACCTCCTGTAGTGTGTCCGCAGTCTCTCCAGTGTCCACCTCCTGTAGTGTGTCCGCAGCCTCTGTCCACCTCCTGTAGTGTGTCCACAGCCTCTGTCCACCTCCTGTAGTGTGTCCACAGCCTCTGTCCACCTCCTGTAGAGTGTCCACAGCCTCTGTCCACCTCCTGTAGAGTGTCCGCAGCCTCTGTCCACCTCCTGTAGTGTGTCCGCAGCCTCTGTCCACTTCCTGTAGTGTGTCCGCAGCCTCTGTCCACCTCCTGTAGTGTGTCCGCAGCCCCTGTCCACCTCCTGTAGTGTGTCCGCAGCCCCTGTCCACCTCCTGTAGTGTGTCTGCAGTCTCTGTCCACTTCCTGTATCGTGTCTGCAGTCTCTGTCCACTTCCTGTATCGTGTCCGCAGCCTCTGACCATCTCTTGTCATGTCTACAGTCTCTGAAGGGATCCTAGAAAGGAGTCAAGAGTGGGAGTGCCGCGGGGATGGGGCTTACGGCCCAGGAAGAAACAGACGTGTGGACTGGGGAGAGGAGATCAGAGCCACCAAGCTGGAGCCGTCTGACTGAGCCCCACACTGTGCACCTGAGAGGAGGTCAGTGACAGTGACGCCAGGCCATTCTGAGGGGGGGGTCACTGATGTAAGGAGGTGAATGAATACAATAATGTAAGGGGGCACTGATATAAAGGTTTCCCCCTTATATTTGTACCCCCCCTTACCTTAGTGCATTCACTCTGTGGAAGGTGGTCTCTATTCACCAGAGCCCCCCTCCACATCAGAGTTCCCCCTTACATCATGATCTGCAGCGTTCCTCTTTACATAAGAGTTCCCTTGCACTGTAAGGGGGCATCCTGCAGACTCTGATGTAAGAGGGAACTCTGTGCTGGCTGGGTTATAGTAACCTAACCTTCATGTAAATTGAGAAATATGTTTTTTTACTTTTGTTAAACTTAAACACATTGATATTAGCATTAGCTGTGTGTTTATAGTTGAAATATTGACATTTGCACTGTTTAGCACTAAAAACAGTAATTTTAAGTACTTTTTTGCAGCGTTAGTAAAAAATGCGGCTCTGCCAGTAATCTTCATTATTTTTGCCAGTAAGAAATTGGTGCCATACAGAAGTTTTGGCATCCTTGCCAGTAAATTTCACTTCAGGGGGTTGGCAACACTGATCGGAGACCGCCTGGAAGGAAATCCCCCTTCGCTCGGAGACCGTAACCCACTTTCAGGAAGGAAAGTGGAGAGTTCATTGTGCCTGGGCCTACTTGCATCCACACCCCCCTTGTCTGTTCTGTTCGTTGAGGGAGTCCAACTGTCTGTGCATTACTCTGTTATTGGAAGAATAAAGGAGTGTTGGACTTTAGTGGTGTGGGGCTCATTTACTGGCAGACACTGTTCGAGAAAACCAGGAGGAGGTCTCCGGATGCAGAACACTGACCCGAAGGTAAAAGAGGATTGTCTCTCACTGCACATACTCTGCAGGGGGACTTGGCGTGGTGACCCCGCACTCTCTCCTTCAGAGTACCCCTAGACGAGCGCCAGAGCAAGAAGACTAGAGAGGAGAGGGTGGAGGCCGCTACACGTCGAATGGGCGCACATGCGCAGAACGGGAGATACAATGTTTTCTGATGTTTTTCGATGTTTTCCGAATGTGCCCGCCGTCGAAAATGGCCGCGCATGTGCAGAAAGGCAAATACGGTCCCGTTCGTAAGTAGGAGTTGTTCGTAAGTCAGGGGTTCGTACTAGGTTTGTTTGATACTATAATACCAGATAGGTATGTTAGAGAGGCCGCATCCAGAGCAATGTTTCAGGCTCAAGGGTGAGCTGATGGAGGCATCGTTGCCACGTTACAATTTATGTCTACTCGTGGGATCGTGAGATCTGGATAGACACATATTATCTATGCCTGTTTTACCAGTGTCAGGAGACACTTAAAGCAGAGTTCCTACTAAAAAAAAAAACATTTTTTTTTAAATATAGTTTTTACAATACTATTAGTTAAAAAACTCACGTATTGCGCTTCGATCGCCGCTCGATTGACTTAGAATCTTCTGTCCCTGGCATGTTCCATTTTGCTTGTGGGCATGTGAAGCCCACAAGTACTATCTTCCAGGTTTCAGTGCAGCTGAGCAACCAGCATGCACCGCCTGTTCTCGCTTATGCGCAGTCTGTATGGCTCGCAGTGCCGTACACTGCCGACATTGCCATCACAACGGGCGTCGTCGTCGGAAGTGCCCGCCCTGTTGTGATGGCAACAAAGTTAAATTAAATCACTCAGAGACGGAAGAGAGCACATTCTAGGGAGAGAGCAGTGCTGCTTCCAGCTTCGCAATATCGCGAGAACGAGCGGCGGCCATCCACACTGACTCCTGGGAATTATGGCACATAGTTCCCAGGAGACAGTGCGCTGCCGGATATGACGGCCATACCCGCGGGTGGCAGAGACCGGAAACGCCACTGAAAACTCTCCTACACAGGTAACCCTTAAAATTGGATGGTTTTTCTGACGGAATTCCGCTCAAGCTTGGCTTGCATACACACGGTCACACAAAAGTTCTCTGAACTTTCGACCGTCAAGAACTCTGTGACGTACAACACTACGACGAGCCCAGAAAATGAAGTTCAATGCTTCCAAGCATGAGTCGAATTGTTTCCGAACATGCGTCAGAATTTTGCGCGTCAGAATTGCTACAGACGATCGGAATTTCCGATCAGAATTTCCGATCAGAATTTTTTCCGTCTGAAAAATTGAGAACCTGCTCTCAATATTTTGCTGGTGGAAATTCCGACACATACATACACACGGTCGGAATTTCCAACCAAAAGCTTACATCGGACTTTTTCTGGCGGAAATTCCAACCATGAGGAAAATAAAAAATAAAAAATTCCATTGGACAATGATTTGATTGCTAGAATGCTATTAATGTAAAGTTGAAAAATTGTGTGGAACTCCGCCAGAGGCGGCTCTAGGCTTTGTGAGGCCTTAAGCAAAACTTAGACACGGGGGTCCCACCATGGCCATAATGGGTAACAAATTTCAAGCAGAGGCAAAAATTAGGCGGCCGCGAGGCCCCTGTGAGTGCGAGGCCTTAGGCGACCGCCTAATTTGCCTAATTAAAGAGCCGCCTCTAAACTCCGCTTTAAATGTGAGTGCTATGTGGTTTAAATGAAACAAGAAAACTTTTTTAAAGGATTTTATGCTATGCTTTCTTTATTTTCCGATCACACCTCTCTGGAGAGATTGATCATACACTGTGGAGGAGAGTCGGGAGTGGATATCTTTTTTTTTTTTTCACAAGAAATTATATCTTTTGAGCCCTTGCAGACCATTACACTGTGAATGAGAAAATAAATTGCCCGCTGGAGGTCCGGATTGACTGCTACTGAGGAGATCTGATATCATTATCTACCACAGATCTGCAGAGTATTGCAGTACTGCTAAGGGAATAAGCAACTAGCATTGTTTAGTCATTAAAGCGGAGTTCCATCCAAAAATGGAACTTCCACTTTTGGTAATCCCCCCCCCCTCCGGTGTCACATTTGGCACCTTTCAGGGGGGAGGAGGGAGCAGATACCTGTCAAAGTCTTCACCGCTTGGTTCCCTTACCATGAATGGCGGCAGCAGCAGCACCCAGAAGTCGATTTGAAGATCGGCTTCAGGTGCCGACATCGTGGGATCCCTGGACAGGTAAATGTCCTTATATTAAAAGTCAGCAGCTACAGTATTTGTAGCTGCTGACTTTAAAAAAAAATTCCGCCGGCGCAACTCCGCTTTAAGGCTGCATTCACACCTGAGCGTTTTCAGCCGGTAAAACGCTAGAAAAAACACCCAACAAGCAAAATCCCATTTATTTCAATAGCCCCTGTTCACATCTGAGCTTGTTGTCACCTGAAGCAAAATGCCTAAAGCTCAAATACAGGAGCTTTTTTTTTGCAGATTACAGGTGTTTTTTGCTTTTTACATTGGTGACCTTTTGACCTGTAAAAAAATTGCACAACTTTCTGCCTGAAAACAAAGTGTGATCAGAGCCTGACCGACAGGTGTAAAAAAAACAGATTTTTACAAGTTGTCAGTAAATTTACTGACGGTTGACAACCCTGCTATAGACCTCAAAAAAATTAACTATTTACCTACCAAAAGTGTTTCAATACATTAAACATTTTTATTCCAGATTCCAGTCTGTATAACTTAAACAGTTTGGGTGAAAAAAGCACTCAATCAAATTTTGCATATTAATTCCTCATAGTCTGCATAATTAGAGGCATGCCAGTTGCTTCAGGCAGTGGTGGCCGCTCCATAAGGGGTGCAGGGGCCACCCCCCAATCCATGTGTCCGGCCCCCTAATCTACATGCAGGGCGCCGGTGTTTGCCTACCGCGAGGGGAGTTGGTGGCGGGTCATCACTGCCATCTGTCTCCCGCGGGTGGGGAGATTTGTGGCAACGTGATTGATCGCCGCCGTTTGTCTCTCCAGTGGGGGGGGGGAATGTTAGTTTGTGCCGCCCCCCCAAAATTTTGGGCTTCAGGGTGTTACTCTTTTCCATCTCAGAAAATTTTGGGGGGGGGGGTATGTCTTACCTCATAAAAATCTTGTCACTAAAATGTTCAAAATCCTAAAAATCAGCAACTAACATATGATATTGAAAATACTGCATGTGTTATGCTTAATGGTTTACCAATTTTCTCTTCAATCGTACAAATTGTCACTTCAGAAGTCACAAGCTACGTGCTTAGATATGTCCTGTACTTGTTCTTCAGTGTGGAACATCTTAACCACTATAAAGACTATCTCCGAGAGTAGTTAGATTTGTAGAGATGTAGTTGTAATTGCAGAGATAATGATCATAAAAATGTATGCAAAAAACAGCACCAGTTTTTGTTTTTACAATATATGCCAGATGACAAAACTGCCTCTTTTTTTGCATTTTGTTAAAATGATGTTGTTATTGTCATCTTCTTTTTTTTTTCTACTTTATCTTTTCTTCATTCCATATTTTCATTTCCCTTACCAGTGGTGGTCAACTTTTAGGCAGGAGCACACTATGGGGTTCATTTACTAAAACGCGATATTGCAAAATCTGGTGCAGTTCTGCATAGAAACCAATCAGCTTCCAGGTTTTTTTTTGTCAAAGCATAATTGCACAAGCTGAAGTTACTGGCTACCATGCACCAGATTTTGCACTCTCCCATTTTAGTAAATCTCCCCTTATGTCTCGTTGTTGTACCGCATTGTGTATGTATTATGCCGCGTACACACGATCGGAAATTACGACAAGAAAAGTCCGATGTGAGCTTTTGGCCGGAAATTCTGACCGTGTGTATGCTCCATCGGACTTTTCCTGTCGGAATTTCCGCCAGCAAAAATTTGAGAGCTGGTTCTCAAATTTACAGATGGAAAAAATTCCAATCGGAAATACCGATGATCTGTAGCAATTCTGACGCATGCTCGGAAGCATTGAACTTAATTTTCTCGGCTCGTTGTAGTGTTGTACGTCACCGCGTTCTTGATGGTCGAAAGTTCAGAGAACTTTTGTGTGACCGTGTGTATGCAAGCCAAGCTTGAGCGGAATTCCGTCAGAAAAACAATCCAAGGTTTTTCAAGATGGAAAATCTGATTGTGTGTACGCGGCACTAGTGAGCTTTGTGTAAACGCTGCCCAGGGAGGTTAGGGAAAGCATAAGGATGCTAGCCCCCGGGTGTTCATGGTCCTGCCCCTTTTTGGTGGCCCATAAATACAAGCAAAATTAACCTTTGAAGGAGTTGAGACTTCCTCATGGAAGCTGTGCTGAAAGATGTAACACCTCTAGGAACATATGGCCACTCTCTTGGGGAACCTAGTCAAGGTACAGGAACCAGAACATGGACAATAGACAAGGACTCTACCTTGCTTAGATGTAGAACATGGGCAGCCTGAGTTAGAAATAACCTGGAACTGTGTCAGCAATGAACTGTGAAAGACTGTACTTGCAACTTTTTAGTAAAAGTCATTAAGCTCCTAAATGCCTGGTTTGAAGTTTTTTAACAGTGGTGCATGTAAGGTAGGTGTATCAAAAGTACAGGACTTACATGTTGGGATGTGTACAAGTGGAAAATGCCGCAAGTGGAAGATTTGATTGCCGTTGCTACGAATAACCGGTAGTGTGTTTGGTGCGTAAGCTTCCAGACAGCATGTGTACAGTGTGACTAGCAAGGATGACAGTGTGCTCTGGTAGTGAGGGGGTGACTGAATGTGAACTCCTTCCTAGCAGCTGGTGCCCCTGTGTATCCTGGACTGGACCCGCATCATGGAGCCCCTATGTTTCTAGCTGTATGTCACGAGGGGGAAAACGTGTGAAGATGATCCTCAAGAGCTGGCTTGATTCTAGTAGCATACCACTGGGAGGTGGCATCAAAGCTGGCATGGAGAGAGGAATACAGGCTCCATGGTATCCCTTTAAAAGTGCTGCACCGTATAGGGAAGACAGTATACTGTTAGTCAAGTTTAGCTTTGCTGTTAAGTGGATGAGCCATGAAGAATTAATTATGCCATGACATGTGCTCGCTTCTAAGTTAGAGTGCCCCCCTAATGCCTTTAAAACCATGGCCTCCGCCGGAACTGTCGGGCATTAGCGAGTGAAGTTTCTGGAGTTCCCTTTTAGGACGCCTTAAGCCCCGCCCTACAAACTTTCTTGATATAGGGTCCTCAGGTGCAGCTCCTGAGATCTCCCAGGGGCCACACCTATTATTCAGTGAATGTAAAGCTACAGAAAACTCAGACTGCAGACAAGCTATAGAAGTTGTTTAAAACTGGGGACATGCTTCAAGAAACAGTCATGGATTTGATACACAGTACATAAGATTGTAGAAAAAAAAATACCATTACAACCCCTCAACATAGCCCCTTTTGCTTCCATATTTCTGCTCCTTACATCTCCCTTAGGCTCAATGCACACTGGGGGTTTATCCCTGGTGCATGGGGCTCTGGCGTTTAGCTGCAGACGGCCTTTCTTTGAGAGGCTGCCAGATGCTGTGGCTGGACGACGAATGGGGTGGTACTTAGACTTCTTGCGTTCCAGGCATTTATCCCTGGGCGCATGCTGCCCTTAATGTCCATAACACTCAGTTTCTGCTTCCATCCATAGCAGCTGTCAGCCTCTCATAAGTTAACAGACTGCATGTAGCAGGGCTGGACGGTGCACCTGTGCCCTCCCCCTGCAGTTAAATTTTAGAACCCCATGCATGGGACTTGACCAATGTAGCTCAGATGTCCCCAACCTTCTTTGAAGTCTGCCTGACCATTAGTACTCAGCCTACTCCTTAACATTACCTAAATTAATGAGACCACACCTGAAATGGAGTACAAATGGTCATAGCAGCCTTTTATTAACAAAACAACTTACCGTATATACTTGAGTATAAGACGAGTTTTTCAGCACATTTTTTGTGCTGAAAATGCCCCCCTCAGCTTATACTCGAGTCACCTTTTTGCGCCTGATCTCCCGGAATTTGGAGACCTGGTACACATGTAGCCCCACTCCTCCTCTACAAGTGTGCAAAGTATGTTGTCCGGGGGACCTACGGCCGGGGAGCACCGATTTTTTAAAGCCGGGCACCACTTCCATATACTCCCATGTTAAACGGTAATTTCTCCTGTGATTTTGGGGACCCGGAAACCAGCCGGTTGTAGGTCCCTTGGACCCGAAACTTGGCACACATATAGCCCTATTTCTCTGCTACAAGTGTGCAAAGTTTGTCATCTAAGGGACCTATGGCCAGGGAGCACCGATTTTTCAAAGCCGGGCACCCCTTCCATAGACTCCCATGTTAAACGTCAGTCTAGTCATGGACACAGTGAGGCATGGGCACAGTGAAGCATGGGCACAGTGAGGCATGGGCACAGTGAGGCATGAGCACAGTGAGGCATGAGCACAGTGAAGCATGGGCACAGTGAGGCATGGGCACAGTGAGGCATGGGCACAGTGAAGCATGGGCACAGTGAGGCATGGGCACACTGAGGCATGCACATGGACACGAGGCACAGTGAGGCATGCACATGGACACCCTAGGCTTATACTCGAGTCAATAAGTTTTCCCAGTTTTTTTGTGGTAAAATTTGGTGCCTCGGCTTATATTCGGGTCGGCTTATACTCGAGTATATACGGTATTTAAATAACATTCTTTTCATTTTAACATCTGAACAAACAAAATCACAATCCTCAGTCTGTTGATCTTTTCACAGCACCCAGAATTCCAACCTATTCCACTTATACACTGCACTACATTTTCCATAATAGGCCTCCACCCATGACACACCAGCTTGGAGACAACCCACTACCTGCAGTGCAACCATTACCATATTTCAGCTAACCTAGTTAACTGGAATCCACCAGAGGGGCACATACCACCGATGAGTCCCCAACACTTCCATCTCTAAAGCATTTTTTTACACCGTCAAAAGACCAACCACCGCCACCTGATCAGCTGTCATGACTTCACACGTGGCACATCCTGCACCTGCAAAGAAAGAAAAACAGACAAACAACACAGGGAGGATGGATGGGAACTGCCTGCTTTGTCACCTGTCCCTCCACTAATGCCTGGGAGATCCCGCCTCCTCCTTCCATAAACTAAAAAAAAAACTGCCCATCCTGTTGCCCCCGGCCAATCCTCCTCTCCCCTTTTCTCCACCTACATTTCCTTAACCTGATAGTTGCCTATCCTTCTCACCCTGTTATGCTGGCCCTTCACTATCATTTCTTTCGCTCCGGGCCTTACTAAACGCCTAGAATGTATGAGACCTGAATAATTACTTTTCTCACATTTGATATTCTTCAGCAAGATCCTTTACAGAGGGAAAAAACATAAAGAGAGGGAGAGCAAAGAAAAAAGTAAGAGAGCAAAAGTAAAAGTAAAAGCAAAACAAAAGTTTCCTGACAGACTTCTATGGCAGCATAGGTTTGGGTAACCCCGCTCTCGCTCCTAACCCATAGGACCCCACTCCCATAAATTTTCAGGCTGAGCCAGAGGCCACGTTTCTTTTTTTCCCCAGTCACTCATAGGAGTGTATGAAGTTTCCTACCTTTTCGAAGACGTGGTGACTGGGGTGCAGATATTGGGAGCGTCCTGTGCTGTCCAGAAGTTTCCAGGATAGCTCCAGTAGTCACCGAGTCCCCAGCTAAAAGCAGCAGGGTGGTGAATGGCACACATGCACAGAAGATTGACACCTGTAATAACCGAAGCTCTGCCAATTGACAAGCAGTGGTGCCAGGTCAGATGCCCTGCTAACTCTAAAGTGTTCCCAGCATTTTGGTGTGCCTTCCTCTGGGATCTGGGTCGCCGTGCGGATGTATCGATTGCTCTGCGGAAGAGGTCCAGGATACGTATGTTTGGCTTGAAGTCAGCAGAAGGGACCAGATGCCAGCAGGATTAACCTCACTTATGTTAAAAAATAAATAGGTAACCAAAATGAAAACACATGGAGATGTCTATGCTCTGATGTACATTGTAGCATTTTTATCAAAGTTTGGTGCAGTTGCTTTCTGTCCTGAACAGATAGTTTAAGGGCCAGTTTACACCAGATGCAGTCAGTTTGTGCGCCAGAAACTGACCGGAAACTGACTGGAACTGACTGCATCTGGTGTGAACTAGAGCCATTGGAATATATGGAAAACACTGTTCATGTATTTTTAGAGCCAGTTCACTCCACAAAAATGCATTCCAGATATGGTCCGGATTGCGTTTTTTCACACCACATGCAGTTCCAGTGCGTTTTTGATACAATTTGCTAGATTCCAGTACAGTTCTGTGCAGAAAAACCACAGCACGCTCTACTTTTTTTCTGCACCGGAAACTGACTGCACTGGTGTGAACTAAAGCCATTGGAATACATTGAAAACACTGCATGCATTCTTAGTGCAGAAAAAAAAACGCACGGAACTGCATCTGATGTGAACTAGCACTAAGCAAGGTTTTTCTTTCTGTGTTGGAGGCTCTGTCTAATGAAATCACCTGTGTAGTGGTGCTCTGATGTTAAAAGTATGCAGTGGTAGTATTCCTTTAGCAATAGTTATCCCCTTATGGGTTATTTTTCTCACCCAGCAAACAAACTGTTACTTTGTCTCTCTGGACAGCTTAGGAAACTTCAGCAACTGCAGTTTGAATTGGGAAGGTTATTTAATAAATGACAGCATGGCTTGAGTAGAAATTGTACATGTTATAATATTTCTTTTCTTAACAATGTGGAGTTCTCCCTTATGCCGCGTACACATGACCGTTTTTCATGTCATGGAAAAAAACGACGTTTTTCTCAACGTGATTTTTCGTGTTTCCTCTCAAGCCTGCCTTGCATACACACGTTCGTGAAAAAAAATGCTCGAGCAAAGCGCGGTGACATACAACACGTACGACGGCACTATAAAGGGGAAGTTCCATTCGAATGGCGCCACCCTATGGGACGCTTTTGCTGATCCTCGTGTTAATAAAGTTTGGTGAGAGACGATTCGTGCTTTTCAGTCCGTTACAGCGTAACGAAAGTGCTATCACCACGAGCGCTCCCGTCTCATACTTGATTCTGAGCATGCTCTTTTTTTTTCCCCTCGTAAAAGCATACACACAACCGTTTTTCACGACGTGAAAAACAACGAGAAAAAATAGAGCAGGTTCTAATTTTTTTCGCCCATTTTTCTCGTCGAGAAAAATGCTCTGGAGCATACACACCACAGTTTTTCACAACTATTTTTTAAAATGGAATTTTTCTTGTCATGAAAAACGGTCGTGTGTACGCGGCATAAGAACTTACAGAGATTTGTTTATTTCTGCAATAAGTCCTTGTGCCTCTGCAGCCTAATACCTCTATGCCTTGTCTGCTCTATGCTGGTTATAGCTGGAGGGGGCAGTGTCTTCCTTACTGATAATGTTCCTGGATTGTCAGCCCTTCTGCAGACCTCTTAAAGTGGTTATAAACCCACTCTGACAACTTACACCTACAGGTAAGCCTAGATTAAGGCTTACCTGTAGGTGTAAGAAATATCTCCTTAACCTACACGGTTAAGGAGATATTTGCAGAAAAGACTGCACCGATGTCTACGGCGCATGAGCCTGGCGGTTTTCGAATGGGAAATCCTGGAAACATGCCGGTCCCGCACGCATGCGTGGGGATCGTGCCGGTCCCGCGTGCATGGAGTGACGTCATCGCCGCTCTGGCCAGTCACAGCGCAGAAGCGGCGAAACGCGGAAGGCGCTCAGGGGGGACATGGCGGCGGCGGGGAACGAGGAGCGCTTTGGGGGCTTCAATCTCAGGTAAGTGCCACATAATACCACATAGTATGCATAGCATACTAGCTCATTATGCCTTTCTCTTTCAGGGTTTTTTTTTTTTTTTTTAAAAGAAGGGTTTACTTCCTCTTTAAAGCTGGTGTATGGTAAGCTGACTAATGGACACTTGCTATTAAGCCTCTCCAGATCTACATGTATTATGCATACCGTAAACTGGGCCTTTGCTGCTCATGCCTTGGCTGGTAAAACCATGTATAAATTTCCTGCCTTGTTCAGGCATCCAGGAAGCAAGATGACAGTGACCAACAGGTTGCCACGGGTAGTCAAGACACCCTAAAGCAGTGGTCATCAACCCTGTCCTCAGGGCCCACTAACAGGCCAGGTTTGCAAGATAACTGAAATACATCACAGGTGATATCATTTGCTGCTCAGTGATTGCAGTATTCTAGTCTGCTTCTCCCCTAGGTAATAAATAAAACCTGGCCTGTTAGTGGGCCCTGAGGACAGGGTGGATGACTACTGCTCTAAGGAGTCTGTTACAACTCTCCCTGTGCAAGGATTCTCTACTCTGACAATGTCAAGCTTTTTCCTTGCAAGACCAGTCAACTGGCCAATTTAACCCTCTTCAAACAATTCCTAAAAGAAAGATACGGATGAGGAAGATCTTTGAGCAGGTTTTTGTACCTCCTTTTGTAAGGCTGCTAGGATGCCTAAAATGGCAGAGGTACATGCAATGAAAGTATTTTAGCACTTCCAAAGTAGTGCATTGCCTTTTTTTTACTTTGCACCCCTTGAAGAGGGGTGCAAACTGAACAGAAGGACAGAGCAGCAGAATGTCTTAGTGGTCAGCACCTTGCATTACTGGGTTGTTCAAGCAAAACCCAACCAGGACACTTCTACCTGCACTGCAGAATGTCCGATTAGGCATTTATGGGAAAGAGGTTTTCCAGCATAATGAGTCACCTGTTTTGTTGACGTGGCCTTCATCAGCTTAGCCATATGCATGGAGTTGTCATTGGAGGATGCTGTGTCCCTCAGGGGTATACTCAATCAGGATGATTGGGTGTGTCTTTGGGGGGTGTAGCATCTTCTGGTGGTAGCCTTGTGTTGGACTTGTCCCTAAGGTGTATACCTGTCTGCAGTTGCAGCCTGGGAGCCTGCCTTAACCCATGCCTCTCTTCCAATGCAATGGAAGTTGGGATGAAGAATATTAATTCTATCCTAAAGAATAATTCTGACACGTGGAACAATCTGGTCTGCATTGCAAGAATTTAAACGGACCTCTTTAAGGGCTAGCTATATCTTGATAGCAAATAGCTGGAGATGATTTTACAAGTAGAACAATCTTGTCTGCAATGCAAGAGTCTAAACAATCCCCTTAAAGGGCTAGCTTCATTTGATAGCAAATATCTGGGAATAATTCTACAAGTGGGACAATCTTGTCTGCATTGCGAGAGTCTAGCAGTCCCACTAAAGGGCTAGTGTCATTTGATCGCAAATAGCTGGGAATAATTCTACAAGTGGGACAGCCTCCTTCAAGGGTTAGCTTCATTTGATAGCAAATTACTGGGAATAATTCTACAAGTGGGACAACCTTGTCTGTATTGTGAGAGTCTAAACAGTCCCCTTCAAGGACTAGCTTCATTTGACAGCTAAGAGCTGTGTTTAGTCTGGCCTCCTGCCTCAGAGTACATGTCTGCTGAATGAAAGAGGACTGCGGTTCAAGAGTTAGTGTTTAACTCCAAGGTTTGCTCCTGCAGTTCCGGCCTGGAGTCCAGAAAGAATTGAAGAGAGAAATAGTCCCCAACCAAGTAGTCAGCAAAGAGCTCCACTTCTGGGGGAGAGGTTGCTTACTGGCCTTTTTCATATTTGTGCCACCCATACATATCTTATAGGTACCTGGTTGCTTCTCTTCTGATAGGAAAATATAGCTTTGGTGTTGGACAGTTGGACCCTCACGTCAAGCACTTCAAGCCATGTGGGTCAATCAGTCACCTTCAAGCATCTGACTGTGCCAGGAGAAATCCTTCCCTCTAGCAACAATAAGCAAGTTCTGGTGGTTTTTACCGTCTCTAGGGACGGCCATTCCAAATTACAACAGATGTGATTTTAGGAGGAGTACTATTGTTGTTCAGAGGGATGCCTATTTCCAACTCCCAGAGCTGTCTTCTGACTTACCTCTGTTTCCTACATTGAGATGTCATGCAGCTTATATGTCTGCTGGTTGGGTTCCCAAACCACTCCTCTTCCAAACAGGGATTCCTGTCAAGTATACAGAGAGAGTTCACTGAACCCTACATGAGACTGGCTGGCTTTTGTGTATCTGAGAACTTAATCCGTCACTGTTCAGGATACATCATTTTTGCGACTTAAGCATACTAGTGGTAGGATGCCGGGTAATCCTGTCTTTCCTCTCTTCACCTGTCAGCGTCTCAATACCTGCTGATCAGGACCATGGTCTCTCCCATCCCTATATTGAGATGTGCTCAATGGAAATGGCCTCCTGTCCTGAAAAGGTTTTTTTCTCCAATGTTGATCATGCACCCAGTGATTCATATCTTGCAAACAGGCAGACGAAGCCTTCGGTGATAAATCTTCTGTGATGCTGAGTTATTGCCAGTGGAACTCACCTGTCAGAAAGTTGTTTTGCCAGTAGAACTCCCCAGTTGGGAAGTTAGTTTGAACACTCTGGTTTTCTGGCCAGCTCTTTCATGCTTCCTTGACCTTTTGTCACCTGTCAGCAGGCTTTTTAGTCTGTAGTGAGGCTGAACAACATCACAGTGGTGTTTTATAAGTGGAAAGGCCTTGTTAGGCATGGTGTGTGGGATTTTAGAGGTGCTCATTGAGGATATTAGCACAGTGAAAAGATGGAAAAATAGGAAACAGATACCGTATTTATCGGCGTATAACACGCACCGGCGTATAACACGCACCCCAAGTTTAGGAGGGAATTTTAAGGAAAAAAACTTTTAGGAGGGAAATTCAAGGAAAAAAAACTTACATTTAAATGCAGCATGCAGCCTTGCCCAGTGTCCATCTGCAGCCTTGCCCAGTGTCCATCTGTCCATCTGCAGCCGTGCCCAGTGTCCATCTGTCCATCTGCAGCCTTGCCCAGTGTCCATCTGTCCATCTGCAGCCGTGCCCAGTGTCCATCTGTCCATCTGCAGCCGTGCCCAGTGTCCATCTGTCCATCTGCAGCCGTGCCCAGTGTTCATCTGTCCATCTGCAGCCTTGCCCAGTGCCTTTGCGATCGTGTCAGTCCCGGCGGTTTTTAAAATTTGGCGCCGATTTCTGTGGAGAGGAGCGAGCGGGGCCGAGTGTACTTCGGCTGGACTCGGCTCCTCTCGCAGTTACGCCCATCTCCACTGACTGCGCCGCTGACGGAGAAAGCCGAGTGTACCTAGACTCGTGTCTGCTCACAGTCACAGGCAGGACTGCGAGAGGAGCCAAGACTAGGCAAAGTACACTCTGCTTTCTCTATGTCAGCGGCACAGTCAGAGATGGGCGGGACTGCGAGAGGAGCCGAGTAAAGCCGATTGTACTTCGGCTTCGGCTCCGCTCGCTCCTCTCGCTCGTTTTCAGCAGGGGAATTCGACGGAGTATCGGCGTATAACACGCACCCACGATTTTCCCCTGATTTTAAGGGGAAAAAAGTGCGTGTTATACGCCGATAAATACGGTAGATACTTATAAAAAAATCTAAATTTAATACATGATTTACATAGTATAAAAACAAACAGGAAAGAAGATACAGCGCAGTGTATTCATTCCTTGTACGTCACAGATTAATCGTCCTACATGTTTCGCAAAAATTATGCTTCTTCAGGGACGTACGTGACTTTAATTTATCTAAAAATGAACATATATGTTTAGAGAAAATATAGAAAAACAATATAGTTACATTGTCATATTTAGTATTCATTATGAACAAATATAGGAAAGAAATTGATTCACAGTAGAGACGTGCATATAATACCTCAGGGTT
This sequence comes from Rana muscosa, assembly GCA_029206835.1. Classification (NCBI taxonomy): domain Eukaryota; kingdom Metazoa; phylum Chordata; class Amphibia; order Anura; family Ranidae; genus Rana; species Rana muscosa. Next base: position 404,121,906 of record CM055121.1, read on the forward strand.
CCCGTGGATTCTCATACAGATAAAGTGGTGACACCTGACATTAATCAGGGGGCACCAGGTAGTGGGGCTGGCATGTCTTTGCCCATATGCAGCTGTGCACATGCAAATGTGTGAGAGCCAATACAGGTGTCCTGGGTAGGGAGTAAGGCAGAATGTCAGTAAAATTGTAAGGATTTATATTTATGTGTAAAAAAGTTATTAAAAAGGAAGGTATATGTATATACGCTGTGTGGTCAACATTGACCAACAGTCAATTTATAGCGTCTAACATCAAAGAATAATAAAATAATAATTATGCTTACTTTTCTGAAAGATGCAGATCATATGACCTGGGAGCCTAGGGAGCGCCTGACAACAGGTACTTATGTTAAGTTAGTATGCACTAACAGTGGTATAATCTGTAAGCAGAGATTTTATATATACATCCATGAATGTTTCCATAAGGAGACGTTTTAAACATAAATAAAGTATATATTTATAAATAAGGAAGGTACCTGTGGTTATATGCACCAAAAAGCAGTGTCCAATGACCATGGTGTGTTGTAAAGACAAGCACTGGCACCATATGCAGATACCCCGCTATGAGAATCTAAATATACAAATAAATCAAACTAATCAAAATGTATGATCAGAAACAAGCCTACTTTGTATAGATGAATTACATAGTAATGCATGGTTTGTCTCAGACATAGCTAGCTTACCTGTAGGACGTCAGCGCAACAATAGGACTCCCAGGGCAGGCCCCATGAAGGCCATACTACTGCATCTGGCCTTTTATGTCCCATCCTAATGATGAAAAGAGTGCGCCGCAGACGACGTGGAGGACGTCGGCGGCGTGAATGCGGGCGCGAGGTGGTGACGTATCAGTGGAGAATTCCACCGTGTGTGTGGCCCGCCTTGCGCACGCGCCAGAGCCAACAAGATGATGACGCATAGCGTCAATGCGTCAGACGGCATACATGCCGCTGTATGCTGGACAGCGCATGCGTCGGGCTGGGGCCAACTAAGCATCACAAGGGGTCGGACAGTCATAGCGTCCATGCCTTCGCGTGGATTCAGCATAGCTGATGGCTGCCCCCTAGCGCCCGCATAGGACAGAGTGATTGCTCACACCCCGCATGTGCACTGAGTGCACAGGGTCGATCATGCCAGATGAGATACTGGAGATCCATACCTGACGAGGAGGCATGGATCCTAGATGACAGTGTAATGAGCCACACATGTGAGTTATGATGTTGTTTGCATACCCTACCATGATTGGAGGCATGATTGGATGGAGGAATCCAGGGGATCGGAAGCATAAGTCAGGTCTCTTGATAGGAATAAAAATAAATATATAGTTAAACATAAAAAAGAACAATTTATGTTTATTGACTACCTGAGGGGTTTATGCTCAGGAGGCAATATTACAAGGCATAACCAAAGTATAAATGTTAAACAAACATTGCATTCTAGCAGTTTTATGCTTATATTAATAAACACATTCTATGATAGTTCCACACAGAGTACACCCACCAGTATATGTGTTGGATTTGTGGGTATCACAAAGGATCCCAGTGGCTGGCCCTGCCCTTGCAAACAGGCAGACGAAGCCTTTAGTGATAAATCTTCTGTGATGCTGAGTTATTGCCAGTGTAACTCACCTGTCAGAAAGTTGTTTTGCCAGTAGAACTCCCCAGTTGGGAAGTTAGTTTGAACATTCTGGTTTTCTGACCAGCTCTTTCATGCTTCCTTGACCTTTTGTCACCTGTCAGCAGGCTTTTTAGTCTGTAGTGAGGCTGAACAACATCACAGTGGTGTCTTACATCAGGGGGCAGGTCAGAACCTGCAGGGTCAGTACACAGAGAAGAGGTAGAGATGACTGTGATCTGGGTGGAGTAGAATTTTCTTTACAATCTCTTTTCAGTCTACATAGAATTTCTGGGAAGAATCCATATTCCGTGGCCCAATTGGGCAATAAGTGGTTCCTACATTCAGGGTCCTCCAAGTGGATTTTATCTCTGGACAAGATTTCAGACTTAGATTTGGTAGCATCTCCTTACTGTTACAAGCTGGAAAGCTTTTCCCAAGGGGCCTGGGCCAAGCTGTGTCAGATCAAGAAAGTCTCACAAGCCATATGCTTTCCAGTTCGATCCATATACAGTTTTTTGGGGGGTCTGTTGCTATAGACCGTGGCAATTTTTTGCAGTAATTCCCTATTGGCCAAACAGGCCTTGGTTCCTGCCCTTGATACTGGGTATCGGATTGAAGTCCTGTCTCTTAAATGAGATCTTCTGTCCTAGAGAGCAATATTCCATCCTTGTTGATCTCTTCCAGTTTCTCATCCTGGCAGGAAGAGACTGATCAGGCTTGGCTGTTGTTCCTCTAAGCTATCATCTATAAATCCTACAAAATGATTTGAATAGAGCTTGTTCTGTTTGGACTGCTTTGTTTCCTTTGCTTCAGTCCTCTGGTCAGGTGCATTCTGGACTTCAATTGATCCTAAAGCTCTCTTAGAGGGCAGATCTCTGCAGTCCCTGTCATATCCAATGTCTCATGGGTAGACTATCCCTTACTCATCTAAGACTCGAAGGAGAGCCAAGACTCTCTAGGTGGGGTTTACTACTTTCTCTGGACATCCTTTCCGGCTCCAGATGAGATCTCTTGCAGTCCAATCTTGGGTAAAGACTGAACTATGAAGACATGCACGCTAAGGGCTATCTCTTCAGCCAGGAAGTTTTCCAAGATCAAAGCTTTAGGCTAGGAAGGATCCTTTGGTGACTTACAGCTTCAGGTGGGATCCCCTCCAGTCCAGTAAGGAGTAAGGATTGAGCCATGATATCAATCTGTCTAGGGCTACATCCTCAGCATGAAGCTTGGCCAGAATCAGGGCCTTGAAGGCCCTTTGACAGCTTGCTACTCCAGATGGAATCTTTCAGTTTAGTTCTGAGTAATGTGTGGAATCAAAAGGTCTCCAAAAGATCGCCAAAACAAAAGAAGATACTCCGGGACTCAAGTAGGGAATATGGAAGAAAATACTTAATATTGGCTCCCCCACCTATGACACTGCCCCCCCTACCTGTTATACTGGCCCCCCATCTGTGACACTGTCTCCCCCACCTGTGACACTGTCTCCCCCACCTGTGCCCCCACACTTAATATTTGAGCTAAAGTTATGGGGGATTGTCGTACAAGTGTCAAGCCAAAAGATTTTTTTTTTAGATTCTGTCTGGTTTTTACTGCTATCTGGGGCTCTGTTAGAGAAGTTTCCACACTACTCTTCCAACTCCCCCATTCTACTAATAAAAGTGTTCTTATTTCTCTGTCTGTTGCTGTTGGAAAATTCCCTTCACTTGCTGTCTAGTAAAATGTCATCAGCAGAACAGCAAGTGAGTGCCTTGTAGCAGTAAAGAGAATGGTTAAATGTTAGGAATAGGAGGAGTTTAAGGAATTTAGATGTTTAGGCTACATTTAGGGCTAGTTTGCACTTGCTTCAAAACAAGGCTTCGAACAGGCTTTGTTAAAGCTCTCTGAACGCCAGTTAAAGCTCACTAAATAAAATGGTTAGCTTTGAGTCCTGTTTACACCGGCTTTTGCTTGGTGCTTCGATGAGGATTCGATGAGGCTAGGGTGGGACTTTGGTGGAGCTTCAATGGGGCTTTGATGAGGCTTCGGTGGGGCTTCAAGTGAGCTTTGCCATAGACTTCTATGGAGGCTTTGAAGATGCTTTGAAGCACTACGAAGCTACATGGCGTATAATTTTTGAAGCTAAGCCAAAGCAAAGCAAAGCAAAAGCAGGCGTAAACAGGACTGTAAGCTAATCATTTTATTTAGTGACAGGAGCTTTGACTGGCGTTCAGAGAGCTTTAACAAAGCTTGTCCGAAACCTTTGTGAGGGGGTTAACTCAGCAGGTGTGTGTGACCCCCTGGATGGGTTCACCACACAAAAACAGGCACAGCAGACAGTGGTAGGAGAAAACAAAAGGGTGTGGTTTTATTTGAACTATATACAGACAAAAAAATACAGCAAAAACAAAAGAAACAGGAAAATAAATCCTGGTCAACTTGACCGCTCACTACACACGTTGGTGTCCCTAACTAACAACTGGGTACAGCCTTGTGCTGTCCCAGTCCCTAGCTCCCTGCTTTTAGAAGTTCTTAGCAATAACCACACAGGCTTTGGCTCACCGCACAGAGATCACACTCCCCAGACTATCCAAACAGATCTGGTTCCAGGTTGGAGCATCTCCCTTAGCATGTTGGGAGTTCTTGTAGAGGCCCTAATGAGCCCACTTACTTCAGCTGGGCTCATTAACTCTTCCCCTGCAAGACTCCCAGCACTCTGCCTAGTGGTATAAATCAGCATAAAGCCTGAATCTAGGACATATATACCTTCCATCCTGGATGCAACCTGGTGATTTTACCTGCCTGCTCTCACATACCCCCCCTCTTGTTTTAACCTTGGGGTTGGAACACAAGCAATCAGGCATGCATGTACTCGAGACAAAGCATCCACATTCCCCATTTGAACGCCAGGGCAATGCTTTACCGTAAAGTTGAATTCTTGTAGGGCCAGGAACCACCTATTTACTCTTCTATTTGTCTCTTTGTTTTGAGCCATCCACTTTAAAGGAGCATGATCAGTAATTAGGTCAAAGTGCCTCCCTAGCAGATAGTACCGAAGGGAATCTAGAGCCCACTTCACCGCTAAACACTCCTTCTCAATCGTGGCGTAATTTACCTCATGGGACTTCAATTTCCTGCTGAGGTAAATGACTGGGTGCTCTTCCCCGTTCCAGACCTGGGACAATACTGCTCCTAACCCAACGTCTGATGCATCACTTTATACGACAAAGTCCCTAGAGAAGTCTGGTGAGTACAACACTGGCTGGCTACATAAGGCTTTTTTTAAGAATTGGAATGCTGCCTCAGCCTCTGGGGTCCATTTAATCATGACAGACTCTTTCCCTTTTGTCAGGTTGGTTAGGGGCACAGCCTGAAGCCTCGTACACACGGCCGAGATTCTCGTCGGAAAAAACATGTCGTTTTTTTCGACAAGATTCTTGGACAAGAAACTTGTCCCGGCCGAGTGTACACACGCTCGATTCAAAGAACCCGCGGTTCTTTGAATGGAGCGTACGCTGTGACGTCATCGACTACGACGAGCATGCGCTCGTCACATTCGATGCCGTCGCCACCATCTTGGTATACCCTACCTATGCCTAGGAAGCTACCGCGCATGCGTCGAATTCATTTTGAACATGCGCGGGCTTCCGGGAGGACAGGTAAGTGTACACACACTCACTTTTCTCGTCGAGAAACATGCCGACGAGAATCTCGACGAGAAAATAGAGAGCAGGTTCTCTATTTTCTCGTCGAGATTACTTGTCGGTTTTCTTGACGAGAAACCATACACACGAACGAGTTTCTCGGCAAGACATCTCTGCCAGCAAGTTTCTTGCTGGTTCTTGCCGAGAAACTCGGTCGTGTGTACGAGGCCTTAGAGGCAAAGTGGGGAATGAATCACCGATAATAACCAGCGATTCCCAAAAAGACTCATACCTGCTTCTTGCTGTTGGGACGTGGCCAATTCTGTATGGCCTCGACTTTATCGACTTGGGGTTTTATCACTCCCCTCCCAATGGTGTACCCAAGATATTTGGCCTCCTCCTGTCCAATGGTACACTTCTTGGGGTTGGCCGTAAACCCAGCTTCCCGGATAGAGTCTAGGACTGCTTGCACTTTTGGCAGATGTGAGGCCCAATCTGTGCTATGGACAATTACATCATCCAGGTAAGCCGCAGCATACTTCCGATGGGGCCTCAGTATCTGGTCCATTTTCCGCTGGAATGTTGCCGGTGCATTCTGTAATCCAAACGGCATTCTTTTATATCGGAACGTCACGTCTGGGGTTACAAACGCGGTTTTCTCCTTGGCCGATTTGGCCAGGGGAATTTGCCAATACCCTTTGGTGAGATCGAGAGTTGTCATGTATCGGGCTGTTCCGAGCCGGTTGATCAACTCATCTATACGTGGCATGGGGTAGGTGTCAAATTTTGTAACTTTGTTCAGTTGTCGAAAATCGTTACAAAATCGCCAGCTCCTATCCGGCTTAGGCACTAACACTATGGGACTGGACCAATCACTTTGGGATTCCTCTATCACCCCCAACTCAAGCATTTTCTGTACTTCCTCACGTATTGCCTCCCGTCGGGCCTCTGGGATCCGATGGGGTTTTAGCTTCACCCTTTCACCGGACGGGGTAATAATGTCATGCTCTACCCCAGACGTTTGTCCCGGTAGCTCAGAGAAAACCTCCTTGTTGCGAAGCACAAACTCTTTAACCTCCTGTTGTTGGGGGTTTGACAAGGTGACTGCTATTCCAACCTCCGGAATCACGCAATCAGACTGAGCTGGTGACAAAGTTTCTGCGACTAGGGATTCCCTATCCCTCCAGGCTTTCAACAGATTAATGTGATAGATCTGTTCGGGCTTTCGCCTTCCTGGTTGTCTGACCTTGTAATTCACTTCGCTCACTTTTTCCATTATCTCGTAGGGGCCTTGCCATTTAGCAAGGAATTTGCTTTCAACCGCAGGGACAAGTACCAATATCTTATCCCCCGGGGAAAAGATACGGATCTTGGCCCCACGGTTGTACACTCTGCTGTGCCAACTGCGCTTGGGCCAAATGTTCCTTTACGATTGGCATTACCTGTGCAATTCTATCTTGCATCAGGGCGACATGCTCAATCACACTCCTGTGGGGAGAACTCTCACTTTCCCAAGTTTCCTTGGCGATATCCAACAGCCCTCTTGGGTGTCTCCCATAGAGTAACTCAAAGGGTGAGAAACCCGTAGAGGATTGGGGTACCTCCCGAATGGCAAACATTAAATAGGGGATTAGACAGTCCCAATCCTTTCCATCTCTATCCACCACCTTCTTTAACATCTGTTTTAGAGTTTTGTTGAATCTTTCAACCAACCCATCTGTTTGGGGGTGATACACGGATGTATGCAATTGTGTCACTTTGAACAACTTGCACAGCTCTTTCATAACCTGGGACATAAAGGGTGTACCTTGGTCTGTAAGCAGTTCCTTACAAATACCCACATGGCTAAAAACAAGAGATAGCTCTTTGGCTATGGTTTTGGCCGAGGTATTTCGGAGAGGAATCGCTTCCGGATACCGGGTGGCATAGTCCAATATAACCAAAATGTACTGATGTCCCCTAGCGGACTTCATTATCGGACCTACCAAATCCATTGCGATCCTCTCAAAGGGGACCTCAATGATGGGAAGAGGTACCAGCGGGTTACGGAAATGTGGCATCGGTGCCGACCTCTGACACACAGGGCAGGAGGAACAATAATTTTCTGTTTCCTTCATGACCCCAGGCCAATAGAATCTTTGCAATACTCTCTCTCTGGTTTTCTCTGTCCCCAGATGACCTCCAAGAATGTGCCCATGGGCCAACTCTAACACCAACTTCCTGTAAGGTTTGGGGACCACAAGCTGCTCAATGGTTTCTTCTGCCCTTTTAGCCACCCGATACAGTAGGTCCTTTTCCACGATGAAGTATGGGTAAGTGCAGGTCTCATCTGGGTTCACTAATTCGCCATCTATTTTCACTACGTTTTCCCGTGCCTTTATTAGGGTGGGGTCTTTTAACTGTTCTGTCTCTGTGGCAAAATTTTCCTTGTGAACCTCGAGATCAGAAAACTCCACAGACGGCACATTTTCGTCTGAGGATGTTGGCTCCTCCCCAGTTTCTCGAGTCTCCCCTGCCAATACCGACAAGGGGAACTCTGGAGAGTCCTCACCACTCTCAGAGGAATTCTGGCTATCACATTCCTGGTATATAGGGGCACCAGTGGGGGGCTCAGGACAATCCCAGAGTTCCCAAAACTTTGGAAAATCTCTTCCCACAATGGCATCATGTGGCAAGTGAGACACTAACCCCACCTGATGAGAGAGGTTACCTTTGGAGGTCTCAAAACACACTGTAGTCACAGGATACTCTCGGGTGTCCCCATGCACACAAATAACAGCTACCTTGTTATTCCCTAAGACCTCTGTAGTGACTAATTCAGCTTTTATCAGTGTCACCAGGCTACCTGAATCCAGCAACACAACAACATTTTTACCATTATTACACATTTTGCATAAATGTTTCTCAGTTCCCCGAATGGCAGTGCATGCAACTGTCGCAAACAGCGACTGACATCTGTCCCTTAGAAAGTCACATTGCATGGGTTCATCCACAACCGGGCAATTTGCTGCAATATGTCCCTCTTGTCGGCAGCGGTAACAAACAATCCTTTTTGCTGCCTCTTGAGCCCCTGACTTCCCAGGCTGTTCTCGCCAGACCTTAGGTAGAACTCCCACCCTCTCGTTCTCTCCACCCTCACCCCTTGGAATCATCTTACCCGCCACTGGGAATGGTCTGGTCTTGGGGTAGAAAGTCAGTGAGTCTCTGGAAGAGGCAGTCAGGTTCTTTGTAGCCAAGTACTTCTCTACACGATCCACAAGATTATCGGCCGTTTCTGGGTCTCCATGGCTTACCCACTTTTGGATGGCAGTAGGAAGAGCTCTCAAGAAACGATCCATCACAACACGTTCCACAATCTTTGGTGCGGACAAAGTCTCTGGCTGTAGCCACTTCCTGCTCAGGTGAATGAGATCATACATTTGAGACCTGGGGGGTTTTCCAAGCCGTAAAGTCCAATTATGCACACGCTGAGCCCGGATGGGCAGGGTGACACCCAGCCGTGCCATTATTTCATTTTTTAGCATCACATAGTCTTTTGCTTGGTCAGGCTCTAGGTCATAGTAAGCTTTTTGCGATTCACCAGTTAACAGAGGGGCCACCAGTCCAGCCCACTGCTCCTTAGGCCACTTTTCCCTTTCAGCAGTTCCTTCAAATGTGGTCAAAAACACCTCTGGATCATCCTCTCCAGTCATTTTTGTCAGTAAACGACTCACCCCAAAGGACGCGGTATTGGTGGAACTACTTGCCTCACTGGTCTGCGGACGTTGCTGCATTAATGTCTCCATTTGTTGCTGTAGTCTCTGTTCTTGCTTCTGCAACAGGTCTTTGAAGCGGGCCTCAGATTGCTGCTGGGCTTGTTGCTGAGCTTCCAGAATCTGTTGATGAGCTCGCTGCTGGGCTGCCAGGCTCTTTTGCAAACCTGCATTTGTCTGCTGCTGATTGCCATTTGCTAGAGCCAGCTGTTTCAGTATCTCCTCCATGCTAGCCTTAAAAAAAAAACTGCCACTGGTTCTCCACCAACTGTGAGGGGGTTAACTCAGCAGCGGGTGTGTGTGACCCCCTGGATGGGTTCACCACACAAAAACAGGCACAGCAGACAGTGGTAGGAGAAAACAAAAGGGTGTGGTTTTATTTGAACTATATACAGACAAAAAAATACAGCAAAAACAAAAGAAACAGGAAAATAAATCCTGGTCAACTTGACCGCTCACTACACACGTTGGTGTCCCTAACTAACAACTGGGTACAGCCTTGTGCTGTCCCAGTCCCTAGCTCCCTGCTTTTAGAAGTTCTTAGCAATAACCACACAGGCTTTGGCTCACCGCACAGAGATCACACTCCCCAGACTATCCAAACAGATCTGGTTCCAGGTTGGAGCATCTCCCTTAGCATGTTGGGAGTTCTTGTAGAGGCCCTAATGAGCCCACTTACTTCAGCTGGGCTCATTAACTCTTCCCCTGCAAGACTCCCAGCACTCTCCCTAGTGGTATAAATCGGCATAAAGCCTGAATCTAGGACATATATACCTTCCATCCTGGATGCAACCTGGTGATTTTACCTGCCTGCTGTCACACCTTGTTGAAGCCAAAGCAAATGTAAATGTAAATGAGCCCTTAGGGCCACCTTTGGATCTACCAGCAACTATGTAGTGTAAGGGCCTGCCTGATTGGATACAAATTTATTGGATATATTAAGTAGGGTTCATATTACGTAGCTTTGGTAAATATAACATTTATTGTATGGTCAGATTGTAACATGTATGTTGACCCTAATGCCGCATACACACAACCGTTTTTAATGTCATGGAAAAAACTACGTTTTTCTCGACGTGATTCTTCTCAAGCCTGCCTTGCATACACACTATCGTAAAAAAAAATGCTCAAGCAAAGCGCGGTGACGTACAACGCGTACGACAACACAGCCTCCTGCTTTTCAGTCCGTTACAGCGTGACGAATGTGCTATCTCCATTACAAACGCTAGTTTTACCAGAACGAGCGCTCCCGTCTCATAACTTGCTCCTGAGCATGCGCGTTTTTTTCACGTCGTTAAAGCGTACATACGCCCGTTTTTCACGACGAGAAAAACGATGACGCGAAAAACGCTCTGGAGCCTACACACGATCACAAATGGAGATTCAAGAAACGGCCTCCCAGAGACCAGTTCGTTTCAACCAGACTACCAGCATCCCGGGAAAAGAAGCTAATACTGACGGAGTATATCCAAGGTCTAATCCAGAAGCAGGCTAAAGTGGAAGTCCCACCACCACAAAGGGAGAAAGGTTTCTAATCTCCTCTGTTCTTGGTGAAGAAAAAAACCGGGGATCTGCGCCCCGTTCTAGATTTAAAATATCTCAATCGGTCAATCCTAGTGGTAGAGAAAGTTGATGGACAGCCGCACTCCAAAAAAACATGAATGGTTGTCTTTATTGTAAAAAAAGGAGAATAAAAGCACTACAAGTCACAGCAGAAAAATACAGGGATGTTCAGTCTATGCGTTTCACACATCAAATGAGTGCTTAGTCATAAATATCGGCAACTGGATGCTCTCCGTGGATTTACAGGACGCTTACCTGCAATATTCCCATTCACACTGCATTCCAGAAGTTTCTCCGCTTCTCTGTAAATCATCAACATTTTCAATTTCAAAGCCTTCCATTTGGGATTTCTACCGCTCCCAGAACATTCACAAAGGTCGTGCTGCCAGTGATAGCCCTACTAAGGGAGCAAGGGTTGAGAGTCCACCATTATCTGGACGCCATCCAACTGCTCGCGGACAACCAGGAGTCCCTTTTACTCCATCAAAATATTCTAACGTCCACCCTGCAAAAATTTGGGTGGCTGATAAACTGGAGGAAAAGCAATCTCCAACCCACTTAGAGAATGATCTTCTGGGGGCAGAACTGGATACCCGACTCAACACCATAGAGCTTCCTCAAGAGAAAATCCCCATCCTGATCCAAAAAGCAAAGAGACTACTCTTATCTGCCACACTCCCAGCCAAAGAGTGTCTCAGCATCTTGGGGTCACTATCGGCAACCATCCCGATGGTCCAATGAGCTCAATGGAATAAAAGGACTCTCCAAACATCATTCTTGAGGCAATGGAATGGTGTATCAATGTCTCAATGAATCACGATCCAAAAGGAAGTCAAGCAATCACTCTGGTGGTGGACCCGATTGCACAATCTAAAGAGGTACAAGCACATCATTACCCCCCCCCCCCCAGGAGGTGGTCACTTCAGACGCCAGCAGGGAGGGCTGGAGAGCACACTACCAGCAACTCGCAGTCCAGGGCCGTTGGTCTTTTGAGACACAGGATGTAGTATCGAACACCCTAGAAATGAAAGCAGCGTTCCAAGCTCTCTTGGCCTTCAGTCCTCTTCTGAAGGGGAAAGAAGTCCTGTTGAAGATGGACAACAGGGTGGCAGTTGCCTATATCAACAGGCAAGGAGGCACCAAAAGTCCCTCCATGATGCAGGAAGTCTGCCCAGTTCTCGAATGGGCACAGGTGAATCTGTCTGGGTTAAGGGTGATGTATGTTCCAGGAGCCCAGAACCAGCTGGCCGACACGCTAAGCAGAAGCTTTGTTTCCAACAACGAATGGGCTCTGAGCCACCAAGCTTTCTCCCTCATAACCCAAACGCGGGGCATGCCGGATATAGACTTAGCAGCGTCACCAGACAACGCAAAGTGCCAGAGGTATCTGACAAGAACCCCCTTCCCATTAGCGGAGGGGACGAACTGCCTACAGCACGCCTGGAACTTTCGTCTGGGTTACATCTTTCCCCCGACACCTCTCATACCAAGATTTCTTCTCAGGCTCAAGAGGTCAGCATCTACAATAATAGCAGTCCTTCCCTTTTGGCCGAGACGGCCATGGTTCACAACCCTCCTTCAGCTGAATACAGCGAGGCCATTACCGCTTCCACCAGCAGTGGATCTACTCTCTCAGGGGCAACTACTTCATCCATTCCCGGAAAGATTGCACCTGACAGCCTGGAGATTGAAAGGGCTAGGTTCTTAGACCAAGGTTGCTCTCAGAAAGTGGTAGAGACTCTTCTTCAAGCCAGAAGGTGCACCACCAACAGTACCTATAAAAGGATCTGGGAGAAGTTTCTCTCAGTCGCACAGCAGCAAACCTGGAACCCATCATCTCCAACAGTTGCTCAAATCCTCGAGTTTCTCCAGTGAGACCTAGAGAAAGGTCTTGGGTCAAGTACCTTGAAAGTCCACGTATCAGCCTTATCTGCTATGACAGGAGTTAAATGGGCGCAAGAGCCTCTCGTCATTCAGTTCCAGAGGGCCTGTTAAGTTAAGGCCCCCCAGAAAGCCTTCTTCCTGACCTGGGATCTTTCGGTTGTATTGGAGGTTCTATACCATGAACCATTCTTTCCATTGGAAAACATCTCCCTGTGGGACCTAACACTCAAGGTCACCTTCCTAATCGCAATTACATTGGCCAAGAGAGTCTCAGAGATCCAGGCTCTAATGATGAAAGAACCATACCTAATTGTCTACCCAGACAAAGTAGTCTTAAGACCATCCGATTGGTTTATTCCGAAGGTATCATCCTCCTTCCACTTCAATCAGGCGATTAACCTTCCTGGTCTCTCCACAGAACAAGGGAAACCAACATCCTGGCGTACCTCTCGGCAACCAACGACCTTAGGAAGTCGGAAAACCTCCTGGTTATCCCACACGGCTTTAGGAGAGGGCAAGCGGCAATCTCTCGCACCATCGCAGCATGGTTGGTGAAGACTATCAAAAAGGCTTACTCACTGAGTCAAACACAAATACCTGAGGGCTTGAAGGCACATTCCACAAGGGCAATGGCGACCTCCTGGGTGGCCTACTGCAGGGTGTCTTCAGAAACTATTTGCCGAGTAGCGACTTGGTCATCTAGAAACACCTTTATATCTCATTACAAGGTGGACTCTGCCCGACTGTCCACGGCAGAGTTTGGATGAGCAATTATTCAGTCCAACACCTCTATTCCATGTAGATAAAACTTGACTTTATGCTCAGACCCACCCAGTTTGCGAGTTATTCCCCAAAGGTGTATGCTGCCATGATGCGACAGGAAAACTGAAAATTGTATACTCACCTTTCCGTAATTTTCCTTTCCTGACGCATCTTCATGCCAGCATACAGATGCCCATCTATCTGAGGTGAGGTGTATATATATATACTGGGAATACCTGGGCGGGGCCCTTTCTGGGTTTAATAGCTACGCGGTCCTATCAGGTTGTGGAGGCGGAGCCACAATCCAAAGGTGTATAATGCCATGAAGATGCGACAGGAAAGGAAAATTACGGAAAGGTGAGTATACAATTTTCCGTTTTCCTGCAACCACAATTTGAATATTACTCCATCTATGGCTGGCTTTAGGAAGACAGCGGGAACCAGCATTTTTAGAAGATCTGCAATCACAACCCAGGTATTTCTCTCATGTCAGATTTCCTTTCATGTTTTATCAAAGGCTAAGTTAATATGTCTGTGTTTTCACATTACACAGACAAGCTTCTGAAATTCTGAGCATAATGATTTTAGCAAACGCGTTAATTTTTTTTTATAAAAGAGCCAATGCATTTTGTCAGGATAAACTGGAGGTCTGTTGGCCTGTTGCTGTCTCAGGGTATGACTACAAGGAGTTTAATCAGGTCTCTCACATTTGTTGTTTTATATCCCACATTGTTTTGCTTTGGCACAAAGATACGTTGGCGCCTCATGTCTGGCTACTTCCATTCTGCTGAAAACAGGATTTTCTTTTTCTTACTTTAAGAATCTGCCTGGGCACTGGACGGCAAAAAAATAAAATGATAATTTGCTGTCTACTTTAGGTTAATGCTTGGGTAGGATTGTTGTTCTAACACCTTAGAAAGGGGCTTCCTTGTGATAACATAGTGTAGATACAAAAACAATCCAAGACTGGTTCTTTGAAAACTCCTTACACTGTAACCTACCACACTTGTTAGCGGGCCTTTGATCTCAGGCCTGGAAAAAAATATATTCCTTGAAATGCTCAGAGTTGTTATAGATGCATCAGAGCAGACATGTGAACTGTGCAGAGCTCCGCCGATTGCAGCTTTGATCAACAGATAGCCAAATTAACTTCAACTTGGTCAACAGAATGCATTTTCTTTTATATAGATTTCAATATATTAAAACAAGAGAGATGTGATACGTTCCTTTTTATGTTCTTGTACCAGTTTTGCATAGGGAGGGAAGCTTGACAGTATCAATCGTGTGATAATATTATTTTATTATTAATAAAAAATACAGTGCCGTGTGCATAGAAATCACAGGAAAGTTATCCAAATTCCAATATTTTATCCCACACTTTAGCAAGGAAGATAAATCTTGTCTCTTTAACCACTTCAGCCCCGGAAGAATTTACCCTGTTCCTGACCAGAGCATTTTTTGCGATTCGGCACTGCGTCGCTTTAGCTGACAATTGAAAGTTCTGTGGATACAGTCACTACTGCTAGAAGATCAATATCAACACCTGGTCCCTCCACTGTGCATTTGGTGGAGGGCAACCCCAGCTCGCTCTCTGACACAGTTAGGCAGGTTACCCCCATTGATGTGACCTGTGTGCAGGACAAGCTCCCTTCCCCGTTTTGGTGGGAGTTTCCCCTGCCAACTTCTCTTGCAGCCCTCAATGAGTTTGTGTTCTCTTATTGTTAATACTGTCTTTGGGGACCAAAGATTCTAAGTGGGGGGAGTGTGTAGCGGGGTATCGTTTTTCACCCAAAGACTACAGTTCCCAGCACGTTTTGAGGCACCCAAGGTGCATTGCCCCGCGCAAGGACGGCTGGGGTGGACTTTAAAAGGGAGAGGCGGAGCTCTCTCTTTCTCTTGGGACACCGCTATCCCAGCAAGAGGATCCCTGTGCTGACCTGCTGTGCGTGCAAGGCCTGAAGCCTGGGCCTTGCATTTTCTTCCCAAGAGCCTCCCGCTCCATCGAGGAGCCTGCGGAGCGTCTGACCCTGTTGTGAAGCATTGTCATCAGGAGGACCGAAGACCCGGGCATCGTGGACACTGTGAAGCGAGTCACAGTAGTGGAGGTACCGGACAAGGACTGGTCCGGTCGGGTGAGAGAGCGCCTGCTCAGATCCACATCCTATTAACTTTGTGCCTATTTAACTTTATCCAGGCCCATCAGTGGTTACAGTTACACTCTGGGGAGACTGTCTGCTGAATTGAGTTTACTAGTCTCTCCAGCTTTACAAAGTTAGCGATCATCGCTACCCCATTGGATTACAGTTTGTTCTTTAAGTGCACCACAGGTTTTGCTAGCGAAGATTTCCTCATTAAACTTTACCCCAAGTTATAGTCAGGCCTGACTGGGTAGTGTAGGACATTGCTGGGCGCCATCTTGCTCACGAGAGAGGATAGCTGCAGCGGGGTCTGTTAAACTGTCGTTACTTTGCTGAATGTTTTATCTTTTGATAAGTGTACTTATATTGCAGGGATCTGGATGTGACATTGCATACTGTTTTACTCTTTTAACCTTTACTAATAGTAAAGAACCTATAGTTAAGTATATTGGTTGTCAGTGTCAATTACTGCGCTATATTATAAAGGGGACTGTGTCATATAGAATACTAGAGAGAGAGAGAGCAATTTTATCATCCCCTTTCCTAACTGTGTCACGAGAGGTTGGAGCCAATTGCCAGGGGTTGACAGCGGTGCACTACAAGGCCCAAAAACAAACAAGGCAGCCCTCTTAACTGGGGGTACCACTACACGTACATTGGTACATAAGCAGTTAAAAGATAGAAGGAAAAAAATGCGCTAATGAGTCCAAAAAGGAAGAGGAAAAATTTGAAGTCCAAAAAGTTCCAATTGAAGGTGCCGGAATAGACAAATGCCAAAAACCTCATAAATCCTGAATGAATCTATATTGATATATGCTTACCAGATAGTAAGCCAAACAGGCAGATGGCTATAACCCAGCCCAGGCCTTTGATTAACACACCAGTGTCAATTTCCTCGGAGATAGTAGTGGAAAGATGGCTTCACAATTTGGGCAGGTATATATTCCAAATGTTGTATATCAAAAAAAGAAGGAGAAAAAAACATAGCGTAATCCTGCCACATAAAGTAGTCCTTCACAGGATAGGTGCTATATGATGTAGAAAACGTAACAGCACCAGATGTGTATTTAACAGAGTAAAAGTGAGCCACCACCTTATGAGAAATCTCCCTACCAGACAAATATGTTTGTGCAAGCCTTAATCCATTAATTGAAAATGATAAGAGAAAAAAGGAGTAGAATGATCCGCCACAAAGTGAACCACCACCTTTTAAGTAATCTCCTTACCAGATAACACTGGGACATAAGCGGAACACATCAACTGTCAGCAAAGGTTGGATTGCAGATAGTAATGACTCTCTGTGGATATGGCTGCTAAATCGGATGGATATAGCTCACAGCTTCAAAGGATATGACTCCATGGAGCCCACAGGAGGATGTACCCAAAAAATAAAGACTATATAGTGTAATAACCAGTGGCGGCTGGTGCTCAAATTTTTTGGGGGGGCGCAAACATACTGAAAAAAAAAAAACATCAATTGCCGCCACTGTGCCCATTAAAACGCAGCCACTGTGCCCAAACGCCACTAGTTTGTCCCCAAATGCAGCCAGTTTCCCCCCAATATACAGCCAGTTTGTCCCCCAATAATACAGCCAGTTTCTCCCCCATAATACAGCCAGTTTCTCCCCCAATAATACAGCCAGTTTCTCCCCCATAATGCAGCCAGTTTCTCCCCCAATAATGCAGCCAGTTTCTCCCCCAATAATGCAGCCAGTTTCTCCCCCAATAATGCAGCCAGTTTCTCCCCCAATAATGCAGCCAGTTTCTCCCCCATAATGCAGCCAGTTTGTCCCCCATAATACAGCCAGTTTGTCCCCCATATACAGCCAGTTTCTCCCCCAATAATACAGCCAGTTTCTCCCCCAATAATACAGCCAGTTTCTCCCCCAATAATACAGCCAGTTTCTCCCCTCATAATACAGCCAGTTTCTCCCCCATATGCAGCCAGTTTCTCCCCCATATGCAGCCAGTTTCTCCCCCAATAATACAGCCAGTTTCTCCCCCATAATGCAGCCAGTTTCTCCCCCATATGCAGCCAGTTTCTCCCCCATATGCAGCCAGTTTCTCCCCCATAATACAGCCAGTTTCTCCCCCATATGCAGCCAGTTTCTCCCCCATATGCAGCCAGTTTCTCCCCCATAATACAGCCAGTTTCTCCCCCATAATACAGCCAGTTTCTCCCCCATAATACAGCCAGTTTCTCTCCCATATGCAGCCAGTTTCTCCCCCATATGCAGCCAGTTTCTCCCCCATATGCAGCCAGTTTCTCCCCCATATGCAGCCAGTTTCTCCACCAAATGCAGCCAGTTTCTCCCCCAAATGCAGCCAGTTTCTCCCCCATATGCAGCCAGTTTTTCCCTTATATGCAGCCAGTTTCTCCCCCATATGCAGCCAGTTTCTCCCCCATATGCAGCCAGTTTCTCCCCCATATGCAGCCAGTTTCTCCCCCATATGCAGCCAGTTTCTCCCCCAAATGCAGCCAGTTTCTCCACCAAATGCAGCCAGTTTCTCCCCCATATGCAGCCAGTTTCTCCCCCATATGCAGCCAGTTTCTCCCCCAAATGCAG
Organism: Rana muscosa; assembly: GCA_029206835.1. Taxonomy (NCBI): domain Eukaryota; kingdom Metazoa; phylum Chordata; class Amphibia; order Anura; family Ranidae; genus Rana; species Rana muscosa. Next base: position 404,139,821 of record CM055121.1, read on the forward strand.
CCAGTTTCTCCCCCATAATGCAGCCAGTTTCTCCCCCAAATGCAGTCAGTTTCTCCCCCATATGCAGCCAGTTTCTCCCCCAAATGCAGCCAGTTTCTCCCCCATATGCAGCCAGTTTCTCCCCCAAATGCAGCCAGTTTCTCCCCCATAATGCAGCCAGTTTCTCCCCCATAATGCAGCCAGTTTCTCCCCCATAATGCAGCCAGTTTCTCCCCCATAATGCAGCCAGTTTCTCCCCCAAATGCAGCCAGTTTCTCCCCCATATGCAGCCAGTTTCTCCCCCATAATGCAGCCAGTTTCTCCCCCATAATGCAGCCAGTTTCTCCCCCATAATGCAGCCAGTTTCTCCCCCATAATGCAGCCAGTTTCTCCCCCATAATGCAGCCAGTTTCTCCCCCATAATGCAGCCAGTTTCTCCCCCAAATGCAGCCAGTTTCTCCCCCATATGCAGCCAGTTTCTCCCCCATATGCAGCCAGTTTCTCCCCCAAATGCAGCCAGTTTCTCCCCCAAATGCAGCCAGTTTCTCCCCCATATGCAGCCAGTTTCTCCCCCATATGCAGCCAGTTTCTCCCCCCAATGCAGCCAGTTTCTCCACCAAATGCAGCCAGTTTCTCCCCCATATGCAGCCAGTTTCTCCCCCATATGCAGCCAGTTTCTCCCACATAATGCAGCCAGTTTCTCCCACATAATGCAGCCAGTTTCTCCCCCAAATGCAGCCAGTTTCTCCCCCATATGCAGCCAGTTTCTCCCCCATATGCAGCCAGTTTCTCCCCCATAATGCAGCCAGTTTCTCCCCCATATGCAGCCAGTTTCTCCCCCATATGCAGCCAGTTTCTCCCCCATATGTAGCCAGTTTCTCCCCCATAATGCAGCCAGTTTCTCCCCCATAATGCAGCCAGTTTCTCCCCCATAATGCAGCCAGTTTCTCCCCCAAATGCAGCCAGTTTCTCCCCCATATGCAGCTAGTTTCTCCCCCATAATGCAGCCAGTTTCTCCCCCATAATGCAGCCAGTTTCTCCCCCATAATGCAGCCAGTTTCTCCCCCAAATGCAGCCAGTTTCTCCCCCAAATGCAGCCAGTTTCTCCCCCATAATGCAGCCAGTTTCTCCCCCATAATGCAGCCAGTTTCTCCCCCATAATGCAGCCAATTTCTCCCCCATAATGCAGCCAGTTTCTCCCCCATAATGCAGCCAGTTTCTCCCCCATAATGCAGCCAGTTTCTCCCCCATAATGCAGCCAGTTTCTCCCCCATAATGCAGCCAGTTTCTCCCCCATATGCAGCCAGTTTCTCCCCCAAATGCAGCCAGTTTCTCCCCCATATGCAGCCAGTTTCTCCCCCAAATGCAGCCAGTTTCTCCCCAAATGCAGCCAGGTTCTCCCCCATAATGCAGCCAGTTTCTCCCCCATAATGCAGCCAGTTTCTCCCCCATAATGCAGCCAGTTTCTCCCCCATAATGCAGCCAGTTTCTCCCCCAAATGCAGCCAGTTTCTCCCCCATAATGCAGCCAGTTTCTCCCCCATAATGCAGCCAGTTTCTCCCCCATAATGCAGCCAGTTTCTCCCCCAAATGCAGCCAGTTTCTCCCCCATAATGCAGCCAGTTTCTCCCCCAAATGCAGCCAGTTTCTCCCCCATATGCAGCCAGTTTCTCCCCCAAATGCAGCCAGTTTCTCCCCCATAATGCAGCCAGTTTCTCCCCCCAGCCCTGCACTTACCTTCCTCGAGTCAGCACCGTCCTTCTTCCGTCCTCGATGTCTTCTCCCGCCCTCGATGTCACTTCAGCCAATCAGGTTACCGGTAACCAGACCCGGTGAACCTGATTGGCCAGGGAACGCACCCCTGTGCGTCCTCTCATTAGGTATTTGGAAGCCGATTACAGCCCTCAGGCTGTAGTCGGGAAGCCTATCAGAGCCGCTGGCTCTGATAGGCACTTCTAAAGGCCAATCAGACGCTGTGATTCAGATGGCCGGCGCTCAAGGGGCCGGCCATCTAAATAGTGGGCGGCAGCAATACATAGGTTCATGCAATGCATGAACCTATGTATTGTTGTGGTGAGTGACGGCCGGGCGCAGAAGCGAGCGGTAGCGGCGCTTCTGCGCCCACTATGGTCGCGCCGCCATGTGTAAAAAAAAGACATTTAAAAAAAAAAAAAAAAAAACTCTTAAAGGGCCCGTTTTTTTTTCCAAACGAGCGTGGTGACGTCAGCGCGTACCCCCTTAGACGCGTTTCGTCATCGTAGACATTGTCAATAACAGACGGGTAGCGAGCTGAATCACCACTTAATATAGAACCATGCCTCCTTATGACCACAGGACATGAACATGCGGTGGCCATCTTGGATGATGGCAAACCGCACCTATACCCATGAATGTGGTACAAACTTGCCCACACTCCTCGCAAACAGACCAGGAGAACAAAAACAAAGGGAGGAATGACTCCATTAACCTCGATATAGATCCCGGATGTATTGCGTATCCCTCTACTATATGCGCGGTAAGCCATCTTGATTGATGGCAAACATTGCATAAACATACCAAACTAAATACAACATTATGCAAACCGCTTCTAAAATGCTAAAAGCAAAAAACTAATAATATTAACCTCGATCTGAGTCATAGATACGAACCAATAGTTAACATCTCTCGTAACTGCAAATCTATATAGACAGTATAAAAAGATGTTATTATCGTTAAAAAGGAACCCATAGTAGATACTTTAAAGATAGCCTGTCAAACCCAAACTAAGTTGTACTGGGGCTAGTGGGGTCTACTCTTGTGAAGAGTGAATTCTCTATGTGTAGTACTCTTTGCCTTGGAAGGAGACCGTAAAATCCCACGATTCTCTATGCAGTGGTAGTCAGCCCCATGCTGGTTCTGCGAAGTGGGGATAGCAGTAAGTAATAAACACACCTCAGGTCCAGCACGTGGTTGACGCTATTCAAGTACATATCCATATAGCAATCAATCATTTTATAACCCCCTTTTGGGCAGAGTTGGGCTGTGCAAGAGCAATAACACTACTCTAATGCCGCGTACACACGTTCGTTTTTAATGTCATTTTCAAAAACTACGTTTTTCTCGACGTGATTTTTCTTGTTTCCTCTCGAGCCTGTCTTGCATACACACGTTCATTAAAAAAAACGCTTGAGCAAAGCGCAGTGACGTACAACACGTACTACGGCACTATAAAGGGGAAGTTCCGTTCGAATGGCGCCACCCTTCATGTTAGTAAAGTTTGTTGAGCGACGATTCACGCTTTTCAGCCTCGTGCTTTTCAGTCCGTTACAGCGTGACGAATGTGCTATCTCCATACGAATGCTAGTTTTACCAGAACGAGCGCTCCCGTCTCATACTTGATTCTGAGCATGCGCGTTTTTTTTCCCCTCGTAAAAGCATACACACTACCGTTTTTCACGTCCTTAAAAAAAACGCTGTGAAAAAATAGAGCAGGTTCTCATTTTTTTTAGGCCATTTTTCACGTAGTTAAAAATGCTCTGGAGCCTACACACGATTGTTTTTAATGCCCAATTTAAAAAATTGCATTTTTAACGTCGTGAAAAACAGTCGTGTGTATGCGGCATTAGCCTTGCCCAATTGCCTGAGCCTTATGTTTGTTGGCAAGGATGCCCATCACATTAATGGGCCGATAGAAAAGTCTGAACATGGGAGAGTTTGGGGGTCAACTTTTGCGGGAAAATTCCGGATTTGCAATTAAAGTGACACTAAAGGCTCATTAAAAAAAAACAAAAAAAAAACATGTCATTCTTACCTGCTCTATGCAGTGGTTTTGCACAGAGCAGCCCCAGTCCTCCTCTTTTCGGGTCCCCTGTCAGCGCTCCTGGCTCTCCCTCCTCAGCCAGTGACCCCAATAACAAGCCCCTTGCTTTGGGGGCCCTGGTGTGTGCTCGCTCCTGAGCCCTGCTCTATGCGTCCATAAGACACATAGAGCTGTATCTCAGCCCAGCCCCCTGCTCTCTCCTCATTGGCTCACTTCCTGTGATTGACTGTAGCAGGAGCCAATGGCTCCTGCTGCTGTCTCAGCCAATGAGGAATAAGAGACCCAGGATGGAGAGGGAGCTCTGTTGAGTATTAAGGGGGGCTGTGGGTCCTGCTACACATAGAAGGTTTTTAACCTTTATGCATAGAATGCATGAGGGTAAAAAACCTTGAGCCTCTAAAACCACTTTAACTTCAGCTGGCTATGTCTTTGGATCTACTAATAGTACAGCAGGACAAAAAATCGGAAGTGATGTAATGTGTTGTAGTGTATTTGTTTTTATATTTGAATGACAACTGTACTGATTAAATAAAAACTGTAACTGTTTAAAGCTGAACTCCAGGTATGATCTTGCATACTTACATGTGTCCAGCTCGGCATAATGTAAGTATATCTCATACCTGAAGGGCCACCGGGTAAACAGAAAATTACTGAAGTCGTCAGCGCTACTACAGTGACAGCCGCGATCTTCTAGGTCCTGCGGGAGTAGCTTCCCTTCTGCACACTAACCTCAGGGGGGGGGGGGTTACTCACTCAGCACTGCCACCAATAATACAGCACCTTGGAATTTTTTTAGTGATCACAAAGGTGTTCTTTCATTGAATGAGATGGAGAGGAGGGGTGGTGACATCACGATCTCCACCTTGTCCAATCAAAGAATGCCTTATAACAACTGAAAAAAATAAATAAAAGGTGTCCTATGAACGGCGGCAATGCAAAATAAGCGACCCTCTGTAATCAGTGTGCAGAGAAGAAGCTGCCCACACAGGACGCAGAATATACTGGCTATCAATGTAGTGGCACCAAGCTTCCCCAGTGGTCTATCAGATATAAGATATGCATACACTCATTGGTTTAAGCTGGACCAATATAAGTATACAAGGACCATAAAGACATTGATATAGTTACATAGTTAGTCAGGTTGAAAAAAGACACAAGTCCATCCAGTTCAACCATAAAAAAAAAAATCTATATATATATCGTACAATCCCATATACCCAATTCTATACCCACAGTTGATCCAGAGGAAGGCAAAAAACCCTAGCAGAGCACGATCAAATTTGCTACAGCAGGGGAAAAAATTCCTTCCTGATCCCCCGAGAGGCAATCGGATATTCCCTGGATCAACTTTACCTATAAATGTCAGTACCCAGTTATATTATGTACATTTAAGAAAGAATCCAGGCCCTTCTTAAAGCAATCTACTGAGCTGGCCAGAACCACCTCTGCAGGGAGTCTATTCCACATTTTCACAGCTCTTACTGTGAAGAAACCTTTCTGTATTTGGAGGTGAAATCTCTTTTCCTCTAGACGCAAAGAGTGCCCCCTTGTCCTTTGTGTTGACCGTAAAGTACATAATTCAACACCAAGTTCACTATATGGACCCCTTATATATTTGTACATGTTGATCATATCCCCCCTTAATCTCCTCTTCTCAAGAGTGAATAAATTCAGTTCCTCTAATCTTTCCTCATAGCTGAGCTCCTCCATCCCTCTTATCAGTTTGGTTGCCCTTCTCTGCACTTTCTCCAGTTCCCCAATATCCTTTTTGAGAACTGGGGCCCAAAACTGAACTGCATATTCCAGATGAGGTCTTACTAATGATTTGCACAGGGGCAAAATTATATCTCTCTCTCTGGAGTCCATACCTCTCTTAATACAAGAAGGGACTTTGCTCGCTTTGGAAACCGCAGCTTGGCATTGCATGCCATTATTGAGCTTATGATCTACCAAAACTCCCAGATCCTTCTCCACTACGGATCCCCCCAGTTGTACTCCCCCTAGTATGTATGATGCATTCATATTCTTAGCCCCCAAGTGCATAACTTTACATTTATCAACATTAAACCTCATCTGCCACATAGTCGCCCAATTAGACAGAGCATTGAGGTCGGCTTGTAAATTGGCGACATCCTGTAAGGACGTTATTCCACTGCATAGCTTGCTGTCATCTGCAAAGACAGAAATGTTACTTTTGATCTCAGACCCTATATCATTTATAAACATATTAAAAAGTAAGGGTCCCAGCACTGAACCTTGGGGTACACCACTGATAACCTTAGACCATTCAGAGTAAGAATCATTAACCACGACTCTCTGAATTCTGTCTTTTAGAAGGTTTTCTATCCATTACAAACTGATATTTCCAATCCTGTAGACTTTACCTTACACATGAGCCGTGTGTGGGGAACTGTATCGAACGCTTTTGCAAAATCCAAGTATACCACGTCCACAGACACTCCTCTGTCCAAGGTCTTACTTACCTCTTCATAAAAAGAAAACGGAAAATTTATTACCAAATACTTACCGTAATTTTCCTTTCCTGATAGACTCCATGGCAGACTACGTGTGGGTTAACCCCGCCTCCTCTCCACAGCTATAGGACCCCTTACCCATAAATTTGAGCTCACCTCCACAGACAGGTGTTCCGTAACTAGCCGACTCACATTTCAACTCTCATATTTTTAATTCATGGGTGGGAACTCCGTCTGCCATGGAGTCTATCAGGAAAGGAAAATTACGGTAAGTATTTGGTAATAAATTTTCCGTTTTCCTGACAGACTCCATGGCAGACTATGTGTGGGAAATAACTAGCCAAACCACACGGGAGGGTATGCTGAACAAAAATATATTTAATCTTTCCCGTCAACTGACCGGATTTTTCGACCAAAATTAACAGAGGAAAGGGAAGCAGGCTCAATACAATAATGAGACATAAATGTATGAATAGAAGACCACGAGGCTGCCTTGCATATCACTTCAGGAGCCACGTGTCGAGCTGCTGCCCATGAGGCTGCCATGCCTCTGGTGGAATGAGCCGTAACGCCTCTGGAGGAGCCAAGCCCTTTGCCCTGTAGGCCTGTTGGATAAATTGAACAATCCAGGCTGCTATTGTTCTGGAGGAAGCCCTCTTTCCTTTGTTGCCGCCAGTATGTAACAAGAACAGGTAGTTCAATCTTCTAAAAGATGAAGTGACTCGCAAATATTCTTTCAGAGTCTCACCTACATCCAAGGGATGAACATCTGCTGATTCTGGAGAATTGAAAGTAGGAAGGACTATTTCCTGACTCTCGCGAAAAACTGACGTGACTTTTGGTTTAGACCCAAGCATGGGAATAAGGACCACACGGTCCGGCAAGAAAGTCAGAAAGGGTTCTTGACAACCCAGGAAGCTTATTTCTGAAACCCTTTTGGCTGAAGTAATGGCCACTAGAAAGGCCAGTTTGATTGATAAGTCCTTAATAGAAGGGTCCTTGTTGTTGAGTGTTGAAAGAGCATCAAGGACGAGTGGAAGATCCCATTTGGGAAATCTAGGTTTCCTCTGAGGCCTGATTCTCGAATCCCCCCGAAAGGATTGTTGAACCAGGGGATGAGTTGCCCATGATGTTCCTGAAAATGCCGAAAAGGCTGAAACTTGTCAATCAGTTCCCTCAGAGTACAAAGGAAGATCCAAGCCTGATTGTAGAAAACCCAAAACGTCTTGAACTCCAGGATTTCTGAAAGATTTTCCAGCAGAAGTCATGAAGCTGACAAACCTGGTCCAGATTCTGTTGTAGGTTTTGTTCATGTTAGGCTTTCTGGAGCTCATAAGGGTAGAGAATACCCCTAAAGCACACCCAAGAGACTCTTGCGGGTCCCTGAGATTCAGGAGAGGAAACCATGGCCTGTTCGGCCAGTATGATGCTATTGTTATCACTTCGCCTTTCTCCAATTGGAGCCGCTGCAGGAAATTTTTGCATGATCGGAGGTGGAGGGAAGGCATATGCCTTGTTGACTTTCCATTGGCTTGTTAATGCATCTACTCCGAAGGCTTGACTGCACCGACCTCGAGTGTAGTATCTGTCTACTTTGTGATTGCAGGGGGATGCAAACAGATCCACTTCTGGATCGATTCCCAACGATAGGATCCACTTGAATGTCTGTGTATGCAGTGACCATTCGTTGTTGTCTAGGTTGCTGCGTGACAGAAAGTCCGCTTGAATGTTCTGTTCCCCTGGAATGAAGACTGCTGTTAAGTTGAGTAGATTCCTCTGAGCCCAGTTCATAATGGGCTCGACCTCTTGGAGAAGGGCAGAGCTCCGAGTGCCCCCTTGTCTCTTCACATATGCCACAGCGGTGGTATTGTCCATTTTCAGTAGGACCGACTTCCCTTTCAGAAGGTGGGAGAAGGCGTGAAGGGCGCACCATGCCGCACGCAATTCCAGAACGTTTGACCCTGGAATGTGGAGATGGGCATCCCATTTGCCCTGAGCCAGTTCTGCCCCACAATGTGCTCCCCAGCCCGCATTGCTGGCATCGGATGAAACAGTCATCCATTGGATGGGAGCAAGGGAGTGGCATGTTAACAAGTTTTGTGTTGAAGCCACCAGAGAAGACTGTTCCTCATTGACTGAGTAATCCTGATCAGCTGATTGCGATCGTCTGTCTTCCATTACTGAAGGAATCCTGATTGAAAAGGCCGAAGCCTCCACATTGCCCATTTGACCATGGGGAACGTGGCCACCATCGTGCCGATTATCTTCAGGCACTGTGACGCCCTTTGGTGAGAGTAGTCTAGGGCTAAAGATATTCTTACCCGAATGACCAGAATTTTTCTTCCGGAAGAGAGATGGTATTCTCTACTGTGTCGAATTGAGCTCCTAGGTAGGTTAGGCGTAGGGTCGGGTCTGGCTGACTTTTCTCTCGGTTTAGGAGCCATCTGAACTCTATCAATGTAGAGATCACTTGATCTTTGTGGATCAGCAGCTGCTGCTTGTCTTGGGACAGTAGTAGCAGCTCGTCCAGGTAATGATACAGACGCACACCCTGTATTCTGATAAGAGACACAATTACCAACAGTACCTTGGAAAAGACCCTTGGAGAGGTCGTTAGTCCCAATGGAAGACAAATAAATTGTAAGTGCTCTCGTTCGACCTGAAATCGAAGGCATTTGTGGAATTCTTCTGCCACGGGAACATGAAAATACGCGTCCTTAACATCCACTGAGATCAACCAGTCGCCTGGTTGAACGACTTTTTGGATGGTTGAGAGTGCTTCCATCTTGAATTTCTTGTGCTTTATGTACCTGTTCAGGAAAGTGAGATCTATAACTGGACGCCAAGAGCCGTTCTTCTTTTGTACTAGGAAGAGGGGGAAGTATACCCCCTGGAATTCCTCGTCCTTTGGGACGGGCACCACTGCTCCTTGATCTTTCAGGGCATTCACATATGAAAGAAGAACTTGTTGTTTTTCTTCTGATTGAGGCAGTGAAGATTACACTGGTCTGCATGGAGGGACCTTGGTGAAGGACCATGCGTGATCTGTTGAGACTGTTTTGATGGTCCAATAATCTGAGATCAAGGTTACCCAGACGTGCCGGCAGAAACGTAGGCGAGCCCCCTACCCGACCCGCTTGGGCGGGCCCAATCTCAAAGGACTTGGTTGGTTTGCGCCCACCGGGCGTCTGTTTCTTGCCAGATTTTTTGGAAAGATATCTGCCTATTCCAGTTCCAGCCTCTCCTAAAATCCCGTCCGGGCCTATAGGAGCGTGCCTCTCTTGAACGCTCTGTGCTGCGTTTCCGCTGAGGCCTTCTTTGGTTAAACGGACGTTTGTCCTGAGGGAGGAATCCCGACTTTCCGCCTGTAGCCTTTGAAATAGCGTTATCTAGCTTGTTTCCAAACAAGGAAGTTCCTTCAAAAGGAATTTTGCACCATGCCTGCTTTGAGGCAGGATCAACAAGCCAGGGGCGCAACCATAGTGTTCGTTTGGCTGTGACCGAAGATAGCATGGATCTAGCCATCAAGCGGATGAGATCAATTGAAGCTTCTCCCAAAAAGGCAATAGCCAGTTTAAGTTCTTGCACTGCTGAACTTTGTGCCAATTCCTCCGAGACACCTTTCAGATCGGAGTCAACATTTTCCACCCAGGCCTCCTTTGCTTTGGAGGTTACTGCAAGGGCAAAAGCTGGTTTGCATGCCGTTCCGGCCAGGCTATATATTCTTTTGAGGTCCTGGTCGATCTTCCGATCCAGACCATCTTTAAATGATACGGTGTCATCTAGCGGGAGGGTGACATGCTTCGCTAGGCGCATTACTGCTGCATCTACGAGGGGAGCATTCTCCAGATGCTTGACATCCTCCGATTTAAAGGGATACAGTCTAGAGGTTTTGCTTAGCATGGAAACCTTCTTATCTCCCTTGCTCCATTCTTCCTCAAACACTCCTTTCAGCTCAGAGGGAAGTGGGAAATTGGAGCGTTCTTTCCCCAGTTGTTTAAACAGTTTTCTTTGTTTTTCTGGGGGGGCAGTGGTATCCTCCAACTTCAAAGTTTCCTTCACTGCCTTGATCAGTGGAGAGACTAAAGCGTAGTCGAATCCCACCGTAGAATCATCTCCCTCCATCTCGTCTTGCGAGGAACCATGGGAGGAATCACAGAATCATCTCCCTCCATCTCGTCTTGCGAGGAATAATGGGAGGAATCATGGGGCTGGAATTGGCCGGGATCCTCCTGGGCCTCGTCAGCCAAGGAGCCAGACAAGGTGGTGGACTGGCTCCTTGTGTGGGGGGCAACTATTTCTTTCATAGATTGCTGTACCACACGTTTCACAAGAGACTCAAGGTTTTGATTTTCCGTCTCTTTCTCACTAACCGCTCGGGCATAACATGGGTCGCATAGCGATTTGCCCTCCGGGATTCTGGTCTTGCATCCCCAACAGGCTCTGTGGTCAGAGCGATCATCGCGGTGGTGGTGGCGGTGACTAGAGGAGGAATGGGAACATCTCCTATGTCTAGAGGGGGTATGTGAACGTCCCCTATGATGATGGGTCCTAGACGTAGTGTCGCGTCTAGACCTAGATGATGAGTGATGATGCGGCCTGGCAAGGTCCCTTTCTTGTGACCGATGAACTGAAGTTGCTGGGCTGTAAGAGATAATACAGACAGAGGGAGGGGGGAAGGTGGGCAGGATGTAACCGTTAGCAACCACCAGATAGGCACAAAAGACACCAACCCCCTACCCACTCCGCACATACCTTGTGCGGGAGGGCTGGCCACATGGCGGTGAGGATGAGTCCATGACGAGGGAGACAGGAATCCGTACTACACTGCCTAGACTAAGGATAAGCAAATCAATGCAAAGAAGCATGAGAAAAGAAAAAAGTTTTTTTTTTTTTTTAAAACTGTCCCTTTAAGAGACACTAAGCATAACAAGCATACATTGCAAAATGAAGTGCTTACCCCGTCCTAGCAGTAATGAGGCTCCGGGAGGCTGTCGCTCTATGCCCACAGGTTATCCCACCTGTATAGGGCTCTTCAGCGGTTTAAATAAACCGCCAAAATGACGTCAAGGCCGGTCCCGCTGCGCGCATACGCCGAAGAAACCAGACCCACTGCGCCTGCGCGGCCCCTGACCCCTCCGCCGCATTGCGCATGCGCGGAAACCAAGCCTCGGTTTCACCGCAGTTCGCGCATGCGCAGAAGAGCGGCGGACCGGGAACCAGGAAGTAATGGCGTCCTGGGACGCAAAAAGCGTTCCACATGCCGCAACACAGGAGGAAAAGACAGGGAAAACAGGACAACAAACATAAACTTGTCTGCCATGAAGAAGATATGAAAAACAAAATCTTCAGACCTTGCCAGCCTAGGAATCCTGCGATATCCGATCCGGTACTCTGGGGCCACATCCCTTCCACCATAGGGGTATTTTCCAGCCCTGAAACCACTCGCCCGCTCATAGCTGGGCCCTGGGTGCACCGCAAGCAGTACCGATCCATCCGAGCAATCCACATCCTGGACATCGCACAGAATTGCATGATGAAGGTCCATGTGAGGAGGATAAAAAAAGAACACCTGTCTGTGGAGGTGAGCTCAAATTTATGGGTAAGGGGTCCTATAGCCAGTGCCGATCCTGACCTCCCTGGGGCCCTAAGCAAAATTCTGCTAAGGGGCCCTTTACGGTGGCAAAAAATGGGTGTGGTTTACGCGGAATGGTGGGCGTGGCTTACGTGGGCGTGGCTCAGAGGGGTGTGGTTAGAGTCGGAGATGAATGAGGGATGGAGGAAGAAAGAGAGAAAGAAAGAGGGAGAGATAGAAAGAAAGAGGGGTGGAGGGACACCAGATCCTACACACTATAGAAATATGTGTATTCCAAAGGTTTAACAAATCAGCAGATAAAGATACTCCAAACACCTGGTGTTAGCGCTTCAATCATTCCGGCACCATGGTTGTTATGGTGTCAGGATGACTGAAGCGCATTATTTCTATTATTACATTGTAATATAGAATGAAATTATTCAACTCACCATAATGCAGAATCAGTGGAAGCCCCGAGTCCCTCCTTACACCAGGCATTCCCAGCGGAGTCCCCCTTACACCAGGCATTCCCAGTAGAGTTCCTCCTTATATCAGGCATTCCCAGTAGAGTCCCTCCTTACACCAGGCATTCCCAGTAGAGTCCCTCCTTACACCAGGCATTCCCAGCGGAGTCCCCCTTACACCAGGCATTCCCAGCGGAGGCCCCCCTTACACCAGGACTCCCCAGTGGAGGCCCCCCTTACACCAGGCCTCCGCAGCGGAGGCCCCCCTTACACCAGGCCTCCGCAGCGGAGGCCCCCCTTACACCAGGCATTCCCAGCGAAGGCCCCCCTTACACCAGGCATTCCCAGCGGAGTCCCGCCTTACACCAGGCCTCCCCAGCGGAGGCCCCCTTACACCAGGCATTCCCAGCGGAGTCCCCCCTTACACCAGGCCTCCCCAGCGGAGGCCCCCCTTACACCAGGCATTCCCAGCGGAGTCCCCCCTTACACCAGGCATTCCCAGCGGAGTCCCCCCCTTACACCAGGCCTCCCCAGCGGAGGCCCCCTTACACCAGGCATTCCCAGCGGAGGCCCCCTTACACCAGGCATTCCCAGCGGAGGCCCCCTTACACCAGGCATTCCCAGCGGAGGCCCCCCTTACACCAGGCATTCCCAGCGGAGGCCCCCCTTACACCAGGCCTCCCCAGCGGAGGCCCCCCTTACACCAGACATTCCCAGCGGAGGCCCCCCTTACACCAGGCCTCCCCAGCGGAGGCCCCCCTTACACCAGGCATTCCCAGCGGAGGCCCCCTTACACCAGGCATTCCCAGCGGAGGCCCCCCTTACACCAGACCTCCCCAGCGGAGGCCCCCCTTACACCAGGCCTCCCCAGCGGAGGCCCCCTTTACACCAGGCATTCCCAGCGGAGGCCCCCCTTAAACCAGGCATTCCCAGCAGAGGCCCCCCTTACACCAGGTGTGATGCCCCAGCAGCAGAGACTCTCTCCGCCGCCATTACGCAGAGGGGACAGTGGAGGAGCCGGCCGGGTGGCTGGCAATAGGAATTAAGCTGCGGCGCCGCCGCCCACCCCCGCCCCTTCCCACATTTCACTCACACACAGACAGACATTAGCGGGGCGGGAGGTGGGCGGTGCCGCAGCTCAATTCCTATTGGCAGCCACCCTGACCCTCCTCTTGGTCTACAAGAAAATGAAAATTGTCTCCGCCCGGCCTGCGGACCTCTAGTGGCGGCGGCGGCGGTTGCGGCGGCGGCGAAGATTCGGGGGCCCCTAGTAATTACTCGGGGCCCTATGCAGCTTGCCTAGCAAGCCTATAGGGCGGATCGGCCCTGCCTATAGCTGTGGAGAGGAGGCGGGGTTAACCCACACGTAGTCTGCCATGGAGTCTGTCAGGAAATCAGGTTTGTCTGACAACTTCTGTCTTTCATGAATCCATGCTGTCTGTTGCTTAAATAGTTTTTTTCCAGCAAGAACTCATCTATGTGGTCTTTTATTAATCTCTCCAGTATCTTCCCAACTATAGAAGTTAAACTAACAGGTCTATAGTTACTTGGTAAAGACTTAATTCCCTTTTTAAATATAGGCACCACATTGGCCCTGCGCCAATCCAGTGGTACTATTCCTGTCATTAATGAGTCCCTAAAAATTAAATACAATGGCTTTGAAATTACAGAGCTCAATTCTTTTAGGATCCGTGGGTGCATGCCATCTGGTCCAGGTGCTTTATCCACCTTTATACCATCTAAATATTTCTGGACCATATCACTTTTGAGCCATTGTGGATTTGGGGCTGTGTCACTACCACCCGCATTTTGGACATGAGCTCCCCCATGCTCCTTTGTATACACAGAACTGAAGAAAGTATTTAATAAATTAGCCTTCTCTTTGTCCCCAGTCACCCACTCTAGATTATTTTGTAAAGGTCCTACATGCTCAGACTTGACCTTCTTACTATTAATATATTTGAAGAATTTTTGGGGGTTTGTCCTACTATCTTTTGCAATCTGTCGTTCATTTTGAATTTTTGCATCCTTGATTTCCTTTTTACATATCCTGTTATATTCTTTGTAACATTTAAACGACACTAGTGTTCCCTCATTTTTATATTTTTTAAAAGCTCTTTTCTTATAGTTTATAGCTTTTTTAACTTTGGCAGTGAGCCATATAGGTTTTATTTTTAGCCTTTTAAACTTATTGCCCATGGGAATATACTTTGCAGTGAGTTCACAAACAGTCTTTTTGAAGAATTCCCATTTCTGTTCTGTGCCCATTGATGCCAATATTCCTTCCCAGTCTAAGTCCTGGAGAGCAGCCCTCATCCTTGGAAAATTTGCTCTCTTGAAATTAAGTGTTTTTATCTTTCCTGTATGTGATTTCTGCTTACAGCTAACATCAAATGAAATCATGTTATGGTCACTGCTAGTGTTGAGCGGACCCGAACTGTAAAGTTCGGGTCCGTACCGAATTTTGGCGTTTTCCCGACCCCGGACTCGAACCCGGATTTTGCGCTAAAGTCCGGGTTCGGGTCCGGATTCGGGAATTTAATGGCGCAGTTAGAAATGCTTCAGGGGCCAGCCAATCACCATTTGATTAGCTGGTGTGCCCTTAGAAGCCATCATAGCCATGCCTACTAATGGCATGGCTGTGATTGGTCAGTGCAACATGTGACCCAGCATGTGACCAGCTTCTATATAAGAAAGAGGCACACAGCACAGATCGTCACTCTGCTTTTAGACAGTGTAGGGAAAGGATCCTGGCTGCTGTTGCTGTGAGGGAGAGAATTATATGATAGGAGTTAGTCCTGATTCTGCAATCTACTGATAGAAAAGATAGGGAGACAGTGTAGTGTAGTGTAGTGTAGGGGCAGGATCCTGTTTGTGCTTTCAGGGAGAGAGATTTAGATAGGAGTCCAGATTGAGAGATATAATAGCTCAGCGATCTGCATAGGTTTATCTGTTTGTGTTGCAAGCTCAGTGCACCAGCACTGCATTACGTTGAGTGATACACCTATTCCATACTGTGGCTGTATTGTGCTCTTGCTAAAAGACCTATTTCGGTCAGAAAAAAAAAAAAAAGGCACTTTATTGTGCTTTTGCTAAAAAGACCCATTTTTGGGCCCCAAAAAAAAAAAAAGGCACTTTATTGTGCTGTTGCAAAAAAAAAAGGCAATTTGTTGTGCGCAAAAAAGACCTATTTTTGGGCAAAAAAAATATTTTGCAGTGTATATCTCTAGTTGTGTGAAATAACCAATTTCTATATATTTTTCTTGTACTATGCTATACTAAAAAAAAACAAAAAACTTTTTTTTGAATAGCATTCTCTGCAGCTGTGTGATTCAGCGGTTATATACTGTGGTTGTGTTGTGCTCTTGCAAAAAACGCCATTTAGGGCCACAGAAAATATTTTGCAGTGTGAAATACACATGTGGAGGTGTGTAAAATAAACAATTTCTATATATTGTACAGTGCTATACTAAAAAAAACAACATTTTTTTTGAATAGCATTCTCTGCACTTCTATAGCTGTGCGATTCAGTGGTTAAATACTGTGGTTGTGTTGTGCTCTTCCAAAAAACGCCATTTAGGGCCACAGAAAATATTTTGCAGTGTGAAATACACATGTGGTGGTGTGTAAAATAAACTATTTCTATATATTGTACAGTGCTATACTAAAAAAAACAACATTTTTTTTGAATAGCATTCTCTGCACTTCTATAGCTGTGCGATTCAGTGGTTAAATACTGTGGTTGTGTTGTGCTCTTTCAAAAAACGCCATTTAGGGCCACAGAAAATATTTTGCAGTGTGAAATACACATGTGGAGGTGTGTAAAATAAACAATTTCTATATATTGTACAGTGCTATACTAAAAAAAACAACATTTTTTTTGAATAGCATTCTCTGCACTTCTATAGCTGTGCGATTCAGTGGTTAAATACTGTGGTTGTGTTGTGCTCTTGCAAAAAAACGCCATTTAGGGCCACAGAAAATATTTTGCAGTGTGAAATACACATGTGGAGGTGTGTAAAATAAACAATTTCTATATATTGTACAGTGCTATACTAAAAAAAACAACATTTTTTTTGAATAGCATTCTCTGCACTTCTATAGCTGTGCGATTCAGTGGTTAAATACTGTGGTTGTGTTGTGCTCTTCCAAAAAACGCCATTTAGGGCCACAGAAAATAGTTTGCAGTGTGAAATACACATGTGGAGGTGTGTAAAATAAACAATTTCTATATATTGTACAGTGCTATACTAAAAAAAACAACATTTTTTTTGAATAGCATTCTCTGCACTTCTATAGCTGTGCGATTCAGTGGTTAAATACTGTGGTTGTGTTGTGCTCTTGCAAAAAACGCCATTTAGGGCCACAGAAAATAAATTGCAGTGTGAAATACACATGTGGAGGTGTGTAAAATAAACAATTTCTATATATTGTACAGTGCTATACTAAAAAAAAAAACATTTTTTTTGAATAGCATTCTCTGCACTTCTATAGCTGTGCGATTCAGTGGTTAAATACTGTGGTTGTGTTGTGCTCTTGCAAAAAACGCCATTTAGGGCCACAGAAAATATTTTGCAGTGTGAAATACACATGTGGAGGTGTGTAAAATAAACAATTTCTATATATTGTACAGTGCTATACTAAAAAAAACAACATTTTTTTTGAATAGCATTCTCTGCACTTCTATAGCTGTGCGATTCAGTGGTTAAATACTGTGGTTGTGTTGTGCTCTTGCAAAAAAACGCCATTTAGGGCCACAGAAAATATTTTGCAGTGTGAAATACACATGTGGAGGTGTGTAAAATAAACAATTTCTATATATTGTACAGTGCTATACTAAAAAAAACAAAATTTTTTTTGAATAGCATTCTCTGCACTTCTATAGCTGTGCGATTCAGTGGTTAAATACTGTGGTTGTGTTGTGCTCTTGCAAAAAACGCCATTTAGGGCCACAGAAAATATTTTGCAGTGTGAAATACACATGTGGAGGTGTGTAAAATAAACAATTTCTATATATTGTACAGTGCTATACTAAAAAAAACAACATTTTTTTTGAATAGCATTCTCTGCACTTCTATAGCTGTGCGATTCAGTGGTTAAATCCTGTGGTTGTGTTGTGCTCTTCCAAAAAACGCCATTTAGGGCCACAGAAAATATTTTGCAGTGTGAAATACACATGTGGAGGTGTGTAAAATAAACAATTTCTATATATTGTACAGTGCTATACTAAAAAAAACAACATTTTTTTTGAATAGCATTCTCTGCACTTCTATAGCTGTGCGATTCAGTGGTTAAATACTGTGGTTGTGTTGTGCTCTTGCAAAAAACGCCATTTAGGGCCACAGAAAATATTTTGCAGTGTGAAATACACATGTGGAGGTGTGTAAAATAAACAATTTCTATATATTGTACAGTGCTATACTAAAAAAAACAACATTTTTTTTGAATAGCATTCTCTGCACTTCTATAGCTGTGCGATTCAGTGGTTAAATACTGTGGTTGTGTTGTGCTCTTGCAAAAAACGCCATTTAGGGGCACAGAAAATAAATTGCAGTGTGAAATACACATGTGGAGGTGTGTAAAATAAACAATTTCTATATATTGTACAGTGCTATACTAAAAAAAACAACATTTTTTTTGAATAGCATTCTCTGCACTTCTATAGCTGTGCGATTCAGTGGTTAAATACTGTGGTTGTGTTGTGCTCTTCCAAAAAACGCCATTTAGGGCCACAGAAAATATTTTGCAGTGTGAAATACACATGTGGAGGTGTGTAAAATAAACAATTTCTATATATTGTACAGTGCTATACTAAAAAAAACAAAATTTTTTTTTAATAGCATTCTCTGCACTTCTATAGCTGTGCGATTCAGTGGTTAAATACTGTGGTTGTGTTGTGCTCTTCCAAAAAACGCCATTTAGGGCCACAGAAAATATTTTGCAGTGTGAAATACACATGTGGAGGTGTGTAAAATAAACAATTTCTATATATTGTACAGTGCTATACTAAAAAAAACAAAATTTTTTTTGAATAGCATTCTCTGCACTTCTATAGCTGTGCGATTCAGTGGTTAAATACTGTGGTTGTGTTGTGCTCTTGCAAAAAACGCCATTTAGGGCCACAGAAAATAAATTGCAGTGTGAAATACACATGTGGAGGTGTGTAAAATAAACAATTTCTATATATTGTACAGTGTGTGACAGCAGGAAGGTAAAGTCACCTGGTTGCATCCAGGGGGGTAGGTATATTTCTCCCAGATTCAGGCTTTATGCCGACTTATACAACTAGGGAGAGAGTTGATGAAGCCCAGCTGAGGCTAGTGGGCTCATGGATGATTCATACCTCTAGGGAGAGTGCTGGGCGTCGTGCAGGCAGGGAGTTGATGAGACCAGCTGAAGCTTGTCAGCTCGTTTAAGGCCTCTATAAAAACTCTCAGCTTCATTAGGTGTTTGCTCATGCCTGGACCCAGACCTGTGTGGACTGTCTAGGGAGAGTGAACCCCTGTGCGGTGAGACAAAGCCTGTGTGGCTATTTGTTTGGACATGTACTAAACCAGGGACTTAGGGACTAGGACAGCACCAGGCTGATCCCAGTTGTTAGTTAGGGAAACCTGCATGTTTAGTCAGAGGTCAAGCTGACCAGGATTTATTTTGTTTATGTTTCTTTTTGCTTTGCTGTGTTTTTGTCACTGTAAATAGAGAAATAAACCGCACCTTTTGATCTTGAAAACCACAACCTCCGTCTGCTGGGCCTGTTTTTGTGTGGGGAGCCCATCCAGGGGGTCACACACACCCGCTACCGAGCTAACCCCCTCACAGTTGGTGGAGAACCAGTGGCAGTTTTTTTTTTTTAAGCCAGCATGGAGGAGATACTGAAACAGCTGGCTCTAGCAAATGCCAATCAACAGCAGACAAATGCAGGTTTGCAAAAGAGCCTTGCAGCTCAACAACAGAGCTTCGCAGCCCAGCAACAAGCCCAGCAGCAATCTGAGGCCCGCTTCATAGACCTGTTGCAGAAGCAAGAGCAGAGACTACAACAACAGATGGAAGCAGTAATGCAGCAACGTCCGCAGACCAGTGAGGAAAGCCGTCCCACTAATACCGCGTCCTTTGGGGTGAGTCGTTTATTGACAAAAATGACTGGAGAGGATGATCCAGAGGTATTTTTGACCACATTTGAAAGGACTGCTGAAAGAGAAAAGTGGCCTGAGGAGCAGTGGGCTGGACTGGTGGCTCCTCTGTTAACTGGTGAATCGCAGAAAGCTTACTATGACCTAGAGCCTGACCAAGCAAAAGACTATGTGATGCTAAAAGCTGAAATATTGGCAAGGCTGGGTGTCACCCTGGCTGTCCGGGCTCAGCGTGTGCATAACTGGACTTTCCAGCTTGGAAAACCCCCCAGGTCTCAAATGTATGATCTCATTCACCTGAGCAGGAAGTGGCTACAGCCAGAGACTTTGTCCGCACCGGAGATTGTGGAACGTGTTGTGATGGATCGTTTCTTGAGAGCTCTTCCTACCGCCATTCAAAAGTGGGTAAGCCATGGAGACCCAGAAACGGCCGGTAAACTTGTGGATCGTGTAGAGAGATACTTGGCTGCAGAGAACCTGACGGCCTCTTCCAGAGACTCTCGGACTTTCCACCCTAAGACCAGACCATCCCCAGGGGCGGATAAGATGATTCCAAGGGGTGAGGGTGGAGAGAGTGAGAGGGTGGGAGCTCTGCCCAGGGTTTGGCGAGAACAGCCTGGGAAGTCGGGGGCTCAAGAGGCAGCCAAAAGGATTGTTTGCTACCGCTGCCGGCAAGCGGGACATATTGCAGCAAATTGCCCGGTTGTGGAGGAACCCATGCAATGTGACTTTCTGACGGACAGACGTCAGTCGCTGTGTGCGACAGTCGCATGCACTGCCATTCGGGGAACTGAGAAACATTTATGCAAAATGTGTATTAATGGTAGAAATGTTGTGGTATTACTGGATTCAGGTAGCCTTGTGACCCTGATAAAGGCTGAATTAGTTAAAACAGAGGTCTCTGGGAATAGCAAGGTAGCTGTTATTTGTGTGCATGGGGACACCCGAGAGTATCCAGTGACTACAGTGTGTTTCAAGACCCCCAAAGGTACCCTCTCTCATCCAGTGGGGTTAGTATCTCAACTACCGCATGATGCCATTGTGGGAAGGGATTTTCCGAAGTTCTGGGAACTGTGGGATGATCCTGAGCCCCCCACTGGTGCCCCTATGTACCAGGAAGGTGATAGCCAGAACTCCTCTGAGAGTGGTGAGGACTCTCCAGAATTTCCCTTGTCAGTATTGGCAGGCGAGACTCAAGAAACTGGAGAGGAGCCCACCTCCTCAGACGAAAACCTACCGTCTGTGGAGTTTTCTGATCTTGAGGTTCACAGGGAAAATTTTGCCACAGAACAGTTAAAAGACCCCGCCCTAATAAAGGCACGGGAAAACGTAGTGGAAATAGATGGCGAGTTAGTGAACCCAGATAATACCTGCACTTACCCATACTTCAGCGTAGAGAAGGACCTACTGTATCGGGTGGCAAAAAGGGCAGAAGAAACCGTTGAGCAGCTTGTGGTGCCCAAACCTTACAGGAAGTTGGTGTTGGAGTTGGCCCATGGGCACATTCTTGGAGGTCATCTGGGGACAGAGAAAACCCGAGAGAGGGTATTACAGAGATTCTATTGGCCTGGGGTGATGAAGGACATAGAAAATTATTGTTCCTCCTGCCCTGTGTGTCAGAGGTCGGCCCCGATGCCACATTTCCGTAGCCCGCTGGTCCCTCTACCCATCATTGAGGTCCCGTTTGAGAGGATCGCAATGGATTTGGTAGGTCCTATAATCAAGTCCGCTAGGGGGCACCAGTACATATTAGTTATAATGGACTATGCCACCCGTTATCCAGAAGCGATCCCTCTCCGAAATACCTCGGCCAAAACCATAGCCAAAGAGCTATCTCTTGTTTTTAGCCGGGTGGGTATTTGTAAAGAACTGCTTACGGACCAAGGTACACCCTTTATGTCCCGGGTTATGAAAGAGCTGTGTAAATTGTTCAAAGTGACGCAATTGCGTACGTCTGTGTATCACCCCCAAACCGATGGGCTGGTTGAAAGATTCAACAAAACCCTAAAACAAATGTTGAAGAAAGTGGTGGATAGAGATGGAAAGGATTGGGACTGTCTACTTCCTTATTTGATGTTTGCTATTAGGGAGGTGCCCCAATCCTCTACGGGATTCTCCCCCTTTGAGTTACTGTATGGGAGACACCCAAGAGGGCTGTTGGATATTGCCAAGGAAACTTGGGAAAGTGAGAGTTCTCCCCACAGGAGTGTGATTGAGCATGTCGCCCTGATGCAAGATCGAATTGCACAGGTAATGCCCATCGTGAAGGAACATTTGGCCCAAGCGCAGTTGGCACAGCAGAGAGTGTACAACCGTGGAGCCAAGACCCGTACCTTTTCCCCGGGGGATAGGATATTGGTACTTGTCCCTACGGTTGAAAGTAAATTCCTTGCCAAATGGCAAGGCCCCTACGAGATAATGGAAAAAGTGAGCGAAGTGAATTACAAGGTCAGACAACCAGGAAGGCGAAAGCCCGAACAGATCTATCATGTTAATCTGTTGAAAGCCTGGAGGGATAGAGAGTCCCTAGTCGCAGAAACTTGGTCACCAGCTCAAACTGGTTGCGTGATTCCGGAGGTTGGAATAGCAGCCACCTTGTCACAACCCCAACAACAGGAGGTTAAGGAGTTTGTGCTTCGCAACAAGGAGGTGTTCTCTGAGCTGCCGGGACAAACATCTGGGGTAGAGCATGATATTATTACCCCGCCCGGTGAAAGGGTGAAGTTAAAACCCTATCGGATCCCAGAGGCCCGACGGGAGGCAATACGGGAGAAAGTACAGAAAATGCTGAACTTAGGGGTGATAGAGGAGTCCCAAAGTGATTGGTCTAGTCCCATTGTGTTGGTGCCTAAACCGGATGGGAGCTGGCGATTTTGTAACGATTTTCGTCAGTTGAACAAAGTTACAAAATTTGACACCTACCCCATGCCACGTATAGATGAGTTGATCGACCGGCTGGGAACAGCCCGATACATGACGACTCTTGACCTCACAAAAGGGTATTGGCAAATTCCCCTGGCCAAGTCGGCCAAAGAGAAAACCGCATTTGTAACCCCAGACGGGGCGTTCCAATATAAGAGAATGCCGTTCGGGTTACAGAATGCGCCGGCCACATTCCAGCGGAAAATGGACCAGATACTGAGGCCCCATCGGAAGTATGCTGCGGCTTACCTGGATGACGTAATTGTCCATAGCACAGATTGGGCCTCACATCTGCCAAGAATGCAAGCAGTCCTAGACTCTATCCGGGAAGCGGGGTTTACGGCTAACCCCAAGAAGTGTACCATTGGGCAGGAGGAGGCCAAATATCTTGGGTACACCATTGGCAGGGGAGTAATAAAACCCCAACTCAACAAAGTCTAGGCCATCCAGAGTTGGCCACGTCCCAACAGCAAGAAGCAGGTACGAGCCTTTCTGGGAATCGCGGGTTATTATCGGCGCTTCATTCCCCACTTTGCTTCTAAGGCTGTGCCCCTAACCAACCTGACGAAAGGGAAAGGGTCGGTCATGATTAAATGGACCCCCGAGGCTGAGGCAGCATTCCAATTCTTGAAACAAGCCTTATGTAGCCAGCCAGTGTTGTACTCACCCGACTTCTCTAAAGACTTTGTCGTACAAAGTGATGCGTCAGATGTGGGGTTAGGAGCAGTATTGTCCCAGGTCTGGAACGGGGAAGAGCACCCAGTCATTTACCTCAGCAGGAAGTTGAAGTCCCATGAGGTAAATTACGCCACGGTTGAAAAGGAGTGTTTAGCGGTGAAGTGGGCTCTAGATTCCCTTCGGTACTATCTGCTAGGTAGGCACTTTGACATGGTTACGGATCACGCTCCGTTAAAGTGGATGGCTCAAAACAAGGAGACAAATAGAAGAGTAAATAGGTGGTTCCTGGCCCTACAGGAATTCAACTTCACAGTAAAGCATCGCCCTGGCGTTCAAATGGGGAATGTGGATGCTTTGTCTCGAGTACATGAATGCCTGATTGCTGGTGTTCCAACCCCAAGGTTAAAACAAGAGGGGGGGGGTATGTGACAGCAGGAAGGTAAAGTCACCTGGTTGCATCCAGGGGGGTAGGTATATTTCTCCCAGATTCAGGCTTTATGCCGACTTATACAACTAGGGAGAGAGTTGATGAAGCCCAGCTGAGGCTAGTGGGCTCATGGATGATTCATACCTCTAGGGAGAGTGCTGGGCGTCGTGCAGGCAGGGAGTTGATGAGACCAGCTGAAGCTTGTCAGCTCGTTTAAGGCCTCTATAAAAACTCCCAGCTTCATTAGGTGTTTGCTCATGCCTGGACCCAGACCTGTGTGGACTGTCTAGGGAGAGTGAACCCCTGTGCGGTGAGACAAAGCCTGTGTGGCTATTTGTTTGGACATGTACTAAACCAGGGACTTAGGGACTAGGACAGCACCAGGCTGATCCCAGTTGTTAGTTAGGGAAACCTGCATGTTTAGTCAGAGGTCAAGCTGACCAGGATTTATTTTGTTTATGTTTCTTTTTGCTTTGCTGTGTTTTTGTCACTGTAAATAGAGAAATAAACCGCACCTTTTGATCTTGAAAACCACAACCTCCGTCTGCTGGGCCTGTTTTTGTGTGGGGAGCCCATCCAGGGGGTCACACACACCCGCTACCGAGCTAACCCCCTCACAAGTGCTATACTAAAAAAAAAAACATTTTTTTTGAATAGCATTCTCTGCACTTCTATAGCTGTGCGATTCAGTGGTTAAATACTGTGGTTGTGTTGTGCTCTTGCAAAAAACGCCATTTAGGGCCACAGAAAATATTTTGCAGTGTGAAATACACATGTGGAGGTGTGTAAAATAAACAATTTCTATATATTTTCCTTGTACTGTGCTATACTAAAAAAACAACCTTTTTTTTTGAATAGCATTTTCTGTAGCTGTGCGATTCAGCGGTTACGTGCTGTGGGTGTGTTGTGGTCTGTCAAAAAACGCCATTTAGGGCCACAGAAAATATTTTGCAGTGTGAAATACACATCTGGAGGTGTGTGTAAAAAAACAATTTCTATATATTTTCCTTGTACTGTGCTATACTAAAAAAAACAACCTTTTTTTTTGAATAGCATTTTCTGTAGCTGTGCGATTCAGCGGTTACGTGCTGTGGGTGTGTTGTGGTCTGGCGAAAAACGCCATTTAGGGCCACAGAAAATATTTTGCAGTGTGAAATACACATCTGGAGGTGTGTGTAAAAAAACAATTTCTATATATTTTCCTTGTACTGTGCTATACTAAAAAAAACAACCTTTTTTTTTGAATAGCATTTTCTGTAGCTGTGCGATTCAGCGGTTATGTGCTGTGGGTGTGTTGTGGTCTGGCAAAAAACGCCATTTAGGGCCACAGAAAATATTTTGCAGTGTGAAATACACATCTGGAGGTGTGTGTAAAAAAACAATTTCTATATATTTTCCTGGTACTGTGCTATACTAAAAAAAACAACCTTTTTTTTTTAATAGCATTTTCTGTAGCTGTGCGATTCAGCGGTTACGTGCTGTGGGTGTGTTGTGGTCTGGCAAAAAACGCCATTTAGGGCCACAGAAAATATTTTGCAGTGTGAAATACACATCTGGAGGTGTGTGTAAAAAAACAATTTCTATATATTTTCCTTGTACTGTGCTATACTAAAAAAAACAACCTTTTTTTTTTTTGAATAGCATTTTCTGCAGTTCTGTAGCTGTGCGTTTCAGCCATTACGTACTGTGGGTGTGTTGTGGTCTTCCAAAAAACGCCATTTAGGGCAAGATCCTAAATTTGGAAAATATGAGGGGAAGGTCAAAGGGACGTGGTGGCCCCGGTCGTGGTGCTGCTGGTGGAGCTCCTGTTGCAGGGAGAGGACGTGGTGGATCTGTGCCAGCTACACGCACAAGTGAAACACCTTCCTCAGGTGCGAGTAGGCGACCGAGCCTGCGGCGGTATTTTGTCGCGCCTAATGAGGCTGTACCAATGTTTAGGCCAGGACAAGTACAGGCGATAGTAGATTGGGTTGCTGACAGTGCCTCGGGTTCCTTCACATTGTCTCCCACCCACTCTTCTGCTGAAAGATCAGAGTTGGCACCTGAAGCCCATGTCCATCAGTCTTTCACCTCACCCCCTTGCAAATCAGCCAAGCAGTCTGAGCCCCAAATCATGCAGCAGTCTCTTCTGCTTTTCGATGACTCTGTTAGCAGGGTTTCCCAGGGCCATCCACCTAGCCCTGCCCCAGAAGTGGAAGAGATTGAGTGCACCGATGCCCAACCACTTATGTTTCATGATGGGTACATGGGAGGACCATCGCAGCACGTCTCGGATGATGACGAAACACAGGTGCCAACTGCTGCTGCTTTCACAATTGTGCAGACAGACATGGAGGGCAGGGGTGAAGACTGGGTGGAAGATGATGTGTAGGACGATGAGGTCCTCGACCCCACATGGAATCAACGTTATGCAGGTGACCAGTGTAGTTCGGAGGAAGAGGCGGTGGTCGCACAGAGCCACCAGCACAGCAGAAGAGGGAGCAGGGTGCAAAAACGGAGCATTCGTCCCCTAGACAGTACATCTGCTACTGCCCAACGCAGCAAGGGACCGAGCACACCAAAGCCAGGTCCAAGGACTTCCCTAGCGTGGCAGTTCTTCACACAGTGTGTTGATGACAAGACACGAGTGGTTTGCACGCTGTGCAATCAGAGCCTGAAGCGAGGCATAAACGTTCTCAACCTGAGCACAAGCTGCATGACCAGGCATCTAAGTGCAAAGCACGAGCTGCAGTGGAGTAGACACCTCAGAAACCAAGAAAGGTCTCTGGCTCCTCCTGCTTCCTCTTCTGCTGCAGTCTCGGCCTCTTCATCCACCTCTGTAGTGACAGTGGCACCTGTCACCCCGCAAACAGAGGATCTGCCAGCAACACTACCACCTGGGTCACCGACCATCTCCACAATGTCCCATGGAAGCGTTCAGCTCTCTATCTCCCAAACATTGGAGCGGAAGAGGAAGTACCCCCCTAGCCACCCGCGATCCCTGGCCCTGAATGCCAGCATTTCAAAATTCCTGGCCTTTGAAATGCTGTCATTCCGTCTGGTGGAGACGCAGAGTTTTAAAAGCCTGATGGCATTGGCTGTCCCGCAGTACGTCGTGCCCAGCCGCCACTACTTTTCCAGGCGAGCCATCCCTTCCCTGCACAACCAGGTGGGGGACAAAATCAGGTGTGCACTGAGCAACGCCATCTGTGGCAAGGTCCACCTAACTACGGATGCGTGGACCAGTAAGCACGGTCAGGGACGTTATATCTCCCTAACAGCACACTGGGTAAATGCAGTGGCTGCTGGGCCTGAGGCAGATAGCGGTTTGGCGCATGTCCTTCCACCACCGAGGATTGCAGGGCGCTTCAGTTTGCCTCCTGTTGCTAACTCCTCCTTCTCCGCTTCCTCATCCTCTACCGCCTCCTCATCCATTCAGCGTAACACCTTCACCACCAACTTCAGCACAGCCAGGGGTAAACGACAGCAGGCGGTTTTAAAATTTTCCTGTTTGGGGGAAAATCCCCACACCGCGCAGGAGTTGTGGAGGGACATGGAACAACAGACCGATGAGTGGTTGCTGTCAGTGAGCCTCAAGCCCGGCCTGGTGGTGTGCGATAATGGGCGAAATCTCGTAGCAGCTCTGGGTCTAGCCGGTTTGACGCACATCCCTTGCCTGGCGCATGTGCTGAACTTGGTGGTCCAGAGGTTCCTTAAAAATTACCCCAATATGCCAGAGCTGCTGCAGAAAGTGCGGGCTGTCTGTGCGCACTTTCGGCGTTCTCACCCTGCTGCTGCTCGCCTGTCAGCGCTGCAGCGTAACTTCGGCCTTCCAGCTCACCGCCTCATATGTGACGTGCCCACAAGGTGGAACTCCACCTTGCACATGCTGGCCAGACTGTGCGAGCAGCAGCAGGCAATAGTGGAGTTTCAGCTGCAGCAATCACGCGTGAGTCGCTCTGCGGAACAGCACCACTTCACCACCAATAACTGGGCCTCCATGCGAGACCTGTGTGCCTTGTTGCGCTGTTTCGAGTACTCCACCAACATGGCCAGTGCCAATGACGCCGTTCTCAGCGTTACTATCCCAGTTCTATGCCTCCTTGAAAAAACGCTTCGAGCGATGATGGAAGAGGATGTGGCACAGGAGGATGAGGAGGAGGAGGAGGAAGCGGGATCATTTCAAAGGCTTTCAGGGCAGTCTTTCACAAGTGGCTACGAGGGTGGGTTCCTGCACCAACAAACGCCAGGTACACAATTGTCCGGCAGAAAGGGCACAGTTCTGGAGGATGACGAGGTGGAGGAGGAGATGGAGGAGGAGGAGGAGGAGGAGGAGCCATGTTCACAGCAGGGTGGCACTCAGACCAGCTCGTGGCCATTACTGGTGCGTGGCTGGGGGGATACAGAGGACACAGACGATACACCTCCCACAGAGGACAGCTTTTCTTTGCCTCTGGGCAGCCTGGCACACATGAGCGATTACATGCTGCAGTGTTTCCGCAACGACAGCCGAGTTGCCCACATTTTAACTGGTGCTGATTACTGGGTGGCCACCCTGCTGGATCCCCGTTACAAGGACAACGTACCGTCCTTAATTCCCTCACTGGAGCGGGATCGTAAGATGCGCGAGTACAAGCGCACGCTGGTAGACGCACTGCTGGTGGCATTCCCACCTGACAGCGGGCGTACGGTGGAAGCACAAGGCGAAGGCAGAGGAGGAGGAAGAGGTCGCCAACGCAGCCGGGGCACCGGCAGCACCTCAGAAGGCAGGGTTAGCATGGCCGAAATGTGGAAAAGCTTTGTCAGCACGCCACAACAACCAGCACCACCAGCTGAGATGGAACGTCTTAGCAGGAGGCAGCATTTCACCAACATGGTTGAGCAGTATGTGTCCACAGGCCTACACGTACTGGATGACGGGTCTGCCCCCTTTAACTTCTGGGTCTCCAAATTGGGCACATGGCCTGAGCTTGCCGTTTATGCCTTGGAGGTGCTGGCCTGCCCTGCAGCCAGTGTATTATCTGAACGTGTATTTAGCACGGCAGGGGGCGTTATCACAGACAAGCGCAGCCGCCTGTCCAGAGCCAATGTGGACAAGCTCACGTTCATTAAAATGAACCAGGCATGGATCCCACAGGACTTGTCCGTACCTTGTGCAGAATAGACATGTATACCGGTGTTGTGACAAAAACTGTCCGGCCATCGGATTGTGCCCGGCCCGTACTGCGCAGGCGCAGCGCTTGCGCAGTACAGAGGACAAGGAGATTCACAAAATCTCCGAAGATGAACGGCGCCTGCGCTGTGAGTGCAGGTTCAAGCCCCACCATCCAAGAGGACATACGGTAGCACATAGTAACAGGGCCCCTCACGGGCTCGCTTCGATCGCGGCCTTGCTTGGCTCGGCTTGAACCACGGATGGTGTGGCCTTCACCTGAACTCAACACGCAGGCGCCGTTAGTCTTGGGAGATTTTTGAAATCCCCTTGTCCTACATACTCAGCAAGCGCAGTACAGGGCGGACACTATTCGACAGGGGACAGAATTCGACACATCACCGGCCTTACCCAGCCATTGTTGTATTTTTGAACCAGTGTTGGCTACCTCGTCCTCCTCCACCGCCGCTTCCACCTACACAGCCACATCCACCGCCACCTCAACCTCCTACTCCATATGGACCTCGTCCTGCTAGGCCAAGATTAAAATTTTTATTTTATTTTTTTGTAGCGCACAGATCCTTTCCCCCTTACCTGCCTTTATGTTGTTGGCTCTTCGCAGGAGGGAGAAAGGCACACCGCACTACCAGCCCGTATACTCCTATATAAAGAGGTTGAGCGGTGTACTTGACGGGCCGTGTCCACAGCCGGAGTCAAAACTCCTCCAGAGGATGATTCTCACCTCTACTGTAGGTAGAGGCAAGTCCTTTAATTGCCAGTAAAGTCAATGTCCACACCAGCTGAAACTCCAACTCTTATTCTCTCATGGCAAAATAAACTGTACTCAGATAGAAAAGGTTAGAGCAAAGAAACAGGACAGCTTAAGGTGTGGAGGAGGTCCAGGCACAAACGTAGCACATTCACTTCACTGCTTAGGTTTCTCAAACAGTTTTTGGCGCACGGTCTCTGCCACAGACATTGAGGTTGGTCTCTGCCACAGACCGGGTGTACAAGGCCCCTGCCACGGGCCTGGAGAACTTTGGTCTCAGCCACAGACCAGGGTGTATAAGGCCCCTGCCACGGGCCGGTTGAGTAAGGCCTCTGATACAGCCAAGGTGACCTTGAGCTTCTCCTTCTACGAACCTAGCCCATATCAAGGGGAAGACATCTCTCCAGGGAGTCAACAGACCATTCCTTCACCGTGACTCCCGCATCGGTCCATCAGAATGATCCTCCCTTCCCTGGAACAGGGTCCCCTACACGAGGCGGCTCTGGACTCCAGGCTTTACTCCCGCCCCTAGGCCTCCATACCCAGGGCAGCAAGAACTCCAGGATAGTACCTCACCCCGGGCTAAAGGTGCCCGAGATGGAACAGGAACACATGCACCCAGGCCGAAGGCACCTGGGCGCGGACCCCACTGGACATCAGCCCCCAGGCCAAAGGTCTGCCCCTTTTATATGCTCTCCCGGCATGCACAGCAGGTTCCCCGCCCCGCTGTACTACTGCCAAGAGGGGACACAAAAGGCGCCACCTGTAGGCCGCAGGGAACTGCACACCAATACTGTCCCCCGAGGACAAAATGGTCCATGAATCCTACAGAATTAGGGTATTTGAGCCTATTTACCACTCAAACACTTTCCTTAAATTTAGCACCCCGCTACATTTTTATTTCAAAGTATTTTATTTTCCCACTAGCTTATCCATTAAATTAAATAATTTATTCCAGAAAGGGCGTATTCTGGGGCATTCCCACCATATGTGTGGCATCGTGCCGTTGAGTTTCTGAGGTTCTTAATGACTTCCTGTACCTTTTCTGCTGAAAAGGGGGCCTCCAGCATATTTTTTTATTTTTTATTTTTTTTATGTTCTTTTAAGTTATTTCCTATCCACATTTGTTTGCAGAGCACTTGCCATGTTCTTAAAAACATTTTGCTGCCATTTGCAGCCCTCTAGCCCTTTCCATTACTTTTTTAGAGCCTTTTTAGTCGTCAGAAGTCCGGGTCCCCATTGACTTCAATGGGGTCCGGGTCCGGGTCCGGGTTCGGGTTAAAGTTCGGTCCCGAATCCGAACTTTTTTCCGAAGTTCGGCCGAACCCGCCGGACCCGAATATCCAGCTACCCGCTCAACTCTAGTCACTGCTACCCAGGTGTTCCTTTATCTGAACATTAGTAATACGCTCTGCATGGTTTGAGATTACCAGGTCCAACAGAGCATCATTCCTAGTTGGGGCCTCAATAAACTGGACCATAAAATTGTCCTGCAATAGGTTTATAAATTTTTGCCCTTTAACTGTCCCAGCAGTTCCATTACTCCAGTCAATTTCTGGGTAGTTAAAATCCCCCATTATTATCACCGTCCCAGCCCTTGCAGCCCTTTCCATCTGTGCAAGGAGCTGAGTCTCCACCTCCTCATTAACATTGGGTGGTCTATAACAAACTCCAATGATTAGCTTTGAACTACGCACATCTGTATGCAGTTCCACCCATAATGCTTCAGACTCATCCCACTCTCCATCCACCAGGTCCTCTTTCACACTCGCTTTGAGATCACTTCTCACATAGAGACAGACCCCTCCACCTTTCCTTTTTACCCTGTCTTTCCGAAAGAGTGCATAGCCAGGAATATTAATAGCCCAGTCATGTGAGGAATGAAGCCAAGTTTCAGCAATACCGAATACATCATAGCTCTCCTCATGCACCAGAGCTTCCAACTCACCTATTTTGCTTGGCAGACTTCTGGCATTGGTGAACAGACACTTTAATGCATTAATATATTTTGACCAGTCACATACTATCCTCTTGGGTGTTCCCAGATTGCAACTGATGGGTGAGTTTGGGGTGGAGGAACTTGACTGGCATGCACAGAGTCCTGACCTCAACCCGATAGAACACCTTTGGGATGAATTAGAGCGGAAACTGCGAGCCAGGCTTTCTCGTCCACATCAGTGCCTGACCTCACAAATGCACTTCTGGAAGAATGGTCAAACATTACCATAGACACACTCCTAAACCTTGTGGACAACCTTCCCAGAAGAGTTGAAGCTGTTATAGCTGCAAAGGGTGGGCTAATTCAATAGTGAACCCTATGGACTAAGACTGGGATGCCATTAAAGTTCATGTGTGGGGGCGTGGCCTGGAGAGCATTGGGATAGGTCGCATGTGAGGAGAGCTCCGCTTGCCCACACTCCTTCCTTACAATCCTGTCCGAATCCTGTGTAGTTTCTGCCATCCTCTACACCCAGGGACCTCTCCTGCTCCCCCCGCGGTTCCTGAAGCCTGTCAGCCCGCTGGAACGCCGCCGCCGCCATCGGGGAGCTTCCCGGCCACTTGCCTTAGGAAAGACCGCGGCTTCGGCCTAGTTCCTGGTACGGCGGCCACCTTGGTCCTCCCGGCGGCGGCCCTGGAAGCTTCTCCTGGTCTCTCTGCACACCCTGTGCCCCATCTCCTCCTGCATCGGCCTCCGGACTACCTACCACCGCTGCCAAGGTGCCTCATAACTGCAGCTGCTGTGGGGACGGACCGCGGCCTTGACCTGACTCCCAGAGCGGCGGCCATCTTGCTCCACCCGGAGACGACGTGGGCAAGTATTACAGGCCTCCCTGACTCCCCCGAGCCCTGATTCCCCCGGATACAGCCTAAGGCCAGTGCAGCTGCTTGACCACTACCTGCGGATCGCACTAAGTCACCCCTGGACAGTGGTGGGAAGGGGGTCGTCGAGGACCCGGCCTACTTAGCTGCGGCCATCTTGGTACACTTGGGGATCCCCCTGACCGCCCCTGCAATATGTCCCCGTCAAAAAAGAATTCCGAGGCCGCCGACAAGCTGGCCAAATACCACCGGCTTGACGAAGACCAACAGGCCAGAGATGGCGCTGACGCATCCCTGGGCGCGGAACACTCTGTGGTGGCTACTAACAAGTTGCTGGATGCCATCACCCTGTGCCAGAGTACGCTCACCACCAAAATTGAGGAGGTCAAAATTGATGTGTCCCTTATGCGGCAGGATCTCTCTACCCTCAGGGACCGCGTGACAGAGACGGAGAGCCGTATTAGCAGAGCGGAAGATATCTTGCACCCTCTACAACATACCTCTGATGAGGTGCGCCGCCAGCTGCAACAGATTAGCGCAAAACAGGACGACACGGTAAATCGACTTCGGAGATGTAACCTCCGCTTCATCGGTCTTCCCGAGTCTGCTGAGGGCACTGATCCGGCGAGCTTCCTTGAAAACCTCCTGACATCAACCTTTGGCAGAGACGCATTTTCGGTAATGTTCGCAGTGGAGAGAGCACATCGAATCCCTGCCAGTCCTCCTCCCCAAGGAGCTCCGCCACGTACCCTGATAGCGAAGTTTCTCAACTTCAGGGACCGCGACAAGATCCTCCACCTGACCAGAGAGAAGGGGAATATCCCCCATACCAACACACATGTAGCCGTCTTCCCGGACTTCTCCAATGAGGTGCAACGGCAGCGGTCCAGGTTCCAAGATGTTAAGCGGCGCCTCCGCGTTCTACACCTCAAATACCCCATGCTGTACCCTGCAAAGCTTTGCGTGGAATGCGATGGTCGAACCCACTTCTTTGAGGACCCCGAGTTGGCATCCACTTGGATTGACCAGAGAGATCAGCGAGACTGAGCACGCCACACTGCCTGCAAGCTGTGAGTACTTTTTTCTCTCCCCTGCTTCTCCCTGTACCGGTAATGCTCCCTGTCCTCATCCTGGTGCTTAGCCCTTCAGTAGCTATATTGCTAGTGTGTACCCTCCACCGGGACAGAGGGACGGATCTGAACTCTTTTTCCGTGTTTCATTGGATCTCACAGCATGCTCGCCGCCTCCGGGTGACCTAACTGACTATTGATTCCCCGGTCTCCCCACACGAGATACTTGTAGAGGGCAGTCTATCGAACGTTGCTGGAACTTCCTATACTACTATACCTACCACCCTGATGGCAGGCGGGGCCCCCTCCTGCATTGATGTAATGGTGCTGCACTTTTGTGGCCCCTACACCCCATGCACTTATCAGAGAAGAAGTCGCCCCCCTAGGATCCCTATGGACTTTTATGACCCCCCCCCCCCGTTTACCTGACTGTCTGTTCCTCCTTTTTTGTTTTCTTTTCATCACGGGTACCTATGTCCCTTTGAAATTAAGTCCCTCGCCTCCAATGGTTTTTTCACGTTGGATGTCCCCCGTTGATACCTGGTTATGAGGTACTATGTTCATGCCGAGTTGGGGTGGCAATAGACTGGGAGGGAAGGGAAATGTTGTGGTTGTTTTTTATTTGCCACTATGTTTACAATTGTTTATTTCTGCTAAAGGTACTATGTTATTGTCATACATGCACTATCGATATTGGTTCCCACTATGTTTTATGCTATCTGATGTGTCCTTCTCTGCTCTGCTGGTCCTGGTCCGGCTGCGGTCTATCATACACGCCCTACACCCACCATGAGTTCCCTGAAGTTCCTTATGTGGAATGTTAGGGGCTTGCGCAATAAGATTAAGCGCACAGCTGTCCTGACATTTCTCAAATCTCAAAGGGCTGACTTTATCACACTAGTCGAGACCCATGTCACAGGCCACTTGCAATCCTCCCTCAAAAAGCCTTGGATAGGGTGGGCTTACCACGCCACCCACACCTCATATTCCAGAGGAGTATCGGTCCTGGTTGCCAAACGGGTACCGTTTGATCTAGTGCTGCTCTGCACGGACCAGCAGGGCAGATATGTGTTTATGCACGCTACCATTAATGGGTCTCCTATCGTGCTACTTGCTTGCTATGTCCCCCCCCCCATACAACTCAGCTGTAATTAAGGAGGGCCTTGCCTTTATGACCCAATATCCCTCTGTACCGGCAGTGTGGATGGGGGACTTTAATATGACCCTAATCCCCGCTCTGGACCGCATGGGCGCACTGGACCCCCCCCCTTAATCCGCTGGCCCATACCAGACTGCACCGCATAATGACGACTTCGCCCTTGTCGACACTTGGCGCCACAAACACCCGCACACTAAAGTCTTCTCATGCTTTTCAGCTAGTCACAACACGATGTCACAAATTGATTTTGTTTTTATCTCGATATCCCTGTTGCCTAAACTAGGAGATGTGGTCTTTGCTCCAAGAGTACTCTCGGATCACGCCCCTTACTGGACCACGATCCAGCTCCTGAAAGCTTCCCCTGCTCCTTCTTGGCGGCTAAACCCGTTCTGGCTGACTGCCCTGCAGGACCAGGATGACATCCCCACAGAATTGCAATACTATTTTACGGCCAACAGGGGCTCTGCTACGTATGATATGGTGTGGGAAATGTTTAAACTCCACGCTCGTTCCCTGCTTTCCACGCGTATCAACAGGCTTAAACGGTCATCAACACTTATTGTCCAGCAAGCTGCAGAACACCTACAGGTGCTGGAGGAGGCGTTCCATCGGGACCCCTCGCCCAGCACGGCTAACAATCTCAAGATTCAGGCGCGCCAGGTCTCCCAATTGCACATAGAGAAGGCTAAACAACGTATCTTTTTCTGTAAACAGAGGGTGTTTGAGTATGGAGAAAGATCGGGCAAACTACTCGCGTATCTCGCCCATTTTGATTTGCGTCCCCCTGTGGTGATGTCCTTGACCGACCCACAGGGGAACGACATCACCGATCCACAACTGGTGGCGGAGGAATTTGGGAGATTCTATCGTGCACTCTACACTTCCCGGGTCACCCACACTCCCCAAGTTACCAGGGACTACTTAGCGGGAGTTCAATTTCCTAGACTGACCGATGACCAGCTTGAAATTTTGGAAGCCCCTATTACCGAGGAGGACATTTCCGAGGCTATTTCCTGTTTGGCCTCATCTAAGGCCTCAGGATTGGATGGTCTACCTCTTGAATTCTATGCCACCTATTCTGAAATTCTAACCCCTAAACTTAAGGACCTGTATAAATCCATATTTGATTCAGGAGCTCTACCCCCATCTATGAGAGAAGCCCAAATTGTCGTAATTCCCAAACCCGGTAAGGACCCTAAATACCCGGAGTCGTATAGGCCTATTTCCTTGTTACAGGTAGACATCAAAATATTAGCTAAGATTCTAGCCTCCCGCCTTAACCAGGTTATTCTGTCATTGATCCACCCTGACCAAACAGGCTTTATGCCAGGGAAAAACACTGCTATGAATATTCGCCGCCTATTTATGAATATTCAGGGGTCCCATGATGAAATTGGCTCGAGGGTCGTGGTGGCTCTGGATGCCGCCAAGGCCTTCGACTCCGTGGAGTGGAACTACCTGTGGGAGTGCCTCTCAAGATTTGGATTTGGCCCCAGCTTTATTCGCTGGGTCCAACTCCTCTACCAGTCCCTAAGGGCCAGAGTATTTGTGAATGGTTGGCTTTCCGACCAGTTCCCGCTGGAGAGAGGGACCCGAAAAGGCTGCCCCCTTTCCCCCATGCTGTACGCATTGGCTGTGGAGCCATTGGCCATTATGGTCCGTGCGGACACTTGCATCCGAGGCCTCAGGATGGGGAACCTGGAAGAAAAGATTGGGATGTATGCCGACGACACACTCCTGTATCTGGCGGACTCGGGTCCTTCTCTTATAGCAGCCCTCCAGTCCATAGAACGTATGGGTGGCCATTCAAGTCTGAGTATTAATTGGTCTAAGTCCCAGATCCTTCCGATTGACCATTTCCCCCCCTCATTCACGTCCCTTCCTCTGGCTCTTCCAAGGGTCTCCCTGATCAAATACCTTGGTATGCAGGTCACCAGATCGCCCTCAGACTACAAATTACTGAACATTGAACCCCTGTTTGCCCTGATCAAGACCAAGACGCAGACTTGGGCCAGACTACCCTTGGGTGTTATGGGTCGCATCAGCTTAGTTAAGATGATACTCCTTCCCAAAATACTCTATTTGGTCTGGCATGCTCCCCTTTATATACCACAAAAATGTTTCAAAATAATTGAATCCATTCTGAATTAATTTATATGGGGTCATAGCAGACACAAATTATCTTGGAGAATTCTGAAGAACCCTGTGACATTGGGAGGAGCTGCTCTCCCAGACTTTCAGGACTATTATCTTGCCTCCCAACTGTCCCACTTCTATTATTTTGACAAACATGAGCTACCAAGATACCAGACACTGCTCTGTGAGCACCCTGATGACTCAGCCCATACCCCACTTCAGTCGGTCCTAAGAGCCCCATTGACCAGACGCCCCCCCCAACACAAAGCAGACATGTTGACTCACCACCGGAGGGTATGGCGGACGGCACTACTAAAAATTGGGACCCCACAGGTACACTCTCATACCCCTCTCTGGTACAATACACGTTTGCCAGAATTATTGTCCATTCCGCGGTGTGGATACGCCATGGAATCTTATACATACACCAGATCATGACCGCTACAGGCCTTAAAACATTTCAAATGCTGAAGGACGAATTTTCCCTCCCCAATTGCCTTTTCTTTAGGTATTTGCAACTCCGTCACGCTATACAGGCCCAGTTTTCTGGCTCTAACCCGTCCCTGGCAGTTCCCTCTATACTGGACACAGTCACGGGTAATGAGCCTGCCAAGCTCATCTCCACTTTGTACTCCGCCATTCGTCTCCCTAGCACCACAGCATTGGCCTATGCTGCCAAGACTAGATGGGAGGTGCATGTTGGACTAATAGAGGATGAGGATTGGGACGAGATTTTGGGGGACGTGAAAAAAGTTTCCCCCAAACTATCGGACCTCCTCACACAGCTGTACATCATACATAGAACGTATCTGACTCCTCAGAGAATAGCACGTTTCAAACCCACAGACAATCCAGGATGCCGCCTCTGCGACCATACCCCAGGCATACTGGACACAGGTGATACACTTCCTGCACGACCAGATGGGCTCCCCTGCTACCCTTGACCCAAAGATGTGCCTACTTGGCCTGTTGCCAGACTTAGATGCTGACAAACCCCTGCGTACCTTTTTACATGAGATGCTATTCTTGGCGAGAAAAGTAGTGGCCCGTAATTGGATGCAGGCCCTACCCCCTACAATTCAGTGCTGGAAAAAGGCGGTTAACGATGCTCTCCCATATAAGAAACTGATTTATGTACATAGAGGGTGTCTGCTAAAGTATGAGAAGGTCTGGGACAGATGGTTGGCGGATGGTGAAACGTGTACTTGACATGTTGATTCCTTATTTTTGTTGTGTACCGGCTCCACTCTCATTGGTGTCTTTATCTTTATGTCACACAGATGCTTCACTATGTTCATGTATGTACTATTGTTTTGGCCATACTGGCTTATATTGATTTATGTACCATGCATATACTTCTCAATAAAGTTGGTTTTTTTCAATTAAAAAAAAAAAAGTTCATGTGCGTGTAAAGGCAGTCGTCCCAATACTTTTGACAATATAGTGTATGTTCATTGCTTTTCTCTTTATTTGATCATGTGGAAATACTAAAGAATTTGGCACAAAGCAAAGACCTTTATCCAAGAACCTAAATGACTTCTTTATAGAATTTATACCTCTGGAACATTCTGGTATTCAATTGTAGGCTGGATGCTTCTCTTCCATTTATGACTGGTGATATCTAAGAAAGGCCTAGGGGCTGGATACGACCCTTTGCTTGCCTATTCCTCCTCCTGGCACCAACAATAGAGCACTGTTCCACCCACTGACACCAGTGATGGGGTATTATTCCACCCACTGACACAAATGATGGGGCACTTTTCCTCCCACTGACACCAATGATGGGGTACGATTCCTCCCACGAACACCAAGGATTGGGCACTATTCCTCCCACTGATGCCAAGGATAGGGCACTATTTCCTCTCACTGACTCCAAGGATAGGGCACTATTTCCTCCCACTGACTCCAAGTATGGGACACTATTTCCTCCCACTGACTTCAAGGATGGGGAATTATTCCTCCCACTGACGCCAGTGATGGGTCACTATTCCTTGCACTCACACCAACGACTGACCACTATTCCTCCCACTCACACCAAAGACGGGCCACTATTCCTCCCACTGACAC
Source organism: Rana muscosa (assembly GCA_029206835.1). NCBI lineage: Eukaryota > Metazoa > Chordata > Amphibia > Anura > Ranidae > Rana > Rana muscosa. The sequence continues at coordinate 404,178,420 of CM055121.1, forward strand.
TGATGGGGCACTATTCCTCCCACCAGTGGTGGCTGGTTCTCACAATTTTTGGGGGGGCGCAAACAAACAAACAAAAAAAAAAACATCAATTGCAGCCTCACTGTGTCCAAAACGCAGCCACTGTGCCCATCAATTGTCGCCACTGTGCCCATCAATTGTCGCCACTGTGCCCAGCAATTGTCGCCACTGTGCCATCAAACGCAGCCACTGTGCCCAGCAATTGTCGCCACTGTGCCATGTCATCAATTGTTGCCACTGTGCCATCAATTGTCGCCACTGTGCCATCAAACGCAGCCACTTTGCCATGCCATCAAACGCAGCCACTGTGCCATGCCATCAAACGCAGCCACTGTGCCATCAATTGTCGCCACTGTGCCCATCAATTGTCGCCACTGTGCCATCAATTGTCGCCACTGTGCCATGCCATCAAACGCAGCCACTGTGCCATGCCATCAAACGCAGCCACTGTGCAATCAATTGTCACCACTGTGCCCATCAATTGTCACCACTGTGCCAGCAATTGTCACCACTGTGCCCATCAATTGCCGCCAGTTTGCCCCCTCAAAAACCACCAGATTGCTTCCCCCAGTCCCCCAGCACTTACCTCAGGTCAGTCACCCTCCCTCGATGTCTTCTCCCAAGTCCCGCCCTCGATGTCACTTCAGCCAATCAGGTTACCGGTAACCAGATCCGGTGAACCTGATTGGCTGAGATGCGTGTCAGTGTTCACCAAGGAACACTTTTACAGAGTACATAGAACAAATTACACAAGCCCTTCACGTGCCTCACAATGAGTCATATAATGAATCATGTAACAGAAATCTAAGCTCCACATATTGATGACGACACGTTTTCCTCCATGTGACTCACACAATAAAAATGAAAGCTGGTCATACATGGCGTTGTTTTGGAGAATTTTGGCCAGTTCCTGGATGAGATTCGACCTGTGGTTGTCCTTGATGGCCCCTTACCAGCTCCACATCCTTCAATCTGAAAATCCAGGGAGCTGGGTGGAAAATTGTCCAATCGAATATCAGAGTATTCTGATAGTGGTGAGGATATGCTGAATATATTAGCCAGCAGGGGAGATTCCTCCATCTGCGCTGCTTATGGTGGATCAGAAAAACAATAGATTTCTCATATTCAGCCTGCAGAGTTGAAATGGGGAGATCTTACAATGTATGGCCAGCCTAATGCTAGCCATATAGCAGTCGAAAAATCGTTCAAACGTGTTTTCGAAAAAGGAACCCACGGTCATGAGAGCAAACATTATTGCCATTATGTAATGACTGAATTTTGAATGATACATCGTTCAATGGACATAAATGAATCAGTTTCTCGTTAGTTTTTTGCTTCTGGGTCACATATGCGCAGTACCAACAGTTACATTTTTATTGGCCAAGAAACAAATTAACGTTTCAATTTATCATGTGTTTCCTTTTGATTTCTTTGGCTCAAAACGTCACAACCGATTTACAATTTGTGCCCATTAACCGGACAAAAAAAGAACGAACTGTCCAAATGATAGATTTTTAAAACAAATTTTCATCTCGTGTATGGGCACCATAAAGCCCCATACACACAGTCGGACTTCCATCGGACTTTTCCCTGGATTTTTGTCCGAACGGAGTTGGTCGGGAACACCCATAGCATACACACCACAGGACTTTTCTGCAAACTTTCCCAAAACTTTTTGCAACATCACGTGTTTTTTCTGCTCTTTTCTGCTCTTTGCAGCCACCCTTTGGTCAACTTCTGCTATTGTTGGTTGATTTTAACATTAGTTGTTTTGTCCATCGGACAAAAGTCCTATGGTTTTCTGTACACACGGTCGGACTTTGCTCCATCGGACTTTTGTTGGCCAAAAGTTTGTCCATTTGCAGACCCAACTTTTGTCCGATGAAAAAAAAAAAAAAAAAAAAAAAGTTTGTCAGATGGAGCGTACACACGGTTGGATTGTTGGTCCAACTTGCTCAAAATGAAGTTTGTTGGCCAAAAGTCCGACCATGTGTACGAGGCTTTAGACTCACTTGTACATATATTACACTATATTACCAAAAGTATTGGGACACCTGCCTTTACACGCACATGAACTTTAATGGCATCCCAGTCTTAGTCCGTAGGGTTCAATATTGAGTTGGCCCACCCGTAGCAGCTATAACAGCTTCAACTCTTCTGGGAAGGCTGTCCACAAGGTTTAGGAGTGTGTCTATGGGAATGTTTGACCATTCTTCCAGAAACGCATTTGTGAGGCCAGGCACTGACATTGGATGAGGAGGCCTGGCTTGCAGTCTCCGCTCTAATTCATCCTAAAAGTGTTCTATCAGGTTAAGTTCAAGACCAGTCAAGTTCCTCCACCCCTAACTTGCTCATCAATGTCTTTATGGACCTTGCTTTGTGCACTGGTGCACAGTCATGTTGGAACAGGAAGGGGCCATCCCCAAACTGTTCCCACAAAGTTGGGAGCATGAAATTCTCCAAAATGTCTTGGTAAGCTGACGCCTTAAGAGTTCCCTTCACTGAAACTAAGGGGCCAAGCCCAACCCCTGAAAAACAACCCCACATTATAATCCCCCCTCCACCAAATGATTTGGACCAGTGCACAAAGCAAGGTCCATAAAGACATGGATGAGCGAGTTTGGGGTGGAGGAACTTGACTGGCCTGCAAAGAGTCCTGACCTCAACCCGACAGAAAACCTTTAGGATGAATTAGAGCGGAGACTATGAGCCAGGCCTTCTCGTCCAACATCAGTGCCTGACCTCACAAATGCGCTTCTGGAAGAATGGTTAAACACTCCCATAGACACACTCCTAAACCTTGTGGACAGCCTTCCCAGAAGAGGTGAAGCTGTTATAGCTGCAAAGGGTGGGCAAACTAAATATCGAACCCTACAGACTAAGACTGGAATGCCATTAAAGTTCATGTGTGTGCAAAGACAGATGTCCCAATACTTTTGGTAATATAGTGTATGTATATAATGAACAAAAAAGTTTTACATTGCAGCTCATCAGTCTTTAGTCCTTAGATGCGACAGCTGCATTCACTTACATTTTTCAAGGCTTTTTCCTTCATTTTAAGCAGATGATCCTGCCAATTAACCTTGTCCAAAAGGAAAATAAAATGTAGCACTTTAAACAGAAAAACAAGGCCCCACCGCTGAATAATGACATATAGGGTATGTACCAAAACCTAATTTAAAAGTTAAACTGCAACTTTAGTAACAAGTGTCACATAAACAGATCAACCAAACGTCCTTCTGTGTCTCAAATCAGGGTCCTAATTGTATCTATTAGCAACCTAAAAATAAGTGGTGCAACAAACAAATTGGATGGATTTTCTCAATTCTAATACATCTTTATCTGGGTAAGTGTTTTACCTTTTTCTTTAAAGTTGACCCTAATAGATTTTTTTTCCTTCTGCCACAGACTGTACAACAAAAAAAATCTAACCTGTTCCTCCTTCCAGGTTATACAATGCAGATAGATGAATCTGCATTTCCATTTTAGAATAACTGAACAGTGGCTGCATCTAATTGGATGCTGTCGTTGTTCTAATGACTATTTTCAATCCGGCTCCATCAAGTTTTTAATCAAATGATGTCAGGTGGGAGGATGCAGAAAGGCCCACAAATTCAGTAAGGCTCCGTTCACACCTATGCAAATTGGGTTTGGCTTAAACCGCATCCAATTCGCATAACATTATAAAATACATTGATTTTAATGAGGCTGGTTTACATATATGCGATGCATTCGCACTGCGCATTGCCCAAAAAACGTGTGCGTTTTCTAGGCATTGCGGTGCGGCTTAGGTGCGAATTCAGGCCCATTATCTTCTATGGGCATGCATCTGATTCGCAGATGTGTTCAGTTCTCATCAGGATTTCTCTCCTTCTCTCCTTCCCCCCTCCCCCTACTCTCTCCCAGGTCACCAAATTTGCAGCTAAAAACCGAGATGATCTGCTGAACAGTTCTCTTATCTTTTTGCAGAGATAAGAGAGCTGGAATTCGCACCGCACAAGTGTGAACCCAGCACAGTATATGGCAAGCTTAAGGAAAGGCATTTAGTGTTCTAGTACATCAATGGCTGTACTCCTTAAGTAAAAAAACTGTGATTGTAAATGTCCACTTTTTTAAATTAAAATAACAAACATGTCATACTTACCTGCTCTGTGCAGTGGTTTTGCACAGACCAGCCCAAATCCTTCTCTTCTTGGGTCCCTTGCTGGCACCCCTGGCTCCTGCCTCCCCCTAAGTGCCCCTATAGTATGACCCTTGCTCTGGGGGTACTCGTGTGTGCTCCCTCCTGGGCCCCGCTCTGTGTGTCCATTGACACTCGGCCCGCCCCTCACGCACTCCTCACTGGATGTGATGGACAGCAGCAGGAGCCAGTGATGAGGGAGAGAGCCGAGAGAGCTGCTGCTCTCGTTCACATTGCTTGATTGAGATTGGGCTGAGGCAAATATAAAGGGGAGCTGCATGCAGAAGGTTTTTTAGCTTAATGCAGAGAATGCATTAAGGTAAAAAAAAAAAATCTGCCTTTAGAAGCACTTTAAAGATGAATTCACCATTTAGTATACTTTTACATAGTTATATCGGTCCAGCTTCGACCAATGTAACAAGGGTATTCCCTATATCGCAGGGACAGGGGGGGGGGGGGGTAAAAAAGGGGGAGGGGTATGCCTGTATATCAAAAATGATATACAGGTGAATGTGAGGGATGACATTACTAATGGACCAAGGGACGAGGTGAAATCCTTATGGGTAGAGTTACAAAGGGAGGAAACCAAGGAGAAAGTAACACTGGGAGTAGGGATGAGCTTCGTGTTCAAATCGAACACACGTTCGACTCAGACATCGGCTGTCCGATCGTTCGACGAAGATCGAACGTTATGGGCCGTTCACGCCAATTTCGTGTGGCGTGTCATGGCCCATAATTCACTGCGGCATCGCAGTGCATTGCTGGCTGATGATTGGCCAAGCATGCACTATGACCCCGCATGCTTGGCCAATCACAGCGCCGGCAGCAAGGAGAGCCATAATTGGCCACAGGCAGGATGCCTGTGGCCAATCCTAGCTCAGGGGGGTTTAGTACACGCCCCACACTATAAAAGGCCGCCAGCGCGGTGGCCTTGTGTAGTGTGTTCCGGTGTGCAGGGAAAGAGCTTGATAGGCAGGGAGAGTGTTTTTGACATCCTTTGAAACCCTGTGCATTTACAGTCTGTTGGCGTGCAGGGACAGAGAAGGATAGGCAGGGAGAGTGTCAGTGACATCCTTTGAAACCTTGTGCATTTACAGTGTGTTGGTGTGCAGGGACAGAGAAGGATAGGCAGGGAGAGTGTCAGTGATATTCTTCGCTAAACCTCCTGCACAGTATACACCTGAAGCTACCCCTTATTGCTCGTCGTGGTGTTGTTCTGTTGTGTAACACAGACAGGCATCTGCAAGCAGTTACAGTGGGTGTAGGTGCCTCCTGCACAGTATACGCTACCCCTTATTGCTCATCGTGGAGTTGTTCTGTTGTGTAACACAGACAGGCATCTGCTAACAGTTACAGTGGGTGTAGGTGCCTCCTGCACAGTATACACTACCCCTTATTGCTCGTCGTGGTGTTGTTCTGTTGTGTAACACAGACAGGCATCTGCAAGCAGTTACAGTGGGTGTAGGTGCCTCCTGCACAGTATACGCTACCCCTTATTGCTCGTTGTGGTATTGTTCTGTTGTGTAACACAGACAGGCATCTGCTAACAGTTACAGTGGGTGTAGGTGCCTCCTGCACAATATACGCTACCCCTTATTGCTCGCCGTGGTGTTGTTCTGTTGTGTAACACAGACAGGCATCTGCAAGCAGTTACAGTGGGTGTAGGTGCCTCCTGCACAGTATACGCTACCCCTTATTGCTCGTCGTGGTGTTGTTCTGTTGTGTAACACAGACAGGCATCTGCTAACAGTTACAGTGGGTGTAGGTGCCTCCTGCACAGTATACGCTACCCCTTATTGCTCGTCGTGGTGTTGTTCTGTTGTGTAACACAGACAGGCATCTGCTAACAGTTACAGTGGGTGTAGGTGCCTCCTGCACAATATACACTACCTCTTATTGCTCGTCGTGGTGTTGTTCTGTTGTGTAACACAGACAGGCATCTTCAAGCAGTTACAGTGGGTGTAGGTGCCTCCTGCACAGTATACGCTACCCCTTATTGCTCGTGGAGTTGTTCTGTTGTGTAACACAGACAGGCATCTGCAAGTAGTTACAGTGGGTGTAGGTGCCTCCTGCACAGTATACACTACCCCTTATTGCTCGTCGTGGTGTTGTTCTGTTGTGTAACACAGACAGGCATCTGCAAGCAGTTACAGTGGGTGTAGGTGCCTCCTGCACAGTATACGCTACCCCTTATTGCTCGTGGAGTTGTTCTGTTGTGTAACACAGACAGGCATCTGCAAGTAGTTACAGTGGGTGTAGGTGCCTCCTGCACAGTATACACTACCCCTTATTGCTCGTCGTGGTGTTGTTCTGTTGTGTAACACAGACAGGCATCTGCAAGCAGTTACAGTGGGTGTAGGTGCCTCCTGCACAGTATACGCTACCCCTTATTGCTCGTGGTGTTTTTCTGTTGTGTAACACAGACAGGCATCTGCAAGCAGTTACAGTGGGTGTAGGTGCCTCCTGCACAGTATACGCTACCCCTTATTGCTCGTGGAGTTGTTCTGTTGTGTAACACAGACAGGCATCTGCAAGTAGTTACAATGGGTGTAGGTGCCTCCTGCACAGTATACACCTGAAGCTACCCCGTATTGCTGGTTTTACTTTCTCCCTGCAGGCCATTAGAATGTCTGGAAGGCCAACAAAGAGAGGCAGACAGTCACGAGCCAATAAAATAGGGCAAGCAGGCTCTGTGTCTGGGGGCAACAGTGCTGGTCGTGGACGCGGTGCATTGTCATCAGCATGTGGCCATGGGACACGCTTGTTTTTCGGCAGCTGGGCGCGTTGAGCCGCATCATCTAGAAGACTTGGTAGAGTGGATGACCAAGCCCTCCTCATCCTCCTCATCCTCTCTCACCCAGGCTCAGGGTACTGGCAAAGCAGCTGCCAAAGCGTCCTCTTCCCTCGTATCAATGTCATCATCAGTCACTTCTTCCCTAGACCCACCATGTCCTCCTGAGGAGTCCCCCGAACTGTTTGAGCACAGTGTTGGGTACATGCTCCAGGAGGATGCCCAGCGTTTTGAAGGGTCTGATGATGATACCCAGCTAGAGGAAGGCAGTAGCGTGAGCGCAGAGAGAGGGGATGCTCAAGAAGGACAGCAATCTGGCAGTCATGTTCCAGCAGCGGCAGCATACTGCCAGATTGGCTCCAGTGATGAGGAGAGAGGGGATGATGAGGTCACTGACTCCATGTGGGTGCCTTATAGGAGAGAGGAGGAGGAGGAGGATGAGAAGGAGGCACATCTCCAACGAGGCAGGATGCTCTCCGGGGGCCAGCGTAAGGGCAGCACACCGACTGAATCACACCGCAGAGCTCCGCCTGTGCAGGGCGCTGCCTCTGCCCGTTATTTCAAAAGTTCTTTGGTGTGGGCCTTTTTTGAGTCGAGTGCATCAGATCGCACCGCTGCTATTTGCAACATATGTCTGAAGCGTATCTCGCATGGCCAAAACATCAGCCGCTTGGGCACCACATGCTTGATCAGATATATGTTGACCTGACATGCAGCTCGTTGGCAAGCGTACCTTAAGGACCCACACCAAAGAACAAAGCAGACCTCTCCTTGCTCCTCATCAGCTGGGATCTCCAACCCCACTATACCTTCAGTCCTCTCTGAAACCTGCACTGAGAAGAATGAAGGTGTAGAATTAGGTGTGTCACAGCCAAGTACTTGTGGGCACTCTGCTAGCAGTACACCGATGTCCGATTGTAGCAGGCAAATTTCCTCCTCTTCCTGCCTCTGTTCTGCCTCAAGTGCCCTGTCCATTATTCCACGCAGCGTGTGCTCCAACAGGTGGAAAAGAGGTACAGTGTCACTGATGCATGCACTGTCACTGCTCACCATCCTCATGTCCTCCTCAAATGGTGCCAGGACAGTGCATGCATCCCTGATCATGCCCCACTGGTGTGGTGAAAAAAACCCGAGCTCCCCTGACCCTGTCCTGGTGCCAAACTCCTGGTCCTGGACAACGAGTTGCTGAGGCTTTGGTCAGTAGCAGAAGGAGCGGTGGGGAAGGTGGCCGTCTGACCGATGCGTTCAGACAATTTTTTAGTCTGCAGCCCCAAGGTATGATCGGTTCCAGCAACCATCGCCAGCGTCTGATATACATGGTGCAGGAATACCTAGGGGCAAGGTCAGACTTGGACACCTTTCCCACCGAAAATCCTCTGGCTTACTGGGTCTTGAGGATGGATCACTGGCCAGAGCTTGCACAGTATGCAATTGAGCTACTGGCCTGTCCTGCATCCAGCGTTCTTTCGGAACCCACATTCAGTGCTGCTGGAGGTTTTGTCACGGATCACAGGGTGCGCCTGTCCACCGACTTGGTTGATCGACTGACCTTCATAAAGATGAACCAGTCTTGGATCACCACCAGCTACCAAGCACCTGAAGCTGATGTAACAGAATAATTTATTTTGAAATGTCACATCCCTTCAAGACTGCCTATGCTGATGCTGAGTGACTGTCCTGTTATGTTGACAGACTATCCTCCTCCTCCTCAATGATTTGATTCATGATGATAGCTTGGAAGAACATTTTTGTTTCTGGGTGCCGCCACCAGTATCTAAGGCCCAATTTTTCAGCCCCTGTTTACCAGGGGCATGTAATTACAATTTTTGATGCAATGATTTGCAGCTGGGCTCATTCCTGCACTCCAACTAGAGTATCTGGGAGAGTTTGCAGTGTCGTGGCACCAGCACCAGTGCCTAAGGCCCAATTTTTCAGCCCCTGTTTAACAGGGGCGTGTAATTACAATTTTTGATGCAATACTTTGCAACAGGGCTCATTGCTGTGCTCCAAGTACAGTATCTGTGAGAGGTTGCAGTGTTGTGGCACCAGTGCCTAAGGCTCAATTTTTCAGCCCCTGTTTAACAGGGGCGTGTAATTACAATTTTTGATGCAATACTTTGCAACAGGGCTCATTGCTGTGCTCCCAATACAGTATCTGTGAGGGGTTGCAGTAGAGCTGCACGATTAATCGTATGAGAATCGCGATCTCGATTCACCCCCCCCCCGCGATCTCGATCCTGGATTACCGCGATTTTTTGTATTTTTAGAAAAGACGTCGGAACCAGGGTGGAACGCACGCAAATGGCGCCGATACAGGAACTGACGTCGGGCGCACTGACGTCAGGCAGAGCAGAGAGAGCGTGATGCGTGATGCGCCGCGGTGATGCCTGGGCATGGGCGGCACCACGTTTTGTCGGAGAGAGCCGGGAAACACTGCAGTGACTACGCACTTGTGTTCCATCCACAGAAGCAGGACCGAGGCTCCGACCGACCTGGCTGGCAGTGGCTGGTTCTGGCCCGATCCTTTTAGGGAAGAAAATCCTGAAGCCAGGTAAACCTGAATGGTTTGTGGTGTGATGAGTTACTGAGTAACAGCATGGCAGTTAGATGGTGAAATATTTGACATTTGGTGCTTTCATTCCAGGAGCTTCCAGGAGCTGAAACATGAAAACATTGTCACCTTAGCGCCTTATTTATTTATTTTCCAGGTAAATGATAAAACCCATCTATTTTTAGTATCAATAATAAAACGATGTATTGTGTTCATATGATCTGGCAATGAATGAATGTGTCCTGTATTATTCCATGTCACCATGTGCAGTGCATCAAGTAAAACTCAACAAAAAATATAATATATATATATATATATATTTGTTGTTTTCTTGTTGAGTTTAACTATAGATTTTTCTTTTTTTAAGAGGAGGAGGGTGATCGGGGTGGGAGCTTTCTACTGGGAGATACATGTGGCAGAAGATTGATGTCTGTGGAACTACAAGTCTCAGCAAATACTACAGGGGCCAGACAGGGCAATGCTGGATAAGTCAGATCTTCTCCTCTGTTGCTTTGATCACCATTAGGAGACCAGCGTTGGGCAGCCAGCCAGGCATTTCTAGTCTGTGGAACTACAAGTCCCAGCATGGTTTATCCAGCAATGCCCTGTCTGGCCTCTGCAGAAGTCAGAGATCTGCTCCTCTATGGCTCTTATTCTTCCTCCCATACAATACATTCCCATTTAGTTTTATAACACTTGCCTTCTCCATTAGGAGACCACAGTGTTGGACAGGCATTTCTAGTCATTGGAACTAAAAGTCCCAGCATGGCATTGCTGGATAAAGTCAGAGATTTGCTCATCTATGGCTTTTATTCTATCGGGGCTTGACGAAAATGGAGCCTGGTGCCTGGACTGTTCCGCTGTTGTCGGCCTCGGTGAATAGCCTGAAGGGAAGCAACATTGCCAAGCAAAAAAAACAAAAAAAACACACTGTTTGATTCATTGCCTTTTAAATGTCAGTGCATTAGCTGCAAGTGTTTTAAACTAAAGGCGGATGACAGACTGTGCGCTCTCGTTTTGTTTTCTCTATAGGTACACACATGTCCAGTCAACCACACCCAGTTGAATATTAAGAGAACAAGAGCTGCAGCAGCACCTGGAGAATATACACACAGTCACACAGGACTCTTTAGCCCAGCTGGGCTCATTGTTCTTGTTCAGACAATATTTTCAAGGACACAGATGTACGTATGTACTTATGTTAGTTAACTGCATCAGAACAGCAGAAGTGTACCGTCGAGAAGTTAAAAACAAACTAAACCAATATTCTACATGAGTGAGGCAGAGGCCAGTGCAGACTCTGCAGAGGCCGGCGCAGAGGCCGGCGCAGAGGTAGAGCAATGCGCAAGTGAGTCTGATAAAAACCAAGATGTTTTTGTTCCAAAAAGAGGAGCTTATTCCGAAGTGTGGGCTCATTTCGGATTCAAACCAGATGATGACACTCAGCAAACCATCTACTGCAAGCAATGTTTAGCCGTTGTTTGTGCACCAAAGGGCAACACCACCAATCTGTTTAATCACCTGAAACGTAATCACATACAACAATATGAGATGTTACGGAAAAACAAAACCGCCGCCGCTCAATCACAAAGTACCTGCAGCCAGACAAAACAAATGTCAATTAAAGGAACATTATATAATGCAACACCGTACTCAACAACCTCTGTCAGGCGCAAAGAAATAACACAAGCAATCACATTTCACCTGGCTAAAGACATGGCTCCTGTGACCACTGTTGAAAAAGAGGGGTTTAAAAAACTAATTCAAACCCTTGATAAGCGCTTTCAAGTGCCCTCTCGTACTTATTTTTCCCATGTTGCAATCCCTGCTCTGTACACCAAATGTCGTGAAACAGTTGCAACAGAATTGCGAGATGTACTTAATTTTGCAGCAACTTCAGATTTATGGTCCAGCAGAGCAATGGAACCGTACATGAGCTTAACAATCCATTTCATCAATGACGATTTTGAGATGAAAAGTCGGTGCCTACAAACTGGGTTTTTCCCTGAGGACCACACTGGCGAAGCTTTGGCGCAGGGATTAAAGGATGCTCTCATAAACTGGAAATTGGAGGAGAAAAATCTTGTGTGCATCACTACAGACAACGGAAGCAACATTGTAAAGGCCATATCCATAAATCACTGGACTCGACTGCAGTGTTTTGGCCATAGGCTTCATCTCGCAATAGAGAATGCAATGAAGGACCCAAGAATTGAGCGTGCTATGGGTTTGTGCAAAAAGCTTGTCGGGTGTTTTAGCTACAGTTGGAGGAGGAAGAGGGAGCTTTCTGAGGCACAAAAACAACTAGGTTTACCAGACCACAAGCTCAAGACAGAGTGCCCAACAAGGTGGGGATCTAGGCAGGCTATGGTGAGGAGGATACTTGAACAGCAAGCTGCCATCACCCATGTCCTCTCTTCTGACCGCAAGGCTAGGCACCTCTTGCCAACATGGCAAGACCTAGAGGTCCTGGAGGCTGTGGACAAGACTCTCACCCCACTGGCAGACTTCACAGATGCTCTTTCAGGAGAGCAGTATGTCAGTGTCTCTTCTGTGAAACCTGCTCTACAACTATTTCAGTCTTCTGTTTTGGCTGTTAAGGAAGATGACTCTGATCTCATTTGCACAATGAAATCAAAGATCATCGGGTATCTGGAGGAAAAATATCAGGACCAAAAAACACAAGACCTTCTCGACATAGCCACAACCCTCGATCCCAGGTTTAAGATGACTTACGTTAATGAAGATAACAAAACTGTTGTCCAGAACAGACTAAAAGAGGAGATGTCAAAGCTAACAGTTAAGGAAAGCCCCACTACAACAACTACTAATAGTGGCACTGGTCCTTCAAAGAAGGCTCGAAAGAGCTTGGGTAGCTTTTTCAAAGCAGCACAAAGTGAAGGGGCACCAGATCCAGCCTCAGGCTCACAGCAACAACAATCCGAAAGCTTGTCCTTGGAGCTACACTCTTATCTGTTCTTAGGCAACACTGACAGTGAAGATGATCCGTTAGTGTGGTGGAAGGTTCACAAGGAGCATTATCCGAGATTGTCTGCACTGGCCAGAAAATACCTCTGCATTCCTGCAACCAGTTCCCCTTCTGAAAGGGTTTTTAGCACAGGGGGCAACATTGTCACTTGTCGCCGTTCTGCACTGAAGCCACAAAATGTGGATAGGCTTGTGTTTCTAGCTAAAAATCTTTAAATTGGTGTTTATCTTTATCTGACATGATACCTACCTCAATGTTTTTTGAATGTAATTGTTTTTCATTACATTGGCTTCAATCAAACTAATTTTAAAGAAATGACAGAGTATTATGGCTTATTTTAGAACAAAGGACTGCTCCCCAATCCCCCTTGGATGGGACTTTTAAGGCCACAAACACTGAAGTGCGTTAGAAATTAATTTATTTTTACATAAAAAGATAGTTTACCCAACAACAATGATCAATGGTTATTGGTTAAAGGCATAAACCACTAGATGTGGTGGTGGTAGTTTACATGTGTCACGTCACGTGACAAACAAAGCTACACAAATTATGCTTTTTAACCATTGATCATTGTATATGTGTGATCTATCTTTTCTTTATGTAAAAATAATTCAATTTTTTAACGCACTTCAGTGTTTGTGGCCTTAAAAGTCCCATCCAAGGGGGAAGGAACAGTCCTTTGTTCTATACAATGAGAATCCAGGGATGTGCCCAGTTAGTACATTCACCTTGGGTAGCTTTTTCAAAGCAGCACTTAGGCAACACTGACACTGAAGATGATCCATTACCTGAATGTTTTTTTGAATGTAATTGTTTTTCATTACATTGTCATTTCTTTAAAATTTGTTTGATTGAAGCCAGAATATTATGGCTTATTTTAGAACATAGGACTGTTCCCGAATCCCCCTTGGATGGGACTTTTAAGGCCACAAACACTGAAGTGCGTTACAAAAATAATTTATTTTTAACTAAAAAGATAGATCTCACAACAACAATGATCAATGGTTATTGGTTAAAAGCATAAACCAGATGTGGTTTACATGTGTCACGTCACGTGACAAACAAAGCTAAACAAATTATGCTTTTTAACTATTGATCACTGTATATGTGTGATCTATCTTTATGTAATAATAAATTAATTTTGTAACGCACTTCAGTGTTTCTGGCCTTAAAAGTCCCATCAAAGGGGGAAGGAACAGTCCTTTGTTCTATACAATCCAGGGATGTGGCCACTACATTCACATTCATGTCTTATCCAGTGTCATGGTGATGATCTCCCTTTTCTATATGGCTTATTTTATTGCCGTTTGGTTTGATAACCTAATGTTCAGAGGTTGTAAATTTTTCAAATAAATTATTTTTGGAGAATCGTGAGAGAATCGTGATCTTCATTCTAAGCAAAAGAATCGTGATTCTCATTTTTCCCAGAATCGTGCAGCTCTAGGTTGCAGTGTTGTGGCACCATTGCCTAAGGCCCAATTTTTATGCCCCTGTTCAACAGGGGCATGTAATTACAATTCTTGATCTAATAAATCACAGCAGGGCCCATTCATGCGCCCACCAAAAGTAACTGTGAGGGCTGACAGTGTTGTAGCACCAGTACCACCACCAAAGGTCCAATTTTTCTGCCCCTCTTCAACAGGGGCATGCAATTACAATTCTTGATCTAATAATTTACAGTAGGGCCCATTCATGCGCCCACCAAGAGTAACCGTGAGGGCTGACAGTGTTGTAGCACCAGCACCACCACCAAAGGCCCAATTTTTCTGCCCCTCTTCAACAGGGGCATGCAATTACAATTCTTGATCTAATAATTAACAGTAGGGCCCATTCATGCACCCACCAAGAGTAACTGTGAGGGCTGACAGTGTTGTAGCACCAGCACCACCGCCAAAGGCCCAATTTTTCTGCCCCTCTTCAACAGGGGCATGCAATTACAATTCTTGATCTAATAATTTACAGTAGGGCCCATTCATGCGCCCACCAAGAGTAACTGTGAGGGCTGACAGTGTTGTAGCACCAGCACCACCACCAAAAGCCCAATTTTTCCTACCACTGTTCAACAATGGCATGTAATTACAATTCCTGATATAATAGTTCACAGCAGGGCGTTCCAGCGCCCACCAAGAGTAACTGTAAGGGCTCACAGTGTTGTGGCAACACCAACATGTAAGGGGAAAATTTCAGCAGAGTATATACGGCAGGCCCCTACTTTCAAACATCCAACTTACAAACAACTCCTACTTGCAAACGGAAGGAGACAACTGGAAGTTAGAGGAAATCTACCCCTAGGAAGGGAAATTCTCTCCTGAAAGAGTTAATATGGGAAAAAGGTGTCTCCTCTCTACTGATGCTTTATCACCAATCCTTGTTTCAATAAAAACCTCACTTTTCAAAAACATTTGTCATTGGGACGGAAAGTGAGGTGAAATGTTCTGAACAGGGGCACAGACAGCAAAACAAATGTTACAGGGGTGATAACCCTTCCCTATGTTTTCCAAAAAGCTTAAAAATAGATTTTTTGGCTGGAGCTACACTTAAACAATGTACCTGTTCAAAATACAAACAGATTCTACTTAAGAACAAACCTACAGTCCCTGTCTTGTATGCACCGCCTGTATACGGCTGTTCAGAGTATATAGGGCCTTTTTTTATTTTGGGTGCGGGGTTCCCCTTAATATCCATACAAGATCCAAAGGGGCGGGTAATGGGGTGGGGGGGGGGTGATGGGGTAGCCATGCCATTTTTCTCAAAGATTTGCATCCATATTGCCAGGACAAGACATGACATTAAAGCCGCAAGCAGTTTTAAATGGCTTTTTTTCCTTTTAGAAATGTCATTATGAGCAGGGACAGTTCTAAACACGGGAAACACATGCCACTTCACAGGCATACTTTAGACACCCCCCAGGTACAATATTTAAAGGAATATTTCACTTTTTTTTTTTCACTTAACGACCGCTCACTGTATATATACGTCGGCACAATGGCACCGACAGGCACAATCACGTAGAGCATACGTGATTGCCTTTGTACAGTTGGGGGGTCCAATCGGACCCCCCTTCTGTACAGTGAGCGGTCGGAATTCGTTGGGGAGCGATCCGACATGAGGGGACGGCCGTTCGATTCCGGCCACCCCCCCATGATCGCTCCCGGCGAATAGAAATGCCCCCTCTGTCTGTGTAATGTTTACACAGACAGAGAAAGCAGGAGGAAGTGATGTAATCTCCTGTGCGGCGCTCACATATACCGAGCGCCGTACAAGAGAAGACACACAGGTCAGTGCACAAACACTACACTAACACCAGCACACATAGGCACATAAATCACCCCCCCCAGATCACCCCCCAGCCCCCAGTCACAGTGTCACTGATTGCAGTGACCATTTATTTACTGATCACTGCAATCAGTGACATTTGTGACTGTAAAAGTGTCACTACATTTAGTTTTAGGTCCAGTGTAGCCCCCTAACCCCCCCCCATATAAAGGTTTAACCCCTTGATCACCCCCCAGATAACCCTTTCACCCCCTAGCACCGCCGTCGCTAAGCGATCATTTTTCTGATCGCTGTCTTAGCGTCGGTGATGCAGATCGGTACCCAGTAATTTTTTTTAGGTTCGCCGCAGGTTTTTATAGCGTCGGGTACCCCCATAAATTATCTAATAAAGGTTTAACCCCCTTGATCGCCCCCCAGGTAACCCTTTCACCCCCTATCACCACTGTCGCTAAGCGATCATTTTTCTGATCGCTGTCTTAGCGTCGGTGATGCAGATCAGTAGCCAGTATTTTTTTTTTTAGGTTCGCCGCAGGTTTTTATAGCGTCAGGTACCCCCATAAATTATCTAATAAAGGTTTAACCCCCTTGATCGCCCCCCAGGTAACCCTTTCACCCCATATCACCACTGTCGCTAAGCGTTCATTTTTCTGATCGCTGTCTTAGCGTTGGTGATGTAGATCGGTAGCCAGTAAGTTTTTTTAGGTTCGCCGCAGGTTTTTATAGCGTCAGGTACCCCCATATATTATCTAATAAAGGTTTTAACCCCCTAATTGCCCCTAGTTAACCCTTTCACCAGTGATCATCATATAAGTGTTACGGGTGACGCTGGTTAGTTAGTTTGCTTTTTATAGTGTCAGGGCACCCGCCGTATATAACCCAATAAAGGTTTAACCCCCTGATCGCCCGGCGGGTGATATCAATTAGGTTTTAGCGTCAGAGAGGGTCTGCGTCACACCCCAGGCAGCGTCAGGTTAGTGCCAGTAACGCTAACACCCACGCGTGAAGCATACACCTCCCTTAGTGTGTAGCGCTACCCCCAGTTAAGAGAGCCGCTGATATTGATTTGGGCCCTGCAGTGCACCGCTGTCAACCCCCGGCAATCGGCTCTAACCTCCCGTGGCACAGCTGGTGATAGAGAGATAGGACCGCGTGATCGCAACTGTTGGTGACGCAGTCCTATAACAAACATACACAGAATATACTTTAAAACTCCTATTAAAGTAAGCGGAACTGACACCAAATGTACTTTACCCAGATATTTTACTGAGGCTAATGGGCAAGTAATAAACAACAGTATAACAAGTTGCAGATCCCTGCAATAAACAGTAATAAAGATAAACAGAGTAATCAGAATAATAAAGTATTGCTATGCAACTCTAGCGCTGCCCTTTTACAGCTACTTCCCCTCATGGGTAGACTAACACCCAGCAATGTCTACCTATGCAGTCAGGCCTGACTGATCTAAATGGAAGTTCAGTGAAACAATATTTGCTAGCAATCTCTCGGTGGTGCACTTGAAGAACAACTTTGTAATCCCAACGAATAGTAAAGATAAAGTATCTGTCTTTAAACAGCTCTCACCACCTGGACAAGTCCAAGTCCCTTTCCTCCATCGATTCGTCTAGGAACAGGAATCCACCGACATCCAAGTCTTCAATCCTTCTGGTGTACTGCAGCAAGGAGGATTAGATGTCTCTAAGGCTCTGCTAGGCTGGCAGAGGGCTCTTTGGAAAGGAGCACACGGCCCGGGCTTCAGGCCTTGTGCACACAGCAGTTCAGCACAGACATCCTCTTGCTAGGAGAGGGGGGTCCAAAGAGGCCGACCAAAACTCTGCCTCCCCTTTATAAAGTCTGCCCCAGCAGTCTCTGTTCTGGAGCAATGCACCCTGGGTGCTGCAAGATGTACTGGGAGATGTAGTCTCTCTCTCCTCTGCTTTCACTTCCATAATGTCTCTTTACTTCCTCCCGACTCACCTCTCACCTGGATCTTCTTGTCTCTCTGCATTAAAGGGGAACACCCCGCTACAGTGGTATAGTATCTGAACAGATCAATATCTGATCTGATCAGATCTATACTAGCGTCCCCAGCAGTTTAGGGTTCCCAAAAACGCAGTGTTAGCGGGATCAGCCCAGATACCTGCTAGCACCTGCGTTTTGCCCCTCCGTCCAGCCCAGGCCACCCAAGTGCAGTATCGATCGATCACTGTCACTTACAAAACACAACACACATAACTGCAGCGTTCGCAGAGACAGGCCTGATCCCTGCGACTCCAGTGCTGTAGGAGGTGATTTCACCACCACAGTTAAAAAAAAAAAGCAAATATGCCGAAGCATTGGGGCAGCAGGGGCGGAGGAGCGATTTTGCTCCTAATGCCGCGTACATACGGTCGAAATTCTGACGGAGGCTTGCCCGTGGAAAAGTCTGACCATGTGTGTGCGGCATAACTTTTTTGCGGGAGGATGCCCCCATGCTTCGGCATATATAAATGGTGCATGTATGCCCATCATTAGAAGTGGGTGGATGAAGGGCGGTATTCTAATGGTGGGCATACCCACCGATCAATCTCTTTTTTCGTTCAGCCACCTGGCTGCATGAAAAAAAAAGATTACAATACATGTCCAACAAGGACCAGCAACGTACTGGTATGTTGCTGGACTTTGAATGGTTATACCAGATTGATGCCTGCGGGTTTAGGTATCATCTTGGTATCATTCTTTTCAGCCAGCGGCCGGCTTTCATGTAAAAGCAATCCTAGTGGCTAATTAGCCTCTGGACTGCTTTTACAAGCAGTGGGAGGGAATGTCCCCCCCCCGGATATAAAAAGCGCCATTGGGAAATTGGGAAAGCATTTTATCACACCGATCTTGGTGTGGTCAGATGCTTTGAGGGCAGAGGAAAGATCTAGGGTCTAGACCTCAGTTTTTTCAAAAAAAGAGTACCTGTCACTACCTATTGCTATCATAGGGGATATTTACATTCCCTGAGATAACAATAAAAATGATAAAAAAAAAAATATGGAAGGAACAATTTAAAAATATAATAAAAAAGCAAAATGAATAATAAAAATAAAAAAAAAAGCACCCCTGTCCTGCCCTGCTCTTGCCCAATGGCGAACGCAAGCGTCGGTCTGGCGTCATATGTAAACAGCAATTGCACCATGCATGTGAGGTATCACCGCGAAGGTCAGATCGAGGGCAGTAATTTTAGCAGTAGACCTCCTCTGTAAATCTAACGGGGTAACCTGTAAAGGCTTTTAAAGGCTTTTAAAAATGTATGTAGTTTGTCGCCAATGCACGTTTGTGCGAAATTTTAAAGCATGTCGTGTTTGGTATCTATGTACTCGGCCTAAGATCATCTTTTTTATTTCATCAAACATTTGGGCAATATAGTGTGTTATAGTGCATTAAAATTAAAAAAAGTGTATTTTTTCCCCAAAAAATGCGTTTGAAAAATCGCTGCGCAAATACTGTGTAGAAAAAAAAATGCAACACCCACCATTTTATTCTGTAGGGCCTTTGCTTTAAATATATATATAATGTTATGGGGTTCAAAATAATTTTCCTGCAAAAAAAAATATGTTTTCATGTAAACAAAAAGTGTCAAAAAGGGCTTTGTCTTCAAGTGGTTAGAAGAGTGGATGTAAGCTTCCTAATGTTGTGTATAAAATGCCAGAACAGTTCAAAACCCCCCCAAATGACCCCATTTTGGAAAGTAGACACCCCAAGCTATATACTGAGAGGCATGTCGAGTCCATGGAATATTTTATATGTTGACACAAGTTGCAGAAAAAATAAAAAATTTTATTTTTTTTTGCACAAAGTTGTCACTAAATGATATATTGCTCAAACATGCCATGGGCATATGTGGAATTACACCCCAAAATACATTCTGTTGCTTCTCCTGAGTACGGGGATACCACATGTGTGAGACTTTTTGGGAGCCTAGCCGC
Source organism: Rana muscosa (assembly GCA_029206835.1). Taxonomy (NCBI): domain Eukaryota; kingdom Metazoa; phylum Chordata; class Amphibia; order Anura; family Ranidae; genus Rana; species Rana muscosa. The sequence continues at coordinate 404,198,175 of CM055121.1, forward strand.
GTACGGGACCCCAAAAACCAATCACCGCCTTCAGGCTTTCTAAGGGTGTAAATTTTTGATTTCACTTCTCACTGCCTATCACAGTTTCGGAGGCCATGGAATGCCCAGATGGCACAAAACCCCCCCCCCAAATGACCCCATTTTGGAAAGTAGACACCCCAAGCTATTTGCTGAGAGGTATTGTGAGTATTTTGCAGATCTCGCTTTTTGTCACAAAGTTTTGAAAATTGAAAAAAAAAAAGAAAAAAAAAATTCTTTCTTCATTTTCAAAAACAAATGAGAGCTGTAAAATACTCACCATGCCTCTCAGCAAACAGCTTGGGGTGTCTACTTTCCAAAATGGGGTCATTTGGAGGGGTTTTGTGCTATTTTGGCATTTTATGGCCTTCGAAACTGTGATAGGTAGTGAGGAGTCAAATCAAAAATTTGTGCCTAGAAATCCTGAAGGCGGTGATTGGTTTTCGGGGTCCCGTACGCGGCTAGGCTCCTAAAAAGTCCCACACATGTGGTATCCCCGTACTCAGGAGAAGCAGCAAAATGTATTTTGGGGTGCAATTCCACATATAACCATGGCATGTGTGAGCAATATATCATTTAGTGACAACTTTTTGTAATTTTTATTTTTTTTTGTCATTATTCAATCACTTGGGACAAAAAAAAAATATTCAATGGGCTCAACAGGCCTCTCAGCAATTTCCTTGGGGTGTCTACTTTCTAAAATGGGGACATTTGGGGGGGTTTTGTGCTATTTTGGCATTTTATGGCCTTCGAAACTGTGATAGGTAGTGAGGAGTGAAATCAAAAATTTGCGCCCTTAGAAATCCTGAAGGCGGTGCTTGGTTTCCGGGGTCCCGTACGTGGCTAGGCTCCTAAAAAGTCCCACACATGTGGTATTCCCGTACTCAGGAGAAGCAGCAGAATGTATTTTGGGGTGCAATTCCACATATAACCATGGCATGTGTGAGCAATATATCATTTAGTGACAACTTTTTGTAATTTTTTATTTTTTTTGTCATTATTCAATCACTTGGGACAAAAAAAAAATATTCAATGGGCTCAACATGCCTCTCAGCAATTTCCTTGGGGTGTCTACTTTCCAAAATGGGGTCATTTGGGGGGGTTTTGTACTGCCCTGCCATTTTAGCACCTCAAGAAATGAGATAGGCAGTCATAAATTTAAAGCTGTGTAAATTCCAGAAAATGTACCCTAGTTTGTAAACGCTATAACTTTTGCGCAAACCAATAAATATACACTTATTGACATTTTTTTTACTAAAGACATGTGGCTGAATACATTTTGGCCTAAATGTATGACTAAAATTGAGTTTATTCGATTTTTCTTATAACAAAAAGTAGAAAATATAATTTTTTTCCAAAATTTACGTTCTTTTTCCGTTTATATCACAAACAATTAAAATCGAAGAGGCAATCAAATACCATTAAAAGAAAGCTCTATTTGTGGGAAGAAAAGGACGCAAATTTCGTTTGGGTACAACATTGCATGTCCGCACAATTTACAGTTAAAGCAGCACAGTGCAAAATTCTGAATTCACCTCTGGTCCTTTAGCTACCAAATGGTCCGGGGCTTAAGTGGTTAATGCATCATTAAAATGACTGCTCCTGAAAAACGGCCGTTTTTAAAACTTCGTTTTGCATTGATACATGTCCCCTGGGGCAGAACCCGGGTCCCCAAACCCTTTTTAGGACAATAACATGCATATTAGTCATTATAAATAGCACTTTAGATTTTGAACGTTCGCGTCCATTGTATTTAATGGGGTTCTAACGTTCGCACAAACTTTCGGTCCGTTCGCAGGTTCTGGTGTGAACCGAACTGGGGGGTGTTCGGCTCATCCCTAACTGGGAGTATGCTATAGGCCCCCTAACCTGAGGGAGGAGGGGGAGGCGGACCTCCTATCAGAGTTTGGAATGGCGACAAGGATGTAAAGTGTCATTATAATGAGGATTTGAATTATCCAGACATAGACTGGGCAGAAAGAACTGCGCATTCATACTAAGGCTTGCCATTTCCTAAATGTTTTACAGGACAATTTCATGGGTCAGATGGTAAATGCACCAACAAGAAACAATGCGTTACTAGACCTACTGATTACAAACAATACAGACTTGATCGTGGATGTAGAAATACAGGGCAACTTAGGAAAAAGCGATCACAGGTCAATTAGTTACAGTATAAATCACACAAATAGGAAGCATAAGAGCAATACAAAGACACTGAATTTCAAAAGAGACAACTTCCAGAAAAGACGCTCTTTGCTAGAAGATACTAAATGGGATAAAATCTTAAGAACATAGAACACAGAGGAAAAATGGGTGTGCTTTAGGAGCATATTAAATAAGGGTATTAGCCAGTACATCCCAAAGGGTAATACATTTAAAAGAGCTAATAAAAGCCCTGGGTGGCTTAAGGCCAAAGTAAAAATTAATATAAAGCAAAAGAAGAAGGCCTTCAAAAAGTTCAAGGCTGAGGGAACATCATCAGCATTCCAACTGTGCAAAGAATGCAATAAGAAATGTAAGGGTATAATCAGGGCGGCTAAGATAGAACACGAAAGGCACATAGTGGAGGACAGTAAGAAAAATCCCAAGAAATGTTTTAAGTACATAAATAGTAAAAGAGGGAGGACAGACCATATTGGCCCCATAAAGAATGATGAAGGGATTCTGGTTACAAAGGATGGTGAGATGGCGAAAGTTTTGAATGTATTATTCTCCTCATCAGTCTTCACAAGGGAAACGGGGGGCTTCAGTAACCAAAACTACAATGTTTATCCTCATGACCCATCACAAGAAGCACCACCATGGTTAACAGAGGATGAAATCAGAAACAGGCTTGAAAAACTTAACATAAATAAGTCACCTGGACCAGATGGCTTGCACCCGAGGGGCCTTAATTTTTACAAACAGTCTACTGACTGGTATGGTACCAGCTGATTGGAGAAAAGCCAATGTAGCACCAATCTTTAAAAAAGGACCAATATATATCTCTGGGAACTACCGACTGGTTAGCCTAACATAAATAGTATGCAAGCTCTTTGAAGGGATGATAAGGGACTATATACAAGATTTTAGTAATGAAAATGGTATCATTAGCAGTAATCAGCATGGATTCATGAAAAATCTTTCTTGCCAAACCAATCTACCAACCTTCTATGAGGAGGTGAGCTGTCATCTAGATGAAGGAAGGCCCGTAGAAGTGGAGCATCTGGATTTTGCCAAGACATTTGATAAAGTTCCCCACAAACGTTTTCTATAGAAGCTAAGGTCTGTTGGCATGGACCAAAGGGTGAGTACCTGGATTGAAAACTGGCTACAAGGGCGAGTTTAGAGGGTAGTGATAAATGGGGAGTACTCGGAATGGTCCAATGTGGAAAGTGGGGTCCCTCAGGGTTCTGTCCTGGGACCAATCCTATTTAATTTATTCATAAATGATCTGGAGGATGGGATAAACAGCTCAATCTCAGTATTTGCGGACGATACTAAGCTAAGCAGGGCAATAGCTTCTCCGCAGGATGTGGACACCTTGCAAGAAGATCTGAACAAATTAATGGGGTGGGCAACTACATGGCAAATGAGTTTTAATGTGGACAAATGTAAAATAATGCTTTTAGGTTGCAAATGCAATCTACTCACTATGGGAGAACCTCTGGGGGAATCTAGAATGGAAAAGGACCCGGGGGTCCTAGGAGATGACAGGCTCAGCAACGGTATGCAATGCCAAGCTGCTGCAAACAAAGCCAATAGAATATTGGCATGCATTAAAAAGGGAATTAACTCCAGAGATAAAATGATAATTCTCCCACTATACAAGACTCTGGTCCGGCCACACATGGAGTATGCCGTCCAGTTCTGGGCTCCAGTCCTCAGGAAGGATGTGCTGGAAATGGAGAGAGTACAGAGAAGGCCAACAAAGCTAATAAAGGGACTAGAGGATCTTAGTTATGAGGAAAGATTACAAGCACTGAACTTATTCTCTCTGGAGAAGAGATGCTTGAGATGGGATATGATTTCAATGTACAAATACCGTACTAGTGACCCCACAATAGGGATAAAACTTTTTCACGAAAGGGCATTTAAAAAGAGTTTTGCGGCTATTCACTAAAATCAGAGCAAAAGCAATTTAACCAGAAACAGGGTAGAGGGTTTTTTACAGTAAGAGCGGTAAGAATGTGGAATTCTCTTCCACAAGCTGTGCTTTCAGCAGGGAGCACAGATCATTTAAAAAAACTATTAGGCACCTAAACGACCACAGCGTACAGGGATATACAATGTAATATTGACATAAAAGCACACACACAGGTTGGACTTGATGGACTTGTGTCTTTTTTCAACCTTACCAACTATGTAACTATGTAACTATGTATATACCATGTAAAGAAATAGATCTAGATGGCTGCACTCTAGCTTTGGAGTTTAGCTGTTCGGATCTTTTTTTTCACATTGGAGCAGATGCAAGCTGGACTGGCACCCTTTGTATGCTGGATGTGGAGATATGTGGTGTAGGCTGACCCGGAGCAGCGTTTAGATACTTAAAGTATATACCATACCTGCCCAATACCCCTGGAGGCTGGAAATCACTGAAGTAGACACCACTACTCTAGTGACCTCCACTTGCTTCTGGGTCCCATGCTAAGTGGCTGGCCTGATGCATTCTGAACAAAGGATGTCGGCAGCTCAGCACAGGCGCCATTTAGAAAATGTTTTGCATTTTCTGAATTAATGCAAAGCATTCTCTGACTGGACTAGGTAGAGACCTGGTGGCAATGTGACATTTGCTAGAGGAACATCCATTTTTGGTGGAAAACCACTGCAATGCTTACATTTATGTAATTTCTCAATAGGGATGTACTAACAGTTTGGTCCATACGTAAGTTCCGAAAACCAAATGCTTAGAGTGATTTTCATGGCAGAACATGACAGCTGTCGATGCTTGCTAATGAAGCAGCTGTTGCTTGCACCCTGCAAAAGTATTCATCCCCCCTTTGCATTTTTCATGTTTTGTTGGCTCACAACCTAGAATTAACATGGATTGTTTGAGGATTTGCATAATTTAATTTGCAGAACATGCCCAAACTTTGAAGATGTTTTTTATTATTATTGTGAAGCAAACAACAAATAGGACAAAATAACAGAAAAGTTCAATGTACATAACTATTCACACCCCTAAAGTCAACACTTTGTAGAGCCACCTTTTGCGGCTATCACAGCTCCAAGTCGCTTTGGATAAGTCTCTATGAGCTTGCCACATCTTACCACTGGGATTTTTGCCCATTCCTCCTTGCAAAACTGCTCCAGCTCCTTCAAGTTGGATGGTTTGCGCTTGTGAACAGAAATCTTTAAGTCTGACCACAGAATTTCTAATGGATTTAGGTCTGGGCTTTGACTAGGCCACTCCAACACAATTACATGTTTCCCCTTAAACCACTCAAATGTTGCTTTAGCAGTGTGTTTGGGGTCATTGTCCTGCTGGAAGGTGAACCTCCGTCCTAGCCTAAAATCACACACAGAGTGGTACAAGTTTTGCTCAAGAATATCCCTGTATTTAGCACCATCCAACTTTCCCTCAAATCTGACCAGTTTCCCAGTCTTGACTGCTGAAAAACATCCCAACAGCATGATGCTGCCGCCACCATGTTTCACTGTGAGGATGTTGTTCTTTGGGTGATTTTGGGTTTGCGCCAGACATAGCGTTTTCTTTGATGGCCAAAAAGTTCAATTTTAGTCTCATCAGACCAGTGCACCTTCCTCCATACATTTTGGGAGTCTCCCACATGCCTTTTGGCAAACTCAAAATGTGCCATTTTGTTTTTTGCTGAAAGTAATTGCTTTCTTCTGGCCACTCTGCCATAAAGCCCAATTCTATGAAGCGTACGGCTTATTGTTGTCCTAAGTACAGACACTCCAGTCTCTGCTGTGGAACTCTGCAGCTCCTCCAGGGTTACCTTAGGTCTCTGTGCTGCCTCTCTGATTAATGCCCTCCTTACCTGGTCCATGAGTTTTGGCGTGCGGCCGTCTCTTGGCAGGTTTGCTGTTGTGCCATGTTCTTTCCATTTTGGTTATGATAGATTTGATGGCGCTCTTAGGGATCATCAAAGATTTTTATTTATTTTTTATAACCTAACCCTGACTCGTACTTCTGAACAACATTGTGCCTTACTTGTTTGGAGAGTTCCTTAGTCTTCATGGCAGTGTTTGGTTAGTGGTGCCTCTTGCCTAGATGTTGCAGCCTCTGGGGCCTTTCAAAGAGGTGTGTATATGTAATGACAGATCATGTGACACTTAGATTGCACACAGGTGGACATCATTTCACTAATTATGTGACTTCTGAAGGTAATTGGTTGCACCAGAGCTTTTTATGGGCTTCATAACAAAGGGGATGAATACATACGCACATGGCAATTATCATTTTTTTATTTCTGAAAAATAGATTTATGTATATATCTTTCTATTTTTACTTCACCAACTTAGACTATTGTGTTCTGATCCATCACATATAATTCCGATTAAAAAAAAACATTGAACTAAAGGCTGTAATGTAACAAAATAGGTAAAAAGCCAAGGGGGGTGAATAATTTTGCAAGACACTGTACTTACCAACCACTGTCATTACTTAGCCCATTCACTTACATGGCCAGGTATCCTTGGCCATGTAAGCAAATGTGTGGGGAATAGAGCTTTATATCATTTCCTACTATGGCCATATTTGGGCATTGATTTTACCACTATCCCCCATCCCTTAATTAATATAGCTGATGACAGCTCAGGGTGCTGTCATTTGGCTTCATGTGTGGCAGGCCATCAGGTTTCTGGGCATCATGATTGACAATGGGTTTATGACAAGGGACTTTTTTTGTGATTTTTAATATTTTAATAGGGAACTTCAAATTGTTTGGGTATCTTTGTTTCTAGGTGTCATCTTTTTTAATGGGAATGAGTAGGGGTAGTTATTTACCCCATACTCATTCACATGGAAGGGGTGGTTATGGGGGCCTCCAGATTGTGATAAGAACACTGCCTGCAGACCCCCACAGACCCCAGGCAAGGGTTGAGGGGATGAGGCCCTTGCTCTCATCAATCCCCCCCCCCCATGTTGAGCACCCTTCTGGTCTGTGTGCCATTTTTTCATTTAAAAAAACAAATAGGCAGGAGGAAGATTTAATTTTCCAGAAATATAAACTCTTCTTCCTTTGTAAATGTCTGTGCTAAAAAACAAATCACAGATCCTGGCCTCATGGATTTTTAGAAAACAATTTTTTGCATGTATTATTTTTTGGGGAATAACTCATTAAACCCTGAAAAAAAGAGGTTGATTTACTAAAGGTAAATGTACTGTACACTTTGCAAGTGCAGCTGCTCCAGAGATTAGCAAATGAGGGGAAGCTCTGCTGACTTCCATCATCCAATCATGTGCAAGCAATTTTTAAATGTTGGTTGCATGTGATTGGGTATTCTTTGCAAAGTGAAGCTTCACCTTATTTTAGCTCTGGAGCGAGTCACACAGTCTATTTGTCTTTAGTAGATCAACCCCAAGGTTGACATCGCATGGACCTCTTATGAAGATATGAAGACACCTCTTATTGTTCTGGGTAATTGGGAATTACTCGAGCATAGACTTGTGTCTGGGGAATGAACAGGGCACAATCTGCAGGTAAAATGGGCCAAAGGAAGGTTGACCTGTTCTCCGGTCAGACCAAGCTGGATCTCGTCCACTCTTCCACTACTAAGGGTAAAGTTTGTGCCTTGGTGTGCCCCTGTTAGCCATGGAGTCTATGGGAAAGCCCATGCCAGGAAACTACAGGATCCCACAAGGGAAACCCAAACCAAGTACTGAAAAGGTTAATACTCTTGCCTGTGTTTCTGCTACAAAATTATGTGGAAACTTTGGGATGTTTGCACTGTACAAGCACTCGTGTATACCTGTTGTGTCTCAGTGATGGTGAGTGTTTGGCTCGCGGTTGTGATGCAGCCAGGGCCAGCCCAAGACATTGTGCTGCCTGGGCCCAGGATCAAAATGCTGCCCCCCTCCTCCCTACCGCCCCCCCCCAAAAAAATAAAATAATAATAATCACGCCCACCAAAAGGCCCCCACATTTATTATTTTATATTATGACAATAAAAAACAAAATTACATTTATTAGGAAGTCAGATTTCCACGTAATAGTGGTGGTGGGGTTCAGACAGAGGCAGCGGCGGTTGTGGTGAGGGGGGAGGGGAGGTTAGACACAGGCAGGGGTGGTAGAGGAGATTAGACACAGGCAGGGGGGGTAGGGGAGGTTAGGCACAGGTAGGGGTGGTAGGGGGGATTAGACACAAGCAGGGGTGGTAGGGAGGTTAGACACAGGCAGGGGTGGTAGGGAGGTTAGACACAGGCAGGGGTGGTAGGGAGATTAGACACAGGCAGGGGTGGTAGGGGGATTAGACACAGGCAGGGGTGGTAGGGAGGTTAGACACAGGCAGGGGTGGTAGGGGGATTAGACACAGGCAGGGGTGGTAGGGGGATTAGACACAGGCAGGGGTGGTAGGGGGATTAGACACAGGCAGGGGTGGTAGGGGGGATTCGACACAGGCAGGGGTGGTAGGGGGATTAGACACAGGCAGGGGTGGTAGGGGGATTAGACACAGGCAGGGGTGGTAGGGGGGATTAGACACAGGCAGGGGTGGTAGGGGGGATTAGACACAGGCAGGGGTGGTAGGGGGGATTAGACACAGGCAGGGGTGGTAGGGGGGTTAGACACAGGCAGGGGTGGTAGGGGGGTTAGACACAGGCAGGGGTGGTAGGGGGGTTAGACACAGGCAGGGGTGGTAGGGGGATTAGACACAGGCAGGGGTGGTAGGGGGGTTAGACACAGGCAGGGGTGGTAGGGGGGTTAGACACAGGCAGGGGTGGTAGGGGGATTAGACACAGGCAGGGGTGGTAGGGGGGGATTAGACACAGGCAGGGGTGGTAGGGGGGATTAGACACAGGCAGGGGTGGTAGGGGGGATTAGACACAGGCAGGGGTGGTAGGGGGGTTAGACACAGGCAGGGGTGGTAGGGGGATTAGACACAGGCAGGGGTGGTAGGGGGGTTAGACACAGGCAGGGGTGGTAGGGGGGTTAGACACAGGCAGGGGTGGTAGGGGGATTAGACACAGGCAGGGGTGGTAGGGGGGTTAGACACAGGCAGGGGTGGTAGGGGGATTAGACACAGGCAGGGGTGGTAGGGGGGTTAGACACAGGCAGGGGTGGTAGGGGGGTTAGACACAGGCAGGGGTGGTAGGGGGATTAGACACAGGCAGGGGTGGTAGGGGGGGATTAGACACAGGCAGGGGTGGTAGGGGGGATTAGACACAGGCAGGGGTGGTAGGGGGGATTAGACACAGGCAGGGGTGGTAGGGGGGTTAGACACAGGCAGGGGTGGTAGGGGGATTAGACACAGGCAGGGGTGGTAGGGGGGTTAGACACAGGCAGGGGTGGTAGGGGGGTTAGACACAGGCAGGGGTGGTAGGGGGATTAGACACAGGCAGGGGTGGTAGGGGGGTTAGACACAGGCAGGGGTGGTAGGGGGGTTAGACACAGGCAGGGGTGGTAGGGGGATTAGACACAGGCAGGGGTGGTAGGGGGGGATTAGACACAGGCAGGGGTGGTAGGGGGGATTAGACACAGGCAGGGGTGGTAGGGGGGATTAGACACAGGCAGGGGTGGTAGGGGGGTTAGACACAGGCAGGGGTGGTAGGGGGATTAGACACAGGCAGGGGTGGTAGGGGGGTTAGACACAGGCAGGGGTGGTAGGGGGGTTAGACACAGGCAGGGGTGGTAGGGGGATTAGACACAGGCAGGGGTGGTAGGGGGGTTAGACACAGGCAGGGGTGGTAGGGGGATTAGACACAGGCAGGGGTGGTAGGGGGGTTAGACACAGGCAGGGGTGGTAGGGGGGTTAGACACAGGCAGGGGTGGTAGGGGGATTAGACACAGGCAGGGGTGGTAGGGGGGGATTAGACACAGGCAGGGGTGGTAGGGGGGATTAGACACAGGCAGGGGTGGTAGGGGGGATTAGACACAGGCAGGGGTGGTAGGGGGGTTAGACACAGGCAGGGGTGGTAGGGGGATTAGACACAGGCAGGGGTGGTAGGGGGGTTAGACACAGGCAGGGGTGGTAGGGGGGTTAGACACAGGCAGGGGTGGTAGGGGGATTAGACACAGGCAGGGGTGGTAGGGGGGTTAGACACAGGCAGGGGTGGTAGGGGGGTTAGACACAGGCAGGGGTGGTAGGGGGATTAGACACAGGCAGGGGTGGTAGGGGGGGATTAGACACAGGCAGGGGTGGTAGGGGGGGTTAGACACAGGCAGGGGTGGTAGGGGAGGTTAGAAACAGGCAGGGGTGGTGGAGATGGGATTAGTGACACTTACTTTCTCTCAGTGTCAGCCGCGCCTATAGCGATCCCTCTTCCATCATGGGGTCTCTGCTCAGCCGAAAGCTCCTCCCCCTTTACGCTGTTGTTCGTCAGCTGACTTTCTCGTCAGCAGCATGGGGGGGGAGCCGTGGAGAGGATGGGCGGGCAGCCAGCTGTGTGGTTATGGCAGCGAATGGTCTGCCAATACTTCTAATAGCAGCGGCGCTGGGCCATCCACATAGTGGGATGAAGAGCGGAGCGGGTGGGCGTAGCGGAGCCCGATTGGGCGGGATTACTGTATTTATGGGCGTCAATGTGCCGCCCCTCAGAACCTGCCGCCTGGGACAATGGTCCCATCGGGTCCCATGGTAGGGCCGGCCCTGGATGCAGCCCCATTGACTTCAATTGGTGAGTTTGACAGATGGTGCTGCCTGTCAAACTCAGCATGCAAAATTCAAATTGATGCGGATATTAAGCAAAGCATCGCGGCTACAGCATGTGTACCGTCCCCTCTGGCTGCCATGTTTGTTTGTAGATGCACAGTCAGGGGTTGGTAACAATGAGGATTAACTGCCATTTTTTTGCCTGCCCCAGGAATCTCGTGTGAAATAGTCCTAATAAGCACAGAAGGTTCAGTTGGCCTTAAATGCAATTATTTTTCAAACATTTTATACTGTATGGTAATAGCTGAGTATCCCATTCCCACGCCTGGGTACTGAAAAATATATCTGGCTGATAAAAAATTCAGCCTAGAAATATGTATCAGTACAAAGCTGCTTTGTTTGTCTACTTGAATCTGCTGTGAGAAGAGGACACTGAGTTATGTGAAGAATTTCTCATGATAAAAGAATTGAAATTTAGTTTCATGGCCTTTGCATTAATAAGGCAGCAGATTACTTTGGTTAACTTGTTATATTTATTATTTTTATTCTTATTAATAACAATAATAATAATGGGTACATTCAGGCCAAAGTACTAAATGGACTTCTATTCTACTTATGATTCTTTTCACTTTTTTACGCCTTTTTGTCCCAAGTGGCAATGGAAATAAGCAAACTGCCAATTTGGAGATCAGCCATGTTGTAATTTTTTGATCATTCCTTATTTTTCTCAAGATAAGGCCATCACTAGATGTGTCTTCTTCTCTTAGTAAATTAAAGCGTTATTAAACCCAGGATCCTGCATTCACTATATCTGGTCTCACACAGTACAAAGAACATGGAAATGCAATTATTTTAGTAAATATAAACTGCTAAATACCTTTTCTCATGAGCAGTAGACATGTGCATTCGTTTTCGTCTGAATGCATTTTCGTCCGAATTTCAGCTATTTTCGTTATCGTTTTAACAAACGAAAACGAAAGCACAGAATCCAAAAACCGAAAGATCCGACATAAACAAATGCTTTATTTTCGTTTTCGTTGCTACAACAGTTCGATATAGATAGGAGATTCGACGTGACGCTGACAATAACAATCTGTGTCTATCGAACCTGTGGTCGAATGTGCCTAACCTTAACTCTATTAGTCCAAGATTATTCTACATAGGAGAGAAAAGATTTGACATTATAGAGAGAAAAGATTTGACATAGGAGAGAAAGATTCGACATAGGAGAGAAAAGATTCGACATAGGAGAGAAAAGATTCGACATAGGAGAGAAAAGATTTGTTATTATAGAGAGAAAAGATTCGACATAGAGAGAAAGGATCACTGCTGGAATTGGGTGGGGGAAGTAAAATAAAAATAAAGTTGATGATGAATGTTATTGGCTGATTGTAACCAAAGAGGAGGAGCAGTAAAATAGCTAGAATGACGAAGATTCGACGGTGCAGCAAAACTGTACGACGCTGCAATCGTACATTTCCGGTCAAATGCATCCGCCCATAGGCTATAGAAGAATTCTAATGTTGGTTGACTAGTAATAGTAATGAATAAATATAATTATTACTAGTCATACAACATTAGAATTCTTCTATAGCTTGTGGGCGGAACATTCGACCGGAAATGTATGATTGCAGCGTCGTACAGTTTTACTGCTCCGTCGAATCTTCTTTGAACATTCGACAGACACCATAAGCCTTCAATGACAGATTCGACCTTAATTAATTCAGATTTTCGGACGAATGCAATTTCTAACGAAAAACGAAATAAATAAAAACGAATTTCGGGAGTAACTAAATAAATTTATTTTTCGGACGAAAACGAAATTCCGAAACGAAATATTTCAGTGTGCACATGTCTAATGAGCAGTTAGAGCAGTCTTGTGACTTAATTCAGTGTCCAGCCAAGCACTGGTTAAAGCTTGTAGGAGGAGATTTCTGACTGTCCTATGAGACTTCAAGACCCCTGACCCTCTGTCTGGACAGTGCTGATTGAACCTGTGCTGATCACATGCATCCTCTCAAGAAAAAAAAAAACTCTCTAGCAATATACACCAAACTGAGCATGTACAGCCTAAATCCATAGATTCTGTGTTATCAGGAAATTATTAGGAGTCAGTGGAAGAAGTTGGGGGATAAGAGAAACCAGGATCAAACAGCCTTTTTACACAATGCCGAGGATTATCCCCTTAGGTTCCACAGTGAGCATAACAAGCATGCTTTAATGCATATACGGACTGATTTTACTGTTGTGGGTTTAGTAACACGTTAAGTATGTGTATGGAAAGATCTGTTTAGCAAACAAAAAGCTCAGATATTGAGAGACGGTTCTCACAGGGGCGACCTGGGATCCGACTTGAAGTCGTCCCAAGTCGCCCAAAGTCGCACTGTTGAGAAAAGTAATGGAAGTTAATGGAGCCGTCTTAATGTACACTACTGAAGTCGCTCCAACTTTAGAAAAGGTTCCTGTACTACTTAAATCCGACTTCTAGGCGACTTGTATCCATTGATTTCAATGCAAGTCGCCTCCAAAGTCGGATCACTGTCTTAACTGAAGCAACAATACAGGAAGAGAAAATTATTTTCTCATGTTTTCTCAGGCAAACCCCTCCCTCCCACAGTGCTGATTCATGTTTGATTGGCCACCGGAAAGCCTACTGTCCTGGAGGCGACTTGAAGTCGCCTTGTGAGTCGCCCCAAGTTGAGCTGTGGTGCGCGCTCAGGTCGCATCCAGGTCGCCTCGCAAAGTCGCGGCCAGAGTCGTGTTGCCCCTGTGTGAACCGGCTCTTACTCAGATATTTACCATTTGTGAGATTCATGTTAAAAACCTTCTGAACTGGTTACTCTAAAATGATATCAGAGAGAGAAATCCATTTTCTGGATGTTTTAGTCTTATGCCACGTACACACGACCGTGTTTTTTTTTCCGTCAGATGTTGGCTCAAACTTGTCTTGCACACACACGGTCGCACAAATGTTGCTCGGAAATTCCAATGGTCAAGAACGCGGTGACGTACAACACTACGACGAGCCGAGAAAAATTAAGTACAATGATTCCAAGCATGCGTCAAATTGATTCCGAGCATGCGCAGCACTTTTGTGTGTCGGAAATGGCTACACACGGTCGGAATTTCCGACAAGAACTTTTGTTGTCGGAAAAATTGACAACCTGCTCTCAAACATTTGCTGTCGGAAATTCCGACAGCAAATGTCCGATGGAGCCTACACACGGTCGGAATATCTGACCAAAAGCTCACATCGAGCATTTGTTGTCAGAAATTCTGACCGTGTGTATGCGGCATTAGTGGGGATTCGGGAACATCCGTGCACGTTCTCCTGCTGCTCTTGGCTCACATGCTGCCCCTCCATTTGCCTTTCCTCCACGATTCTTGTCCTCCTTCTTCTTTAGCCGAAATACTGGGGTTGATTGGCATATAGACTGTTTACATGATGCAAGGGAAGTTGCACTTTGCATGGGAATTTTCTGCAGAACTTAGTGTAGCAGGTACTTGAATTTAGGGGGGGGGCATCTGGGTGGTAGTGTAACCCAGGTGCTTTGATTGTTAGGAAATTCAAGGTTCTCTTTGTGAGTCTTGGAGGACTCTGGTGGTGTGAAGTTCTTGCCGGCCTAAAGGTGGCGTTGTTGCCTTGGACCGGGGTTGGGCTCACACCGCAAGACTGTGCCTTTTTGTCCTCCCCTGGAGCTGGTACAGCGGGGCGGGGAACCCGCTGTGACGCAAAGGGAGAGGTCATAAAAGGGGCGGACGCCCTGACCTTGGGTAGAGAGTCGGAGGATGCGGCCGCACCCAGGCACCTTCAGCTTGGGTGCTGGCGTTCCGGTGTTCCAGGCCTAGGCGCCCTTGGCCTAGGTGGAGCGGAGATGGAGTCCATCTCAGGCACCTTTAGCCTGGGGTGAGGTACTATGGCGGATGCCTGGAGCTCAGTACCTTCGACTGAGTTCCGCGAGGATGGAGGAATCCGAGGGGGCCCTAACTCCTTGGGTGCCCGTGTCTGAGTTTGTGAGGACTGGTGCGCAGTAACTTCTCCGGAGAGTCCGGCGTGGCATCGCTGGTGACGGAGAGGCCTCCATTTCTCCCTTGGACGGATTTCTTCCCCTGACAGGGGCAAAGTGAGCGAAGGTAATTCACGTTCTATATTACCTAGTCAGTGGCAGTGACTATTCACCACTGGTGACAGCACAGTGGGCAGCAGCAAGAAGGGAAAGGATTGTGCCTCGATCTGTCCCCATTTTCCAAAGGAGAAAGATTGTTTTATTGCTTGGCAAGAAGAATAAAACTGAGTTGTACCTATTCACTGTGTGGAACTTGGGTTACTAAAGCAAATGAGTCAGGGACGAAGGACTGGACTTGACTCTAGGACACCTACACAAAAGCCCAATCTTCTGTCCTTCACCTCTTAGTTACGGAGGACATGGGCCGTGGTGTGTCTTATCCCTCTCTCCCAGGTACCCCTAGACAACAGCCATATAACCGATAAAGAGAGAGAGTGGGGTAAGGTTCCGCTACATTAGTGAGCGAGGTGAAGCTCTGCTGACTTCCATCCTCCAATCATGTTCAAACAAAAGTACTGATTTTTTTTAAATTTCCTTGCATGTGATTGGGTATTCTTTGCAAAGTAAAATGTCACCACATTCATTAAGATCTGGGGAGAATTTCCGTGCAAAGTGATTAGCTTATTTGCTTTTAGCAAATCAACCCACGCAGTCACTGTACTTGCCTATCTCAGCTACAGCAATTTAAAGATTAGATCCAGGCTCAGCCCCTCCTCTCTGCAAACCATTTACCTTATTGATTCATGTGAAACTTGGATTTTAATGATAGGTCCACTGTGAAAGGTCCTATCAACAATTTTTTAATCAAGGCTGAGTCACTGGTCTCCTATATCTTAGGACTTCAACAGCAAGATGTCACAATTCCCAGCTCTGTTCCTGCCTACCTTGGCAGGTATGGAGACCTGGGAAATCAAACACACACATTCCCCGAGAGACTTAGGAATCTGTCAGCTATTTTAACTCTCCAGCAACTCCATCTATCAGTGTTGGGTTGACTGATTATAGGTTAATGTATATCTAAACATTAATGGATGACATTTAGTTTGCCAAAGCATGCTGCATAATAAACAATCAACATGGTTCATTCTATTCATCCTTACTTGAATATCAATACTGCTGTTTTCCTCCAGTCTCTTTCAGCCTCCGCCTGTCCACATGCAGGGGCCCCAGTGTTGGCTCTACACCATTGCTTTGTCCTGGCTTCCTAAATGTGACTACAATGCACCATACCAACTTATTGTGTGTGTGTACTGTGTAGGTGCAGTTGCTTGCAGTTAGGGTGACCACATTTTTAAACTATCATTCAGGGACACCCCCCTTCCCAAAAATCAGCTTGTGCTGTGACGAATCACAGCACAGTGATTGGACACAAGAGGTGGGATTTATGATTTCTCCAATCACAAGCAGGGGGCAGGGATTGTGCTCCTCCAGGCATTCCTGGCCAGGACAAGTACTGTCAATGTGTAAAGCGGTAATATGGCAGCCCTTTTTTTGGGGGCATCAGATTGGCCTGGGGGGTGGCTGTGTCAGTTTCATTCCGGGACACTGTATTGTCCTGGAATGAAGGTGCCCGGGACAGATCTGCAAAATGCGGGACTGTCCCGGGCAATCCGGGAAAACGTGGTCACCCTACTTGCAGTCTCTTCCCAAGGTGCATGTGACAGGGTGACAATACAGGAGCACAGTTGGGAAACATTTATGACAGGAAGGCCTCATGTACACTGCTGCTGGTAAACAAACGTTTAGGAGCAGTTGGGCGTTTCTTTCAGCTGCCCCTGAACTCTCCTCTATGTTATCTTATGAGTACATGTATACAGGGTCGTTTATAGTCGTTTCTAGGCAGTTGAGTTTAGAAGCCTTTTTTGGGGTCGCAAAAAAATGGGTTCAGACGGATGTTCGGGACCATTGACATTTATAGAGCGATCAGTGCTATAAATATGCACTGATTACTGTATAAATGTCACTGGAATGGAAGGGGTTAACACTAGGGGGCGATCAAGGGGTTAACTGTGTGTTCCCTCACTGTGTTCTAACTGTGTGGGGATGGGACTAACTAGGAGAGATGACAGATTGTTGTTCCTATTTTGTAGAAACACAAGATCTGCCTCCTCTCCTCTGACAGCACAGGGATTTGTGTGTTTACACACACAAATCCCCGTGCTGGCTCTTGTGCACACAATCGGGCAATCGGGCAAGCGGGTGCGTGCGCGTGCATCTGGCGGCGCTCGTGCCCTCTCTGGTGGCTCTCCTGGGCAAAGCCGTATATATACGGGATCTCGCCCAGGAGAGTCATTCTGCCACAGTATATCTGCTTGAGTCGGTCGGGAACCGGTTAAATCTACTTCTAGGCATTCAACTGAGTGAAGTCATTGCTCTGCAACAAGTCTGTGAACCAGGAAACTGCAGTTGCCTTAAGATGCTTTTGAGATACTGTAGATCCAGGTCCCTGCTTGGTTATTTGCTTTGGAGGGCAGGGGATACAACAGAGGTATAAAAAACCCCTGATGTCTCCATAAAAATTACCTGTCACCTGCCCAAAGCTATTACAAATGGGCTTTTTCGCCCCTTTGTGATAGCAATGAAATTAAATAAAAAAAATGTTTAAAAAGTGTAAAAAAAAAATGTTAATATATAAATAAAAATGATAAAAAAATTAAAAGCACTCCCATCCCCCCCGCACACACACACAAATGCAAACACACACGTAAGTCGAGCATGCATATGTAAATGGTGATTGCACTACACATGTGCAGTATTATCATGAACGTTGGAGTGACAGCAATAATTCTAGGGTCATAATTCACAATTGACTGTAAGTTGATAACCTGTAACAGCTTTTAATCACTTGACCTCCGGAAGGTTTTACCCCCTTTATGACCAGGGCATTTTTTGCTATTTAGCTACTTTAACTGGAAATTACTCAGTCATGCAATACTGTACCCAAATGTACGACATTTTTTATAAAACATTTTTTTACACAAATAGAGCTTTCTTTTGGTGGTATTTAATCACCACTGATTATTTTTTGCCAAATAAACAAAAAGAGACAGACAATTTTTGAAAACAAAAAAAGCCCAATATTTTTTACTTTCTGTTATAAAACATATCCAATAAAATCAAATTTCTTCATAAATTTGACCTTTCTTTGGTAAAAAATCCCAATAAGTGTAAGTTAATTGGTTTATATGAAAGTTATAGAGTTTACAAACTATGGTATATACTGTATATATTTTAAAATTGATCAATCCTGACGTACTGATGGCCTAAGTTCTTGAGGCCCTAAAATGCCAAGACAGTACAAATATCCTCCAAATGATCCATTTTTGGAAAACAGACAGTCCAATGTATTTGGTAAGAGGTATGGTGAGTTTCTTTGCCACTATATTTTGGAAAATTAAGAAATTACATTATTTAATTTTTTTACATCCTGTCATCAGTGCAGTACAGCGTCATCACATAACTGGAGTGGCAGTGATTAGGGATACTGACTGGTGACAGTATGTAACAAAATAATGCTTTATTAATTTTTTTTTTATTCTTTTATTTTTTAAGATTTTTTTACATCCTGTCATCAGAGTAGTTCAGTGTCACCTTAGTGACACTGTACTATTCTGGAAGGTGATCAGGGATGCTCACTGTTATAAGCAATTGTTTTCGTTTTCATGAAAGGCTTTCATTCATGACAGCTTGTGATCTGTGACTGGCTACAGCTACTCACATGGTACAAGATGCTGTGTAAGGTACCATGTGATGGCTGTGGGAGAATCACAGCATCACAATAGTAAGCAAAACAGTCATGAATGGAAGCCATTCGTGACTGTTTTTTTTATACTATAATCGTGATCGCTACGACCAATCATAGCGATCACATGATACTTCGGACGCTCACAACAATCGAGCATTGTGATCCACTGTGTCCACTGGACACAGAGGTCACGGGATTGCACTTCTGCGTGCCCCAGGGGGCACACCAGTGTGCATGTGCTCAGCAATGTACCAGTAAATGTCGCTGAGCCCACAGCTGCCGCCCTGCCACAGTAAATGTACTGTGGCGGGGAGGCAAGTGGTTAAAACATTACGTAAGTACAATTTTAGGTACCATAGTTTGTCGCCATTTCACCAGCATGCACAATTTTAGTTCTTCACGTTTTGATATCTCTTTACTTGACACAACATCCTAATTTATATTTTCTGTTTCAATCATTTTTTATTATTATTTTTTGAAAAGAACAAAAAGTAAGTGACCACTTTCCATACCAGCAAACAATCCTTGCGTGCTCTGTACATAAAACAAGAATGATACATAAGTGGGAGCAAGAGGGACTAATATACCAAAAGGGGAATCTAGGGAAGATCTTGGTAGTTAGGTTTAGTCCTTCATAAGGCCACAGGTGTATACTCGAATATAGCACAAGCTTTGTTAACATTGGGAGATAGCCATCTAGACAGCTGCTATTAAAAACGGAATACAAAGCAACAAGTCATAAAGATCTGGAGGTCAACACCTCACCAATTTGTAATCACTATAAGGAGGCCTACAAAGTAGTAAAGCCTTAATCCAGTGAGTATAGCTTCCTGAGTATTTCCCGTTATCGTACAATAAAACAATCCCACATAAGGAACTCAAACCCCCCAACTGTAAACATGAGCAGCTCTGTTAAGAAAAGGACAGAAGAGCTGCTAGAGCATGAAGCCAAGACTGGCAAGAATCAAAAGAACAATAGAAAAGGTAAGGATAGGTAAAAGAATAGAAAAAGAAGTGCTTCCGTCCGGGGATCCTCCATACAATATCAGCCGCGTTCATTTGGGATCTGCAGGTAGACTAACCAAGGAGACCGTATTTTATCAAAAGAGGATTGTTTGTCTCGTAGGACACTCATGTTTTTTTCGTTCAACATGATCCACGTAAGTTTCCTTTTCACTAATGCAATGTCTACAACAGGGCTTTTCCACGCTTTGGCTATAGCAATTTTTGCCGCTAGAAACATGAAGTAAATTAAGGTCTGGGTATGTCGTGGAACATTTTCAACAGGCGTATTAAGTAAGGCTATGCTTGCGTCTTTTACGATTTTAACCATCGTGACTGAAAAAATAAATGAGTGAACCCTCATCCAAAGCGGCGGACCTTAGGGCACGTCCACCAAACTTACAATGGTGTGCTTATCTGGCCACAACCACGGAAGCATGCGGCTGAGGTGCCTGGATACATTTTGGATAAACGCTCTGTTACCAGATACCATCTGATGTGTACTTTATAGCCTGCTTCAATCAGGGCAACAATAAGAATACCTTTGTGGATCCACGTGCTCCATTTAGGCCACTCCTCCACCTCAGGGGTTATGGACAGATCCCTTTCTCATGCTACGATAGGATAGTCTATCAGCAGAGTTGATAAACAATTGATATAATATATTGAAACGCCCCCCCGCAGAGCAGCTCCCTGTATGCATCGATTTTCAAACACAGTCCTAACTGCCAAGTCAGGGCTGTCCTTCTGCAGAGATTGAAGAAAATAGTTCATTTGTTGCCAGCGGAAGCTCTCAGTGTGGGCATCTCCAAACTACCTGAAATGGTCAAGATAGTCGCCTATGCAGTACAATTCCTTATTCTGCCACCAACCATACCTATCAGGTTGCATACCTGGTGGGAACAGGGGGTTGCCAAAAATAGGAGCCACTGGAATATGGGCCGAACGAAGAGGCCATCTCCTGCAGCTTGCGTCTCACAGTTGTAACAAGTGAGAAAGTGTAGGGCTCAGTATAGCCCTGCAATGTTTTGGGGGGATCCAAAGGATGAGACCCATTGCTAGTGGGAAACTCGCCTGGGCCTCTAAGGTAACCCAATCTGGACGGTAGTGTAGACTATGAAGTTGACATAGTTAGGCAAGTTGTGCAGCCACATAGTATTTCCTGAAGTCAGGTACTCCCAGTCCACCCACATCCTTAGGAACATACATCATGGCCCGTGCTATTCTGGAGCCTTTAGTGCCCCAAATAAAATGAAGAATTTTTGATTGAAACATTATTGTTGCATTAACAGGGACCTGGATAGGCAAAGTGTGAAAAAAAATATATAGTAGCCTGGGCAATTCTACTCAACCAGGACAAACTCACGTCCGACCATGCCTGCACGTCCTCCAAAAGTTTGGCGAATAAAGTTGGATAATTGGCCCTATAGAGAGAGGAAATTTCAGGGGTTTAGCTTGATTTCTAAATAGGAGAGGAATGTCCATAATTTATATTTTACCCCTTTAAAAAAGGGGTATTATATTGTATTTGTGTGTACTAATTAATTTAAGCATATTTGTGTCCAGAACATTTGTGTTTGAAAAATTGCGTTATTATCGTGTGACATTAAAAATTGCAACAGCCACCATTTTATTTTCTAGGGCATCTGCTTTCAGAAAATATATAGTGGTTGATTTACTAAAACTGGAGAGTGTAAAATCTGGTGCAGCTCTGCAAAAAAACAAACAGCATCCAAGTTTAAGTGCCGGTTCACACTGAGGCGACATAGCCGCCTGACAAGTCGCGCTCCATGCAGTGCAATGGAACTGTTCTAATGGGAGCGACTCAAGTCGCTCCGACTTAGAAAAAGGTTTCTGTACTACTTGGGGATGAGTTTGGAGCGGCTTGCATTGACTTCTATTATAGAAGTCATTGGTAAGCCACGTTGAAGTCGCGCTGTGCGAGGCGGCTTCATAGTGAGGCGACTTTGAAGCCTCCCCAGTGTGAACCGGCACTTATTGGCAAAACTGAATTGAACAAGCTAAAGTTAGAAGCTGATTGGCTACCATGTACAGCTGCACCAGATTTTGCACTCTCCAGTTTTAATAAATAAACCCCATAATGCTTTCTAGCAAAATTTTAAGGAAAATGATGTAAAAATGCAGATTTTAACATGTGCAAAAAATAAAAAAATTGCCCTGGTTGGCAAGTGGTTAAATACTATAACTTGTGTAATGATGATCACAATTACAATTTTTTTAAATGAAATATTACCAGGTTACTGGTACATAATTTGATTAGTGAATTTTAATCTACAATGACGTGAATGAACTATATATATATATGTAAAAGCGCTGCACAAATTGAGGGCGCTATATAAGTACATAAAATAAATAAATAAATAATTTCCTTTGTTTGTCAATGTCATACCTGAATATAAAGCCCAAAAAACTATTTTTACTAGGATTATTCAATCACAGATTTTATTCAGGGCTAATTTACAAGAAAATGTGTGTCCAACAATAGGAAAACATTAGCTAAAGGTGATAAGACTTCTACGCACTAGTATGGAGCTGAATGGCAGCCACATTGACTATCCTTGCAAAGTTATCAGAATAGTCAAAAAAGCTTCTATGTAGGGAGAAGTGGATAGGAATACAATAGTGCAGCCTTTCACAAGGTGCAAGGGATTCCTTGAACAATGAGCAATGGGGAATTGATGTCCTACCCACACCGACCACCAATGCAAGGGGACACTCCTATACTTATTAGTAATGTTAGGATTCACTGCAATTTTTACTGTCTGCATTTCTTCTCAGTTAATAATATTTTTCATTTAGTTTCAATATTAGAGATGATCTTGGGCATTCTGCAAAGTCTCCTCTTGCTGAACTCTTACCTTGTGCTCTTCTTTTTCTACTCCAAGTAAGAGGAACTCTGCTGAATGGGAATGACCAGCTTGCAGCTTATTGGTGTAGTGCCCTGCTCCTATTGGGTAGGCGCTATTTTGTAAATTTAGTTGTCTGAGCTGTAGTTTAGCTCAGAATAATTGTGTAAATTTCTGGTTTCTGTTCCAGTCCAGTTGTGTTGCGCATTTTCCACTTGACTGTGGGTGTCGCTGTCACCATAGGTCAAGTTTGGAAATGCAGCAGGCTGGATGTATTAGGTACCTCTTGCCCAGAAACAGCTCAGTGGGATTGGTTCCCCGCTGTGCATTCTGGGAGAGGGTACTTAAGGGACAGACACCGCCTTCTGGGTCTCTCTGACCTGATGGCCCTCCTGGCCTAAGGTGTGCCGTAGCAGTTTTTCCTGCCTCGGGGCCAGCTGGCCCGAGGACTTGTTACTGGAAGTAGGCCCAGGAGTTCTGGGGCCTACTAGTCAGGGGTGGTCCTGTGCTGTCTTGCCTGCGGGGAGAAGCCGAGCAATTGAAGAAACCAGGGGAGGATTTTTCTCTGAGAGGACTGATCCAAAAGGGCTGGTATCTCAGGAAGAGCCTGGAGACTCAATTGGAGGATGCATCCTGACCCATGTACCTCACAGTATCGCCGGGTTGGCTGAAAGAAACTGGTACTGTGTGATTGTACTTAAATTTTGCAAAAGTCTTGGATCGTTCAGTCCTGTGGTAGAGGATTGTGCAGAGACTGTTGTATTCTTCAAGTCTGTGGCAGAGACTATTTGTATTCTTCAAGTCTGTGGCAGAGACTATTTGTATTCTTCAAGTCTGTGGTAGAGACTTTTGACCGAGCACCGCACCAGCTGCTAGGTCAGTGATAGAGGCCTATCCGGTGGTTGTTATATCCAGGGTGGAAACTGTTTGTCCCCTGGATTAGGAAGTACCCGTGATCCGCAAAGCACGGTACCTGAATCTCCCCTAACCTTCCATCCCTCTAAATGACATTTCTTTAATAAAACCATTGGAAAAGAGACTATGGGGTTGATTTACTAAAGGCAAAAAGACTGTGCACTTTGCAAAGTGTAGTTGCACTCTGCAAGTGCAGTTGCTCCAAAACTTAGAAATTAGGTAAGGCTTCAGTTTACAAAAAATACTCAATCATGAGCAAGAAAATAAAAAACTGCAATTTCCTTGCACATGATTGGATAATGGAAGTCAGCATAGCTTCTGCTCATTTACTAAGCTCTGGAGCAACTGCACTTGCAGAGTGCAAATGCACTTTGAAAAGTGCACAGTCTATTTGCCTTTAGTAAATCAACCCCTATGTGTTGGTGCTGACATCTGTGAAAACTCTTCAATGGAACCCCTATGACGGATACGGTAGAACAGACAGGTAACGGCATGACCCAAAAATATAACCAGCAGCTCCTACGGGGGTAGTGCTACATGTGGGGGCTCGAGTCTGGGATTTGCCGTTACCGGTCGCAACTCAAGTGGACTGTTCACCGGGAGCCGGTGCTACAAAGAGGGCTTTGGACTGTGTTATTTCTTTGAAAAAGAGGTTAATTTGCGGATCGCTTCTTAGCCGCGTGGGCAGAGCCAAGAAAGGAAAAAACCTGCGAACTACGTGACTAAAGAGACAAGTGGGAGGAGTTTCCGTCTGCTTTGCTGCATGAGACGCCACGTGTGTGTCCAACACTCAACAGAGAGTCGCAATACCGCCATGTCTCTAGTTCCAGTATTGCAGTCTGCTATGGGGCCCAGGATGTCTCCTGTGGGTACCGCTACAAGTGCCATGCTGCTGGGAACTACGTTGACGGACACTGGCATTCAGTTGAAACCGCATGGGCGGTTCGTACTTTACGTGATTGGAGATGTGGAAGCCTTGGGTATGCTGTGCAACAGGTGCGAAGGACTGGCTGTAAACCCCCGTCCATTTGTTCGGTGCCTACACTGCGGGGAGTACCTGTTTGCCGTGGAGCAACCCACCATGCCACCCCGTGCCTACCGGATGGACTGGGCCACGGACATCGCTACCGAGGAGGCTGCGGCCTTTGCTTCTGCGGCTAGACCTGCGCTTGCCACATCTGCCACAATTACTATTCCAGAGGGAAATGGCGCTGTTACTGCCATTGAGGAGTCATCAGCGGATGTCGCTACTGCTGTTACCTCCACTACTGTTACCTCCGCTGCATTTGGTCCCGCTGCACCTGTCCAAAAAAAGGTGGGATATGTGAAAGCCTCCCGCGGCCGTGGTCGAGGCCTACCCCAAAGACTACCTGAACCGGATCTGCCACAATTACTATTCCAGAGGGAAATGGCGCTGTTACTGCCATTGAGGAGTCATCAGCGGATGTCGCTACTGCTGTTACCTCCACTACTGTTACCTCCGCTGCATTTGGTCCCGCTGCACCTGTCCAAAAAAAGGTGGGATATGTGAAAGCCTCCCGCGGCCGTGGTCGAGGCCTACCCCAAAGACTACCTGAACCGGATCCAAAGGAAAGTCTGATTCCTGAGAAGTCCATGACAGGAACGGGTGAGAGATCTGGGGAAAGTGCACATATGGGGACTGTTTGTAAATATATGCCCACGGAGGAGTTACGGGACTCTGAATTAGATTCTTTATCAGACATCTCTGGAGATGATGACTTGTTTGAAACTATGTCTCAGGAGATGTTATGGGCCAATGGAGATGATACTGCTTCGGCCTTCACCTTTTCTGAATGGGCCGCCATGGATTCGTGGAAGACATCACCCAGTGTGGAACCCCCAGTTGCTACTAGTGAAATCCTGGCCAGAGGTACCAATTCGTTTGGGTCAGGAAAGCTGTCTGTTAATGCTCTGGTGCAAAAGTCCCCAGCTTCGTGCATACCTCCTGGACTTGGAAGCACCAGATCTTTGCCGAGACTTGCCCGGCTACAAAGAGTACTCAACAAAAGGGTAGCCACGGAGTACGGCCCGGAATTTCCCTACGTTCCCCGGGAGATCATGCAAGAAATTGAGTCTAGCAGAGAGAAATGGTACGGTGAGGCTGTTTGGGACTATTTGTCCATACCTAAACCTTTTAGGAAAACAGGCTACTATGGATAATCGTTTTAATGGGTGCCTGCTACACTGGAGTTCCGGCCGGAACATCCATGCTGACAAGGTGGTCATCTGCTGCCCAGGGAAGGACAATGTCATTTATTTCATCACTACCCTGGATAAACAAGGAAAGCCACTGACTCTGCCTGACCCCCAGTTACAGTGACTGTCTGGGTTTTCAACTTGCTGAGAAAAAAGATTTTTCTCTGTTCTGAAGACTGTGGGGTACATAGCTAGGTAGTGTTAGGTTACCGGGAACTTTGGAGTCAAGATTCCTCTACCTGTTCCAGTACTTGCATTCAAGGACTTTGGTTATGTTATTCTTCTGCCACTAGGTGGTGGAAGTTTGCCCAGCAAAACTGGACTCTTACACTTAGCTACCCACACAAGAAAATTATATATAATATATGTGGGGGGAAGAAAGGCTCATCTCTCAGGAAGTGAGGCTTTGCTTCCTGTTGTACAGTAATGGTTTATATTGTTGCCTGTGTGTTTTTGTCTTTCAGGTACCCTGGATTTCTGCCAAACTGCTGGAGAGTGGATGGTTTAGACAGATAGTCAGGGGTGGTAATACATGTTAATGTGAATTTATTGTGTATGTTTTGAAAAAAAAAAATCTGTAATTTCCTTTTCTTACCCCTCCCTTCCCCATCCAAGTTTTTATGGGATTCAGGTATCGACTCTCAGGAGTGAGAGTCAATTTTTTTCTAAAGACGATGAGGACATCGTCTGTTGCGGTGGGGGAAGTGTGTAGCGCCCTGCTCCTATTAGGTAGACGCTATTTTGTAAATTTAGTTGTCTGAGCTGTAGTTTAGCTCAGAATAATTGTGTAAATTTCTGGTTTCTGTTCCAGTCCAGCTGTGTTGCGCATTTTCCACTTGACTGTGGGTGTCGCTGTCACCACAGGTCAAGGTTGGAAATGCAGCAGGCTGGATGTATTGGGTACCTCTTGCCCAGAAACAGCTCAGTGGGATTGGTCCCCCGCTGTGCATTCTGGGAGAGGGTACTTAAGGGACAGACACTGCCTTCTGGGTCTCTCTGACCTGATGGCCCTCCTGGCCTAAGGTGTGCCGTAGCAGTTTTTCCTGCACCGGGGCCAGCTGGCCCGAGGCCTCGTTACTGGAAGTAGGCCCAGGAGTTCTGGGGCCTACTAGTCAGGGGTGGTCCTGTGCTGTCTTGCCTGCGGGGAGAAGCCGAGCAATTGAAGAAACCAGGGAAGGACTTTTCTCGGAGAGGACCGAGCCAAAAGGGCTGGTATCTCAGGAAGAGCCTGGAGACTCAATTGGAGGATGCATCCCGACCCATGTACCTCACAGTATCGCCGGGTTGGCTAAAAGAAACTGGTACTGTGTGACTGTACTTAAACTTCGCAAAAGTCCTGGATCGTTCAGTCCTGTGGTAGAGGATTGTGCAGAGACTGTTGTGCTCTTCAAGTCTGTGGCAGAGACTATTTGTATTCTTAAAGTCTGTGGCAGAGACTATTTGTATTCTTCAAGTCTGTAGCAGAGACTTTTGACCGAGCACCGCACCGGCTGCTAGGTCAGTGAGAGAGGCCTATCCGGTGGTTGCTATATCCAGGGTGGAAACTGTTTGTCCTCTGGATTAGGAAGTACCAGTGATCCGCAAAGCAAGGTACCTGAATCTCCCCTAACCCTCCATCCCTCTAAATGACATTTCTTTAATAAAAACATTGGAAAAGAGACTATGTGTTGGTGCTGACATCTGTGAAAACTCTTCAATGGAACCCCTATGACGGATACGGTGGAACAGACAGGTAATGGCATGACCCAAAAATATAACCAGCAGCTCCTACGGGGGTAGTGCTACATTGGAATATAATAAAATAGTGCAAGTTCAGAGTTTAGCTAGAGATGAGTTTGGAGGACACCCAAGCTCATCTCCATTCAAGATTCGTACTATAAATCTTGTCCAACAGAGCAGGAGGGTGTAAAATCTACCCAGAGTGTCAAATATGCTGTGTAAGCCTATTTATTTTAATATTTAAAACATTCTACAATTTAGTGATCATGCTATTGTTTTGGGAACTGTGGGTATAATTATTTTTTAACAGGAGTTCCCCAAGGCCTGAAATAGACCTAGGATTTGCTAAGGCAGTGGTTCTCAACCTTCTAGTGCCGTGACCCCTTGATAAAATTTCCCAAGTTGTGGGGACCCCTAACAGTAAAATTATTTTTGTAGCGTGGGTTGTCAGCACCCAAGGCAAAACAAGTAATTTGCGCCCCTAACCCACAGACATTTAGCGCTCCCTGAGTCCTTTTAATGGCAACTATAAATCACAGGTAGTGTCACTCACTGTGTCTCTGGCTTCACTGTGTTTCCGACTTTGTGGTGTCTCGTAGCAGTAACACCTATGCCAAAATCAGGAGATAGGGTCTTCTCCAGCCCCTCCCACTTCACATTCCTCACCAGTCAGCTGACCTCTAGTCTTTGCCCCCCAGTCATGCCGAGAACTGAATGGGCGCCTGCAAAGAGGCTGACTGGGCTGCTGCGGGCTCCAGGAACAGCCCAGCTGGGCGGCCACAGGCTCCAGGGATAGCCCTGCTGGGTGGCCGCAAAAAGGCTGGGAGAGTGATGCGGGCTTCAGGAACAGCTCAGGATTCGGTGACCCCTGGCAAATCATCATTCGACCCCCAAGGGGGTCCCGACCCCAGGTTGAGAACCACTGTGCTAAGGTGTCTGATATCACATTCAAGATGGCGGCACCCAGCAGCAGTCTCAGGGCTTTTTTTTCCCCCCAATAATGTTTATTGAAAGGTTTACAGATAACAAAGATCATAAAACATAAGACCAATTGTATACATCATTGGATAATGAGATCACATAATGAGCAAGGCACATTATTAAGTACAATTGGTACAGTAGGCTGTATGTCTATATGAACGGACCTTTTAAACAGAGTGTATCATATTAATAATCGGGAACCGGGTTAGGAGTATAGTCTGGTCTCCCTCGACACCCCAACTGGGATCAGACTGTGTCGGAGAGGGAGACCACAGCTCCCACCCTCTGTTCCTTCCCAAAGGCACTAAATCTAATCACAAATCGACTTGTATCACATCTTAAATGTTAATATTTCAATCAGCGTGTATCTAGACCTCCCGTCCTATGACCGTCTGTGCTGATTGTACAGTGTGTTTATGGTGAAGAGGTTCCGCTTGGAGGTATCTATGTCTCCTTGATTCTAAATAGAACATATCTTTGGTGGCTAAAGAAATCTACATTGATTGTGTCGTGACATTTGTTTATCAGAACTGCTGTGTTATCTTATGAGTTTCGAGCTAGGCATACACACTTGTAGTTCTTTAGTATAGTTTGGTAACTTGTGGGTTCTAGGTAAAAGGAAATATGGGCTAGCGTAATTAGGGAGTCTCAGGGGTTTTATATGTTTATAACAGGGAGACTTTTATAGGTAAATACCAAAATACAATATGTTATCAAAAGTTAATGGCATTCCAGTCTTAATCCATAGGGTTCAATATTGAGTTGGCCCACCATTTGCACCTATAAAGGCTTCAACTCTTCTGGGAAGGCTGTCCACAAGGTTTAAGGCTGGATTTACACCTATGCATTTTTTGTGCTTTTTGCATTTTGCAGATTTGCTCTACAGAACGTGTTCCATAGGAAACCATGTTAAATGGACTGTAGTGCAAATCAGCAAAATGCAAAAAGCACTAAAACTGCATAGGTGTGAATCCAGCCTTATGCCGCGTAGACACGATCGGAAATTTCGACAAGAAAACCGTGGATTTTTCCTGACGGAATGTTTGCTCAAACTTTTGTTGCATACACACGGTCACACAAATCTTGTCAGAAATTCCGACCGTCAAGAACGCGGTGACGTACAAGATGTACGACGAGCCGAGATCAATGAAGTTCAATAGGCAGTTCGGCTCTTCTGCTTGATTCTGGGCATGCGTGTTTTTTTGCACGTCGGAATTGCATACAGACGAGCGAATTTTCCGATAGAAACTTTTTCCGTTGGAAAAATAGAGAACCTGCTCTCAATCTTTTGTTGGCGGAAATTCCGACAGAAAAAGTCCAATGGAGCCTACACACGGTCGGAATTTTCGACAAAAAGCTCACATCGGACTTTTGTCGGAATTTCCGATCGTGTGTATGCGGCATTAGAGTGTGTCTATGGGAATGTTGACCATTCTCCCAGAAGTGCAATTTTGAGGTCAGGCACTGATGCGGATGAGAAGGCCTGGCTCGCAGTCTCCACTTTAATTCATCCCAAAGGTGTTCTGCCGGGTTGAGGTGCAGGCCAGTCAAGTTCCTCCACCCCAAACACGCTTATCCATATCTTTATGGACCTTGCTTTGTGCACTGGTCCAAATCATTTGGTGGAGAGGGAATTACGGTGTGGGGTTGTTTTTCAGGGGTTGGGCTTGGCCCCTTAGTTCCAGTGAAGGGAACTCTTAAGGCGTCAAGACATTTTGGACAATTTCATGCTCCCAACTTTGTGGGAACAGTTTGGGGATGGCCCCTTCCTGCTTCAACATGACTGCGCACCAGTGCACAAAGCAATGTCCATAAAGACATAGATGAGCGAGTTTGGGGTGGAGGAACTTGACTGGCCTGCACAGAGTCCTGACCTCAACCCGATAGATCACCTTTGGGATGAATTAGAGCAGAGACTGCGAGCCAGGCCTTCTCAGTCAACATCAGTGCCTGACCTCACAAATGCGCTTCTTGAACGAATGGTCAAACATTCCCATAGACACACTCCTAAACCTTGTGGACAGCCTTCCCAGAAGAGTTGAAGCTGTTAAAGCTGCAAAGGGTGGGCCAACTCAATATTGAACCATACGGACTAAGACTGGGATGTCATTAAAGTTCATGTGCGTGTAAAGGCAGGTGTCTTAATACTTTTGGTAATGTAGTGTATATTAAATGTACATATAATATAATGGGAATGTTGTTGAAAGGAATAGTTTGGTGGCAGGTTTCTTTTCCCATGTGCAATGATAATATACCTATTTTAGTGATTATTTATGCCGGGTACACACGGCCGTTTTTAATGTCATTGAAAAAAACTACGTTTTTCTCGACATGATTCTTCTCAAGCCTGCCTTGCCTACACACTATCGTGAAAAAAATGCTCGAGCAAAGCGCAGTGACGTACAACACGTACGACGGCACTATAAAGGGGAAGTTCCATTCGAATGGCGCCACCCTTTGGGACGTTTTTGCTGATCCTCGTGTTATTAAAGTTTGGTGAGAGACGATTCGCGCTTTTCAGTTTTCGTGCTTTTCAGTCCGTTACAGCGTGACGAATGTGCTATCTCCATTACAAACGCTAGTTTTACCAGAACGTGCGCTCCCGTCTCATACTTAATTCTGAGCATGCGCGTTTTTTTTTCCCCTCGTAAAAGCATACACACTACCATTTTTTACGACGTTAAAAAGAACGAAGTGAAAAACGACGTGAAAAAATAGAGCAGGTTCTAATTTTTTTCAGGCCATTTTTCACGTCGTTAAAAATGCTCTGGAGCCTACACACGATCGTTTTTATTGACCAATTTAAAAAATGCCATTTTTCACGTCATGAAAAACGGTCGTGTGTACGCGGCGTAATACTAAGGATGAGCTCCGGCGTGTTCGCAAAGCCCACGTGCAGAGCCCGCCAGGAAGTCGGCACTGCGCTGCGCTAATCACAGGCAGGGAGACATTGTCTCGATGCACGGCTGCAGAGATCGGGAAATGTCTCACTGCTTGTGATTAGCGCAGTGCAGTGTCGACTTCCTGAAGGGCTCTGCACGTGGGCATTCCGCGAACACGCCGGAGCTCATCCTTAATTAACACAGGCATGTGCTGTTTGTGTGTGTGAGGTTGGCATAAATTCACTTCCCCCTTTCTGTCACCTTTTTTTGGCCACCAGTAGCAAAGAAAAATACCTGGTATTTCCAATGTAGGGCCACATATGACTCACTTCCTGCCATGTGACAGCGCAATTAGCTGCTCGGGCACCCAGTGCTGTCTTGTGCAGGGAAGAGCGCCCTCCTAGGCTTCTGGACACAACTTGGAGCTTATGTAAAGAACCATTATAGTGTACCTTGCCAATGTTGTAAGTTTATATCCAATAAGATAGGCCCTCACATTACATATGCCCAGATTTAGGCCCACACCAGACCTCTGCATTGCTGTGAAGCACAGTAAAATGCATGTTTTACCATGTTACCACAATACATGTAACCTATGGAACTTGTGTGATGCTCTGCCATTTATTTAGAATTGAAAAACACCTCTGCCATCTCCAGTCTAGTTTGGACCCTATAGGAAACCTGTTTTGAGAGAGAGAGATATAAGCTGCCACTCAGGGCCGTTTGAAGGAATTTGGGGGCCCCAAGCAAAATGGACATGGAGGCCCCCCAACCCCCCCCCACACTCATGCAAAGCCTACAGGAACCACTGCATAGCGATACAGTTTAAGCTCACCCACACTTTATATAAATAAAAAAGGTTTACAGTGC
Organism: Rana muscosa; assembly: GCA_029206835.1. Lineage (NCBI taxonomy): Eukaryota > Metazoa > Chordata > Amphibia > Anura > Ranidae > Rana > Rana muscosa. The sequence continues at coordinate 404,230,216 of CM055121.1, forward strand.
AAATACTGCTGTTGCATATAATCCAACATACTTAAAACACATACACACTCACATTAACATTAAGATACTGTTTAGGACTGTTTATGGACAGTGGGATGGACAGGGGGACCGTGGGATGGACAGGGGGACCGTGGGATGGACAGGGGGACTCCGCACTGTAATATCCACATCTCCCCCACTGTAATGTCCACATCTCCTCCCTGTAATGTCCACATCCCCCCCCTCCTATAATGTCCACATCTTCCCACTCACCTCGGCCGCTGCTGCCAGGTGTACCAAGATGGCCGCTGCTCCAGAGCTAGGCCGAAGCCGCGGCCTTTCCTATGGCCGCAATCCGCGGATCGGTTTAGGGCGGAAATCCAGGACAGGCAGCAGGCAGGCATCCTAGGCTGGGGCCCCAGGCCAGCTCGGGGCCCCAAGCAATTGCTTGTTTTGCCTGTCCTGTTCCGACGGCCCTGCTGCCACTGCTGACCTCTCAGCTAGGACCTCTCAGCTAGGACCTCTCAGCTAGCTGCCTGTTGCCATGCTAATTCAATGGTTTCAATACTTTTTGAATCAATGAACATGAGCAAGTATGCAGATCAGGAGTCTTGATTTCTCTTGTTGCACACTTATTCTGGGCCAGTGACTATTGAAGCCAAAACAGCTTGGCATTCAGTGCTTTCCACAAATGTTTCCTTCAGTACAGGCTTCCCTGCCCCAAGCAAAAGCACGCTTTGCCTGAATTAGGAAAGATATTTCTCTTACTTACTGTCTAGTAAATGGTTGTCCCCAGAACCAGTGGCGCACCCCCCTAATCCATGTGTCCGACCTGATTGGCCAAGAGGAGAAGCGATCGTGTTGGCTGCCGAGGAGGAGGAGAAGATGCAGGGGAAGCCGCCGTGAAGCCGAGGGGGAGGAAATGCTGGGTGATGCCAACTAGGAGGAAGCACTGCCCAAGACCTAGATGGGGTAAGTGTGGGGTTAGATAGGCTGACAATCGAGTGACGGTTGTGGGGGGGTGCAACCGACCTACCTACCGACCGTGGGGGGGTGGTAGTGGCAGGCGACCGCCCCCCACCTCAGCCCCCCCCCAAAAATGGAGCACCAGCCGCCACTGCCCAGAACAGAGAGTGAGGGTAAATCTCTCCAATGGAGACTTGGATAGCAGTAAAACCTGACAGACCATCCAAACCTTCCACATTATTTTCAAAACAAAAAAAAAAGTTTGGGGTATAAATACACAACATTTCATATTCCTGATAAGTGCCTGCTGTACTTGTATGAGAAAGTATCCTGTTCTCTTTGCTTCCTTTGTGTGAAATCTCTGGTGTTCCTGCCAATCCCTCTGCTTTCCTATTAAAACCTGACCACGTTAAGAAGAAGAACACACCGTGGTCAATTGTGATAGCCGCAAAAGGTGGCTCTACAAAGTATTGACTTTAGGGGGGTGAATATTTATGCACATTGTTTTTTTCTGTTATTTTGTCCTATTTGTTGTTTGTTTCACAATAAAAAAAAATCTTCAAAGTTGTGGGCATGTTCTGTAAATTAAATGATGCAAATCCTCAAACAATTAACCATGTTTATTCCAGGTTGTGAGGCAACAAAGCACGAAAAATGCCAAGGGGGTGAATATTTTTGCAAGGCACTGTATAGATACATATATACACTGTTCTTCTCAGACATATGTACATTCTTCTTGTTATTGCTTTGGTTGTATGTATTGCCATCACTTTATCATATATAAAGTTAAACTAATCACCTGCTGGTATGTCTGCATATCTTTACTCTTAGAAATCTATGCTGGGTGTATTAGTACTACTGCTGTCAGTTATTTTGGGTGAGTTACTAGTTATTGTCCTAGAAAGGGATCATCTCTACATTACCTGGAGCCCTGTTCTAGGTGGAAGGACTGCCAATTATATATTCATAGTCCACTCTTCCACTCTTCCTTTAGCAAAGGATCTGGCTTCTTTGGTTACCTGCAGGTTAGCACCATAGCCAGTGTGGAGAGGGCAACTTCATATGACCCCCCTATAACAGGGATACACTGGAAAAGGTGGACGTAGCTTTTAACATTAACTTCCTTCCCCAGCAATATGAATTCACCTTTCCTTGCAGCTGTGCTGCTTTCTTTGACTGCTGGGAGTGATGTGACGCACCCAGAACTTCTAAGTATCGGTGAGCATGTGACTTACTTCCCCTTTCTCATCTGGTAGTTCTGGTGGCTGCGATTGGAGCAGAAGCCCCATTTAAAAGAGAAGAATTTTTTATTTTTTTGCAGTTTCATACTTACCTAGGTGGATCGCACACCTCTGATGGCTCGGTTCTCTCACCTCCCCAAGCAGAGAGCTGCTGACTGTCACTCAACAGCTCTCCGCACTGCCCCCCCCCCGTGCTGGAGCGCTGAGCTGTGGAGGGACTGGGAGCGTCCGTCTTAGGCTTTCAGCAGCTCGCAGAGAGGCTGAGACAGGTATCAGTTCAGGCACCTGGCGGATTCAGACTTTATTGTCGTGATGATGCGGTGCCTGGACTGATTCCTGTGACGTCAGCAGAGAGCAGACTTCAGCCCGCTCTCCGCTGAAAACGGGTCACAGGAGTGCAAAACAAATTCTTGTAAAGGCTCGTTTTTTTTCACCGTAATGCATCCTAAAAAACACCTGGCAGTCACCGGCCCCCTAGCCCCCCCCCCCCCCCCGTTTTACTTATCTGAGCTCCTTCATCTCCTCGGTAGGGACGCGCTGTCCTTCTTTCCACGGAGTCCTGGCTTTGATTGGATAGATTGATAGCAGCGCAGCCAATGGCTCCCCTGTCAATCAAGTCCAATGACGCGGGTGCCGGGGGGCGGAGCCGAGTCAGCATTCATGTCTATGGACACAAATGCTGGACTCGCAAGATAACCCCCTTCGGAGAGCGCTTCTCCTAGGGGGTTATCTAATGCGGGGAGGAGCCACGAGAGCCGCCGAGGGACCCCAGAAGAGGATGTTCGGGGCCACTCTGTGCAAAACGAGCTGCACAGTGGAGGTAAGTATGACATGTTTGGTATTTAAAAAAATAAAAAAAACATCCTTTAGTATCACTTTAAGATCTCATCCAAGTCCCTTTGGAGCTTACACAAGACTTTCCTTTCCCATTCCCTGCAACTAAAAACAAATGGCATGGGAGTGAGAAAGGGTTATTAGGAGCTGCTGGGAAGGGGGGAGTTAAATTACCTTTATACTTTTTCCTGTATGGACAAAAGAATTAAAGAAGTACAGCCAAAGCTTATTTGGCTGTACTTCTCCTGTGGATCACAGGAGTGCAGTTTGTTACAATTTTTAGCTGACATCAGGCTGAAGCCTGCTGTGGGCTGATGTCACAGAGCCGTCCAGGCTGGGGAAAGATTGCGACCATATGGTCGGGATCCACCCAGAACTCTGGATCGACACCGGGCTTAGCCTCTCAGGAAGCCACTGAGAGCCTGAGCCAGCCGCTCCCCTCCTATCCACAGCCTAGTGCTTCAGTGAGAGTGGGGGGGGGGGGTGCATGGCAGACAGCGGTGAATGACAGTCACCAGCTATTCACTCATTGAGCTCTGAGTACTGAGCGACCAGTAGTGTTTGATCGCTCGGTTCTCAGTCCTAGAACCAGCTAGGGGCAGATGCTTTGTCGGACTGATGCTGCATCCACCTAGGTAGGTATGATTAAAAAAAAACATAACTTCTCTTTGAAAGTATATGTAAACCCTCACCTTGTAAAACAACCCATTTAGTTTAAAAAAGAAATGAATGGCAAACTCTTGTGTATAAATATAAAAAACATTATAACAACAATAATAAATGTGGCGCCAGGGGACTAGGACAAGGATTTCACTGAGAACAGTGTGTGATGTCCTATGAGAGACCAAAGAGCAGCTGTGTGGGAAGGCACACCAGGAGTGGTGTGAAAAAGGCACAAACATTCAGAAACAACAACTGAAAGCGCTGATCGGAGCCACCTCATATGGAGAAATTCTCAGATGTAGTCAGTGAAATCAAATCATAAGTCAGTTTATTGTTGACATGATGTAAGGTTGATAAATACCAACAGCTATGCAACATATATACCACTGTGAGAGTACCACTTCACCGCCCAGTAAGGTACTGTCACAGCGGTATATATGTTGCATAGCTGTCCCTTCAATGAGAGGAGATTTTAACTGTTGGTATTCATCAACCTTACATAATGTCAACAATAAACTGACTTTATTTCCCTAACTTCATCTGAGAATTTTTCCATATGAGGTGGCTCCGATCAGCGCTTTCAGTTGTGGTTGTTTCTGAATGTTTATAAAAAACATTATAAATACCTTTTTATTTTCCTTTTTTAGAAGGGATCACATTCACTCTGTTCTCGGCTGCATAAGGAGCTCAGAGAGCTAGGGGAGGAGAAACAGCAGTGTACTTGTCTTCTCGTGATCAGTTGTTGGAAAGGGGGGGGGGGGGTTGTGCGCATCAACACAAGCCTAATCATTGTAGGAGAGCAAGAAGCTGAGCTCCCAGTACAGCCAGAAAACTGACCATGGTGTGCTCTCGTGCCTAGTGTGGTAGTTTAGAGCTACTGACAGGATCACCAGGGATTTCATACAAAGAGAACAGGATGCTTTCTCATTCAAGTACATGGAACAGCCAGGGCCGTCAGAACAGGACAGGCAAACCAAGCAGCTGCTAGGGGCCCCGACTTGTCCTGGGGCCCCAGCAGAGGGCAGCACAGCCAGAGGACTCGAGGAGGCAACACGGGTGGAGGAGGTAAGACATCCCCCCCCCCCCGCATATCCACTGCAATACCTTTCGATGCCCCCCCCCTTAAAATTGTTGATTGAGGCCCCCAAATTCCTTCAAACGGCCCTGGGTACAGCAGGTACATATAAAGCCAGGCCACATATAGTCAAATTATTTATTGAGAATGTTAGAGGTGACTTCCAAAGCTGACATATTGGCTAGTGAACATTGTGATAATACAAGGTTCCATTTACAATTGTTCTGGCTTCCTCCATATGATATGACTGTTCTGCACCCATCACTGTGAATATGCAAAAAAAAAATATCCTGAAACTGAAAAGTAGGATGGGGGCAGCCCAGTCTGTCTGTATTTTGGAAAGTTTGAAGGAACAGCATGGAGAGTGATTGTTGCATAAAATGGTTCTGAACAGTTTTGTTTGCTGGAAAACAACGTCATCGGTGGAGATGACAAAAGGTAAGATCAAGTTCCTACAAATGAAGGCAGTTGATACTTGTCTATTATTGTTTCCTACAGTGAGTATACTGGAAAAGTTTGGTATAATCCAGCAGCCTGTGATTCATTGTTCTCTATTGTTGACTGTGTAAATGACTTGAATGACATTAAGAACCTTTTGTCATGAATATGTCCATGCAAGCATTAGAAACAGTCTAGCAAACATTCTGAAACTTGCATCTCTGTGGATCATACCAGACATAACAATTACAACAGGACGCAACAGGTAGGGAGTATAGTTGCAGTCAGTTGTATGTACACAAGGAGAAAGGAACACATTTTAATCATCTTTTCCATGCCAACAGCAAAGAAAACTGCTCTGGGCAGCTTTCACACTGGCGCCCAGAGGTGGTAAAAACAGACGCCTGAGGCAAAGTTTTACCACCCCCCTCTAATGCTGACCTAAACTCTAAAATACAGCTGGAGGGAGCTATTCACATGCTTTGACAAATTGAATGCAGCATGTCAAGTTGATGCCTGTCAAGTAAGGAAGCTTGGCTTTTCGGTCTCATGCACACAGGACATTTATTTACCTCTCTTAAGGCCCGTACACACGATCGGATATTCCGACAACGATTGTTGATGGAAGGGTTTTGTCGGATAATCCGACCGTCTGTACGCTCCATCGGACAATTGTTGTCGGAATTTCCAACAACAAATGTTGGATGGTCATGCTCTCAAATTGTCCAACAACAACAACTGTTTTCCGTCGGATTATCCGATCGTGTGTACACAAATTCGTCGGACTAAAATCCAAAGTACAAACACGCATGCTCCGAACCAATGCTAACCATCAGACAACATTAGCAGAAGTTGCCCAAAGGATGGAGCTAAAGAGCAGAAAAACCACGTAGTTTCGTGTATGTTGGCTGAAAAAGTTCTGCCGTCTGTATGCAGAACAAGTTCACGGCCAACGCCCTTCAGACAAAAATCCACAGATTTGTCCGATGGAAATCCGATCGCGTGTACGAGGCTTTAGAAGCCAGCAGTGGTTTTGCAGGAAAAAATGCTGACGCTTGTAGAAGTTTCTGGTCATTGAAATGAATTAATGCATAAGCGCTAAACGTGCTTAGCATTTATGTGCGTTTAGCAGCTTTTAGCAGCGTCAAGCGTTTTTTCCTTTGGCTAGACCCTTTTTGCTAAGAGGTGTACCGCCTTCCCATTTCAATAAATGAATAACAAAGAATATAAATCCACTTTGTGTGCACCAAATGCCTTTACAAACCCAGACATTGTAGCAGTGACATCATCAATGTGTTGCACATAGCCTGTGCGGGTATCAGAGCTGTTGGAAGGACCCAGCAGGTCCTCCCTCTACATGCTGCCTGCAGACAACTACAAGAGGGGGAGATACAAGACCAGCTACCCTGTACAAGGAGAGGCAGCTACACTGACTGGCCTTTACTACAGGAAGATCCTGCAAGGCAAAAGATTCACACTGGATTACTGCACAGATCTGGAAAATATAAACAAAGGAAAACCAAGTAAAGAGAAGTTTAGACATTCAAATGAATAAATGTAGCCACCTCCCCCGGTACTCCACACACCCGCAGACCCCTATTTGTTAATGGGATCTACTGGTTTCGTTACTTTGGGTGTTCTGTCTCAACTATAAAGCGATAAAGTTCATCTCCAGGTTTAAGTAGGCCTTACTCAAGCTGGTTTGCTATTATCCCTTGCATCGATACAGGCAGTTTAACTCAATGAATAAACTCACAGTTAGGACGACAGACGATGAATCCTTTCGAATGTTCCGTTTAATGATGGATATTCATAGGTAGAAAAACGTTGCAGTTGTAAGCCACATGTAAGATGTTTAGCATTGAAGATATACAGGAGTAATGACCAGAATCAGGAAGTGGAGGAGATATATAAAGAACTACGGTGAGAGAGAGAGTTCAGCTAGAAAGAAGGGGACAGATCCTAAAGACACAGAGCAAGAATAATCACATAGTGTAACACAACACTCCCCGTCTGAAATCTTTAGATTTCATAACCTTAAACTAAAATATATATTTTCAAAAAGTCCAATGCTGACGAATGTCCTGGAACCTGTAATGAAAAACATGCAACAAGCAAATAATAAACGTACGTTCAACAGGATGAAGAACATAAAGTCACAGTATGATGTCTTCAAATAATTCCAAAGTTCTGAGTAGAACCTGTAGATGGCAGCAATGTACTCCCCGCCGTGCCAACAGCATGGCTAGTCCTTGCACAAGTCACTCACCTGGCAAAAGGAGTACTAACTCTGTGATTGGTCGACTAAAGGTTTGTGTCGATCCTCCCTTGGTTACCTTGACTTCTACCTTCCGGACTTTGTTATCGTCGCTGGGCATAACTTTAGTAATAAGACCCATAGGCCACTCATTCCGACAAACTTCCTTGTCTTTTAGAAGGATGAGGTCTCCAACCTTAAGATTCGGCTTAGATGCTTGCCATTTGTTACGACCTTGAAGGTGGTGAAGATACTTTTTCTTCCAGCGATGCCAGAACACATTGGCTAGATGCTGCACCTGCTTCCATTGATGCCTGTAATGGTGTGACCGCAGCTTCTGTTTTGTACTTACAGAAGTGTGGAGTGAGGTGTTCACAGTTCTTATTTTCTTATCATCTTCAGGGTTTACTAGCCCATAGGTGGTGTCAATAGGGAGTAAGTAAGAGTCCTCACGCAGAAACCTTGGAGGTGACAGCCATAAGCTGTCCTGAAGAGCGGCAGGTGACACGGCTCTGGTCCCACAGTCAGCTGGGTTGAGTTCAGTGGGAACGTGATGCCATTGACTTGGTAGAGAGAATCTCTTGATACGTTCAACCCTGTTGCTGACGTACACATAAAATTGTTTTGTTTGGTTGTTTATGTAACCAAGTACTACCTTACTGTCTGTATAGTAGGTGAAAGAATCAATTCTAGTGTCCATTTCACTTCGTATGACCTCGGCAATTTCTACTGCTAGCACGGCTGCACAAAGTTCAAGTCTTGGTATGGTATGTGCAGGCTTGGGTGTGAGTTTTGCCTTGCCTAGGACAAAACTACAGTGTGATTCTCCATTCAGTTCAGAGGTCTTCAAATAGGCTACTGTAGCAATAGCTTCAACTGATGCATCAGAGAAAATATGAATCTCTCTCCGGTTAGCAGTTGAAGTGGATCCTGGAACATAGCAACGGGGAATCTGAAGTTTTTCTAGTGACTTCAAAGAATATCTCCACCTTTCCCACTTGTGTTGATTCTCACTAGGCAAGGGAGTATCCCAGTCTATGTTCTCAGTAGACAACTGTCTTAGTAAAATCTTACCTTGAATGGTAACTGGAGCAAGGAAACCCAGTGGGTAATAGATGCTATTCACCACGGACAGGACTCCTCTCTTAGTGAAGGGTTTGTCACAAGTTGACACTTGGAAGGTGAATTTGTCTTGCTTGATGTTCCACAACAAACCCAGACTTCGCTGTACAGGAGGCACATCTGTACCTAAGTCAAGGTTTTTTAGACTAGTGGCATAGTCCTCAGAGTGAAAGGCATTCATAAGTTCCTGGCTGTTGGATATAATCTTGTGCAGTCTAAGGTTTGCTACAGACAGCATCTCCTTTGTTCTGGTGAGAAGATCAATTGCTTCTTTAGCAGTTGGAAAGGACTTAAGTGTGTCGTCAACGTAGAAGTTTCTTTCAACAAATTGACGGGCATCAGATCCATATTCAACTTCTCCAGTCTGAGCTGTTTTCCTTAGCCCATAAGTTGCCACTGCTGGGGAAGGACTGTTACCGAAGACATGTACCTTCATGCGATAATCTATAACTTCCTTGTTGAGGTCATTGTCCTTGTGCCATAGAAACCTGAGGTAGTTTCTGTTGTCTTCTCTGACGATGAAGCAGTGAAACATCTGTTGAATGTCAGCCATTACTGCTACAGGCTCTTGTCTGAAACGAATCAAGACTCCTGTTAGACTGTTGTTCAAGTTGGGTCCCGTAAGGAGCATGTTGTTAAGAGAAACACCTTCGTGCTGAGCACTGGAATCAAAGACAACTCTGATTTGGTCTGGTTTGCGTGGGTGATACACGCCAAAGGATGGAAGGTACCAGCATTCTTCTCCCTCCTTTAGTGGGGGAGCAGGCTCTGCATGATCTCTGTCAAATACATTTTGCATAAAGTCCACAAAGTGCTTTTGCATCTCTGGTTTCCTGCTTAAGTTTCGCTTTAAGGAGGAGAATCTACTGATGGCCTGCTGTAAGTTGTTGGGCAATCTCTCTCTTGGGAGACGAAAGGGTAGGGGTGCTACCCAGTTATTGGAGTCATCTTGAAAGAACTCATTGTCCATTACCTTGATGAATTCTTTGTCTTCCATTGAAGGAGCCAGTATGTCATCTTCACTGGTTGCATTAAACACTGTAGACCCGAAGTCGCCATCATGGCAGGAGAAAGGGCTTGTGTCACCTGATATACCATGTTGCCATTTGTGGCTGGCTATCTTCTCTTTCACCCAGTAGTGATGTGGGCATGGCTCAAAGTAAGTGTTTCGGCCATTTGGCAGAACATTTGTCTTGAATGACGAAATGTTGGTCGGTCTTTTCATTTTGCCTATGCAGACATTGCCTATGATGACCCATCCTAGATCCGTGCGCTGGGCAAATGGGGCATCTGGGGGTCCACTGACTTGTCTGTGTACCTTGTGAACTCTTAGAATGTCTCTTCCTAACAGAAGAAGGATCTGAGCATCTTTGTCAAGCGGCGGTATCTCATTTGCTATTACCTTGAGGTGAGGGTGATGGAAAGCAGCAGCTGGAGTAGGGATTTATTCCCTGTTAGCAGGTATCTGATTGCACTCAACAAGTGTAGGTAAGGGTAATTGCAAGTTACCTTTGAGAGAAGATACCATGAGTCCATGAGCCCTTCTTCCAGAAACCTCTATAGTTCCACTACAGGTACCCAAGGTGTAAGGATGAGCTTCGCCTTTTATTTCAAATAGCTTGAACAATTCCGATTTTGCAAGTGATCGATTGCTCTGATCGTCTAAGATAGCATATGCCTTTAGAGACTTTTCTGGTTGATCCTTGTGGTATATGTTCACCAAGCATATCTTAGCACAGGACTTACCACAGCGGTCTTCTCCACAAACTTCAGTGCAGGATGAAGAAATGATGGTAGAATTAGGCGCTTGGTCTGTATTCTCCCCGCCATGCGTTAACCTGGGAGGAGTGTTGGCAGGTTGTGCAGAGCTGGGCTCAAGAGGATGGAGGGCTTGCACATGTTCTTCAGAGCCACACTCTATGCACTTAAAGGACACATTACAGTCCCTTGCAAAATGTTCTGTAGAAGCACAGCACCTGAAACATACCCTAAATGTCTTTAAAAGCTCCTTGCGCTCTTCCAGAGGCTTTTTCCTAAAGCCGATACATTTATTGAGGGGGTGTGGCTTCTTGTGTATGGGACACTCTCTGTTAGGGTTTTCAATCTTCCTACTCTGTTTGTTCGTGGCCAGAACTGTGGTAGGAGTGGGAAGGATGTCAGTCTTTTTCACGGACACTGGGCCTCTATGGTTTCTGTAGTTGCCCTGAAGACTGGTACTCTTAGGAAAGGGTGAGAAGAGACTGTACTCACCGTAGGAAAAACTTGGATCGTTCTTGGTCTCTGCAATTTCCCTGATGAATTCACAGAAGAAAGAGAATGGAGGGAAGGAAACCTTGTTCTCTCTTTTGTATGATGACCCTAGTGCAGTCCATTTCTCTTGCAAACCATACGGGAGCTTGGAGACAATTGGGTTTACCCCTCTGGGAGTGTCAAGGTAACTGAGTCCAGGTAGTTTTGGGTCTGTCTTGGCTAGCTGAAGCTCAAGGAGAAGGTCACTCAGTCTCTGGAACTCCTTGTTGTCCTTACCGGATATCTTTGGGAAAGTTTCCAGACGCATGAACAAAGCATTTTCTATAGCTTCTGGACTGCCATAACTTTGCTCTAGTCGCTCCCATGCAGCTGTGAGGCCTGCAGTAGGATTGTCCATGAAAACCGATCTTAATGGCTTAACACGTGCAGCAGATAGAGGACCAAGCCATTTGATCAGCAGATTCAATTCTTGATCAGCTGTAATGCCAATATTGCTGATTGTAGTTCTGAAGGCACATTTCCAACTTCTGTAGTTCTCAGGTTGGTCATCAAAACTTGTAAGACCAGTCTTTGTGAGCTCTCTGCGAAGCATGTACCTCACAAACTCTTCTGTCTCAGTTGTCTCCGCCTTTATGTGAGATGCTGTTGGCTGTATGGTGCTGATTGCGTTATCTTTGACATTGTTGTTAAAGGACACAGGGAAATATGGTGCAGCAGATGCATCCAGGTGAGTTGCTTGCTTGAAGTCAGTTGTTCCAATGGTACGTTGATTCAAGGCTGTACCGATGACTGGAGATTGATGACTTGCTTGAAGCTTGCGCTGATGCTCTGTGACGTATGAAGGCAGGCAAGGTAGGCAGGTAGGAAATGCAGTGGAGTGATTTTGAGTGCAGGAAGTTGCTGGAACCTCTTTAACTTGAAGCTGTGAAGGAGTCTCTATGTAGCCGGGAGCATTGGAGACAATGGAGTGTGCACTGCAGTGGCTTAGGACATAGTCTTTAGTGCGTTTGAGGGGGTCTTCCATATCTGCTATGTTTAGGTTAATGCTGTCTTTCTCACTTGCACCTTCGTCTGTATTGATAGCTTGCTGTAGGACCCTTAGCTTTGCCATAGCTGCGTCATGTTTACACTGTTCATTTAAGGTTTCCATTGTTGCTCTTTGTCGTGCTGACTGCGCTTCCAACTCTGCCCTTTGAGCTTCCAACTCTGCTGTTTTTTCTGCATATGCCACCTGCACTTTGCTGGCTTCCACTTCAGCGCGGGCATTAATAAGTCGCTCACTGAGTGTTGAGTATCTTGAACTATGGGATCTTGACGAGTTTTTAGAACGTCTGGTGGAAACAGATCTGTGAGATGCAGTGTCCTGTAACAGCTTTATTTTTGCTTCTGCCTTTAATCTGGTTTGCTGGATAAAACTGTCTCTTTCAATATTAAGACTGTTGACGCGGTTTAATTGCATCATCGCACTTTCTGTATTCATGTTTTGTAAGACATTAGTGAATTTGCTGCTGGTAAGCTGATAAAGCTCATATGAGGCAGAAAGTTGTTTAATGGCGCCCTCTAGTGTCAGTGGTTCACGTTCAACAGACACTGTATTGGCTTCAGCAAGGATTTTCTCCCAGACTAATTCCAAGCTATTTGACAATTCAGTCCTTGAAGCTTCATAATTCTCCATTACTTTCCAAGTGGGTTTAACTGAGCGTTTGGGTAACTCAGTTTCTTCAGGAACTTGTGGGGAGGTAGATGTGAGTTCACATGCAGAAGCTTGGTCACTCATGATAGCAGACTGACTGTGAAAGCAGGCAGGATCTGTGTGCTGAAATATGACACTGTGCAGATTGTCTCAGGCTATAAGGCTGCCATGTGCTGCTCTGTCCCTTCTGTCTTGCTATGAGGGCAGTAAATCTTGTCTGTATCAGTACTGACATGCAGAAATCTTGTAATTAGGCTGTGAAACGCAGTTTTTCTACTGTTCTGTCTCAACTACAAAGCGATAAAGTTCATCTCCAGGTTTAAGTAGGCCTTACTCAAGCTGGTTTGCTATTATCCCTTGCATCGATACAGGCAGTTTAACTCAATGAATAAACTCACAGTTAGGACGACAGACGATGAATCCTTTCGAATGTTCCGTTTAATGATGGATATTCATAGGTAGAAAAACGTTGCAGTTGTAAGCCACATGTAAGATGTTTAGCATGGAAGATATACAGGAGTAATGACCAGAATCAGGAAGTGGAGGAGATATATAAAGAACTACGGTGAGAAAGAGAGTTCAGCTAGAAAGAAGGGGACAGATCCTAAAGACACAGAGCAAGAATAATCACATAGTGTAACACAACATTGGGTCTGCAGCAATTACCTCCCACGAGTGGATCCTTCAGCTCCTTTGTCTAGGTACAGTCCAGAGATATGCAATTAGCGGACCTCCAGCTGTTGCCAAACTACAAGTCCCATGAGGCATAGTGAGACTCTGACAGCAGCAAGCATGACACCCAGAGGCAGAGGCATGATGGGACTTGTAGTTTTGCAACAGCTGGAGGTCCGCTAATTGCATATCTATGAGGTACACCAATATCTTCCAGGAATAAGGTCAATGTCCACACATGAGTAAAACCTAATCAGCAAGGCTTTATTATTTTTCCGCTTTGAGTTAACTTGAAGAAAGCAAGATCAGAAAAGTTGAAAGACGTAGGGGAAGGTTCAGGCACACAACACTTAAACCCAGTATGTACACTCATCGCCACTCAAGCCTGACTGGGTATTGCTCACCCGGATAGTCCCTATGAGAGCAGTCCTAGCAGCCGGGATGGAGCACGGATGTCAGAGATGATGGATCCCCCTCTAGGCAAGTCTCCAGGCCTCTTCCCGAGACGGCAGTACCGTCGCTAATCTCCGCCGGGACTGATCTTCCCCTGGAACTCCTTTCCTAAAGATGGGCCCCCTAACAACGGGCAGCCAGGGATCCTTCTCTGAAGCGTAGGTCCTAGTCAGTGGAGCTGGGCCTAAAATGCAGCAACAGGGCCTCGAGCTGAAGGTGCCCGAGGCCTAAGCACTCCAGCGCACCTCGTGCCATGCGGGCCATGAGGCACACTCACTGGACCTGAGGTCCCCCTGGAATCGCGCCAGGAAAAACCTTCTCTAAATCGCGTCTGCCCCTTTTGTACCCTCTCCCAGCATGCACAGCGGGTAGACCACGCCCACTGCACGGCTGCCGAGAGAGGACACCCAAGGTGCTGTGATACCCCCATAATCCAGCCCGTGCCGGCGGTGACAGCGCCACCTGCAGGCAAAGGAGAACAAAGCTGCCGGGCAGTATCACACCCAGAGCAGAACAATAATTGAACATAATTGGTCTAAGCCCAACTACTGGCTCAGACCACCCTTAAATTTCCACATAGCGCCCCCAAATATTATGGGGGGGCGCTACATAAATAATCATACTCACCTGGATGGCTGCAGCAATGATCCCAGCTGCAGCTGTCATCCACTAGCTCTACACCGAGAAATAAGCGATCAAAAAACGCTGATCACTCAGTTCTCAGTATCCGGTCTGCAAAGAGGCAGTGACTGTCAGTCACCGGCTCTCTGCTCTGCTCCTCCAGCACTCAAGCGTGCCAGACTGTGGTGGGGTTGAGCGTGGCTGGCCCAGGCTCTCAGTGGCTCACTGCGAGGCTGAGCCACTGCCGGTCCAGGAATCTGTGTCGATCCCAGCTGTAAAGTTGGGATATTTCCACAGCTCGGAATGATTGAGTGACATCAGCCAACAGGGGGCCTTAGCCCCCAGTTGGCTGAAAATGGGTCACAGGAGTGCAGAACGAAGTGCACACCTGTAATCCATTGGAGAAATAGGGTCAAAATAGCTTTGGCCATACTTCTCCTTTAAGTGCTGGAGGTGCCGGAGCTGTGTTCCCCTGCATTACCGCTGAAAAAAAGCCCTGTGTACAACTATATACAGGCCTATGAAAATCACACCCAATAACACACCAAAAGTTGCTGTACCTCATAGATCGCAATTATCTGGCTCAGCACTTTGCACCAGGTCCATCATGTGTAGCAGGACTCTTTTCTAAACTGTTGCATTTGTAGATTTCCAATCTTAGTATAAAGGAATAGTAGTGGTAAAGAAAGCACTTGTGGGTTTAAAGGGGTTGTAAAGGTTCGTTTTTTATTTTCTAAATAGGTTCCTTTAACCTCCTTAGCGGTAATCCCGAGTCTGGCTCGGGGTGAGTTTTCAATGCTAAGAGCGGTAACCCCAAGCCAGACTCGGGCTGCATCGCAGTATCCAGGGGAAGTAACTTACCTTGTTCCCTGGATCCTGCGATGTCCTCCCGCAGTGTCTGCGAGTCGTGTCTCGCTCGATCCTCACTGCCGAGTGACGAGCTCCGTTCCCTGCGACGTTGCGACGCACGGGGACGGAGTTCGGCGCCAAATTCAAAAAAGTAAACACATAGTATACATACAGTATACTGTAATCTTACAGATTACAGTACTGTATGTAATAATTACACACCCCCTTTGTCCCTAGTGGTCTGCCCAGTGTCCTCCATGCAGTTTTATATAATAAAAACTTCTTTCTGCCTGGAAACTGGAGATTGTCCATAGCAACCAAAAAGTGTCCCTTTATGTCAAAAGTGATTTTAGACCAGCTAAAAAACAGCGATAATAAATTACAATCACTCGCAGAATTGAGCGATAGCGATTTGTGGGGAAATTCATCATCAAACAAAAAATCTAATGACAGTGACAATTCTGCAACTGAGCAAATTTCAGTGTTTTTGATATGATTACATTATTGAATAATTTTTATTATAATTACATTACTATTTGTTATAATTATTTATAGTTATTTATTATATTATAATTTATTATTTTGTGTTTCAAACTTTATCATACCCGGGATGTCTACTAGACTCTTGTTTGGTCAGGTTTAAGTAAGTAATTACTAAGAATCGCAGGCCTACAATACATAACACCAAATTTCCATGCAAAATAATTGTACCGCTTTTGGTACATAATTCCAGACAGAATCATACCGCCAGGGAGGTTAAGCTAGTGCATTGTTGGTTCACTTACCTTTTCCTTTGATTTACCTTCTAAATGTTTTTTTTCTTTGTCTGAATTTCTCACTTCCTGTTTCTCCTCAGTAAACTTCACACCATCATCCGAGTGGTGTGGAGTCAGCCAGAACAGCTTACTGAACAGCTTACTGAGGAGGAACAGGAAGTGAGAAATTCAGACAAAGAAAACAAAGAAAACAAATATTTAGAAGAGAAATCTAAGGAAAAGGTAAGTGAACCAACAATGCACTAGCTTAAAGGAACCTATTTAGAAAATAAAAAACAAACCTTTACAACCCCTTTAACCCAGTGGTACCTTAAAGTAGTAGTCCACTCTAAGCCGATACGACCCGATCCCACACTGAGCTGTCAGTCGTGGCTTCTCTGTGGAGGCGGGCGCAGAGGACACATCCGACAACGGAAGCACCATTGTAACTCTATGGGTGACATCACTCCCCAGTCATTTCACAGCTGTCGTCGGCCGTGTCCTCTGCAGAGCTTCTGCCGCTGGAGATCGGGTCGGATTGGCTTAAAAAAATGTACAGCGATTTCTTCTTTGCTGGGTTAGATAGGTTAGTGTTAGATCATAGATGTCTACAGATGCAGGGATTTTAGTTTTAGGGTGGACTTCTACTTTACTGTGAGCTGTGGGCCGAATGTGGACCTTTATTTGCCTTTAGCCAGCCTTTGATGGACTATTACCCCCACTGATGTGAAGCACTCTTCCTCCTACTGGCATCAACATTAAAGGGGTTGTAAAGGTTAGATGTTTTTTCACCTTAATGCATAGGATGCATTAAGGTGAAAAAACATGGACGATTACCAACCCCCCAGCCCCCCCCCCCCCCCGTTTTACTTACCTGAGCCCTGGAAAATCCTGCGTCGTGAACACGCTCTTCCTTTGCCCGGGCTTCTCGGCTCTTCATTGGATAGATTGATAGCAGCGTAGCCATTGGGAACCCCCTTGGAAGAACGCTTCCCAGAGGGGGTTACCTGAGGCGGGGAGCAGCAGAGAGAGCTGCCGGGGGACCCCAGAAAACTGCGTTTGGGGCCACTCTGTGCAAAACGAGCTGCACAGTGGAGGTAAGTATGACATGTTTGTTATTTTTTTTAAATAAAATGCGAACCTTTACAATCACTGTAAGGCACCATTCCTTCCACTGACACCAACAGTGGGGCATTAATTCCTGCCACTAACACCAACAATAATGCACTATTTACTCCACTGATACCAATTATGGGGCACTGTTCCTCCTAATGGCACAGATAATGAGGCACCATTCCTTCCACTGACAATAACAATAGGACACTATTCCTTCTATTAATACCAATGATGGGGCAATATTCTTCCTCCTATTCTCTACTTAGTAAACTGGCCCTTTGTTTAGAAAGTTTAAAGACCCCTGGCTTAATCAGTTATTTTTGTGTATTGATGCTCCATGTAACAGGGTGTGTCCTTTGTGTAGATACATTTTCCTAATAGGTGTCATTCTTTCCCATTTTAGAAAGGTGAGAGGTATGCTTAAAACAGACCTTTACCTCGATTAGCTAAAAAAATCACAACATCATACAATTCTGCATACTGAAATGAAATCATCTCACATTCATTTATTACAAAAATTTTATTGCTTTTACTTACAATTGCGTTTTTTTCCACTTCCAAGTTGAGTGAGGCACTGGTGATGTAACCAGGGCCTCATGGATGAATCCTGGGAAGTTCTTGTCACATGTTCCACGAGGCAGAGCCAGAGTTCCAGGAAATAAAGGAAGATGAATTGATCTGCCCTTAGTAAATCAAGAGAATAATGGGGAGGAAAAGAAAATAAGGTATGCAAATATTACAGTTTCTTATTTTTATTTTTTTTAACATTTTTATCTGTTTGTAGACTGCCATTACTAAACATTTCTTCCTTTGTTGTAACTTTTATGATAAGCGTGAAGCACCTCTTCAAGTGACTCATTCAACATTTATAAAACATATTTGAGGGGAATATTCACCTGCACAGCAGTGGCTTCCTAGAAATAATATGGAACTGCATTAAAAGACTAATGCCGCGTACATGTGGCCGTTTTTCATGATGAGAAAAATGCAATTTTTTAATTTGGTCAATAAAAGCGATCGCGTGTAGGCTCCAGAGCATTTTTCACAACGTGAAAAATGGGCATTAAAAATTTGTGTAGCGGCCACCTCCACTCCCCTCTTTGTCTCGTCTTGTCTTTCTCTTGTCTAGGTGTTAGTGCGGTATAAGCAACGGTTTTGTATTACCTTCGGGTCAGTGCTGTGCACCTGGATCCTCCCTCCAAGAGTCACCGTGAACCATGTCCGTTAGAAAATGAGCTCCACACCATTAAAGTTCAACACTCCTTTATTCTCCTTGTCTGAACACAAACAGTTGAACTCCCTTGATAGAACAGAACAGAAAAGGAGGTGTGGATGTGAACAGGCCCAGACACAATGTAAGCTGCCACTTCCCTTCCTAGAAGTGTGTCCTGGTCTCCGCACGAGGGTAGATTTCCTTCCAGGCGGTCTCCGACGAGAGACTCACTTGTCACCGGCAATATGCTGCACACCGGGTCTTCAAATAAGGAGCTCCCCCCGGTCCATTGCGCCTTCCAGATTCGGGTACCCAATCCCTGGGCACCCTAGGATCTCCTTCCCTCGCGGAACCCAGTGTTGGGCACTGAGCTACGGACCTCCATCTAAGTACCTCACCCCAGGCTAAAGGTGCCTGGGATGGAACTCGACCTCCGCTGTCCTCTGGGCCTAGGCCACCCAGAGGACCGACACGACCCACCGTCCGCAAGCTGAAGGTGCCTGGGACTTCGAACACCGTGACCAAGATGGCCGGCCCCCTTTATACCCTCTCCCAGCAAGCACAATCTACCCCAGAGTCAATAATCTCTTGCTGGAAAGTGAAGAACAACAGGAACAGTTCTTCATTCCTCTGGGCACAAAAGAAACGGGCCCCAGAGAGTTCAGCAACATGATAAGAACAAACAGAGTCTTTCTCTCCTATAAGTAAAAGCGGGGATGCGGCAGAACAAGTGGTTTCAAGTGCTGATCCATGGTCTCCAGATGATACTCCACATCTTCTCCTTCTTTGCGCCGAATCAACACTTTATCTGCATGGATGTGTCGTCCCAACATCCACTCTGCCTTGCAGTCTTTAAAACGTTGAGAGGCCTTTGGAGAGCATGCCAGGTACCTGCGGGCGTGGGGAACCTGAAGGTGGGTCCACACAGAGTCATTGTACCAGCGCTCCCGGCACACTTCCACCTCATACAGCAACTCCTTCGATAAGTGTGGATACTCCCATCCATAATCTGCAGCAACCTTCTGGCCAAACAGCCGTTGCAACCTCGGCAACCTCGCCAAAGGAGGCATGGTAGCTTTGTCCCCTTCACCAGGCAAAACTATTGAGTCCGGGTGGCGAGGGACCTTGATCACATCCGATCTGGGCATAGGTGCCCGCAGCAACAGTCTCTTTTCCCTGGCCTTCGGTACAGATGGCACCGGGGATGTAGAAGCAGGCTGGGGACAGGACCTCTCTTCAGGCGCTGGTGCCTCCACCCGGGGTGTACTTTCCCCTGTTGACATGGGTGGATCTCTGGTTCTCCGAGATGAAGCGAGAGGTATTTTGTCCCAGCCCTTCCCGGCAAACAAATTGTCTATGGCAGCGTCGTCTCCCATGTCCGAGAGCGACTCCAGGTCAGAGGTGTCACACTCCTCTGCGGGTATGTAGCCGGTTGTAGAAACTGAGCCACCACCTCCTGCGGATTCACTAGGCCATGACTTCCCGACACCTCCGCCCACACACCAAGTCTCCCCGCCTGGCTTACCTCGGCCTTTTCTTGAAGCGGGACGTCCGGAACTCTTGTCGACGGATTCATCCGGGCCGGGTGTAAGCGGGCGAGACGGTCCACCACAACCGCTGGTCAGGGCTACCATGCCGGTCTTCCTCTTCGGTGGTGGACGCTGCGAGACAGTGGTGACTGAGTCAGCATCCTCGGATTTCTCCCGTTGAGATTTTACGACCTTCTCCGCGGTCGTTGCAGTGTGCGCAGGGGTGACTCTCACAGCAGTGATTTCTCCTCTCTGAGTGGTGTTGCCTGAAGCCCGGCCAGGGTAAATGGTTCTCGGCCTCTCCACCGCCAGGTCCACTTCGAACAGGAACTCCCCACAGGCCTCACAGCGTCCGAACGGCTTCAACTGGCACACCAGTCCCGAACACCCGGGACAAATCACACCCAGGGCCTCAACGTCCATGCACGAGTACAGGGTGAATCGACCCCTTGACTTTAGTCGGATCCCCGTATCCGTTACTGGAGCAGCAGCAGTCAATGTCGTGGTGGAAGGGTGAACTGGAATCCACGAGGTGTGTCGAAACATGGCGACCTGTTGCAGATCCATCGCACACTGCAAAGTTTTTGCGCCAACGTCCCACGTGTAGTCCTTCACACGTATCGGACTCCTCCCCTTTGCTCCAGTTTGCTGGCTTTTCTTCTTTTCTGTTTCTGAGTCACGCCCACGAACTAAGCAGTGGGGGTGTGCCTGGTGGCGCAGTGCAACTAGAAACCCCCACGTGTAGTCCCTCACACGGCTGGGTTTCCCCCTCTCCTCGCTCTTCTGCGCGGGCCTTTCCCTTCAATGGGTCATGTCCACGACTTTGAGCACCGGGGTGCACTTCGGCCAATGAAGGCCCGCCTGTTCGCTTAACTCTTCCAACAGACACGTTCAATACTGTGGTGCACAAACACTATACCGGACCCGAGCCCCCACGTGTAGCGGCCACCTCCACTCCCCTCTTTGTCTCGTCTCGTCTTTCTCTTGTCTAGGGGTACCTTAGAGGGGAGGGAGCGGGGACACCACGCCTGGCTTCCACCACAGGTGTTAGTGCGGTATAAGCAACGGTTCTGTATTACCTTTGGGTCAGTGCTGTGCACCTGGATCCTCCCTCCAAGAGTCACCGTGAACCATGTCCGTTAGAAAATGAGCTCCACACCATTAAAGTTCAACACTCCTTTATTCTCCTTGTCTGAACACAAACAGTTGAACTCCCTTGATAGAACAGAACAGAAAAGGAGGTGTGGATGCGAACAGGCCCAGACACAATGTAAGCTGCCACTTCCCTTCCTAGAAGTGTGTCCTGGTCTCCGCACGAGGGTAGATTTCCTTCCAGGCGGTCTCCGACGAGAGACTCACTTGTCACCGGCAATATGCTGCACCGGGTCTTCAAATGAGGAGCTCCCCCCGGTCCATTGCGCCTTCCGGATTCGGGTACCCGATCCCTGGGTACCCTAGGATCTCCTTCCCTCGCGGAACACAGCGTTGGGCACTGAGCTCCGGACCTCTATCTAAGTACCTCACCCCAGGCTAAAGGTGCCTGGGATGGAACTCGACCTCCGCTGTCCTCTGGGCCTAGGCCACCCAGAGGACCGACACGACCCACCGTCCGCAAGCTGAAGGTGCCTGGGACTTCGAACCCCGTGACCAAGATGGCCGGCCCCCTTTATACCCTCTCCCAGCAAGCACGGCGGGTTCCCGCCCCACCATACCGCTGCCGAGGGAGGACAAAAAGGAGGACGGCACACAGCGATAATCCAACCCAACCCAGGGCGACAGCGCCACCCATTGGGCCGAGGTGAATCACACATCACTGGTGTCACTTCCAAATTCAAATTTACACCCGGGAAAGTACATACCCGCTACACTTGGAACATGCTCTAATTTTTCTCGTCGTTTTTCTCGTCATGAAAAACGCCCGTGTGTAGGCTTTAACGACGTGAAAAAAACGCGCATGCTCAGAACCAAGTGATGATACGGGAGCGCTCGTTCTGGTAAAACTAGCGTTCGTAATGGAGATAGCACATTCGTCACGCTGTAACGGACTGAAGAGCACGAGGCTGAAAAGCGCAAATCGTCTCTCACCAAACTTTACTAGCACAAGGATCAGCAAAAGCAGCCCAAAGGGTGGCGCCATCCGAATGGAACTTCCCCTTTATAGTGCCGCCGTACATTTCGTACGTCACCGCGCTTTGCTTGAGCATTTTTTTTCATGATAGTGTGTAGGCAAGGCAGGCTTGAGAAGAATCACGTCGAGAAAAACTTCGTTTTTTTCAATGACATTAAAAACGGTCGTGTGTACGCGGCATAAGGAAACCTATCGATGAGTCTGTTTTTTATATTCAACCAGCGTGTTTAAAGGAAAAAAACTGACTTAATTTCCCCATCCACACACTTAATGTCGATGGGGGAATTCTCCCTGCTGAGCTATAGTATTCTGACAGCAGGGAGACTTCCCCACCATCAGAATACACTGGTATGGTCTATAGCCTTCAGTGCTGACTTAGCAGGGAAAATCTGACATGCTACCATACAGGTGCATTGTTTTAGTGCATTGATGTGCAAGTAAAAATAAATGGCACTGCAACACATGTGCATGTTGCAGTATCAATTATATGTACCAAGGTATCTGGCCCAAAGATACAGTCAGGTCCATAAATATTGGGACGTCGACACAATTCTAATCTATTTTCCTCTATACACCACCACAATGGATTTGAAATGAAACAAACAAGATGTGCTTTAAATGCAGACTTTCAGCTTTAATTTGAGGGTATTTACATCCAAATCAGGTGAACGGTGTAGGAATTACAACAGTTTGCATATGTGCCTCCCACTTTTTAACGGACCAAAAGTAATGGGACAGATTAACAATCATAAGTCAAACTTTCACTTTTAAATACTTGGTTGCAAATCCTTTGCAGTCAATTACAGCCTGAAGTCTGGAACGCATAGACATCACCAGACGCTGGGTTTCATCCCTGGTGATGCTCTACCAGGCCTTTACTGCAACCGTCTTCAGTTCCTGCTTGTTCTTGGGGCATTTTCCCTTCAGTTTTGTCTTCAGTAAGTGAAATGCATGCTCAATCGGATTCAGGTCAGGTGATTGACTTGGCCATTGCATAACATTCCACTTCTTTCCCTTAAAAACCTCTTTGGTTGCTTTCGCAGTATGCTTCGGGTCATTGTCCATCTGCACTGTGAAGTGCCGTCCAATGAGTTCTGAAGCATTTGGCTGAATATGAGCAGATAATATTGCCCGAAACACTTCAGAATTCATCCTGCTGCTTTTGTCAGCAGTCACATCATCTATAAATACAAGAGAACCAGTTCCATTGGCAGCCAAACATGCCCACACCATGACACTACCATCACCATGCTTCACTGATGAGGTGATGCTGATGCTTTGGATCATGAGCAGTTCCTTTCCTTCTCCATACTCTTCCCATCCCATCACTCTGGTACAAGTTGATCTTGGTCTCATCTGTCCATAGGACGTTGTTCCAGAACTGTGAAGGCTTTTTTAGATGTTGTTTGGCAAACTCTAATCTGGCCTTCCTGTTTTTGAGGCTCACCAATGATTTACATCTTGTGGTGAACCCTCTGTATTCACTCTGGTGAAGTCTTCTCTTGATTGTTGACTTTGACACACATACACCTACCTCCTGGAGAGTGTTCTTGGTCTGGCCAACTGTTGTGAAGGGTGTTTTCTTCACCAGGGAAATAATTCTTCGGTCATCCACCACAGTTGTTTTCCATGGTCTTCCGGGTCTTTTGGTGTCGCTGAGCTCACTGGTGCGTTCTTTCTTTTTAAGAATGTTCAAAACAGTTGATTTGGCCACACCTAATGTTTTTGCTATCTCTGATGGGTTTGTTTTGTTTTTTCAGCCTAATGATGGCTTGCTTCACTGATAGTGACAGCTCTTTGGATCTCATATTGAGAGTTGACAGCAACAGATTCCAAATGCAAATAGCACACTTGAAATGAACTCTGGACCTTTTATCTGCTCCTTGTAAATGGGATAATGAGGAAATAACACACACCTGGCCATGGAACAGCTGAGCAGCCAATTGTCCCATTACTTTTGGTCCCTTAAAAAGTGGGAGGCACATATACAAACTGTTGTAATTCCTACACTGTTCACCTGATTTGGATGTAAATACCCTCAAATTAAAGCTGAAAGTCTGCAGTTAAAGCACATCTTGTTTGTTTTATTCCAAATCCATTGTGGTGGTGTATAGAGCTAAAAAGATTAGAATTGTGTTGATGTCCCAATATTTATGGACCTGACTGTAGCTGACATCCTTTAATATGTAGAGGGTTGTGAGGCATAGTGGGTGCAAAGATGGTGAAAGTCATTGGTCGCCAGACACTTCTTGGATGTAAAAGAGGTTTTATTTCTTTTAACAGTCCTTTTTGTATTTTTGGGGGAAAGAGTGTTAGGGCCAGGACACCCTTAAGTAGTTATAGATTCAATTGGCAGACTCAGAGACTTCAATAGGAGTTCAGCCGTGCAGGGAAAGGCCCCAGCAAGGCGCCACTTCTTCACATACAGGAATGCTGTCTCCTATAGCAACAGTCCTTTAACAGTTAGTAACTCAAATGTATAAGTTCTTTCAGCTGCACTACAACTGCCTCTTATAGTTATTCAACACTGAGCTCCCGGTCTCTCACTAGACCCTCTGATTCACTGACTCTGAATCCCTTGAGCTCCTCTAAGGTTGGCGGTGGTATCTCCCTCAAGCGTCACCCACGCTTCCCTGCTGGGTCCCTAGCTTGGCACTCCAGATACTTCTCAAGCTTCACCCCTACTAACCAGAGAGATCCCTGGCTTGACTAACAAGGCTGCCCTGCAAGCATCTCCTCCACGGGTTGGGTCCCCGACTTGATTACCGCCTGACGTTTCCCGATTCTCCACTGTGCCCGTTCGCTGAGAATATGGTTCCGGTACTTTCTTCAGTTACTCACTGTGGTCCCTGGTAAAGGTGGTTGGTCCCTTTGTGGCGACAGCTTCCCTTCTAGCTCCAATCACTGACAGGTTCTCCGGCCGACAGAACCGTCACTTTCGGTTGGACTGCAAGCCGCAATTCCAACCCTGTGCTGCCCTCTTACTTCTGGATAGGCCCTCACACAGCCTGGCAGCCAGATGCCCCCAGGACAGGCCCAATCTCCAGCCTAGCAGCCCGCGGCGTACAACATATGTCCACCCAGACAGCCATCCAGGTGGCACAGAACAGCGACCACCTGACATCACCCGAATTTATAGATTCTCCCAGCAGGCCAAGGGATTAAAGAAAACCCCTGCCCATTAGCTGAGATACCCCATATACCCATAATCTGACCTTGGGTTGCCCTTCTCATATCTAGTACCACCAAGTTCCCGGCCACCTAGTGGTAGAAGAGAAAAGTGCAACAAGGCCAAACAGGGAGAAATCAATAAATTACTACTCTTGGCTAGGGATGAGCTCAGGCGTGTTCGCATTGAACACATGTAGAGCCCACCAAGGAAGTCGGCACCGTCGGAACTGCGCTGCGCTAATCACAGGCAGGGAGACATTGTCCCGATGCTCGGCTGCAGAGATCGGGAAATGTCTCCCTGCCTGTGATTAGCGCAGCGCGGTTCCGACGGTGCCGACTTCCTTGGCGGGCTCTGCATGTGTTCAATGCGAACACGCCTAAGCTCATCCCTACTCTTGGCAAGTAAATTTGTGAGGAGCTCCCTGACTAAACCCCAGGGTGCTATACTGTACATATATGCAAAGCTATTAAAAAATCATTAAAGCGTATAGAGACCGAAAAATGTAAAATATGGCAATTTAACCTGTTTTAACTTTGGATAGTAAAACATATATTTTTTTCTGCCAATAAATACCTTATACAGCCCACTTCCTGTTTCTTGTCTGGTAAAAAGCCTAGGCATATGAATGACATCATGCACAGCTCTCTCTCTCACTCTTGTGAGAGTTTGCCAGGAAGTTAGGGGGGGTGAGTCATAAGAGGGCCAATGGGAGCTGCAGGGCTGCAGAGCTGGAGGTGTGCGTCTGTGTAAATCCAGGAAGTTAACAGGCAGCAGCTTCAGCTGCCCACAGTTAAAATGGATGCAGCCAGACTCAGTGGAGGGGGATTTCTGCAGCATACTTGGCAAGTACAGAATCACGGTATATATAAAATAATATGCAAAGTGGTTGGAGGGAAGCTTCAGAATGACAAAGATGTTTTTATTACAAATTATGTGAGAAGACTGCAGTTTCTCTTAAATGCACAATGGATGGTACCTTTATTGTGTAAGTTCCCAGTCCCTTTTCTTTTTGTAAAGCCTCGTACAAACGGCCGGTTTTCTCGGCAAGAAAGCTGCTGGGAGAGCTTGTTGCCGAGAAAACCGTTCGTGTGTAGGTTTCTCTTCGGGAAAACTGCCGGGAATCTCGACGAGAAAAATAGAGAACCTGCTCTCTATTTTCCTAATCGGGATTCTCGGCAGTGTTTCCTGCTGAGAAAACCGTGCGTCTGTCCCCAAGTAAGCCCGTGCAAGCTCGATGAGACTTCGATGCTTACAAGGGTAGTGTAGGGTGTAGCAAGATGGCGGCGACAGCATCGAATGTGACGAGCGCATGCTCATCGTAGTCGATGATGTCTCCACGTTCTTGTCATTCAAAAGAACGGCAGTTCTTTTGAATGGCCGTGTGTACACTCGGCGAGCAAGGCAAGCTTGCCGGGAATCTCGTCGGGAAAACCAACGTTTTTTTTCCCGACGAGATTCCCGCCCGTGTGTACGAGGCTTTAGAGTTAGGTTTAGATACAGTTCAAGGCTGTGCTCACACATGTGCATTGCAGAAATGTGTGTGATTCAGTATGAAAGCGCGCTATTTCCTGGCAGGTAAGCTGCAGTGCCAATAATTCTTAATGGCACTCCAAACTCATCAGCCAATACACATGCACTAAATTGCACCACATACTGTAGCATAGTAACTTATGGCCATTCATTGTAATGGGATGTGATTTAAAAAAAAGACGCCCATATTTCTTTGAGTGCCATGTGTAGGGCAGCCCACTGAAGTGAATGAGCTTCCCTAAACGCGATGCAACAATGCAAAAACTCACATGCACCATCGCTCTAGCATAGGTGTGAACAGAGCCAAAGCTCCTTTCCGACCTGTGCATTGCATTAACGTGCACGTTATGTGTTGCTGCAATGCATGGCAATACACCTGCTCTCTGTTTGGTGCACGGTGGTGCTATTTGTTGGATGGCAGCCCATCAAACTGTACAGTAGGGGTCAACACACAAAGCACGGCAGCTGTGAGCTGTGTTGCTAAATAAGGGTCATGTACATTTTTTGATGTGCTGCAGTGTGTTGGTAACCCATTAATAATAATTGGATTGCCTTAACAAATATTGCTCAATGTATTGGAATTTAATGCACTGCAAAGATTCGCAAAAAGTGTGAATCCAGCCTAAATGTATTTTTAAATGCTAGTGGTTAAAATATCAGAATTTGTCTTGATATAAGCCATCTGCAACCTTTTGCACAGCATCACTCTGCTAAAGGCGAAGGCAACGATAGAAGACAATCAGGTTCTGCCATAATGCACATGTGCTGACAGGAAACAGACTGACAGGAGGATAAAGCAGAATGATGACTTATCACTGTGCTGCTTCTGCAACTTTATTGTCCGGTCAGCAGACCGTGTTCTTGACCAAGTTGTACTGCTGGATTAAAGTACTGACTGAACTGAATTACAAATCTTTTGGGTAGGTAGAACAGTTGCCATATGTGTATTTGAATTATGTATTCAGTTAAAGTTTTGTTTTTTATTCGTAGTCACAATTTATTAAACCTAGGTAGGAAAAAAAAAAAAACGGATAAACTAATCTGGAGATATATGTCAAATTACAAGCTCTAAAAAACAGCTCTAGACCAGGGAACGAGGGCCACGTCATATATTTAAAAAATTTGTGGGCCAAAAAAATAATCATTATAATAAACAAAATAATAAAAATGAAATGAATGAATAAACATGCTCCAAGAAATAACTTCATATCAGAAGCCCCCCATCACATTCCCTATTCACATTAGAGTCCCACTTTTACATCATAAGCTCCCAACCCCATAATTTCAGAGGCCCCCACGTACATCAAGGTTCCTATTAGAGTTCTTCCATACATCAGGGTCCCTATCCGAGTCCCCCCTTACATCAGATTCACCATCCAATTCCCCCTTTACATCTGGGTCCCCATCCGAGTCCCCCTTACATCAGGGTCCCCATCCGAGTCCCTCCTTACATCAGGGTCCCCGTCCGAGTCCCTCCTTACATCAGGGTCCCCGTCCGAGTCCCCCCTTACATCAGGGTCCCCGTCCGAGTCCCCCCTTACATCAGGGTCCCCGTCCGAGTCCCCCTTACATCAGGGTCCCCGTCCGAGTCCCCCTTACATCAGGGTCCCCGTCCGAGTCCCCCCTTACATCAGATTCACCATCCAATTCCCCCTTTACATCTGGGTCCCCATCCGAGTCCCCCTTACATCTGGGTCCCCATCCGAGTCCCCCTTACATCAGGGTCCCCATCCGAATCCCTCCTTACATCAGGGTCTCCATCCGAGTCCCCCCTTACATCAGGGTCCCCCGTCCGAGTCCCCCCTTACATCAGGGTCCCCCATCTGAGTCCCCCCTTACATCAGGGTCCCCGTCCGAGTCCCCCCTTATATCAGGGTCCCCATCCGAGTCCCCCTTACATCAGGGTCCCCGTCCGAGTCCCCCTTACATCAGGGTCCCTGTCTGAGTCCCCCTTACATCAGGGTCCCCGTCCAAGTCCTCCCTTACATCTGGGTCCCCATCTGAGTCCCCCTTACATCAGGGTCCCCGTCCGAGTCCCCCCTTACATCCTGGTCCCCATCCGAGTCCCCCCTTACAGCAGGGTCCCCATCAGAGTCCCCCTTACATCAGGGTCCTCTTTAGAAATGGAGACCCAACTGATCTGGATCCTCAGTTGTGCCTCAAAAATCCCATCTATACAAAAGATTTTCTGACATAATTAGATGAAACACTAGTTAAGCTATAAAATGCCTATGTGTAGTGACTTTTGAAATTTGCATATATGGTTGGTAGAGAACGTGCTTTTCCATGTAAGATTTTATCCCTCCAATGCTTTCCTCTGACATAAATGTTTCTGCACGCCTTGTGCTCACCACTACCCTGACTGTAACCTGATACAACACAGGATATAATTCTGACTGGAAGTTATTACAGAAGCTGAGAACATCTACTTCTGGAACTAATAAAAGGAAGAACAAATGTGTGTAAACTAGTCCATAGTTCCTGATTGTGAACTAGAACTGGGCCCGGAAACTGAACTTTGTTTTCTTTGTTGCTCCGGTTCCATTTACATAGACAAATACTGTACAGATAGATAGATAAATACATATGTAGCGGGGGTTCCAAATTTAGGGACTGCTATACCAAATTTAGGGGTGATTTGAGTGGTAGTCGACTCAAATCTTTCCAATTGCTGGACTGTGTCTTGTTGCTATTTCACTTGGTGTGCAGTTCCCCTAAGAAGTATGGGTGGCGCTGTCATCTATACTCGGGGTTGAACTACAGGTGATGGGGCAGCGATTTGGTGTCTCCTCTTGGCAGCCGTACAGTGGGTGTGGTGGACCTGCTGTGCATGCCGGGAGGGGGTATAAAAGGGGCAGACGCCATTGGAGAGAGCAGCAATTCCCGGGGCCCATGCCCGGAGGGAGAACCTACGGTCCAAAGTTCAAGTGCATGGCTCTCCAGGCCATGGGGCCACGTGTGCCTCAGTCCCAGGCACCTTTAGTCCTGGAACTGCAACTTCAGCCCTGGGCCCAGCACCTTTAGCTGGAGCCCACTTCAGGAGGAAGAATCCCAGGGTGCCGCCTTGCGAGGGGACCCGTTTCTGGAAGAGGAGGCTGGGAGAGGACCGTTCCGAAGGACTGGTGAGACAATCACAGTGAAGGAAGGGGCCCAGTAACTCTCCGGAGGGATGTCATCCATCCGGAACCCAGGGGCCTAACATCTGGACCATCAGGAGGTTTGGGGTACTATAGATCCTGTGGCAGAGGATCTCCTAGACGCATCCATTAGGGAACTATATTGACTGTTCGAGCTACACACCGGCTGCTAGTGCCATTGGGTGACTATCCGGGTGAGCTGTACCCACTTGGGATCAAGTGGCGACAAAGACAGGAGTGCCTGAATTTCATCTGTCTTCCTAACACCTTTCTCCTTTCATGCATAAGAAAATAAAGCTCTACGTTGGAGTGATATACTGGTGTGGACCTTGGAGTTACTTGGGGCATAGAGACTTTTGTCCTTACATTCTAGGGACAGAAACCAACACTGAGGGGACTCGCTGCAAAGACCCGTAAGGAAACTTAGTGTGCTTAACCTCTGTAACCCAGGGGGTACGGGCATGGAAGAAACCACGCGTCCTTTCCTCTCCAGTGAACGAGCCAAAGAGTGGAGAAGGAGGGCGGCGGTGGGGCGCTTCACATAGATAGGAAATTGCATTTGTGGTTAGTTAAACCCAGTAGTGTCTATTGAAAACAGGTTCGTAGAAGCAATGCCAGGGCAAGGTCAGCTGGAGTCCAGGGCGAGCATGCCAAATTGCACCCCCCCCCCAAGATGGACCATTATGTACCTGCAAATCCCCCCCTTCCCCAAAAAATTGAGCACTAATCTCTCCTCCCCACCCCCCCTAAGCATTGATTCCCCCTTCCTCCCAGTACAAATCCACCCCCTGCTAATGTACCCCCTTCTGGCACAAATCTTTGCCCCCAGCTCAAATCCTCTCTCTCCCCAGAACAAATTCCCCCCTCCAAAAAAAATTCCCTCCCCCAATCTCCTTTTTGGTTCCTCCCTACCTCACATGATACCACAGTGCTCAGGGCGGGCCACCCCTCCTGCCCACCCCTTGTCCCAACCCTGCATAGAAGTGTCTGTAGACAACCCCCACAGCTAGTTATACGTGGCTTGTGTTTCATGTTTACTACTGCCGAATCATCTAAAATCACCATCCGGCTGGACAAAAGTTGACTGAAAAATGGGGTAGAAATTTCTTGGCTTAACAGCAACTGCATCCAATCAGATATACACTGTTTGGGTATTCAAGCGTCTGTGGGTATTGTGGCTGCTTGAGCCTAGGTTCACACTGATGCCGGTTTGAAATCGCACAAGTTCAGCAGAATTTGCATGATTTCAAACCCGCATGTCAGGTTCCTGCAAAGATGTCTATTGAAATCGCCCCAGAAGTCGCCAAAAGCAGTGCAGGAACTACTTTTGGGAATCATTGTGGATCGGCAAAGTCGGCGTCGCATCAATTCGGATGGTGCGGTTGCTGTCAATAGCCGGCAATTTGACATGTCAAATCGCATGTCAAAACAGTCCGATGTTAACGTTGGCTGAATGCAATAGCCAGCAGAGGAGATACCTACATGTTGTTAAGGCTGGGTTCACACTGGTACGACACGACAGTCCGGCTGGGTTCACACTGGTCCGACAAACGCTCAGACATTGGGAGCTTATGTCGCATGACGTGTGAAAATCAATGTTTCCCTATGAGAGCTGTCTTCACTGGTCCGACACAAGTCGGTCCGACTTTGAAAATGCTCCCTGTACTACTTTGGTCCGACTTTGATCCTACTTCAGCCCATTGAATATCATTGAAGTCGGATCAAAGTAGGATCCTTGTCCTAACCATCCGACATTTGACATCCGACAGGATGAAAGTTGTATGACTGTCGTGTCGTACCAGTGTGAACCCAGCCGTAGGATCAATGTAGGACTGATGTCGCAGAGCAAAGTAGGATGAAAGTTGTATGACTGTCGTGTCGTATCAGTGTGAACCCAGCTGGGTTCACACTGGTACGATACGACAGTCATACAACTTTCATTCTACTTTGCTCTGTGACATCAGTCCTACATTGATCCTACATTGGTCCGACATCCATCCGACTTTCATGAACAGAATACTACTTTGATCCGACTTTGTGCTAGTCTGACTTTGACCAATCAAAACAATCCCAGGGTGAGATAAATTCCTTTTACTGCTGCTGTAATCACCATGTCGGATGTCAAAAGTCGGATGGTTAGGACAAGGATCCTACTTTGATCCGACTTCAATGATATTCAATGGGCTGAAGTAGGATCAAAGTCGGACCAAGGTAGTACAGGGAGCATTTTCAAAGTCGGACCGACTTGTGTCGGACCAGTTAAGACAGCTCTCATAGGGAAACATTGATTTTCACACGTCATGCGACATGAGCTCCAAATGTCGGAGCGTTTGTCGGACAAATGTGAACCCAGCCTTAGGCTGGGTTCACACTGATACGACACGACAGTCATACAACTTTCATCCTACTTTGCTCTGCGACATCAGTCCTACATTGATCCTACATTGGTCCAACATCCATCCGACTTTCATGAACAGGATACTACTTTTATCCGACTTTGTGCTAGTCTGACTTGTCCTTTGACCAATCAAAACAATCCCAGGGTGAGATAAATTCCTTTTACTGCTGCTGTAATCACCATGTCGGATGTCAAATGTCGGATGGTTAGGACAAGGATCCTACTTTGATCCGACTTCAATGATATTCAATGGGCTGAAGTAGGATCAAAGTCGGACAGAAGTAGTACAGGGAGCATTTTTAATGTCGGACCGACTTGTGTCGGACCAGTTAAGACGGCTCTCATAGGGATTCATTGATTTTCACACGTCATGCGACATGAGCTCCTAATGTCGGAGCGTTTGTCGGACAAGTGTGAACCAGGCCTTAGGGTGGATGGAGGAATAGAGTGACCTCCAGATGACCTTCAGATGGGAGATCAATCAGCCAGAGCTCAAGGACTCCATAGAACCCTGAAGGCAGGAACCCTGATTGAGAATGACTGCTAAGGCAGTGCTCTACAGGTCCTTCTCAAAAAATTAGCATATTGTGATAAAGTTCATTATTTTCTGTAATGTACTGATAAACATTAGACTTTCATATATTTTAGATTCATTACACACAACTGAAGTAGTTCAAGCCTTTTCTTGTTTTAATATTGATGATTTTGGCATACAGCTCATGACAACCCAAAATTCCTATCTCAAAAAATTAGCATATCATGAAAAGGTTCTCTAAACGAGCTATTAACCTAATCATCTGAATCAACTAATTAACTCTAAACACCTGCAAAAGATTCCTGAGGCTTTTAAAAACTCCCAGCCTGGTTCATTACTCAAAACCGCAATCATGGGTAAGACTGCCGACCTGACTGCTGTCCAGAAGGCCATCATTGACACCCTCAAGCAAGAGGGTAAGACACAGAAAGAAATTTCTGAACGAATAGGCTGTTCCCAGAGTGCTGTATCAAGGCACCTCAGTGGGAAGTCTGTGGGAAGGAAAAAGTGTGGCAGAAAACGCTGCACAACGAGAAGAGGTGACCGGACCCTGAAGAAGATTGTGGAGAAGGACCGATTCCAGACCTTGGAGGACCTGCGGAAGCAGTGGACTGAGTCTGGAGTAGAAACATCCAGAGCCACCGTGAACAGGCGTGTGCAGGAAATGGGCTACAGGTGCCGCATTCCCCAGGTCAAGCCACTTTTGAACCAGAAACAGCGGCAGAAGCGCCTGACCTGGGCTACAGAGCACTGGACTGTTGCTCAGTGGTCCAAAGTACTTTTTCGGATGAAAGCAAATTTTGCATGTCATTCAGAAATCAAGGTGCCAGAGTCTGGAGGAAGACTGGGGAGAGGGAAATGCCAAAATGCCTGAAGTCCAGTGTCAAGTACCCACAGTCAGTGATGGTCTGGGGTGCCATGTCAGCTGCTGGTGTTGGTCCACTGTGTTTTATCAAGGGCAGGGTCAATGCAGCTAGCTATCAGGAGATTTTGGAGCACTTCATGCTTCCATCTGCTGAAAAGCTTTATGGAGATGAAGATTTCATTTTTCAGCACGACCTGGCACCTGCTCACAGTGCCAAAACCACTGGTAAATGGTTTACTGACCATGGTATTACTGTGCTCAATTGGCCTGCCAACTCTCCTGACCTGAACCCCATAGAGAATCTGTGGGATATTGGGAAGAGAAAGTTGAGAGACGCAAGACCCAACACTCTGGATGAGCTTAAGGCCTCTATCGAAGCATCCTGGGCCTCCATAACACCTCAGCAGTGCCACAGGCTGGTTGCCTCCATGCCACGCCACATTGAAGCAGTCATTTCTGCAAAAAGATTCCCGACCAAGTATTGAGTGCATAACTGAACATAATTATTTGAAGGTTGACTTTTTTTGTATTAAAAACACTTTTCTTTTATTGGTCGGATGAAATATGCTAATTTTTTGAGATAGGATTTTTGGGTTTTCATGAGCTGTATGCCAAAATCATCAATATTAAAACAAGAAAAGGCTTGAACTACTTCAGTTGTGTGTAATGAATCTAAAATATATGAAAGTCTAATGTTTATCAGTACATTACAGAAAATAATGAACTTTATCACAATATGCTAATTTTTTGAGAAGGACCTGTATATCGCACACCCTATGCTGATTCAGGTATTGTCTTACAAGCAGACAGAAAGTAAGTCTGCCTCTAAGGTTTTCGATTTTTTCCAAATCAACACTATTGCTAATATATATATATAAAAAAAAAGAAGAATTTTATATTAAAATGAGGCAGTTGCATGTCGGCAAAAGACAAATATAGCTATTGATAGATGCAAAAACACAAAAAGAAAGGGCTTAGATAGATAGATAGATAGATAGATAGATAGATAGATAGATAGATAGATAGATAGATAGATAGATAGATAGATAGATAGATAGATAGATAGATAGATAGATAGATAGAAAGATAGATCCATAGAGAGATTTGTTTTATCCAATTTTTACTGGAAAAAAAAAATTACATTTCAAAAGATTTTTATTGGATAATAAATCAGAGTTAACAAAAGAAGTCTAAAATACATGACAAAATATATTCTGCAAGAGAATTGCAATGGTAGAAGTCTATAATACTATATAGGTATAACAGAGTAATACACTTAATGCCTCATACACACGATCAGTGTGTGACAGGAAAAGTGCGATGTGAGGTTTTTCTCAGGAAAACCGACCGTGTTTATGCTCCATCACACTTTTTCTGTCAGTTTTTCTGCCAAGAAAAGGTTGGGAGCAGGATCAACCCTATTTACCCCTAGGGGAACAAACTATAAACAGGGTGTCTAGGAGAAGGGGGCAACTTACAACCCATTTGAAAGGAAGGTAGCAGATAAGGCAATGTATGAAGTTATTGATCTACTATATAAATTCTCAATAGCAGAGAAAAAGATTGCAGGAAAGAGTGGGGTACAGTTCTTTTAAAGATTTAGAGGCTTTGGGATGCTGAATCCATATGTGCCAGTATTTCTTAAAGTGGTTTACATTATAGTTTTTTTGGGCTAGCATTAAAGCGGTTGTAAAGTCTTTTTTTTTACTTTTATCTACAGGTAAGCCTATACTAAGGCTTACCTGTAGGTACAAGAAATATCTCCTAAACCTTTACGGTTTAGGAGATATTCCCCTCGCAATGCGCCGCTGACAGCAGCGGCGCATGCGCACAGGGGATTCTCGGGCTGAAGGCTCGGCAGAAGCCGAGCCTCGCCGGAACGAAGTCTCCCGCGTGCATGTGCGGGAGTGAGACATCGCGACTCCAGCCACTCACAGCGCTGGAGCCGCGATACTCTGAAGACACGCCGAGGCAACATGTCATCTCCCTCGGCGTGGACCAGGTGAGTTAACGATGCCTCGTTCTAAGGTAAGTATTTCATAATAAGCTTGTATGCTGTGCATACAAGCTCATTATGCCTTTTCCTTTACAGGTGCAAAAAAAAAAAAAAGTCAGCGGGTATACAACCGCTTTAACTTTAATAAAGTGTCTAAAAGGGGGAAAAGCCTGAAAGCTTTGTCATTACCATTGGAATAGACACTATTCTTCTTGGGTTTGTTTATATGTTGTCCCAGGTAGAATGAACTTGTGTAATCATTTGAAAAAGCATACCAGGATATCATTCATATGTACTTTCACACCGTAGAAGGTTAAAGCGGAAGCACAAGTGTGCATACAGTAATTGGGAGGATGTTTGTATAGAAACAGAGATAAGAAATAGGCGTTTTCAAAGCCTTGTGTGACGATATTGTTTTTCGAGAACCATTGCTCAGTAAAAGGCATGGCGTGTACCATCTGAAGAAGAGATACAATAATAAGTACTTTATTTATGTATGTATTTATTTGTTTATTTCAATTAGTACTTACTTTTAATATATTGTATGAAGTCTAGTTTAAGCAAAAATAAAAGTAACTTAATAGATTTGAAAATGTAAGCTTTCGAAACACCTAGCTGACAACGAAACAATGTATTTTGAAAGTTACAATTGTGTCACATTGAAAATGAAATCCTAGTAATGTATAAAGCTTATAAAGGATTTTTGTAAATGTGTATTAGTACTGCTAAATAGATACAAAAATATTGATGATTTAATGGTCTTGTGTTTACATTTTTGACTTCATATCTGAAGGCTGCAGGGAGGTAAGAGCTCCCATCACAGTTTTGTATATCTGGGCTCTTCATTGCAAAATGGCTGCACCCAGGGTAAATGTATCTATAAATATATCTATTTAGTATAGTTAGTATAAATTTAGACACAAAAAGACAAAAATAAAAAAAGTACACATTACTTCACATAACTAGGAAATTGCTCCATGTCCGACTTTTTTTTCTTGGTGATAAATTCCTTAGTCCAGGTTCACACTGGGCTGCGGGAGTGAAGCCGTGCGAGTTCAGCTGAACTCGCACGATTTCACTCCTGCCTGTCAGTCCCGATTTCGGTCGCGGTTTCTGCACAGATGTCAATGTAAATCGCAACCCGAAATCGCAAAAAGTAGTACAGAAACTACTTTTTATAATCGGTGCAGCGCCGCAGATGCGGCGTCGCACTGATTAGGACGGTTCCATTGCCCGCAATTTGCGGCAAATACCGGCGTTTTGACATGCGATTTGGCATGTCAAAACGCACCAGTGTGAACAAGGGCTTAAAGTGATACCATTTATTTCTCACCAGATGTTAGTGCTTAAAACATTCTAGATTTGTTGTCAGGCAAGTTTTCGGAAAGTTATTTTTCTGTAGGAAATGTGCCCTGTTGAACATATTTTGTTCCTTACGAATACAACAAATATTTACCAAGGACATCCCTGTTTTTGTCTGTTTATCTCAAGCACCCCCACAAAATGCAACAATTGTTGCCCATACAATGTAATTAGATATTAGTGCCATCCAAGCAATCTGTAAGGCTATTAAAAATAACCCAAATCACTAATCTAGGTCCTTGACTTTTAAATTGTATATTAAATGTAATTTGTATTAAATGAAAAAGTACTTCCCCAGAACCTCTCGAATGTATGTACCTCTGGAGGTCACTTAAAAAAAACGACCTGTAGAAGATCAATAGGAACTTCCCTCCATACCTTTTTTGCAGAATCCAGTGTTTCCCTTCTCAGGGCAACATAGTGATGATATGGTCACTATGTTGCCTTGAGGAATGGGACCCTGCAAGACCCTGAAACATTGGAGGTCACTTAGAAAGACTACTTGGACCTGTAGGAGTTCATTAGGAAAATATATTTTTTTGTTTTTCTTCCATCCTTACCTTTTTTGCAGAATCCAGTGTTCCCTTTCTCAAGGCGACATAGTGATGAGATGGTCACTACTTTGCCTTGAAGAAGGGACCCTGCATGGCCCTGAAACATTAGCTTATTTGACTCATGTGACAATGCACTAATAAATTAGTGTATATATTTTCAACAGACTGCTAGTGACTAGTGATGAGCCGAACACCCCCGGGTTCGGTTCGCACCAGAACCCGCGAACGGACCGAAAGTTCGTACGAACATTAGAACCCTATTAAATACAATGGATGCGAACGTTCGAATTCTAAAGTGCTAATTATAACGACTATTATGCATGTTATTGTCCTAAAAAGGGTTTGGGAACCCGGGTTCTGCACCAGGGGACATGTATCAATGCAAAAAGAAGTTTTAAAAACGGTCGTTTTTCGGGAGCAGTCATTTTAATGATGCATAAAGTGAAAAAAAAAAAGTCAAATATTCCTTTAAATATCGTACCTGGGGGGTGTCTAAAGTATGCCTGTGAAGTGCCACGTGTTTCCCGTGTTTAGAACTGTCCCTGCACAAAATGACACTTCTAAAGGAAAAAAAGCCATTTAAAACTGCTTGCGGCTTTAATGTAATGTCTGGTCCCGGTAATATGGATGAAAATCTTTAAGAAAAATGGCATAGCTACCCCATGACCCCCCCCCCCCCCCACCCCAGCCCATTTGGGTCTTGTATGGATATTAAGGGGAACCCCGCACATAAAATAAAAAAAGCCCTATATACTCTGAACAGCCGTATACAGGCGGTGCATACAAGACAGGGACTGTAGGTTTGTTCTTATGTAGAATCTGTTTGTAATTTTGAACAGGTACATTGTTGAAGTGTAGCTCCAGGCCAAAAATCTATTTTTAAACTTTTTGGAAAACATAGGTAAGGGTTATCACCCCTGTAACATTTGTTTTGCTGTCTGTGCCCCTGTTCAGAACATTTCACCTCACTTTCCGTCCCAATGACAACTGTTTTTGAAATGTGGTGTTTTTCTTGAAACAAGGATTGCTGATAAAGCATCAGTACAGAGGAGACACCTTTCTCCCATATTTATTCTTACAGGAGAGAATTTTCCTTCCTAGTGGTAGATTTCCTCTCACTTCCTGTTGTCTTCTTGCGTTTGCAAGTAGGAGTCGTTTGTAAGTTGGATGTTTGAAAGTAGGGACCTGCCGTATATACTCTGCAGAAATAGGCCCCTTAGTTGTTGGTGTTGGCACAACACTGTAAGCACTCACAGTTACTCTTGGTTGGTGCTGGAACGCCCTGCTGTCAACTATTATATCAGGAATTTTAATTACATATAATTGTTGAACAGTGGTAGTAAAAATTGGGCCTTTGATGGTGGTGCTGGTGCCACAACACTGTAAGCCCTGACAGTTACTCTTGGTGGGTGCAGCAATGGGCCCTGCTGTGAATTATTAGATCAAGAATTGTAATTGCATGCCCCTGTTGAACAGGGGCTGAAAAATTGGGCCTTTCGTGGTGGTGGTGGTGGTGGTGGTGTTGCCACAACACTGTAAGCCCTCAGAGTTACTCTTGGTGGGTGCAGCAATGGGCCCTGCTGTGAATTATTAGATCAAGAATTGTAATTGCATGCCCCTGTTGAACAGGGGCTGAAAAATTGGGCCTTAGGCACTGGTGGCACAACACTACAACCCCTCACAGATACGTTACTTGGAGCACAGCAATGAGCCCTGTTGCAAAGTATTGCTTCAAAAATTGTAATGACACGCCCCTGTTAAACAGGGGCTGAAAAATTGGGCCTTAGGCACTGGTGCCACAACACTCCAACCCCTCACAGATACTGTACTTGGAGCACAGCAATGAGCCCTATGGCAAATTATTGCTAAAAAAATTGTAATTACACGCCCCTGTAAAACAGGGGCTGAAAAATTGGGCCTTAGCCACTGGTGGCGGCACCCATAAACAAAAATGATCTTCCAAGCTATCATCATCAATCGTATCATTGAGGACTCGGAGGAGGAGGATAGCCAGTCAACATAACAGCACAGGCACTCAGCATCAGCATCAGTCTTGAAGGGATGTGACATGTTAAAATCAATTAGTCTGTTATATCAGCATCAGGTGTGTGGTAGCTGGTGGTGATCCAAGACTGGTTCATCTTGATGAAAGTCAGTCGATCAACCGAGTCGGTGGACAGGCGCACCCTGTGATCCGTGACAAATCCTCCAGCAGCACTGAATGTGCGTTCCGAAAGAACGCTGGATGCAGGACAGGCCAGTAGCTCAATTGCATACTGTGCAAGCTCTGGCCAGTGATCCATCCTCAAGACCCAGTAAGCCAGAGGATTTTCGGTGGGGAAGGTGTCCAAGTCTGACCTTGCCCCTAGATATTCCTGCACCATGTTTATCAGACGCTGGCGATGGTTGCTGGAACCGATCATACTTTGGGGCTGCGGACTAAAGAATTGTCTGAACGCATCGGTCAGACGGCCACCTTCCCCACCGCTCCTTCTTTGACTGGCCGAAGCCTCAGCAACTCGTTGTCCAGGACCAGGAGTTTGTAACCTCCCAGTCTCTGGGAACGCGTTGCACAGACCTTTCTGCAAGGCCTCCCGGAGTTGTCTCATCCTCTGCTCCCTCTGCGAAGGTAACATAAGGTCCGCAACCTTACCCTTGTACCGTGGATCAAGGAGAGTGGCCAGCCAGTAATGGTCCCTCTCCTTGATCCGAAGAATACGAGGATCCTTCCGCAGACTTTGCAGGATCAGGGAGGCCATGCAGCGTAGGTTTGCTGAGGCATTCGCTCCGGAGTCCTCTGGGTCACTAAGGACGACATGATCCGCAGCCACCTCCTCCCAGCCACGTACAAGTCCACTGGTTTCTTGGGACTGTAAATCATCCCTAAAAGACTGCTGCTGATGATGCTGAGTGCCAGCCTCCACCTCCATGCTGACACAATCCTCCTCCCCCTCCTCCTCTTCCTCTTCCTGTGCGATGGGTGGGACAGAAGGAACACTGTCTGGGTAAAGGGGGCCTTGAGAGGCAAGGAAGTCCTCCTCTTCCTGCCTCTGTTCTGCCTCAAGTGCCCTGTCCATTATTCCACGCAGCGTGTGCTCCAACAGGTGGACAAGAGGTACAGTGTCACTGATGCATGCACTGTCACTGCTCACCATCCTCGTGGCCTCCTCAAATGGTGCCAGGACAGTGCATGCATCCCTGATCATGCCCCACTGGCGTGGAGAAAAAAAACCAAGCTCCCCTGACCCTGTCCTGGTGCCGTAGTCGCACAGGTACTCATTGATGGCCCTCTGCTGCGTGTGCAGCCGCTGCAGCATGGCCAACGTTGAGTTCCACCTGGTGGGCATGTCACATATAAGGCGGTTCTTGGGCAGGTTCAACTCCTTTTGCAGCTCAGCCAGGCGAGCACTGGCATTATAAGATCTGCGGAAATGCACACAGACTTTCCTGGCCTGCCTCAGGACATCCTGTAAGCCCGGGTACCTGCCCAAGAACCGCTGCACCACCAGGTTAAGGACGTGAGCCACACAGGGCACATGGGTCAGTTGTCCCTGTCGGAGGGCGGAGAGGAGGTTGGTGCCATTGTCGCAAACCACCATTCCTGGCTTAAGCTGGCGTGGCGTCAACCACCTCTCGGCCTGGCCCTGCAGAGCAGACAGGACCTCTGCCCCAGTGTGGCTTCTGTCCCCCAAACACACCAGCGCAAGCACGGCATGGCATCTTTTTGCCTGCGTACTTGCGTAGCCCCGTGAACGGCTACGGAGCACCGCTGGTTCATAGGACAAACCACAGGAAGAGGCCATGGAGGAAGAAGAAGAGGAGGGGGTGGAGGAGAGAGGTGTGTCACAACCAGTAGTAGCATTTTGGAGGCGTGGCGGTGGAACAACCTCCAACACTACTGCACCTTGTCCTGCATCCTTCCCAGCTGCCAAAAGAGTGACCCAATGGGCCGTGAAAGAAAGGTAACGTCCCTGTCCATGCCTGCTGGACCATGAGTCAGCGGTAATATGCACCTTACCGCTGACCGCCCTGTCCAGCGAGGCCAAGACATTGCCTTCCACATGCCGGTAGAGAGCCGGAATAGCCTTCCGTGAGAAAAAGTGGCGTTTGGGAACCTGCCACTGAGGAACCGCACATTGCACAAACTCACGGAAGGGGGCCGAGTCTACCAACTGAAAAGGCAGCAGTTGAAGCGCTAGCAATTTAGCCAAGCTAGCATTCAACCGCTGGGCATGTGGATGGCTGGGAGTGAACTTCTTTCGACGGTCCAGCAGCTGGGGCAGGGAAATTTGCCTGCTAGAATCGGACGTCGGTGTACTGCTAGCAGAGTGGCCGCAAGTACTTGGCTGTGACACACCTAATTCTACACCTTCATTCCTCTCAGTGCATGTTTCAGAGAGGACTGAAGTTATAGTGGGGTTGGAGATCCCAGCTGATGCGGTGCAAGGAGAGGTCCGCTTTGTTCTTTGGTGTGGGTCTTTGAGGTAGGCTTGCCAACGAGCTGCATGGCAGGTCAACATATGTCTGGTCAGGCATGTGGTACCCAAGCGGCTGATGTTTTGGCCACGCGATATACGCTTGAGACATATGTTGCAAACAGCAGCTGTGCGATCTGATGCACTAGCCTCAAAAAAGGCCCACACCAAGGAACTTTTTGAATGACGGGCAGAGAAAGCGCCCTGCACAGGCGGAGCTCTGCGGTGTGATTCCGTCGGTGTACTGCCCTTACGCTGGCCACCAAAGGGCATCCTGCCTCGTTGGAGATGTGCCTCCTCCTCATCCTCCTCCTCCTCCTCTCTCCTATTAGGCACCCACGTGGAGTCAGTGACCTCATCATCCCCTCCCTCCTCATCACTGGAGCCAATCTGGCAGTATGCTGCAGCTGCTGGAACATGACTGCCAGATTGGTGTCCTTTTTGAGCATCCCCTCTGTCTGCTCTCACGCTACTGCCTTCCTGTAGCTGGGTTTCATCATCAGACCCTTCGAAACGCTGGGCATCCTCCTGGAGCATGTACCCAACACTGTGCTCAAACAGTTCGGGGGACTCCTCAGGAGGAGGACATGGTGGGTCTAGGGAAGGAGTGACTGATGATGAGTCTGACATTGATACCAGGGAAGAGGACGCTTTGGCAGCTGCTTTGCCAGTACCCTGAGCCTGGGTGAGAGAGGATGAGGAGGAGGAGGAGGGCTTGGTCATCCACTCTACCAAGTCTTCGGCATGATGTGGCTCAACATGTCCAGCTGCCGAAAAGAAGGACAAGCGTGTCCCATGGCCATGTGCTGATGACAATGCACCGCGTCCACGACCAGCACTGTTGCCCCCAGACACAGAGCCTGCTTGCCCTCTTTTATTGCCTCCTGACTGTCTGCCTCTCCTTGTTTGCCTTCCAGACATTCTAATAGATGGCCTGCAGGGAGATGGGAAAAAAGCAATAAGGGCTACCTTCAGGTGTCCTTCTCTGTCCCTTTACTTAAGGATTTCTAAATATGGTTGAGGATTATTGCTTTTGCACAGAATAGCACAACGACAATTTCCCTGACTGTCCAAAAAACAAGGATTTCAAAGATGGTTGATGAGGAATGCTTTGGCACACTATAGCACAAGGAGAATTCCCTCACTTTCCTTCTTTGTCCCTAGAAACAAGGACTGGCACAGTGAAAGAAACTGACACTCTCCCTACCTACAGTTTTCTGTCCCTAGAAAAAATGTTTTTTTAAAGCACACTATAGCACAAGGAGAAATCCCCTCACTTTCCTTCTTTGTCCCTAGAAACAAGGACTGGCACAGTGAAAGAAACTGACACTCTCCCTACCTACAGTTTTCTGTCCCTAGAAAAAATGTTTTTTTAAAGCACACTATAGCACAAGGAGAATTCCCCTCACTTTCCTTCTTTGTCCCTAGAAACAAGGACTGGCACAGTGAAAGAAACTGACACTCTCCCTACCTACAGTTTTCTGTCCCTAGAAAAAATGTTTTTTTAAAGCACACTATAGCACAAGGAGAAATCCCCTCACTTTCCTTCTTTGTCCCTAGAAACAAGGACTGGCACAGTGAAAGAAACTGACACTCTCCCTACCTACAGTTTTCTGTCCCTAGAAAAAATGTTTTTTTAAAGCACACTATAGCACAAGGAGAATTCCCCTCACTTTCCTTCTTTGTCCCTAGAAACAAGGACTGGCACAGTGAAAGAAACTGACACTCTCCCTACCTACAGTTTTCTGTCCCTAGAAAAAATGTTTTTTTAAAGCACACTATAGCACAAGGAGAAATCCCCTCACTTTCCTTCTTTGTCCCTAGAAACAAGGACTGGCACAGTGAAAGAAACTGACACTCT
This sequence comes from Rana muscosa, assembly GCA_029206835.1. NCBI lineage: Eukaryota > Metazoa > Chordata > Amphibia > Anura > Ranidae > Rana > Rana muscosa. The sequence continues at coordinate 404,273,955 of CM055121.1, forward strand.
CCCTACCTACAGTTTTCTGTCCCTAGAAAAAATGTTTTTTTAAAGCACACTATAGCACAAGGAGAAATCCCCTCACTTTCCTTCTTTGTCCCTAGAAACAAGGACTGGCACAGTGAAAGAAACTGACACTCTCCCTACCTACAGTTTTCTGTCCCTAGAAAAAATGTTTTTTTAAAGCACACTATAGCACAAGGAGAAATCCCCTCACTTTCCTTCTTTGTCCCTAGAAACAAGGACTGGCACAGTGAAAGAAACTGACACTCTCCCTACCTACAGTTTTCTGTCCCTAGAAAAAATGTTTTTTTAAAGCACACTATAGCACAAGGAGAAATCCCCTCACTTTCCTTCTTTGTCCCTAGAAACAAGGACTGGCACAGTGAAAGAAACTGACACTCTCCCTACCTACAGTTTTCTGTCCCTAGAAAAAATGTTTTTTTAAAGCACACTATAGCACAAGGAGAAATCCCCTCACTTTCCTTCTTTGTCCCTAGAAACAAGGACTGGCACAGTGAAAGAAACTGACACTCTCCCTACCTACAGTTTTCTGTCCCTAGAAAAAATGTTTTTTTAAAGCACACTATAGCACAAGGAGAAATCCCCTCACTTTCCTTCTTTGTCCCTAGAAACAAGGACTGGCACAGTGAAAGAAACTGACACTCTCCCTACCTACAGTTTTCTGTCCCTAGAAAAAATGTTTTTTTAAAGCACACTATAGCACAAGGAGAAATCCCCTCACTTTCCTTCTTTGTCCCTAGAAACAAGGACTGGCACAGTGAAAGAAACTGACACTCTCCCTACCTACAGTTTTCTGTCCCTAGAAAAAATGTTTTTTTAAAGCACACTATAGCACAAGGAGAAATCCCCTCACTTTCCTTCTTTGTCCCTAGAAACAAGGACTGGCACAGTGAAAGAAACTGACACTCTCCCTACCTACAGTTTTCTGTCCCTAGAAAAAATGTTTTTTTAAAGCACACTATAGCACAAGGAGAAATCCCCTCACTTTCCTTCTTTGTCCCTAGAAACAAGGACTGGCACAGTGAAAGAAACTGACACTCTCCCTACCTACAGTTTTCTGTCCCTAGAAAAAATGTTTTTTTAAAGCACACTATAGCACAAGGAGAAATCCCCTCACTTTCCTTCTTTGTCCCTAGAAACAAGGACTGGCACAGTGAAAGAAACTGACACTCTCCCTACCTACAGTTTTCTGTCCCTAGAAAAAATGTTTTTTTAAAGCACACTATAGCACAAGGAGAAATCCCCTCACTTTCCTTCTTTGTCCCTAGAAACAAGGACTGGCACAGTGAAAGAAACTGACACTCTCCCTACCTACAGTTTTCTGTCCCTAGAAAAAATGTTTTTTTAAAGCACACTATAGCACAAGGAGAAATCCCCTCACTTTCCTTCTTTGTCCCTAGAAACAAGGACTGGCACAGTGAAAGAAACTGACACTCTCCCTACCTACAGTTTTCTGTCCCTAGAAAAAATGTTTTTTTAAAGCACACTATAGCACAAGGAGAAATCCCCTCACTTTCCTTCTTTGTCCCTAGAAACAAGGACTGGCACAGTGAAAGAAACTGACACTCTCCCTACCTACAGTTTTCTGTCCCTAGAAAAAATGTTCTTTTAAAGCACACTATAGCACAAGGAGAAATCCCCTCACTTTCCTTCTTTGTCCCTAGAAACAAGGACTCGCACAGTAAAACACACTGACACTCTCCCTACCTATCCTTCTCTTTCCCTAAACTAAAGGAATCCAGGTTAAGCAAGAAAGAAAGAAATGTCACTGTCCCTGCCTATGCTTGTCTTTCCCTGCTCCGGAACACACTACACTAGGCCGCCGTGCTGGCGGCCTTTTATAGTGTGGGGCGTGTACTAAACACCCTCAGCAATAATTGGCCACAGGCATCCTGCCTGTGGCCAATCATTGCTCTCCTCGCTGTCGGCGCTGTGATTGGCCAAGCATGCGGGGTCACAGTGCATGCTTGGCCAATCACAGCGCCTGGATGACACTGCGATGGCGTAGTGCATTGTGGGCCGTTCGCGTCACTCGAATTTGGCGCGAACGGCCCAAATCGTTCGATCTTCGTCGAACGATCGAACAGCCGATGTTCGAGTCGAACGTATGTTCGACTCGAACACGAAGCTCATCCCTACTAGTGACCTGGGGTCATTTTATCTCCCTCTCTGACATCATCAGGGGCCAGCTATCTCTTCCTGGTTTTTGCAGCTGGTCTGCTAATGATGCACATGCTCCATAGCACGTCATCAAAGGGCCGGCTGCAAGAACCAGGAAGAGACAGCTGGCCCTTGATGACATGCTGCAGCACAGGTGCACTTTTGTTAGGTTGACAAAGCCTCCTGGAATGCCCTAATAGGGTGTGGGTGGATGCAGGGGCACATCATTCTCACCTAGGCAAGAAACAAAAAAATAAAGGTCCTTTGCAATAAAAAAAAAAAGAGAAATGTTTTCTCTTATCGTCCATGGACGGACACAGCTCCTTAAATCTTGACAAAGTGGGTTATGTTCCTGTTCATAGCAGAGGACTAGGCAGAACATGTTAGTTATCTTAAAACATGTAACTTTAACAGAGTTGAACAGCCCCACCCAGGGGGCGGTCCCTCTGTACATAACCCTCCTACCTGCAGTCAGCATCCTCATTTTTTTTTTGCCTAGCAGAGGAGAAGGACATGGCTCCCTTTGGGCCCAGAGTCCTGAAGAATGTTTTATTTTATTTTTATTTATTTTTTTCTTGATATCTTCTATCAACTGCCGGCTGGGCGACAGGCTGGATATATAGATCCTTGTAGTCTTCCCAGTTCCGGCCATCGAGCGTGCCAGTCCCTTGCTTCGCGCTTGGTTCTGACCACGATATACCCCATGGCTCCAGGGGTGGCCGGTGAGCACATGCTCCAGGGTCCACATATGACTGGGCTGCTTGTTGCCTCACTCACAATGGACCGGGCCGACAGCTACTCTGTACCATTGGTTGTGGGTCTGTCAGGGACGCGCCAGCTTGTCCACGCAAGAATGGGTAAGTACAGTTCCGCCTGTCTCGGCAGGATGGAACAGCTAGGCATTCCCGGGATTAAGGAGTTCTCCTGTCCTCCCTTTCCCTGCTCTCTGTCGCCCTTTCCCCTCCTGCCCTAGGGCCTGCTGCAACCGGGGTGTACCTGTGTGGGGGCTCCGAGTCCCTGTGGGGGACCGTGGGGCGCCAGGGCCTGCTTTCTGTGAGGGGGGTCTGTCTCCTGGGAGTCTCTGTAGGCCTTCTCGTCCACATCCCTGGCCTCGGGCGCCATTTTTTTGCGGCACTGACACAATTTTTAGTGTGTTTTTTTCTGTGTTAAAACTTCCATTGGTGGCCATTTTGTTGTAGCCGCGCTGTGGCGCAGGTCGGTATTGCTGGCAGCCATTTTCTTGTGGTCCGTGCCCTTTTTTATCTGAGGTGTCTGGTGGCCATTTTGGAGTGGGTTTGGCCTCTAGCACAGGCTTCTGAACAGCGCAGTTCTTTCTCCTCACAGCTTTTTCATCACACACGCTGTGTGTACAAGGCGGGCAGCGGTGCTGAGCGGTCTCCTTGTGGGTGGTGAGTCCCCTGGGTTACCCCCCCCGTCAGTGCAGCATGGAGGGTGGACTCTTATGTGTGTTTTACTTGGTCCCTGAGGGCTGTCAGTGGGCGTTTATGGAGTCAGTATGTGAGCTTTCTTCCCCATAAATTGCCAGAGGCAGCAAATGGTGCCCCTGCACCTGCAGTTTCCTTGGATACGTTATAGATAGTCCTGGAACCTTTTGTTGCCAAGGTAGAAATGGATTGCGGGCATAAAGGGGGGTAAGAAAACGCCCCCTCCCCCCACCATCTTCTGGGAAATGTTTGTCAGGGCACTTCTGAGTGCACTTCTGATGCTGTCAGGGACGCTCTCCAGCTGGGAATGCAGCTGGGACTTCCGCAGAGGAGTCTGTCTCCCTTAGGTCACACAAATCTGCCCGCTTTGTGAAGTTTTTTCCTTATGTTACTTTCTTTGATAGTTCATACATAAGGAATGGGAACGGCCGCAGAGGTCCTTGTGGTCCCCCAGCGCATAGCGGTCCGTTATCATACAGGACCCTTCTAAAAAGAGGTTCAAGGTTACCTTTTTAGTTGCCATTACTTTGGTCAGAAGGGTTTCTGAATTGGCGTTCTTGTCTTGCAAGTCGCCTTACTTGGTCCTCCATACGGATAAGCGGTGCTCCGCCCGAAACCTTCATTCCTTCCTAAGGTGGTTCCGGATTTTTACCTATACGAGGATATTGTGCTTCCATTCTTGTGTCCTCGGCCATCGCATCCCAGGAGGCTGCGCTACATACCTTGGACGTGGTACGTGCCCTATGGGTGTACCTGTCTGCTACTGCTCCGTTTCGGAGTTCTGACTCACTGTTTGTGCCGGTATCTGGTCCTCAGAAGGACCTGACGGTCTCATCGGCCATCTTTCTAGGTGGATCAGGCTAAACGTCATCCAGGCCTGTGCCCATTAGGGGCGGGCGCATCCCTTTCCTGTCACGGCGCATTCAACCAGGGCAATTCGTGCTTCCTGGGCTTTCCGACACCTAGCATCTGTCTTCAAGGTGTGTGAGACGGTCGACCTGGTCATCTGTTCACACTTTCCCAACGTTTTACAAGGTTGATGTGTGTGCATCTTCGGATGCTTCCTTGGCCGCAAGTTTTTGCAGGCGGCTGTTTGAGGTTGCAACTCCTCCGTGAGGAGCTCTGTTTGTTTGGGGTGAAGTTAAGTCTTCTTTTGATTGCTGTTCCCACCCCTCATTTTTTCTGACACTGCTTGGGGACGTCCCACTTTGTCAAGATTGAAGGAGCTGTGTCCGTCCATGGACGATAAGAGAAAATAGGATTTTTTGTACTCGCCGTAAAATCCTTTTCTCGTTCGTCCATGGACGGACACAGCACCCACCCCTCCTTTTTTAGTTTGTACTGCTTTACTACGAACTGAGGCTGCTGACTACAGGTAGGAGGGTTATGTACGGAGGGACCGCCCCCTGGGCGGGGCTGTTCAACTCTGTTAAAGTTAGATGTTTTAAGATAACTAACATGTTCTGCCTAGTCCTCTCCTATGAACAGGAACATAACCCAATTTGTCAAGATTTAAGGAGCTGTGTCCGTCCATGGGCGACAGAGAAAAGGTTTTTTACGGTGGGTACAAAAAATCCTATTTTTGTGACTGCCTCTATATCTATGGCTGTTTTCTATAATATTTTCTCTCCACTTGGGTACCGGTTTTATTTCTTTCTCTCTCTCTCATTTTTATTTTTTCTGTCCGTGGTTTTTGTTTTTAACCACTTAACAACCACCTGCCGACAAATAACGGCGGCAGGGTGGTTGCTTAACTCTGGGAGGACGTTATATAACGTCCTCCCAGAATCGCGCTCCCGCGCGCCCCCTGGGGCGCGCACACGGGAAACTCCGTGACCGCCGGGTCCAGAGGACCCGGCGGATCACGAATCGCGGTAAATCGCCGCTGATAGCGGCCGTTTACCACGTGATCGCTCCGTCAAATGACGGAGCAATCACTTGTAAACAGACCGGCGTCATTTGATGACGCCGGTTCCTCCCTCCCCTCTCTGTACCGATCGGTACAGTGTGAGAGGGGAGGGGGAGGGAGCGGATGGCAGCAGCAGCACTGTGGGCTGGATCTGTGACAATTGCAGTCACAGATCCATCCATCCATCCATCCCTGCTCAGCCATCCCTGTGCTATACCCTGCCAATACTCTGCAATACACCCTGCCAATACTCTGCAAAATACCCTGCCAATACTCTGCAATACCCTGGTGCAATACTCTGCAATACCCTGGTGCAATACTCTGCAATACCCTGGTGCAATACTCTGCAATACCCTGGTGCAATACTCTTTAATACCCTGGTGCAATACTCTGCAATACCCTGCGAAATACTCTGCAATACCCTGCGAAATACTCTGCAATACCCTGGTGCAATACTCTGCAATACCCTGGTGCAATACTCTGCAATACCCTGGTGCAATACTCTGCAATACCCTGGTGCAATACTCTGCAATACCCTGCACAATACTCTGCAATACCCTGCAAAATACTCTGCAATACCCTGCAAAATACTCTGCAATACCCTGCGCAATACTCTGCAAAATACTCTGCAATACCCTGCACAATACTCTGCAATACCCTGCACAATACTCTGCAATACCCTGCACAATACTCTGCAATACCCTCCACAATACTCTGCAATACCCTCCACAATACTCTGCAATACCCTCCACAATACCCTGTGCAATACCCTCCACAATACCCTGTGCAATACCCGTGCAATACCCTGCCATACACCGCAATACCCTGCCATACACCGCAATACTCCGCAATGCCCTGCAATACTCCGCAATGCCCGGCAATACTCCGCAATGCCCGGCAATACTCCGCAATGCCCGGCAATACTCCGCAATGCCCGGCAATACTCCGCAATGCCCGGCAATACTCTGCAATAACCACTTCCCGCCCTCCGGCCGTCATATGACGTCCTTGACTTTGTGCGGGGATATCTGAATGATGCCTGCAGCTACAGGCATCATTCAGATATCGGCTTTTTCAGCCGGCGATTCCCTACACCATAAGAACAATCATAGCGGCTGTTCCGCCGCTTGATCATTCTTACGGGAGGCAAGAGGGGATGTCCCCCCCCCGCCGCCCTCCGGTGCTTCTACCGACTCACCGCTACGATCAAAGCCAGGATTGTTGTTTTTTTTTTTTTTTTTTTTTCAGGCTTCCCAGCCTAGAGGTGAGATGTGGGGTCTTATTGACACCCCCCCCCCCCTCATATCTCACTGTAAAGAGGACCTGTCATGCCATATTCCTATTACAAGGGATGTTTACGTTCCTTGTAATAGGTATAAAAGTGATCAAAAAAATGTTTAGGGCGGAAAAACATGTCAAACTAAAATAAATAAAGTAAAATGAAGAATAAAATTTTTTTTTTTTTTTTAAAGCGCCCCTGTCCCCGTGAGCTCGCATACAGAAGCGAACGCATACGTAAGTCCCGCCCACATATGAAAACGGTTTTCAAACCACACATGTGAGGTATCTCTGCGAACGTTAGAGCGAGAGCAATCATTTTGGCCCTAGACCTCCTCTGTAACTCAAAACATGTAACCAGTAAAAATATTTAAAGCGTCGCCTATGGGGATTTTTTAAGTAGCGAAGTTTGGCGCCATTCCACGAGTGTGTGCAATTTTTAAGGGCGACATGTTAGGTATCTATTTACTCGGCGTAACTTCATCTTTCACATTATGCAAAAACATTGGGCTAACTTTACTGTTTTTTTTTTTTTTTAAGCACAAAACATTTTTTTTCCGTAAAAAACGCGTTAAAAAAATTGCTGCGCAAATATCGTGCGAGATAAAAAGTTGCAACAACCACCATTATATTCTCTAAGGTCTTTGCTAAAAAAACATATATAATGTTTTGGGGTTCTATGTAATTTTCTAGCAAATAAATGATGATTTTTACATGTAGGAGAGAAATGTCAGAATTGGCCTGGGTGCTCCAGAACGCCTGAAGGTGCTCCCTGCATGTTGGGCCTCTGTATGTGGCCACGCTGTGTAAAAGTCTCACACATGTGGTATCGCCATACTCGGGAGTAATAGCAGAATGTGTTTTGGGGTGTAATTTGTGGAATGCATATGCTGTGTGTGAGAAATAACCTGCTAATATGACAATTTTGTGAAAAAAAAAAAAGAGAAAAAAAAAATCTTGATTTTGCAAAGAATTGTGGGAAAAAATGACAACTTCAAAAAACTCACAATGCCTCTTTCTGAATACCTTGGAATGTCTTCTTTCCAAAAAGGGGTCATTTGGGGGGTATTTGTACTTTTCTGGCATGTTAGGGTCTCAAGAATTGAGATAGGCCGTCAGTACTTCAGGTGTGATCAATTTTCAGATATTGGCACCATAGCTTGTGGACTCTATAACTTTCACAAAGACCAAATAATATACACCAATTTGTACTTATTTTTACCAAAGATATGTAGCAGTATAAATTTTGGCCAAAATTTATGAAGAAAAAATAGTAATTTGCAAAATTTTATAACAGAAACGAAAAAAAAATCATTTTTTTACAAAATTTTCAGTCTTTTTTCTCTTATAGCGCAAAAAATAAAAAACCCAACAGTGATTAAATACCACCAAAAGAAAGCTCTATTTGTGTGAAAAAAAGGACAAAAATTTCATATGGGTACAGTGTTGTATGACTGAGTAATTGTCATTCAAAATGTGAGAGCACCGAAAGCTGAAAATTGGTCTGGTTATTAAGGGGGTTTAAGTGCCCAGTGGTCAAGTGGTTAATAATGTACTGTATATTATAAGTTTGATTTATTTTGTCCTGTTGTAACTATGGCCACCCCTCACAAGTTGTTTTATAGTGTATTGGGTTGATTTCATTGATTCCAGCCCTCGTTGCTATGAGGTGGGGAGGTTATTTATTGTCCTGTTTTGTGAATATTGATTACTATGATTAAGGCCCTCAGAGGCTGAAACATGTCAGTGATTATCTGTATGCTGGAACTTTTTACCCTGTATTTTTTAATAAATGAATTTCCTTGCTGCATATTTACTGGATTGTGGACTATATTCTTAGGGGGAAAGGATTAACATTAGGGAAAGTGGGTAAAGAAGGTGAAGTTTTAACATTTATTTTTTACAGTTCTTTTTTTACCAAAATCATTGCGCAAAATATTGCTAAACACAGTGTGGGAGTGGCCTTTCTGAATAATTTACAGCAGGGTCTAGGCACAGAGGAGCATCAAGAGATTTTCATTCTGTGAAGCTCTCTGATATGAAGGCAGAAGGTTTAAACCCACACGTTTCCGGCAGCCATGAACTCTGCAAGACTGTACACATTTAAACAGCAAAAAATGTTTTTGCTATGTTTCCGTCATTCTACAACTCTGCGGTCCTCTTTTATGTGTGCGTCTCGCTAACAAAACCTCCACTGTCCTCATTTCTTATCTGATACAGTGTTCTCCTGCTATGTTCTCTCATGTGTTAGTTTGAATTTTGTGACAAAATGTTGCTATCACTCCTGTGCCATACTTCTTTAAAATGATTTTAGTAAAGTACTGTGATTGTATTGAGCAAACTTAGGCTCCTTTCACACGGACAGACCGTTCAGGTCCGCCTGTCAGTTTTTTAGGCGGACCTAAACGGACGCTCCATGCACCTCTATGGAGCCACGGATGTCAGCGGTGACATGCCCGCTGACATCCGACCCGCCAAAGTGTGATGGAGGATGTAACGGCACCCCAAATCTGAAAGGGGGTTAACGCCGCTTAAGCGATTCCCTCTCCTGGACACACATTCGCTACCGATACTCCACAGTCAGGCGACCACTTCCCATAGGATTAATCCTTCTGGAAGAACGAGACAACACGCTCTGTATCTTCCCAAGATAGACTCTGTTTATTGAAAAAACATTGCAACCTTTTATACACATAGAGGGGAGTTTCTTATTTTCTTCTCACCATACATCTTTGACCAGAGCTAATTTCCATGATCTACTTAACTACAGCTTGATGACTCAGACATATGACCTTTTAGGCTAGCTTTTGTCTCCCAATCCACATTTCAGTTTAAATGATTATGCATGACCTTTTAGGCTAGCCGTACTGTCTCTCATTTCTCAAAAGACTTCACACAATAGATACATAACGAGCTCCCAATACACATCTCACAATGAAAGGATCTGTAGCATAATTGAGGTTCATTAACATTCCACAAGCAGACAGGTGACACATCAGCATCTCTTAATTTAACCTGTTGAGTTCAGGATCAACAAAATAGTTATTTACAGATCCTGGGAAATATTGGGGAATAATATTACAGACCCATTTTAAAACAATCCAATACATATTCTCAATGTCCATTCTTTTCTTGCTCACCCTGTGCCCAAAGTGACCCCTGTCACACATCTCCCCTTTCGGCAGGAGACTAACACAGGAGGAGACCCAAGACGGGTTGATTCCGAAGTTAGTCCATAGTTCCATTCCTCTAATGCCTGGACAACCCATCAACATTGCACTAGGTGAAAATCCCCCAGTGCTTGCAAAGCAAGGCTGACATCCTCCTGTCTCAGTGTCACACCAATTTCTGGGGTTGTGTCAGTGAGGACCGAAGTCCCATCCAGTACCACAGGAACTCCCTCTTCTGTTAGTTGAGAGCAGAATCCCGCAGCACTCTGCTCTGTTGCCAGCTCTTGTGCTGGGTTGCTGTGAGTGGAGACCACAGTCCCATCCACCGATATCAGCTCAAGTTGCAGTTGTGTGCAGAGGCCAGTAGCATTCTGCCCTGCTGCCAGTGATTCAGCTGGGGGTAAAAGCTTTACCACCTCAGCTTGTTGCTGGAGAGAGGGGCCAACTGCCCTGGCTCCCTGAAACTCCACAGTTGTTTCCGGTGCTGGGCAGAGGTTGCTAGCACTTCTGCTGGGGACTCCTCACCATCTGCTCTGGCTAACTGTTGGGGAGGGAAAAGGGCTGCTTCTCCTCCCTGCATCTCTGAAATCCCCTGGGAAAGAGGAACCATCACCTTCTCACCTCGGGCCTCCAAAACTGCCACGGGTGTAGAGCAGGGGTCTGCAGTACTCTGTCCTGCTGCCAGTACTTGGGCAGGCGATGCATAATCCCTAACATCCTCTGAACAGTCCTTTAAGTGCATACCTTCTGTAATCTGTGGCTGGGGAGATGAGCCAACTGCCCTAGCTCCCTGGAACTCCATATCATCCACTTCGGCTTTAGGGATGGCAATCTTCAGATTTTCCACTGCCGATTCTTCAGCCAGGATTTCAGAGTTGTCCACTGGTATTTCCTGATAGTCCCAGGCAAAGGTAGCACCACCCTGCTGCTGAGCAGATTCTAGCAGCTGTCTGTAGGCGATCTCCGATTGCCGTATTTCCGCCATTCTCCGCTCATGTTGTTGCTCTAGTTCTCTCTTTTGTCGCTCTAGTTCTCTCTTTTGTCGCGCATCCTGCAGCTGGATGTCTTTAATGGCATTCTGTATGGCGGTGTCTGATAGGTTAGCACCATATAATGCCAAGCGCTGTTGAACTCGTTGCTGAAACAAATCTTCAACTGACCGGGGTCCTGCATCACCATCCCTCTGGTCCATCTCGGCTAGCTTCCTGATCAAGGTGGCCTTGTTCTTTGTCCCACTGGTCCCTCCACGGCTCTCAAGTAGGTCTTTCAGCGTGGCTTTCCTGCAGGCTGCATAGCTGGTCATTCACTGTGGTGGTTTGGAGTGTCCCAGGAACTGGAGGGAAAATCCCACTGCTGCCAACCAATGTAACAGCACCCCAAATCTGAAAGGGGGTTAACGCCGCTTAAGCGATTCCCTCTCCTGGACACACATTCGCTACCGATACTCCACAGTCAGGCGACCACTTCCCATAGGAATTATCCTTCCGGAAGAACGAGACAACACGCTCTGTATCTTCCCAAGATAGACTCTGTTTATTGAAAAAACATTGCAACCTTTTATACACATAGAGGGGAGTTTCTTATTTTCTTCTCACCATACATCTTTGACCAGAGCTAATTTCCATGATCTACTTAACTACAGCTTGATGACTCAGACATATGACCTTTTAGGCTAGCTTTTGTCTCCCAATCCACATTTCAGTTTAAATGATTATGCATGACCTTTTAGGCTAGCCGTACTGTCTCCCATTTCTCAAAAGACTTCACACAATAGATACATAACGAGCTCCCAATACACATCTCACAATGAAAGGATCTGTAGCATAATTGAGGTTCATTAACATTCCACAAGCAGACAGGTGACACATCAGCATCTCTTAATTTAACCTGTTGAGTTTAGGATCAACAAAATAGTTATTTTCAGATCCTGGGAAATATTGGGGAATAATATTACAGACCCATTTTAAAACAATCCAATACATATTCTCAATGTCCATTATTTTCTTGCTCACCCTGTGCCCAAAGTGACCCCTGTCACAGAGGAAAACCCTATTTTCCATCCATCTGGCGGATCGGATGACAACGGACTCTACGGTCCGTCGTCATCCGATCCCCCATAGGTGAGAGCGGCGCTCTGACAGGTCGGTCCCTGCACAGTGTGCAAAGAAAGACCTGTCATCTGCCTGCTCAGCGGGGATCAACGGAGCGATCCCTGCTGAGCAAAGCGGAGCCCGCACGCGGACACGTACCGTGTGAAAGGGCCCTTACTGAATGACAGTTGTGAAAATGATGCAATAGGAGAAATTTACTAAAGCTGGAGAGTGCGAAATCTGGTGCAGCTCTATATAGAAACCAATTAGCTTCCAGGTTTTATTGCCAAAGCTTAATTGAAAAAGCTGAAGTTAGAAGCTGATTGGCTACCATGCACAGCTGCACCACATTTTTCACTCTCCAGTTTTAGTAAATTAACCCCACATGTGCACATTATGAGGGAATAACAAAGGGAAATAAGTACGTTTTTTTGCAAATAGTGGCACATTTTCCTTGCACCAGATTAACAGTGCCATTATAAAAGTTCCATGTGGTGCGTCAGCCTAATCACTTTAAGGCCTTATTCAAACGACTGTCCAGGGCCACATACTGACCAGATGAGCGTATTTCTATGGCAGCTACAGGCAGGTATTTGCGATCAGTTGCATTTTTTTCCATGCCCCAACCTTAGTTATTTCCTCTATTTGTGTGTGTTTTGAAAGTTGTACTAATTTAGAAAAAAAAAAAAACATCAACTTTGAAGCTTAATCGCACAGCTTGAAGAGCAAGGAAGAATCTGACACCGACAGCAAGTTTATGTAAGATTCTTGAGTTAACAGTGAAAGTTTTTAAAACTCTATGGAGATTACGGTCGGAGGAAAACAAAAAACTTGACCAATGTGATTTTCATAAAACTAGGGGGGCATCCCTGCTAATAGGGAACAGTCGTTAGCCCTGATGGTGCTGCGTGCTGATACAAAGCCGCATGAGGATGTGATGTACAATATTATGGTAACGTGGAACCACCAACAATGCTCTGTGAATAGTCAGAGCTGCATTCCTGGGAACAGTTGTGTCTTTGTGTCAGTCTTCCCCATTCATCTACATACTTAAGGGGAGTCTGCGTCCCTTCATCCACACAGGCTAGGGACTTCCATCTATCTCCTCATTTATATACACATAGAGATAGAAATAGACTTTTATTTTACTTGACCTACACAGTTGTGTTTTTATTGCACGGGAAAATGTTAAAAGATAAAACAGCAGCAGACTTTAGGGAGACTATTTATACATTTTTTCACACAGGAGTGAAACATTTTTTTTCAATTGAATCCTCTTAGACAAATGTGTAAATCTTGGGTGAGAGTTGTGTGAATCTTGGGGGGGGATTGGTGAAAACATTTATAGATAGATGTAACAACTGTTACCATCAGTAACACATTACACCGCCAGGGACTCCTGCAGTGCCAGACGTGTCCCCCTGCTTAAGCAAGTACATGTCCGGGCCCATCTGAGTTTTGCTAGAGAGCATTTGGATCATCCAGAAGAGGATTGGGAGAATGTCATACGGTCAGATGAAACCAAAGTAGAACTGTTTGGTAGAAACACAACTCGTCGTGTTTGGAGGAGAGAGAATGCTGAGTTGCAACCAAAGAACACCATACCTTCTGTGAAGCATGGGGGTGGCAAATGTCATGCTTTGGGGCTGTTTCTCTGCAAAGGGAACAGGACGAATGATCCGTGTACATGAAAGAATGAATGGGGCCATGTATCAGTCTCCAGATCTTAACCCCATAATAAACGTTTGGAGGGAGTTGAAAGTCCGTGTTGCCTAGCGACAGCCCCAAAACATCACTGCTCTAGAGGAGATCTGCATGGAGGAATGGGCCAACATAACCAGCAACAGTGTGTGACAACCTTGTGAAGACTTACAGAAAACGTTTGACCTCTGTCATTGGCAACAAAGGATATATAACAAAGTATTGAGATGAACTTTTGATATTGACCAAATACTTATTTTCCACCATAATTTGCAAATAAATTCTTTCCAAATCAGACAATGTGATTGTCTGGATTTGTTTCCACATTTTGTCTCTCATAGTTGAAGTATACCTATGATGACAATTACAGGCCTCTCTCATCTTTTTAAGTGGGAGAACTTGCACAATTGTTGGCTGACTAAATACATTTTGCCCCACTATATATATATATATATATATATATATACAGTATATATATATATATATATATATATATAATATATATATATATATATATATATATATATAAAGTGTATATATATATATATATATATATATATATATATATATATATAGAGAGAGAGAGAGAGAGAGAGAGAGAGAGAGAGAGAGAGAGAGAGAGAGAGAGAGAGCAATTTGAGATAGAGAACGAGAAAGAGAAAGATAGAGGGAAAGTGATACAATGAAAAAAAAAGAGTTAAAAAAATTAAGAGAAAAGGAAAGAAAAAAATAAACAAACAAAGATGATCCAATGAGGCAAAGTTTAGAAAAAATATCTATATAGCGAGAGAGAGAGAAAGAAAAAAAGGGGGGGGGAAGTAAGAGATTGAGAAACATGATCAATAAAGGAAAGAGTTAGGGTCCTTTCACATGGGGCGGATCCGTGCAGATCCGCCCCGTGAAGCTCCGCTTGCTCAGCGGGGATCGCTCCGTTGATCCCCGCTGAGCCGACGGATGACTGGGCGGTCCCCGCACAATGTGCAGGGACCGCCCTGTCAGAGCGCCGCTCTCCCCTATGGGGAATCAGATGACGACGGACCGTAGAGTCCGTTGTCATCCGATCCGCTCCGCCGACGGAAGGAAAAATAGGGTTTTCCTCCGTCACACTTTGGCGGAGCGGAGCGGATGTCAGCGGACATGTCTCCGCTGACATCCGTACCTCCATAGGGGTACATGGAGGATCCGTTTCAGGTCCGCCTAAAAAACTGACAGGCGGACCTGAACGGACCTCCGTGTGAAAGAGCCCTTAGGAAAATATATATATTTATATACAAAGAGAGAGAGAGAGAAAAATAGAGTGAGAGAGAGATAGACATGGTTAATGAAGGAAAGAGTTAAAGTAGAACTAAAGGCAAAACATTTTGTTATTTTTAGATAGTGTAAGTGGGAATTATACCCTTTGTCAGTTTTGTGCTTTTTTTTGCAATCCAATTGAAGAGATTTCCCTTCACTTCCTGTCTCATAGCTGCAGGAAGGTGAGGGACTCCTGGGGGGGGGGGGGGTGTCACCAGGTGCATCAGAACTAGTGTCCCCATTGCAAAATTTTCCCCTCCATTCCTGTTCTGGTCACAACCCTAAACTTGGGATTTTCTTTTACTCTTGATAACAGTAAAACAGGATAAGTAAAGATGACTCTCCCTAATGGGAACAATGAGAACCTAACAGATGTTCTAATCCCTCTCCACTCTATCCAAAACTAAAGAAATGCCTTTAATTATACTTAAAAAAAAAATATATATATATATATATATATATATATAAAAAAGAGAGAAACATGATTATGAAGGAAGGAGGAAAAAATATAGGGGGGGGGGGGTGTAAAGCCTAGTACACACAATGAGATTATCTGACGAATGATTGTCTGTTATTTTTTTTCATGATTGTCTCTTATTTTTTTTCATGCTAGTCTCCATATGAAAAACAAATAGGTTACTAAAGTACAAAAATTCTCATACGACAGAATAAAAATGTGGAAGTGATGTTATATATTGTATTGTCTTTGTATTGTATTTTCGTACGAAAACTGTACTGATTAAACAAAAATCATACAATCTGGTATTTTCATGTTTGTCCCTTCGGAAAATTTCCAACAAAAACTGTGTTCTAACAATCAGATTATTGTATGATCGCTTCAAAATGTATATTTTTTGTATGATTTTCTGATTGTGTTTATGGGACTTAACTGTGAAAGAGAGAGAAGAAGAAGAGAGGGACAGTGAAATTATCAAAAAATGAAAGAGTTAAAATGATAGATAGATAGATACAGAGAGGGGGAGATAAATGATCAATAACGTAAAGAGTTAAAAAAAATATAGAGAGTGATAAATTATCACTAAAGAAAAGAGTTAAAATAATAGAGAGAGAGGAGGGTGAGAGAAGAGAGAAATTATCAATAAGGGACAGAGTTAAAATTAGAGAGAGAGAGGGGGGGGGGGAGTGTAAAGCCTAGTACACACAATGAGATTATCTGACGAATGATCGTCTGTTTTTTTTTTTTTAGTCTCCATATTAAAAACAAATAGGTTACTAAAGTACAAAAATTCTCGTATGACAGAATAAAAATTTGGAGGTGAGTGATGTCATATATTGTATTGTATTTTTGGACGAAAACTGTACTGATTAAACAAAAATAGTACGTTCTGGTATTTTTGTGTTTGTCTATTTGGAAAATTTCCAACGAAAACGGTGTGTTAACAATCAGATTATTGTAGGATCGCTTCAAAATCGATATTTTTTGTATGATTTTCTGATTGTGTGTATGGGACTTAACTGTGAAAGAGAGAGAAGAAGAGAGGGACAGTGAAGTGATTGATAAATGATAGATAGATAGATACAGAGAGGTGGGAGAGAAATGATCAATAAAGGAAATAGTTAAAATAATAGAAAGAGAGAGGGGGAGGGTGAAATGATCAATAAAGAAAAGAGTTAAAAAAAATAATGAAAGAGAGAAATGATCAATAAAGGAAAGCGTTAAAATAATAGAGAGAGAAGAGAGAGAGAAGAGAGAAATGATCAATAAAGGAAAGAGTTAAAGTAATAGAGAGAGGAAAAGATAAATTATCAAACAAGGAAAGAGTTAAAATAATAGAGGGGGGGGGAATAGAGAAATTATCAATAAAGGAAAGAGTTAAAATAATAGCGAGAGAGAAGGGGGGAGAAGAGAGAAATGATCAACAAGGGAAAGAGTTAAACTAATAAAGAGGGGGGAGAAAGAAGAGAGAAATGGTCAATAAAGGAAAGAGTTAAAATAGGAGAGAGCGAGGGGAGGGTGAAATGATCAATAAAGAAAAGAGTTAAAAAAAATAATAAAAGAGAGAAATGATAAATAAAGGAACATGTTAAAATAATAGAGAGAGAGTTAGAGGAATGATCACTAAAGGAAAGCGTTAAAATAACAGAGAGAGAGGGAGAGAGAGAAGAGAGAAATTATTAATAAAAGAACAATTTAAAATAATAGAGAGGAATAGAGAAATTATCAATAAAGGAAAGAGTTAAAATAAAAGAGAGAGTAAGAGAGAAATGAACAATAAAGAAAAGAGTTAAAATAATATATATATATATATATATATATATATATAGAGAGAGAGAGATGAATAATAAAGTAAAGAGTTAAAATAAGAGAGAGAGAGAGAGAGAGAGAGAGAGAGAGAGAGATGATCAATAATGGAAAGAGTTAAAATAATAGAGAGAGGTGAATAATATAATAAAGTAAAGAGTTAAAATAGAGAGAGAGATGAATAATAAAGTAAAGAGTTAAAATAATAGAGAGAGAGAGAGAGAGATGATTAATAATTGAAAGAGTTAAAATAGAGAGAGAGCGAGAGAGAGAGGGAGAGAGAGAGAGAGAGATGATAAAATAATAGGAGAGAGGTGAATAATATAATAAAGTAAAGAGTTAAAATAGAGAGAGAGATGAATAATAAAGTAAAGAGTTAAAATAATAGAGAGAGAGAGAGATGATCAATAATTGAAAGAGTTAAAATAGAGAGAGAGAGAGAGAGATGATAAAATAATAGGAGAGAGGTGAATAATATAATAAAGTAAAGAGTTAAAATAATAGAGAGAGAGAGAGGAAGAGGGAAATTATCAATAAAGGAAAGAGAGAGATATGAATAATAAAATAAAGAGTTAAGATAATAGAGCTCTCTCTATTATTTTAACTCTTTCCTTTTATTGATCATCTCTCTCTATTATTTTAACTCTTTACTTTATTATTCATCTCTCTCTCTCTAGATGAATAATATAATAAAGTAAAGAGTTAAAATAATAGAATGAGAGAGAAATGATCAATAAAGTAAAGAGTTAAAATAGAAGAGGGAAATTATTATGAATAATAAAGTAAGGAGGTAAAATGAAAGAGAGAGAGAAATGATCAATAAAGGAAAGACTTAAAATGAGTTAATAGTAGAGAGAGAGAACGTGATCGATAAAAGAAAAACGCTAAAGTAATATATATATATAATAGTGTGAGAAGAGAGAAAAGATCAATGAAGGAAAGAGTTAAAGTAATATATATATATATATAAGATCGATGGAGAGGGAAAGGAAAATTAGAGACTCGGTTGCTCCTAATTGGCTCCGTGTTCCCCCAGCACATTGTGTAGGTGTGTGTTTCTCTATGTGCCCCCCTGGTATGGGAAAGGAATGGACACTTGTAGAACACAGGAGTAGAGCTCAGACACAGAGAAAGGATTGTTATTGGTGTGTATAAGGTGTTTCTCCTTCTTATTACTATTATAGTGTATATAGAGTAGACAGCGATGGAGCCCGATATAGAATAGGACTGGCTGAGGGATGATGACACGTGAACCGGCGCTGCCCAGTGTTGGCCTGGCTCGTTCTCCTCAGAACTCAGCACCCAGCTCTCGTGCTCTGAGGATTCTCCTCATTCGGAAGTGTTGTATCCGGTCTGGCCCGGGCGCACACATTCAAACGATAACGGTACGACCCCTGTCAGCGGCTGTGCGAGGGTGGAGGGGCGGCACCCAGTGCGGCCGGGCGCCGACGTCACAAAAGAGCAGTGGAAGGGGTCATGCAGGCAGGGTGCGCGCGAAGCGTGGTCGAGGCAACTCCCGGAACAAACCGATCAGCTCTGGTTTGAGCTGGCGCGTTGTTAGGGCAACGAAAGCCCGCCTATAAAAGGAGCCGGCGCCTGAGCTCACTCAGTGTCAGGTTGCTCGGTGTACGGGATCTTTGCTGTCTTCGTGTCCGCGAATCTTTTTTAGTTCACCCTTTTCTCCTTGAGGATTTGGTTCCTCGATGGGTACAGCTTTCGTAAATGCTTTTTAAGGTAAGATTGTGTCACTTTATACTCTATTCACTTGTCTGTATTCACCAGGATAACCATCTTTGATGGAACCATGTGACAGTCTTCATTGTGAAGAAGTCACGTTTTAACGTAAGGATTCTTGTCCCTCTGTGTGTTAAATTTGTCAATTGTCTAGTTTGTCTTATCTTTGAATATTATCTATCTATCAAATTTAAAAAAAAAAAACACACACACACCCCATATAAATAAAAAAAAAAACGCACACCATGACAAAATATGTGTGTGTGTGTGTGTGTGTGTGTGTGTGTGTGTGTGTGTGTGTGTGTGTGTGTGTGTGTATATATATATATATATAATTTTGTCGTGTGTGGTGTTTTTTTTTTTTTTTTTTTTTTTTTATTTATGTGGGGTTTAGAGCTCTATCATTTGTGTTTTTTTTTTTTTTTTTTTTTTAATGTGAGTTTTTTGTGTGGGGGGGGGGGTTATTTTTTTTTGTGGTTGTCTGTCTATATTCGGTTATGATTGATCTCTATCTCCCCAAGTATTGTGTAGGTTGGACACGTGTCTCTTGGTGGGGGATGGGTGCCTTTCCTTGCCAGACTTGCCTCCATAGTTTTATCCTCCCTTTAATTGAACAGGGCCCATTATGGTTTCTAAGATGCGTGGCTGTTAACTTTTTAAAGGATGTGTGGGGCTTCCCAGGACATGTAGCAGGGGCCGTAAAGCTTTAGCTCATTATACGGTTTCTTTTAAGTCAATGTGTCGTAAACTGTGTCTGCTAAACCTAGTATTAGGAAGGTGACTTGTCCCCAACATGCCTGTTTCCCCACTGTAGACGCTTTGGTAACCTTGGCGGTTGGACGTTGCCTAGTTTAAGATTGGGTTCTAACAAGTATAGCTTTAAAAAGTGCATAAAAATGTGGCTTTAAAGGTCAATAAGTTGCAGCATGATGTCCCTTGGATAAGTCCAAGTCCTGTATTTTATGGTGGTTTGGAAGGCTCTACGCCTGCTTTTCTGGAGACGTACTGTCAGTCCTGCTTGATCGGACATTACTGTCCCATATGCTGAGTGATCTGTCCCTGAGGTCAGGCCATGCTGTCAAGAACAGGAGGCCACCTCCAATAGGAGTGAGGCACGGATGCCGGTATTGTAGCGATTGGTTGGCTTTGTCTGCGACCACACGTCACTTTTTTTTTTTTTTTGCCAGTTGCGACATACGGGGGTGTGTTCATCTGCCTAGTCATTCACTGAATTGGCAGGGTGTGTGACGCAGTAGATCTTGCAGATTTTTTTTTTTTTCTTCAGGATGCTAGGTTTCAGCCTGCTGGCTTAAGTACTCACAGATGTTATTTGGAGATTAAGGTTTGTCTTTTTATCTTGCAGAACACCGACAGTACAGCAGCGAAGAACAGCTCCTTTGTTGGAGTAGGTCTTGTTCTATATCTGCCGGGCTTCTATTTCACCGGAGAACCTCCTTGGGAGCAAAGCTGAGGCTCTCTTTGCAATAAACCCCATCTCTCACTTGTCCATGTAAGTATCTTTACAAGGATGGATCTAATGCAAGGGAATGGAGCCTTGGTGCTCTAGATGTTGAACTACAAGTACCCTAGAACCCTGCAAAGCTATCGCTGTGATTTGTAGTTTCAACACAGCTTGAGTGCCATGCTTGGGTTCCCTAGCCTGATCTAATGTGGACTGTCTTGTCTAGAGACTAAACTGTCTCCCCTTAACTCTTACAGTTTTTTGCATTCTTCGTGTTGTGATCTTCTGACACTGAGACAATGAACAGCTTTAGCAACGAAGACTTTGACTTTAGCTTCCTTGAGGAAGGATTCACTGCCCGGGATATCCTGGAGCAGAAAATCAATGAAGTTTCCTTGTCTGTAAGTATTGGGTAATAACGATGGTTCGGTTGCAGATGTCATGGACTGTTCAGATGTCTAAAGTTTTTTTTTTTTTTTTTTTTTTTTTTTCCCCTTTCCCAGGATGACAAGGATGCTTTTTATGTAGCTGATCTTGGTGACATTGTAAAGAAACATATCCGGTGGTTTAAAGCACTTCCACGCGTAACTCCATTTTATGCTGTTAAATGTAATGACAGCAAAGCCATTGTGAAGACTCTCTCCATTTTGGGAGCAGGATTTGATTGTGCCAGCAAGGTGTGTAATAGAACTTGACCCAAGAGAAATCGCATACGACTTATTTTTTTATCTATATATGTATTCTAATGTCTTTGTTTTCTCTTCAGACTGAAATTCAGCTTGTCCAGAGCATTGGTGTCCAGCCAGAGAGAATAATTTATGCCAACCCATGCAAACAAGTTTCCCAGATCAAATATGCAGCTAGCTGTGGTGTTGAGAAGATGACCTTTGATAGCGAGGTTGAACTGATGAAGGTTGCCAGGAATCACCCCAATGCCAAGTAAGTTTGAAATAAAAGCTTTAAAACCTCAATGCTTCAGTATAAAGTCTAACAAGAAATAGTTAAAAAGTCTTACATAAGAAATGGTTCTAAAGGCTCCAGTGTGGGGTCCCCCCCCCCCTTCATGCAGTCTCTGTGCAGTGCCCCATCACGATTCAGTGACTTGCACAAGAGCCTCAGCTCTCAAGGGACTTGCCCTCATTAGGTAAGACGGCTATGGGAGCCATTGGCTCCCACTGCTGTCGGAGCCAGTGAGTGGGGCTGAGACTCAGCTGTGCGAGAATGAACATGCAGAGCAGTGGCTCGGGAGTTGCTTACTCTGGGGGGCATAGCATGCTGTAGGGGCACTTGGCAGGGGGGGGGGCAGGAGCTCTGGTGAGTGACCTGAGAAGAGGATCTGAGCAGGTAAGTGTTAGTTTTGCCTCCTGTATCCCCCCCCCCCCCTCAGGACTGAGCTTTTTTATGCCAGAGCAGTTAATGAATTTTTACTGTTGGTAAACTCTAATGAATGCCTAAATAGGTTTTTGTACAGTCAACTTGTGCTTTATTCAGGTTACAAGCCTTGGACCATCTTAAATGGTTCTGAAGTGATTTTATTACTCAAATTTCCTCCTTTCTTTTCAGACTTGTTCTGCGTATAGCCACAGATGACTCCAAGGCTGTGTGTCGGCTAAGTGTGAAGTTTGGTGCCACTCTTAAAACAAGCAGACTGCTTCTTGAGCGTGCTAAAGAACTGAGCGTTGATATCATTGGCGTAAGGTATGGATCATTTTACAAAGTGTCTCCTTAAATATTAAGACTAAATATAAAATGGTAAGGTCATGGTTGAAGTCCAGCCTGAGCTTTTTAGGCTGGGCTTCTCCTCGGTCACAGGAGTGCAATTTGTTTTCCACTCCTGTAAACAGTTTTCAGCGGAGAGCAGCCTAAAGTCTGCTCTCCGCTGATGTCACCAGGCTCAGTCCAGGCAGCGCTTCATCCTGACTTGAAGTCTGGATCCGCCAGCTGCCTGGACTGATGGCAGTCTCGGCCGCTCAGCGACCACTCGCCGCCCCTCCAGCTCAGCGCTCCAATGAGCGTGGAGGAGCAGAGTGGGAAAGGTGCTGATTGACGGGCAGCAGCTCTCCGCTCAGTGGTGAGAGAACCAAGCCATCAGCGGTGCTCTCTCTTCAGTGAAGAGGTGGCAGGGGGACAGATGCAGCGTCGGTCTGATGCTGCATCCATCTAGGTAAGTATGATTGGGCAAAACACCCCCATACTTTTAAATGTGCATTTTTGATATTGGTGGAACAATCCTAGCTGCTAAATATCTTCTAAAATGTATATATCAAATTATTTCCCCTCCCCCTTGAGCATTAGGCAGTTTTACTGAATTGTCTTAAGATGTTGTAAAGATGAATCTGGAATATTGAGTTCACAATCTATCTTCTTTTTAGCTTCCATGTTGGTAGCGGCTGCACAGACCCGCAAACCTTTGTGCAGGCTGTATCTGATGCCCGCTGTGTCTTTGATATGGGAGCTGAACTTGGATTCAACATGCACTTACTTGACATTGGTGGTGGCTTCCCTGGATCTGAGGATGTTAAGCTGAAGTTTGAAGAGGTAAGAGTGTATGGCGTTCTTCTGTCTAAACCTCTTACACCACCCCCCCCCCCCCCCCCCCGGCAACACTTTACAGTGTGCATGCATTAAACTTAAACTCCATAAAATAAAATGCGCTTAAATAGTTGGGCACACAAATTGATAAACCACAGGATTTCATCTTTTATGTCTATAATTTAGGATTAAGCCCATATATTCGGTGCACTTGGACAGCTCAGCTCATTGGTGTACTTTTTTTTTTTTTTAATTTTTTTTATTTTTTTACTTGTGTCTTAAATGTGTAAAAACTAGTACTCATTTTGCATTTAATTCTCTTCAGGTGACATCAGTGATAAATCCAGCCTTGGATAAATATTTCCCTGCTGACTCCGGAGTAAAAATTATCTCAGAGCCTGGGAGATACTATGTGGCATCCGCATTCACACTGGCTGTCAATATCATAGCTAAGAAAGTCATGCTGTCTGAACAGACAGGCTCCGATGGTATGTAGTGCACATGGATACAACTTGCTAGTGTCATGCTGAGCAAACCTAACTCTCACTCTCCTGATTGATGCATTTTTTTTTTTCCTTTAGATGAAGATGATGCTTCCAGTGACAAAACGCTCATGTACTATGTAAACGATGGTGTCTATGGCTCCTTCAATTGCATCTTGTATGACCATGCCCATGTCAAACCCATACTTCAAAAGGTATGCTTATGGAAGGCTTACAAGGGATTTTTTTTTTCTGGCTGTTCTGTACAGGACCACTAAGACCCCTTTCACACTGGAGGCGTTTCTTTTCAGTCGCCTTAGCGCTAAAAAATGGCGCCTTGGCTGCAATCCTAGTGTGAAAGCCCAAGTGCTTTCACACTGGGGCGCTGCGCTGGCAGGATGGCAAAATTTTTGCAAGCAGCTTCTTTGCAGCATGTTATGAGTGGAGAATACACCGCTCGTAAAGCGCCCCTGCCCATTGAAATTATGGGCACCCTGCTAGCGGCTGAAAAGCGCTGCAAAAACTAAGGTAGAGCACTGCTAAAAATGGCAGCGGTAACACCCGGACGCTGGCAGTGTGAAAGTGCCCTTAACGTTGCTAAAAAAAAAGAGAAAAAGCAAAGCTCTCCGGGTTGTAAGCTTGGGATCAGCTGCTGTCAGGTCACTTCTAGTTGACTACCGTTGTCTGTCCTCATGGTCAGCAGTCTTGGTTTGTGGCTTTAATAGGCAGCAGCTGCCAAGGTTCTGGTGGCATCTGACCATGACAGAACCTGAAGTCTCTTCCCACAAGGAGTCGGTCTGCATACTAGGAAATGGTTTCAAATTTCTTATAGTACAGTTCTTGATGTACCAGGTTTATTATGGGCAATAGCATGCCACAAAACTTGTGATGGCACAGGAGGTCTTCCCATAAAGCAGGCAGAATGTGTTCTCTTGTTTTCATGTATTTGAATCTAAAGCCTGCATTCTTTTTCATTGCAGAAACCCAAGCCTGATGAGAAATTCTATTCTAGTAGCCTTTGGGGACCAACCTGTGATGGACTGGACCGTATTGTTGAACGATGTGACCTACCAGAGCTGCAGGTGGGGGACTGGATGCTGTTTGAGAACATGGGTGCCTACACTGTGGCTGCAGCTTCTACATTCAATGGATTTCAGCGTCCAACTCTGTATTATGTCATGTCAAGGCCACACTGGTAAGGAAACAGGCATACATTTAAAGGGACTAATGGATGGAAAAGGTGTTAAAGGAGTGAACTAATGTCTTTCCTTTTCTCATAGGCAATTGATGCATACTATCCATGAACATGGTCTTGTTCCTGAGGAGCCAGAGCTGAATGCTGTCCATGTATCCTGTGCTTGGGAAAGTGGCATTGAGATGAATGCCTCAACATGTACTTCTGCAAGTGTCAATGTCTAGTTTATTTAATAGTAGTAGTTTTAGTTATTAGCAGTGCTTAGGATGACTATATAGAAGGATTTAGTTTGGGACCATTTATTTAATTTTTCACTTTTGTAGTTAAATGTTCAGCATTAATGCAACAAAATGGATGACTGTGAGATGGGGTCACAATTATCTGTGTTCCTATGGAAACTTCTTTTTTTTTTTTTTTTATTCCCTTTTTTCAAACTGTATTAAAGATGCACAGCTGTCCCTCAAGCATTTGTAGCTTGTGTACTGGCAGAAAGTCATCTGACCTGTTTTTTACATAAAATAAAAATGTTAAAAAAAACAGTCTCGCTAACGTGTGGTAATATCATACACTTGTGTTGACACCTTTTCTATACAAGTAGTTTAGCAAACAGCACACAGGAGCATTAAAATCACATCTTCAGACATTGAAATCCTATTTTAGCTGCAGGCACACAAAGTAAAAGTATATGGGGATTTAAGACGTGTGCCAAGCAAAACTATGTAGATGGCACTCGCTGACCTCATACTGAAAATGCCTCCTGTCTCTGGTTGGAATTTTTTTTTTTTTTTTTTTTCTTGGGTTATTGACTCAAAGCTGTGCATATTTTATTCTTGGACAGCAAGAAATGGCATTTTCACAAGATGGCAATCTACTTATTTTTACTTGGTACAAGTTCCCTGGTTTAATTCAGTGGTAGCTTGTCTTTTAATGCTGTTTTGGCCTGCTGAAAATATCTATTTTATTACCTGTGTTCATGTATGATGGGCTAAAGCCATTGGTGAACACTCACATGGGATGCATCAAGGAGCTTCAACTGGAACTGGCTTTTGCCAGTAGCAAACTGGTATGTATGCACATATACAGGGCTGCTGTTGGGAAATCGCAAGGTTCCCTGCAGTGCAGCTAAAGGGAGAAGAAGCTGGCAGCGCTGCAAGAGGAGGCAGAAGAGGATCAGTGTTTTGCAAGAATACAGAACAGACAGACCATGAATCAATGGGGTCTGGACCCAGTGCAGTAGGGCTGGACTGCCTTATCTGTGTTATTAAAAAAAAAAAAAAAAAGCATAAAAACGCTTAAACTCCTTTTTTCACACTGGTGAGTTTTTCAGGTGCTTTTGTGCTAAAAATAGCCCTTGAAAACTGCTTATTAATTTCAATGGATGCTTTCACACTGGGGCAGTGAAAAGTCCTGCAAGCAGCATGTTTGGAGCACCTCGAACACCCCTGCCCATTAATTGTAATGTCACGTGGCCTTAAAGCACAGCAAAAACGACCAGCGTTTGAAGCGTTGCAAAAACTGCCCCTAAATGTGAAGGGAGTTTTAACGAAAAACCACTTGCATACTGTAACTCAATTGAATTCCCAAGAGCTGCACAGATTGAGGAAATAAGTCATTCCACAGCCTGGTAGGAGAGCCAATGCTTCTATACCACCTAGCATTACCATGTGTCTTCCAATACAATATTCAGTCTCCCGAGACCCCCTCCCCCAGTTAATCAATACATGGTAGACAAATTCCTGCAATCTTCTTCTGTTTTATTACCCTCCACAGGGCAATTCTGTCACTGCTTGTGCATGATCCTTGCCACAAAGTTGTGATACTTTAGCACACTTCCAATGGCAGCTTTATAGAAGCTGAAAAGGGCCCACTCTGAAAAGCCCTGCTCTCCATAGCTTCCTCAAAGTACAATCTTTGAGACTTGCCCACCAGACAGGTTATTTTCCCCGTCCATGATGGGTCCTCCGTAATTGTTTCCAGGAAGCGGCCTTCCTCTACCCTCTCAATCTCCATTCCATTAGCTCATAGCTAACCTCCCGTACTTTGCTAAAATCAATGATCTTCTTTTTGTCCTTGCTACATTTAACTGAGCTCTTTCAATATCTCCAGGGTATTTGAAAAATCCTAGGTTGGATGGTGCAAACACGTCACTGTC
This sequence comes from Rana muscosa, assembly GCA_029206835.1. Classification (NCBI taxonomy): domain Eukaryota; kingdom Metazoa; phylum Chordata; class Amphibia; order Anura; family Ranidae; genus Rana; species Rana muscosa. The sequence continues at coordinate 404,300,836 of CM055121.1, forward strand.
TCTTATTTTCCCCAATGACGTGGTGTTTGCAAATTTAACAGAGTTCCTCAGAGTGAAAAACACAATTGTCAGTTTAAGTAAACGATCTTGGCATGCACTCCTGTACTAAGACTGCATAGATGAGTAACAATTACCAACGTTTACCGTCTGCTACTTTTCAGCCAGGAAATCCAAAATCCAGTGCCAAAGCATTGGGATCAATCCCAAAAAGTTCAGCTTGGCAACAAGTTTCATTGCAAAATTGTATTAAATGCTAAAATCAAAGAGCATGCAGGTATAACGATTTGTTTCCAAATGAGACCACACAATACAAGGCCAATGCAATGGCATTCCTCTGTAGATTTCTTTTAGGAAAAAAAAAAACTGGTAGCTATCTAAACCTGTTGGTATATTCTGTTTAATATAATGTAAGATTAATTTCTCAGAGCATTACGATAGACAGGGTGATTCAACATTTAAAATGGGTAATACTGGATTTCTTTTGGAGTTGGAACAATTGATTTCTCTTATCGTCCATGGACTGACACAGCTGGATACTGTAAACGTGTGGGTATGTCCCTGCTCGCAGGAGGAGATCTAGGCAGAATTTTAGCAAACAAACATTCTAGAACAAACCAGAGCTTAACAGCCCCGCCCAGGGGGGCGGTCCCTCCGGACATTACTCTTCCACCTGCAGTCAGCAGACCTCAGTTTTTATTTATTTTTTTCTGCCTAGCAGGAGAAGACGTGGCTCTCTCCGGAGCCAGTCTCCTGGAAGATTTTACTTTTAAATTTTATTCCTTTTGGGAATTTTATTTTTGAGACCTTCAATCAACTGTCGGCTGGGCAACAGGTTGGGTACACTGGTATCCTCGTAGTCTTCCCTGTCCGACCATCGAGCGTGCTGATCCTCGCCTTGTGTGCGTGAGACTCAGTTCACGACATGCCCCATGACTCCAGGGGTGGCCGGGTTGCTTTCATGCTCCCGCTGTCCTCTCAAGATTGAACAGTACCTGACTGTATCTCTCGTGGTGGACTGGGCCGACAGCTACGCAGTACTGCTCTGATAGGTCTGTCTGAAACAAGCCAGTGGGTCCCTGAAAGGGACGGGTAAGTCTCTCCTACTGCAGGTGAGTACATGCTGGCTGTGTTTCTTTATATGGGGGGGTTCTCCCTGTCTCCCCCCTGTCATGCTGCTCTCTGCACCCTGTACTGGTGCTGTGCTTGGGGGTCACTCTAGCCTGGCTGGGCGCTCATGTCTGTAGTGGGTTCTGGAGAGAGGGGCAGTTTTTTCTGGTGTGAGGTGGTTATTGCGTGCGCCATTATTGCGCATTAGAGCGTTGAATTTCACGCTTGGCGTGGTGCAGTTATAGCTGCGGCCATTTTTCTTGTAGCCGCCGCGCATTTATTTTCGGTTTTGGCCTCTAGCAGCGGCACAAATCTCACAATCTCCACAGATTCTTCACTCTCCTCAGGCTCACAGTGTAGTTTCTTCAGCAGGACTGAGGGGTCCTTAAGGGCTGGTGAGTCCTCTGGGGTATCCCATTCTCAGCGTAGCCAGTGCGTGGACTGTATATTCACTGTATAAGGTCTCAGAGGGTGGCGTTATGGAGTCTGATACACCTGCTCTCCACAACTGGCAGTGCTGCACAGTTAAACATGTTCATATGTTTCCTGCAGCTGCGGTCCTTATGGACCAGTTGTCAGCAGTCCTGGAATGTCGAGAGCAGCATGCATTCCTTGTCAGAATGGAAGCGGTGTGAGAGCAAATAGAGCTATAAGCCCCCTCTCCCCACAAAAATCTTTAGTGTAGGAGTGCTCTTATTCAGATATGGGCCTAGCTACTGTGCTCAGGACCATAGCTCTGAATATTTAATATTTATGAACAGGACATTCCCTTGTGAGGAAGACTCCAGTTCTGTGTCAGTGAATGACAGGGCGCTTGTAAGTGATCTCATTGATGTGAGGAACACTCTCAAGCTGGAATTGCTGTGGCTGAGGTACCTCAGGTGGAGCATGGTGTGGGGGAGGACTTTATTCATTTATGTCTCTAGTCCCTGCAGTAGTGTATTTAGGTTTTGTGCTGCCCTAGGCCTGACTAAACTTGTGCACCCCTAATTTAAATATGACCCACCCCTTCCTGTCAAGGCCTCGCCCCTTTCTGCTTAAGACCCACCCTGAAATTTTCGAGTGGGGACCCTAGCTCTTAGGGCCTGTGTGGGGGGGGGGGCATTGGATTCCCTTAATTTGCATAGATATCCTCTCACTTCCTATTTGGCTATGGGGCAGGAAGTGAAGGGAAATCTCTGCCATGGTACAGGGATGGTAAAAAATAAACTGACAGGGGCTATAACCCTCCCTTACTCTATCCAAAATGAAAAAAAAAAGAGGACTAAGAAGATGTAACCATGCCAATGATGCAGCAGAAAACATTTAGCACAGTGAGGAAGATTTGTGGTCCAGGATGATAGGACAGTCAAAATTAGAAGCAGTTTACGTTACACTAACAGTGTAGCACAAGCCGGTGGGGACTCTTTCCGTGCTGCCCTAGGTCTTGGCCAGGATACAGCGTTAAGTCCCTGTGAGCCTTCTGTGTGATATCCTGAGGCAACGTTTCCCGCCATTTTCTGAGGAACGCTTTGAGCTCTGACAGACGCACGGTCTGAGGTTACCTGCATGCTGCTTCGGCAGCACAGTCAAGCAGGTTGGAATGATACAGAGAAGATTATGCGCCTCTGCGCCATAATTTAAACTCCTCCCATACGGCATACATTCAGTGTATGTATGTGTTATTGGTCTCTGTGTGGGTGTCCCCCCCCCCCCCCCCCCCCACGTTCCAATGCTGTGTTTCAGTGCTATACATGATATAAACGTACAAAATATGTTTATGCACGACTCCAGATACATACATACATACATATACTGTGAATGTATTATACTCTCTGGGTCGGCACGGGTTTCCGCCGGGAGCTCCGGTGTCCTCCCGCGCTCTCATGTATGTGCACTTCGGCTCTCTGCACAGTATAGACATGTTCAATATGTTTATTGCACATACTATACATGTTTACTGTATGGGTATACTGTTTGCGTGGGGTTCCTCCGGGTACTCCGGTTTCCCCCCCACCCTCCAATGGAAATGCACCGCATAAACATGTGCAATATGTTTATTCACATGCTATCATTCCTAAACGGTGTATCTGTGTGGAGTTCTTCCGGGTGTTCCGGTTTCCTCCCACGCGCTGACGGTATGTGCGCCTTTGACCTTCTGCACAGTTAAACATGTCCAATGTTTATCATGCATGCTATAATACCTACACGGTATGTGTAGGCAGTCTGTGTGATTTTCCTCCGGGTGCTCCGGTTCCCTCCCACACTCCATTGGTATGGGCGTTTCGGCGCTATGCACAATCTAAATTTGTGCGATTGGATATCCACATACTAACATACCTACCCGGTATGTCTGTGCAGTCTGCGTGGGTTTCCTCCGGGTTTCCGCCCACGCTACATGACATGCATGTCTTTGGTGCAATACACGGTGTAAATATACACATTGGGGCTGATTTACTAATAACAGTGCGCTGCTTCTAACCTTAATTGGTGTGCCTGATAACTCCTTCACTGGGCGCAGGAAGCAGCGGCGCACTGTTATAGTAAATAGAAATGTCAGCGGCGCTCTATTGAAAATGAATGGTTCCCTATGGGAGCCCATTGATTTGAATAGAGGTCGCCCGGGAAGTCGGATCTGACTTGCGGGCGACTCGTGTGCCGGCTGACACAGGGACAGCGCGACTCTGCGGGGCGACCTGAGCGTGAAGCAGCCGCTCAGGTCGTGTCCTAGAGGCGACTAGCCGGCCGAGAATGTGTCCAGCGCGATGTCAACGCGCTGGTCCTCGGCAGCCTTGCTGTCCCATGTTTGGTATGAATCATGAAGGGGAACTCCAGGCCAAATTTTAATGAAAAAACCGGCATGGGTTCCCCTCCAGGAGCATACCAGGCCCTTGGGTCTGGTCTGGATTTTAAGGTGAACCCCTTAAGCCGAAAAACGGTGTGGGGGGTCCCCCCAAAATCCAAACCAGACCCTTATCCGAGCACACAACCTGGCAGGCTGCAGTGGAAAAGGGGGGGTATGGACCTGGGGGGGGGGGACCCCCGCTGTTGTTTTTTGTTTTTTTTTTTGGTTTTGTTTTTTGAACCTTCTTTTTTTTTTTTTCCCATTTCCTTTAAAGTGGTTGTAAACCCACTCACTATTTTTTTTTTGTTAACCTGCAAGAGAAGGGCATAATGAGCTAGTATGACTAGCATACTAGCTCATTATGTACCACTTACCTTAGATCGGGGCCCCCGAAGCAGTCCGCATCCCTCTGTCCAGCCGCAGACATCACTGCGGCGATGGCCGGAATGTTACTTCTGGGTATCGCCGCACCAGCCAATCAAAGCGCCGCTCCGGCGTGTGATTGGCCGGAGCGGCGAAGACGTCACTCTGCGCATGCGCGCATGATCTGTCGAATTCGGCTACGTCGTCGAATGCTGCGACCTAGCCGAATTTGTGAATGGGATTAACCCCATGAATGCGCCATTGTCTACGGCGCGCATGCGCTGTAGACAGCGGCGCCTGTCTTTTTAGTAAATATCTCCTAAACCGTGTAGGTTTAGGAGATATTTCTTGCACCTACAGGTAAGCCTTAATCTAGGCTTACCTGTAGGTGCAAGTTGAAAAAGTGGGTTTACAACCACTAACAACCAGCTATAAACAGGTAAAACAAAAAATCGCCGCAAAATTGCGGTACTTGCGTTTTGGATGCGGGTCCATTGAATTCTATTACATCCAAAACACTGTTTTTGTCCTGGCAAAAAAAATCTGCAGTTGCGTTTAAAATCGTTTTTCACAAACCCTCAAAATGCCTTCAGACGCCAAAGATTTCCACGTTTCAGACGCGGTACCAGCGTTTACCCGCATTTTAGTTTAGAAGCGTTTTTAAAGGTGACCTATTTTTTTACATTGATAAACTCCAAATTTATGGCAAATGAGGAAAAACCATAATATATATATATATATATATATATATATATATAAATAAATGAAATTGCTTCCATTGTGGACAATCCACAACTTGAGGCAGCTGACGTGGCAAGTGGACAATCCACAACTTGTGGCAAGTGATACGCTAAATACAACTACACTGCTGCTCTCAGCTGCTCATATCACTCTGGTCTCACAAAATAGCTAAAATCGTAAATAATACTGTTTTTGGAGCTTAGGGCGGCTCCTTATCATATACACGCAAATGTGGTAAAACACGGCATGCAAACGCCACAAAGCGCGCCTTTCTAAACGCCACTTTCAACCTTACTTCTGAACACTTTGCACCAGCGTCCCGTCTACATGGGGCCTAAAAACGCCTATGCCATTTACAGCTCAAAAACGCCATGGTGGCCGTGAGGCCATAGGCTAACATGGAGAGATGTTTTTAAGCTGCAAAAACGCTCAAACAAGCGGCTTGAAAAACGTCCGTGTGCATGTAGCCTTATATTAACCACTTGCGCACTGCCCAGACCAAGTTTCACATTTCAGCGCTGATGCACTTTTAATGACAATTGTGCGCTCATACAACACTAACCCAATGAAAATGTTTTATTTGTTGGCACACAAATAGAACTTGCTTTTGGTGCTATTTGATCACCTTTGTGTTTTATTTTTAATTTTTTTCTATAAATACAAAAGACCGAGTTTAAAAAATAAATAAATGGATATTTTACCCACTTCAGCACTGGGCCTATTCTGGCACTTCTCTCCTTCATGTAAAAATCATAAATTTATGGTTATAAAATTACTTCAACACCAAACATTATATATTTTTTTGGAGCAGACACCCTAGGGAATAAGATGGCGGTCATTGCAAATTTTTATCTCGCTCGGTATTTGCGCAATACATTTTTAAACGCCTTTTGTTTGCTAAAAATATTACAAAACGGTAAAGTTACGGCCATTTTTTTGGTATAATGTGAAAGATGTTGTTATGCTGAGTAAATAGATACCTAACACGTCACGCTTTAAAATTGCGCACACACATGGCATGACACCAAACTTCAGTAATTAAAAATCTCCCTAGGCGATGCTTAATTTTTTTTTACACGTTACCATTTTGGCATTACAGAGGAGGTCTAGTGCTAGAATTGTTGCACTCGTTCTAACGCACGCAGCAATAACTCATGTGTGGTTTGAACGGTGTTTACATATGTGGGCGGGACTTACGTGTGTGTTCGCTTCTGAGCGCGAGCTACCGGGGACATGTGCGTTTTTTCTTATTTCTTTTTTTACTTTTTTTGTATTTCTTACTCTTTTTTTATTATTTTAAATTTTTTGGGATCACTTTTATTCCTATTAAAAGGAATGTAAACATCCCTTGTAATAGGAATGTGTGTGACAGGTCCTCTTTATGGAGAGATGCAGGGTCAATAAGACCCTGCATCTCTCCTCCAGGCTGGAAAGCATGATATTGTTCCAAAAAAAAAAAAAAATCACCAATCTCATGCTGACAGCCGAGATCACGGCTTGGTTAACATATGGCAGGGATATGCAATTAGCGGACCTCCAGCTGTTGCAAAACTACAAGTCCCATCATGCCTCTGCCTCTGGGTGTCATGCTTGTGGCTGTCAGGGTCTTGCTATGCCTCATGGGACTTGCAGTTCTGCAACAGCTGGAGGTCCGCTAATTGCATATCCCTGACATATGGGAACACGGCGTGATGTCATAACGTCGTGCCCGCGCCTCTGACGGTCATAGAGATGACTGATGACCATCTGGTCACCAGTCATCTCCAAATCGTTCTCCGAGCCCCAGATGGCACGGGAGAGCCCAGGGAAGCACCGGATGGCGGCAAGAGGGGGGGGGGAACGTCCCCTCCCCCCGCCTATAAGAACGATCAAGCAGCGGAACTGCCACTATGATCGTTTTTATTGTGCACAGAATCGCCGGCTGAAAAGAATGATATCTGAATGATGCCTGCAACTGCAGGCATCATTCAGATGTCACCACCCAAAGCCAAGGATGTCATTTGACGGTGGGTGGTAGGAAACTGGTTAATATTTTAAAAAAGGTAATTTTTCTTCTTCATTGATGTACAATGATGAGACTGCACTGATGGGCACCGATAAGGTGACAAGGGTGGGCACTGAGAGGTGGCATTGCTATTTGGCACTGGTGGGCAGTGAGAAGTGGCACTGCTAGGTGGCAATGATAGTTGGCAGTGATGGGCACTGATAGGCAGCACTGCTAGGTGCCACTGATTGGCACCAGTGGTGGGCATTGATAGGTGGCACTGGCTACTAATTGTCACAGATGATGCAGAATTGCCTCTTCCTCTTCGGGCCCCATGTCCCTTGCACATAAGCCGGTGATTGCCTTTTTTTTATGCTCACGCTGTCAGCACAAAGAGGAAAACAAAAACCATTACCCAGCTTTTGTTTACAACACGTGATTAGCTGTCATTGGCTGACAGCTGATCACATGGTAAAGGGCAGGTATCGGCCCCTTACTTTGATCTGTCATCACCCGAGTCTCAGTGACTCGGTGACCACAGCGCACGCGCGCGAAGGGGAGGACGTTTATTGACGGACTCCCGGCAATTGAGGACCATGCTGTGGCCGTCGATCAGTTATAGCGCTGATCTCAAGTGATTAAAGAGGGTCTAAATGGGCCATTGACATGCATCACAATTCAACCTAGGAATGAGTCTTTGAAAAGTTAAACTAAATAATTTAGCCACTTTATCCTTCCAAATAATTCACTTCCTGTCACATAGCCACACAGGAAGTGAGGGAAAATCCCTAACAATGTCTTTCCTTGGGGACACACAGGTCAGTCTAAATACTTTCCCCATTATGCACATTGCACTCGAGCATATTGCGGGGTACACCACAATTTATTAGGTAGTTTGGACTGTGTGGTTTATTTACTAAAGGCAAATCTACTTTGCACTACAAGTGCACTTGCTGGATATCCGAGGGGGACATGCAAGCCAAAAAAAAAAAACATCTTTGCTTTTACATGATTGCAACATCCAATCACCAGTACTTTCCCTCAGATTTTCAGCAGCTACACTTTTACTGCAGAGTGGATTTGTCTTTACTAAACCCCAAACTACCCAATGATTTGGGGTGTACACAACAAAGTGCTAGAGTGCAATTTGCTTAATGGAGACACTAGTTAGATTGATCTGTGTGTCCCTAAGAAAAGCCATTGGTAGGGTTTTACCTTCACTTCCTGTTTAGCTGTGTGACAGGAAGTGAAGCCAATGTTAAGAAAAGGAGACAAAGGCCAAACTACAAAAAAACCAAAAAAAAAACCACACGCAGGGGTTCTAACACTTACTTCGTTTCCCTCAAAATGCCCACAATTAGAATTGTATGGCCTTGAGCCATTTTTATGTGCAGTGCTCTAAATCTGTGCTTCTCAAGTACCCCCAACAGGCCATGTTTGCAGGTTTTCCTTCATCTTGCACATGTGCTTTAAATCACAGTCAATGGTTTTGATTTTTGGACAGCAATTCTCGATAAGATAAATTCACAAAAAACATGTCCTGTTGGGGGTACTTGAGGACTGAGGCTGAGAACCACTGCAGTAAAAAAGGAAAATTGAATACTTACCGCTCTGCATTTTTCATTTCCTGGTTACGCTACATGGCAGCACACAATCCATGCATATGTCAGCATGAAGGCACCAGGGTAGACAAATCACACCAGTTTTGTTTTGACATGCCAATCAGCTGTCACATTTGTTGCAAAGAAAACATCAAAACTTTGCATCTAATTTTATTGTTCAACAAAACAAAAGGGAAGGCAAAATAAAAAAACGGTCAATTTGAAACAGTTACACTCTCAACATCTTGAGCAATTTTTGGCCAAAAAAATGCAGCAGACAATTAAATCAAAGTGAACAAACAACACACATTAACAACATCAGAATTATTTCAGGGGAACATATCTTCCCCCACACCAAAAATATACAATCCACATAAGTTAACCAATCACCTGTTTTGCAAAGACATAACAAATAAAATACATGTGTTACAAACTCGATAAGGACACCAACATGTACATTTTGCCCCCCCACACACTTGCCTCTTCTCAAGGCAAGCGAACGAATGCTCTGTGAGCTTTATATAACATATGTTTGTGTGCTAATGAGGCAATTGAAAACACATGCACAGTCCATGGAACACCCAAAATGCAAGTTCACTCAATGTAGAGACTGAAATTCAAAGTGGGTACACCTGTTAAGGATGTCCTTCAATTTATAACCCATAAAAACACTCTCTGAGTGAGCATGCCCAGAAATATCCAAGCGCTGTTCACACACAAAAAGCACGCCAAAAAAAACTAACTGGCTGGGCATGTGCAGAACAACACCAATGCAGCTAGCAAAAAACATAACCCCCCCCCCGTCCAAAATTAAGCACATCATCCAGCATGCTACAAAATTAGAGATGGGACAATCACCCCTCCCCCCACCAACAAATCCCATTGCAGTCTATGGGAACTGACTTGTTAATTTTGCTAGTCCCCACTTGGCTGGCTTATCTTCTAGTTATTGGCCTTAAAACGGGGGCCCAGGTCCCACCCTAAGGGACACATATCAATGTCACCAATTTGGAAAACAGCCAAAACAAAGAGAAGTACCTTTAAATATGCCAAATTGCTTAAGGGCCATTTCACACCACATGCAGTGCATTGCGTTTTTTATGCATCCAAAAATGCATGGAAAGTTGGTTATATGGTTCTAAATAACAGTGTTTGTTCCAGTGCGTTCCAGTTCCACCAAAAAAGTAGAACATGCTGCATTTTACCTGCACTGGACTGTACTGGAACGCATCAAAACGCATCATAAACGCACTGGAACGCACAGGAACACACCTAAATGCACCAAAAACACACTGGAACACACTTGTCCTTATCTATGGTTAATAAAAAAGAGGGGTGAAAAAAAAGCACTGGACTGCATCAAAACCGTAACAAAAATGTACTGGAACCCATGAAAAACGTACATGCAGAAAAGCACCTGGAACGTATCCGGATTGTGTTTCTATGGTGTGAACTGGCCCTAGTTCACACTATAGAAACGCAGTCTGGGTGCGTTCCAGGTGCTTTTCTGCATGCGCGTTTTTGACACATTCCAGTGCATTTTTGAGGCGTTTTTGATGCAGTCCAGTGTTTTTTTTCCCCCTCTTTTCACTTAGGACAAGTGTGTTGCAGTGCGTCTTGGGTGCATTTAGGTGCGTTCCGGTGCATTACAGTGCATTTTTGGTACGTTCCGTTGCGTTTTTGATGTGTTTTACTGCGGTCCAGTACAGTTCTGTTCCTAAAAAATGCAGCATGACCAATTTTTTTTTTGCTTTCTGAAACGCACTGGAACGGACTGCAGTGGTGTGAACTATGCCATTGGCATTAATGTGATCAACTTTCTTTGCGTTTTTCAGGCATCAAAAAAACGCACTGCACTGCATCCGGTGTGAACTGGCCCTAAATATCATACCCGGGGGGTGTCTATAGTATGCCTGTAAAGTAGCACATGCTTTCCATGTTTATAACAGTTGGAGAGCAAAATGACATTTCTAAAGTAAAATAATAGTCATTTAAAAGTCCTTGCGGCTGTAATGAATTGCTGGTTCCTATCAATACAGATAAAAGTCATTGAAAGTCTTTGATTACACAAAAAAAAGCGTGGGGGTTCCCCCAAATTCCATAACCAGGCCCTTCAGGTCTGGAATGGATATTAAGGGGAACCCCGCTACAAATGTAAAAAAAAATGACGTGGAGTTCCCCCCAAATATCCATACCAGGCCCTTCAGATCTGGCATGGATTTTAAGGGGAACTCCACCCCAAATTTAAAAAAAAATGGCGTGGAGTCCCCCCAAAAATCCACACCAGACCCTTATCCGAGCACATAACCTGGCCGGCCGCAGGGGAAAAGGGGGGGACGAGAGCGCCCCCCCCTCCTGAACCGTACCAGGCCACATGCCCTCAACATGGGGAGGATGTCCCCATGTTGATGGGGACAAGGGCCTCATCCCCACAACCCTTGCCCGGTGGTTGTGGGGGTCTGCGGGCGGGGGGATTATCGGAATCTGGAAGACCCCTTTAACAAAGGGGACCCCCAGATCCCGGCCCCCCCTGTGTGAGCCGGTTTTTGACAATTCCTTTATTAATGTGTTTTCCTTTCTTCCATCTTCTTCTTCTTCCATCTTCTTCTTTTCTCCATTTGGGTTTCTTCCTCCATCTTTATCTTCCTCTTTATCTTCCTCTTCATCTTCCTCTTCCTCTTCCTCTTCCTCTTCCTCTTCCTCTTCCTCTTCTTCCTTCTTCCTTCGGTCTTCTCGTCCGCATCTTGCTCCGGCGTCTTCCCTTCTTCTTTCTTCGGCTGCTCCGTTTGAATTGGAGGTTCCCGCTGTGCGACGCTTCAGTTCTTCAGTTCCCCATCGGGTCCGCTTACACCCGGTGACCCCGCCCCCCTCTGACGCACATGCATTTCACGGGGACTTTCCCCGTGGTGTCAGAGGGGGGCGGAGCCACCGGGGGGCAGCGGACCAAGTGGGGAACTGAGGCGTCGCACAGCGGGAACCTCCAATTCAAACGGAGCGGCCGGAGAAGAAAGAAGAAGGGAAGACGCCGGAGCAAGATGCGGACGAGAAGACCGAAAGAAGAAGGAAGATGAAGATGAGGATAAAGATGAAGAGGAAGAAACCCGAATGGAGAAAAGAAGAAGAAGAAGGAAGAAGATGGAAGAAATGAGAAGACATTAATAAAGGAATTGTCTAAAACCGGCTCTTGTAATTTTTTACATTTTTGACACTTTCCTTGTGAAATGGTAGGGGTACATTTGTACCCCATTACCATTTCACATAGGGGGGGGGCGGGATTTGTTAAAGGAGTCTTCCAGATTCCGATAAGCCCCCCGCCCGCAGACCCCCACAACCACCGGGCAAGGGTTGTGGGGATGAGGCCCTTGTCCCCATCAACATGGGGACATCCTCCCCATGTTGAGGGCATGTGGCCTGGTACGGTTCAGGAGGGAGGGGGGGCGCTCTCGTCCCCCCCTCTTCCCCTGCGGCCAGCCAGGTTATGTGCTCGGATAAGGGTCTGGTATGGATTTTTGGGGGGACTCCACGCCATTTTTTTTTAATTTGCAGCGGGGTTCCCCTTAATATCCATTCCAGACCTGAAGGGCCTGGTTATGGAATTTGGGGGGACCCCCACGCTTTTTTTTTTTGGTTAGCAAATACTTTCAATGACTTTTCTCTATATTGCCGGGAGCCGACAATTCATTATAGCCGCGGCTGCTTTTAAATGCCTTTTTTTTTCCTTTAGAAATGTCATTTTGCTGGCGCACTGGGAAGTTCAGAGCTGCGCCAGTTCAACTTATGCAAATTAGTTTACGTGACTTGACATTTACTAAGATTTTGCCGGCGCAGTGTCTTGGCGCATTTGAACCATTGAAATTCCCACGCTGAGCTCAAAAAAACCTCCCGCAGCTCGAATCGGAATTGCCGGCGCAGCGGGCTGGTTTTGAAAAAGTTACTTTATCACTCAATTTTGGCCATGTTTGTTATTTGGGCAGGTGTCCCTACACTTCCTCACATCACCCCCATTATATTCTCACTTCCAGCTTCTTTATATTTAGTGTTTAACATGCCGTGCGCCAGGTCCATAGTGGCGCACTGAGCGCCTCCTCCCGTCCGCCGACAACACTATAGTAAATGGGAAATAGGGCTGCGCTACAGGCGCTAATGTTTTGTAAATACCAAAACAGCCATTGCGCACGCAGATGCGCCAATACTCATGGCGCAAACGTTTGGTAAATCAGCCCCATTATGTTTATACACTACACTAAATACATTCACAGTAGTTGTAGGTATTGCATTGTCTGAGTATGCGTGGGGTACTTCGGTTCCTCCCACGCGCCAACAGTGTGTGCGCGCCTTCGGTGCTATGCACACATGGGCTTGTGCAAAATGTTTAGCACACACACTATAAAACCTACACGGTATGCGTATGCAGTCTGCATGGGTTTCATCCGGGTGCTCAGGTTTCTCCCCTGCGTTCCAATGGTGTGCGCATTTTCAGCGCTATGCACAGTATAAACATGTGCAATTTGTTTATTCGCAGGCTAACATACCTACACGGTTGTGTATGCAATCTGCGTGGCTGGTTTACGTCCAAGCCCCGATGATGTGCGCGCCTTCGTCGCTGGCACAGTATAAACGTGTTTAATAGGTTTATCCACACATACTAAACTACATACGCCGTATGTGGTGGTATTATGCTCTTTGTGGCTGGGTGGGTTTCCTCCCACTCTATTTGCGCGTTTGGCGCAATACATAGTATAAACTATGTGTTTGCACAATCAGCACTTATCCATGGGTAGCTGCTGGATGGAGCATTGTCACAAGGATCCCTGGTTTCAAGGGTACCACTTTCCACCTGCTTTCAGTGGTGATCAGAAGCGCTGGCTTGGACTGTGTTCGCCAGGCTGAGGTTAGCGTTACGCCCGTTAGTGGCTGCGTCTGGCGTTTTTTTTTTTTTTTTGTAGCTCAATGACTGGGCAAAAGCCTCTGCTTCATCCATCAGTCGTCTAGCAGGTGCACTGCAACTTCTTTAGGGTCTCTGTGCCCGGGGTGGGTTTGCGCCACCTGTGGAGGCTGAGGTACTGGTCCTCTGACCGAGTTGCCTTTATTGGCCAACAGTTGAGGCTCCCTGTACACCGGGGCCTCTCTTCTCCGATACATTGCGGAGTCTCTTTGGGATTTTCATACATCTCGCTGCAAGACAGTCCTGTCGGCTGTGTGCATTGCAGGGGGAAGGGTCCTTGCATCCGGAGGTGTTTCCACCTCCTTTACCGGAGGTGGGGCACCGGAAGTGGACCTTATGGCCTCTTGACTCACTCGCAAGGTGGCAAGATCGTGGTCAGGTCCAGGGACGCTTGGGCGGACGCGTCAGACGCGTTGGAAGCCCGTGGGGGCAGTATCGCCTGATATATGCTTACCCTCCGCTACTGTTGTTGCCTCGCCGGCTTCGCAGAGTAGGGGCTGAGGCCATTCCAGTGATCCTCATTGCTCGAACGGCGACATTGGTACGCCGATCTACTTCGGCTAGTCGCAGACGTTCCTGGCGACTGCCTATTGGGGTGGACCTTCTGACTCATGATCCCATACTTCATTCTGCTTTACAGTCCTTGGCTTAATGGCATGGCTGTTTAAAACCAGGTGTTGAAGGACAGAGTTCTCTCGTATTCGGTCATCTCTTCTATGTTGTTGACATGGGAATCTTCCTCCAGAAAGATATCTCACCGTACCTGGAAGGCTTACATCGCTATGTGCGAGGAACTTGAGTGGCGTCCTCGGATGTATTCCGTTCCCAGGATTTTGCTGTTCTTACAGCGTGGTGTGACCCAAAAGCTGGCCTTGCATACTGTAACGGCACCCCAAATACGAAGGGGGTTAACGCGGTTTCCTCTGTCCCCTCTCCTGGACACACATCCACTCGCTACCAATCTTCCACAGCCAAACGACCCCTTCCCATAGGAATTAATCCTTCTGAAGAACGAGACGCACTCTGTATCTTCCTAGATCGAATGCCTTTATTGAGAAACATTGTAACTTTTATATACATCCAATACTGCATTAGTTTAACATGAACAATGGCCCAGCTCCACCCACACATCACAAGACTCAACACATCATCCTGATGTCTGTTAGGCTTCAAAAGATCCCACACAATAGAATATAACGATCCCCAATACACATCTTATCACAAAGTGTTGGCAGCCAGTCTGTCTGCCGGACACCATACACACAGGCATAGTGTTAATTATCTCTATTCACACCAGACCTTCCCAAGTCATAATGAACAATAGAATGCAAATCACCTTAATTCCTCCCAGCAATGATTACACAAAGGCAGGGGCTGGGGGTGATGACATTAGCATCTAACAGTATGTGTTCCAACATCATGAAGGTGTCACTTTTCAATTACCCTGTTGAGGTCATAATCAAACAGTAAATAGTTCTTTGCAGATATCCTGAGGAATATGGTGGATCAATATTACAGACCCAATCTAGATACAATGTATGTGCAAAATTGAATATGGCTATCACAGACCATATTGGGGTTTTCATTCACCCTGTGCCCCTAATAGAGACACAGGGTGGTTGACACATAAGAGGCATTGGGGGAGCTGAAGCAAGGGTATCTCATACTTTCTAAGCGATTCTGAGTTCCCCGGGCCTTCCCATTACACATACCTTTTTTGAGGGTCGGATTTCGGCCCGGACTGTCTTTTTCAACGACCGCTACCGGGCCATTCCTTGATGGCACCTTTTGTGCAGGGGGTTCGCCATGTGATCCCCCCCTGTCAAGCCTCCTCTCCCTACTTGGGATCTGAATTTGATGCATCTCGGTTCTCCAAGAACATCCCTTTGAGAATATCAGAGATTCCTCTCTTCACCTTGTCCCGGAAGGTGGCCTTCTTGGTGGCCATTGTTTCGGTTAGACGGGTGTCTGAGTTGGCGGCCTTGTCCTGCAAGTCGCCTTACTTGGTCCTCCATAAGGATATGGCGGTGTTGCGCCCACGACCGTCCTTCTTTTCAAAAGATGGTCTCGGCCTTTCACCTTAAGGTCATTGTTCTTCCGTCCTTGTGTCCTCACCCATCGCATCCCTGAGAGTTTGCACTTCATACATCCCTTTATAAGATGGGTACAAGCCTTACGAGTGTACCTGTCTGCTACTGTTTCCATTCGGAAGTCTGTGTCTGGTCCAAAACAGGGCCAAGCGGTGTCGTCTGCCACCGTCTCTAGGTGGATCAAGCAGACCGTCATACGGGCCTATGCCTTTAAGGGGCGGGCGCCTCCCTTTCCGGTTGCGGCGCATTCCACCAAGGCAATTGGCGCTTCCTGGGCCTTCCGACATCAAGCGTCGGTTGCACAAGTGTGCAAGGCGACGACCTGGTCGTCCGTTCATACCTTTTCAAGATTTTATAAGGTTGATGTGGCTGCATCTTCGGATGCTCCCTTCGGCCACAAAGCATTGCAGACCGCTGTTTAATGTTGCAATTCCTCTGTTGAGGAGCTCTGCTTGTTTGGAGTGAAGTTTTGGTTGTTCCTTTACTACTGCTCCCACCCTTCTGATACTGCTTTGGGACGTCCCACACGTTTACAGTAGCCAGCTGTTTCAGTCTATGGACGATAAGACAAAATAGGATTTTTGTACTCACCGTAAAATCAATTTCTCTGACGTCCATGGACTGACAGCACCCACCCTTCCTTTTAAGGTTTGTACTGCTTTGTTACGAACTGAGGTCTGCTGACTGCAGGTGGGAGGGTAATGTCCGGAGGGACATCCCCCTGGGCGGGGCTGTTCAACTCTGGTATGTTCTAGAATGTATGTATCTAACATTCTGCCTAGATCTTCTCCTGCGAGCAGGGACATATACCCACACGTTTACAGTATCCAGCTGTGTCAGTCCATGGACGTCAGAGAAATGGATTTTACGGTGAGTACAAAAATCCTATTTTTACGCAAGAGGGCACCACCCCCTGCTCCTAAAGAAACCAATTGGCAGATGTCTTATGAAGGGCACATCTCTTTACAACAATCCCTGGGATGTGATCAGGTCCTGCAGCTTTCTGCTCATTCACCCTCAACCCCAGCAGAGACTAAGGCACGTCCCCATTGGGAACCTAACCATATAATATACTTATTTTGATAATTGCAACTGGCATCAAACTTATTCAATTCCTCTGGTAAAGAGGCCTTATGTTCAGCCTTTATATATATATATATATATATATATATATATATATATATATATATATATTTATTATAAATAAACCTGTAGCTCAGTAAATCTCAACCCTGTTCTCAAGTACCCCCAACAGGCCATGTTTTGGGAATTTCTCTTAGCTAAAATAGCTGTCAAATACCAAGCCATTGACTCTGATTTTAAAGCACCTGTGCAAGATAAAGGAAAACCTGCAAACAGGGCTTGTTGGTGGTACTTGAGGACAGGGTTGAGAACCACTGCTGTAGCTGATTGAATATAAGTCTATACATCCCTTTAAAATGTCAGGTTTCTGTGATAAAAAAAAAAAAATGACAGATCAAATTTCAGAACTTTTTTTTTTTTTTTAATGTGACTTATAAAGTGTACAACTCAATTAAACAACAAACAACTGAAATCTTTTAGGTGGAGGGTAAAGGTAAAAAATAAAAATATGGTTGCATAAGTGTGCACACCCTTAAACTAATACTTTTTTTTATTTTTTTGTTGAAGCATACTTAAAACAAAATCAATACTTTTGATTTTATAACGGCACTGTTTTTGGGTATGAGTTTGTCCAGTGTGGCACATCTTGATTTGGCAATATTTGCCCACTTTTCTTTGCAAAAAACACACCAATCTGTCAGATTGTAAGGGTTTTTCCTGTGCACACCACTCTTCAGATCACCCCCACAGAATTTCAATTGTATGTCTGGGCCATTCCAAAGCTTTAATCTTCTGGTGAAGCCATTGCTTTGTTGATTTGGATGTATGCTTTGGGTTGTTGTCATGCTGAAAGATGAAGTTCCTCTTCATGTTCAGCTTTCTAGCAGAAGCCCCTGAAGGTTTTGTGCCAATATTGACTGGTATTTGGAACTGTTCATATTTCCCTCTACCTTAAGGCCCCTGTTCCAGCTGAAGAAACGGCCCCAAAGCATGATGCTGCCACCACTATGCTTCACTGCTGGTATGGTGTTCTTTTGGTGACGTGCAGTGTTGTTTTTGCGCCAATGTATCTTTTGGAATTGTGGCCAAAAAGTTCAACCTTGGTTTCATCAGACTGTAACACTATTTCCCACATGCTTTTGGTGGACTTCATATGTGTTTTTGCAAAATTTTGCCATGCTTGGATGTTTTTCTTTGTAAGTAAAGGCTTCCCGTCTTGCCACTCTACCCTATAGCCCAGACATATTAAGAATACTAGAGATTGTTGTCACATGTACCACACAGCCAGTTCTTCACAGATATTCCTGCAGCTCCTTTTAATGGCAGCCTCCCTGACCAGTTTTATTTTCATAAATTTTGAGGTACGGCCAGTTCTTTGTAATGTCACTGTTGTGCCATGGTTTTTCCACTTGTTGACTGTGTTCCACTTGTTGACTGTGTTCCATGGTATATCTAATGCCTTGGAAATTCTTTTGTACCCTTCTCCTGACTGATGCCTTTTTAGCAATGAGATCCATCTGATGCTTTGGAAGCTCTCTGCGGACCATGGGTTTTGCTGTAGGATGCAACTAAGAAAATGTCAGGAAAGACATACTAGAACAGCTGCACTTTATTTGAGGTTAATCGGAGGCACTTTAACCACTTCCTGCCCGCTATATAACAAAATGACAGCTGCAAAGTTGTTTAATTTATCCTCACTGGACATCATATGATGGCCAGTAGGATAAGCCGGGGACACGCAGCGATAGGTGGTGTGGTAATCTGTAGACATCGAAAAATTTGTTCCGTTCCGTTTGGTATTAAAAAAAAATCGTAATTCGTGTACGGAATTCAATTCGGATTCGTACGAAATACCAATTTCATACGACGCGTATAACGAATGATTCGACCAGAGCGAACAAATGATTCGACCGGAAATGTACTTCCCCCACCCAATTCCAGCAGCAATATTCTCTCTATAATGTCAAATCTTTTCTCTCTATAATGTCAAATCTTTTCTCTCTATGTCGAATTGGGCTGGGCAGGAAGAGGGTAAAAGAAGTACCCTGTATTAAAGTGGTTAAATGATGGCAGGTGTGTACTGACTCCTATTTAACATGAGGTTGAGGCTGGGTTTACACTAGTGTGAATTGGATGTGGGTTTCTCCACATCCAATTTGCATGACAGGAGATTGTGACTGGCTCTCAATGGAGCCGGTTCACATATATCCGGGGTGGCCGCTAAGCGGATTGCACGTGGGTCCTGTGAGTCTTTGGCTCCGTTTCAGTTCCTGATTCATCCCTGAAATGGTAAACAAGGAAGCACCGGACCCCTGCTTTGAGCTGCATGTGAATTGGGTGTGAACCCAGCCTGAATGTGATTGCTTAATTCTGAACACAGCTACATCCCCAGTTATAAGAGGGTGTTCACACCCACATAAAAGATTTCAGTTTGCTTTTCAATTGAGTTGTACAGTTTATAGGTCACATTAAAGGTGGAAAAAGTTCTGAAATTATTTCTGTGTCTCATTTTTTTACGTCACAGAAAACTGACATTTTAACAGGAGTGTGTAGACTTTTTATATCCACTGGATATAATTAATAAGTATTGAACATGCCTCCTTTATTCTCTGTAAATTTTCTAAAGGTGCTATTGATGTGGAATTTTCTTCACATGTTAGTAACAACCCATGCAATCCATACATACATGCAAAGAAACCAAAACAAATAAGTTTAGAAAATAAGCTATGTGTAATAAAATGACACAGGGAAAAAGTATTGAACACATGAAGAAAGGGAGGTGCTAAAATGCATGGAAATCTAAGACACCAGCTGAAATCTATCAGTAATTACAAAGCAATCCTGCTCCTTGTTGGTGAAAATTAATATCGGCTGGTTCAGTCCCAACGGATGGCCTATACAAAGATGTCTCATTACCAAGATGTCACACAAGAACATCTCATGATGGGTAAAAGCAAAGAGCTCGCTCAAGACCTTCGCAGCCTTATTGTTGCAAAACATACTGATGGCATTGGTTACAGTAGGTTTTCTAAATTTCTGAATGTTCCAGTGAGCACTGTTGGGGCCATAATCCCAAAGTGGAAATCATTTAACCATAAATCGGCCACGACCAGGTGCTCCTAGCAAGATTTCTGACAGGAGTGAAAAAGAATTGTCAGAGTTGTCCAAGAGCCACTTGTGGAGAGCTTCAGAAAAACCTGGAATTGGCAGGTATTATGGTTTTAAAGAAAACTATAATGCACTCAACCATCATGGCCTGTATGTACACTCACCGTGCAAGACTCTTTCGCTGAAGAAAAAGCATGTTGAAGCTTGTTTAACCACTTCCCGCCAGGTCAATAGACAATTGACGTCCGGGAAGTGGTTTCGTTATCCTGACTGGACGTCTATTGACATCCTGCAGGATAAGAGCCGCCGCACGCCAGGGGGGGCACGCATCGCGGCGATCAGTGGAGCGGTGTGTCAGTCTGACACACTGCAACACCGATCTCAGTAAAGAGCCTCTGGTGGAGGCTCTTTACCACGTGATCAGCTGTGTCCAATCACGGCTGATCACATTATAAACAGGAAGAGCTGTTGATCGGCTCTTCCTCACTCGCGTCTGACAGACGCAGCCAATCCCAGACGACGTCCGTTAGTGACGAAACGCGTAGGTGTGGCCTGCAATACCAACGTCATTACGCCCTCTCCATATGAGATACACAGATGCGAACGAGTGCCACGAGCGGAGGAAGCCTGGATGAGACGCTGCGAGTCACCGCGCTCCATATTTACTAACCGTTTTCAATTGATCGATATTCTGTAAGTGCAATACTTCCTATTTTTCAATAAATGTTTAAGCAGTATTACACTATGAAGTTTTTTCTTCTTATGTTCTGAGACACCTACCACTGTCCATATCCTTATCCAGTCATCGGTTGTGGGGCCTTGGGGAGGCCTGAAATCCCTGTGCCTATATAGACCGCCGTCATAGTGGTCAACTCGATCTGGTAAGGAGACTTTATCATTTTCTGCGGTGTCTCCACTGGTGGATACAAGTTTCTCTCATCACTGCATATTGAGAAGATCTGTTTTAAGGATTAATTTCCCTTTAGGCCTCTTTCACACGGGGCGGATCCGTGAAGATCCGCCCCGTGAAGCTCCGCTTGCTCAGCGGGGATCGCTCCGTTGATCCCCGCTGAGCCGACGGATGACTAGGCGGTCCCCGCACACTGTGCAGGGACCGCCCTGTCAGAGCGCCGCTCTCCCCTATGGGGAATCGGATGACGACGGACCGTAGAGTCCGTTGTCATCCGCTCTGCAGACGGAAGGAAAAATTGTGTTTGCTCACTTTGACATATATATCACTGGTGTAATTTTTTATTTCATTATACTGTTTATATTCCTTTTATTAAGGTTTATGTTCATTTTTTTAGCGCTGTACCTACCACCTTTTTTTTGTATATGCTTTGAATTCTGTATCTGAATTTTGGTACTGGCAGCTTTTATTTCATTATATCACATTTATTTCACACTTTTTTATTTTATCTAGCGCATTGTTCCCAAAAAATATTTTTTGTTTTTTTTACAACATGTAGATTACCTGTGAAATACTGGAAGAATATAGTCTGGTCAGATGAGACCAAAATTTAACTCTTTGAATGCCATAATACACACCATGTTTTGAGGTCAAATGGCACTGCACATCACCCCAAAAACACCCCCATACCAACAGTGAAGTTTGGAGGTGGGAACATAATTTTGTGGGGCTGTTTTTCAACATACAGTACTGGCACACTTCATATCCTTAAAGGAAGGATGAATGGAAAAATGTACCAAGACATTCAAATCTGCTGCCATCTACCAGGATGATGAAGATGAAACAAGGGTGGACATTTCAGCAAGACAATGATCCCAAACACAAAGCCAAGGAAACTCAATTGGTTTCAAAGAAAGAAAATAAAGCTGCTAGAATGGCCC
Organism: Rana muscosa; assembly: GCA_029206835.1. NCBI lineage: Eukaryota > Metazoa > Chordata > Amphibia > Anura > Ranidae > Rana > Rana muscosa. The sequence continues at coordinate 404,322,533 of CM055121.1, forward strand.
AGCTAATCACCTGACTTGAACCCAATAGAAAATCTATAGAAAGAACTAAATTCCCATTCACACAGGGGCAACACGACTTCCAGCGCGATTTTATGAGGCAACTCAAACACGACTTGAGAATGAATCACAGCGAGACCTGGAGCTATTTACAAGGCAACTCCAAGTTGCCTGCAGGACAGGAGACATTCCAGTGGCCAATCAAACAAGAATCAGCTCTGTGGGAGGGAGGGGGAGGGAGAGGTTTGCCTGATAAATGTATGTTTTCTTCCTGGAGAGTTGCTCCTATTAAGACAGTGAGTGGCGACTCCCATTGAAATGAATGGTTACAGGTCGCCTAGGAGTCGGATTGAAGTAGTACAGGGACCTTTTTTGAAGTCGGAGTGTGCATAAGGACGGCTCCATTAACTTACATTGATTTCTTCAGCCAGCGCGACCTGGGGCGACCTGGGGCGATTTGGAGTCGGATCCAAAGACGCCCCTGTGTGAATGGGCTCTTAAGATCAAAGAAGCTGTCATTATCAACAAAGGATTTTGTATGAAGTATTAAATAAATTTCCGTTAGTGTGTTCAATACTTGTTCCCTGTGTCGTTCCATTTTATTACACAGAACGTATGAACTTATTTTGGTTTATTTGTATGTATAGATTGCATGGGTTGTTACCGACATGTGGTAAAAATTTTCATGTCAATAGCACCTTCAAATATATAATTGCTTAGAAAAATGGTGACATGTACTAGCTATTAATGTAGGCATGTCACTGTAATCTTTGGTAGTGGAGACCATTGCAGCTGACTGACTACGTGCCCCTATATATCTTAATTCAAAGCAGGATATTTAATCTAAAAAAAACAGGGACATTCCTATAAAAATAAAAAAATGCACTTTGGCAAATGCTCTGAACATGCCAGATTTGGTAAATTTCAGTGTATGATGTGGTACTATAAAGGCATCATGGGATGGCTCACACTGATGACTTTGCTATTATGGATATTATGGAGCCCTAACCCCCCCACCTTACCCTCTTTCCTAAAATCATATTAAAACCGCAAGGCCTGTCTGGAGAGCTCTTCAACACTGGAACAACTACCCTTGAGTGATTTCTTATCTAAAATGATAATTCTGAAATGTGTTACCAAGAAGCTTCTCCTCTTGCTATGAGTAATGTAACAGTTAGACATAAGCCCCAATGTCCCCATAGTACCATCAACAAATTAAAGGCTGCTATTCATTCTTGTCAAACTGTTACTAGTGAGCAAAATACAGGCTTCTGTCCAGGACCATTCGCAGTCTGAGCCCCCCCTTCAGGATTAGATGTTGCCTAAATGTACAAATCTTGCCTAAATAAATCTTCAGCATTTATTAGATAATTTAGGAAGGGATCATCTTCTAAGGCTTTTGTGTCCTTGCCTGCGATGACACCTGGTCTGATCTTGTGGGTCCTGAGAAAAATGGTCTCATGGAGAAAAAGAGGGTTATTCTAAATCTGAGGAACCTGGAATTTAATCCCCTCGTGAGGGCCTATTGTAATATAATGGCTGAACAGGAGCCATGTTATCCTGGAAGGACATCATGGGGGTGATTTACTATCAACAGTGCGCTGCGCCGGTTCATACCTTAATTGGTGCGCCGGATAAATCCTTAATTGGGCGCATGAACCGGCGGCGCACTGCTATAGTAAATAAAAATGTCAGCGGCGCTCTATTCAAAATGAATGGTTCCCTATGGGAGCCCATTGATTTGAATAGAGGTCGCCCGGGAAGTCGGATGAAGACGATCCGACTTGCTCGGCGACTCCTGTGCCGGTTGACAGAGGGACAGCGTGACTTTTTTGCCACCAGGTGAATGGGTAGCGGTACGATGTACCCCATGCTCATTCACATAGGGTGGGGGGCCAGGATCTGGGGGCCCCCCTTATTAAAGGGGGCTCCCGGATTCCGATAAGCCCCCCGCCCGCAGACCCCGACAACCAACGGCCAGGGTTGTCGAGAAGAGGCCTTTGTCCCCATCAACATGGGGGCAGGTGCTTTGGGGTGGGGGAGCGCAGGGCGCCCCCTGCCCCAAAGCACCCACCCCCCCATGTTGAGGGCATGTGGCCTGGTACGGTTCAGGAGGGGGGGCGCACTCGCTCGCCCCCCCTTTCATGACCTGCCGGGCTGCGTGCTCGGATAAGGGTCTGGTATGGAATTTGGGGGGACCCCCACGCCATTTTTAAAAAAAATTGGGTGTGGGGGGGCGGGGTCCCCTTTGAATCCATACTAGACCCAAGGGCCTGGTATGGACCTGGGGGGGACCCCACGCTGTTTTTTCCAGATTTTTTTTTTAGAGCTGGCAATGTTTATTTTTTTACATTTCCTTTAACAACCAGCTATAAACAGGTTAAAAAAAAAATGCAAATCGCCGCAAAATCGCGGTACTTGCGTTTTGGATGCGGGTCAATTGAATTCTATTACATCCAAAACACTGTTTTTGGCCTGGAAAAAAAATCTGCAGTTGAGTTTAACCTAGTTTTTCACAAAGCCAAAAAATGCCTTCAGACGCCAAAGATTTCCACGTTTCAGACGCGGTACCGGCGTTTAGCCGCGTTTTCATTTAGAATCGTTTTTAAAGGTGACCTATTTTTTTACATTGATAAACTCAAAAATTATGGCAAATGAGGAAAAACCATTAAAAATATATATATATATAAAAAAAAAAATGTAATTGCTTCCATTGCATTGTGGACAATCCACAACTTGTGGCAGGTGACGTGGCAAGTGGACAATCCACAACTTGGGGCAGGTGACGTGGCAAGTGGACAATCCACAACTTGGGGCAGGTGACATGGCAAGTGGACAATCCACAACTTGGGGCAAGTGACACGCTAAATATAAGTACACTGCTACTCTCTCAGCTGCTGCTACTTACTCTGGTCTCACAAAATAGCTGAAATGGTTAATAATACTGTGGAGCTTAGGGCGGCTCCTTATGATGTTTCCTAACTAAACGCATATAGACGCAAATGTGGTAAAACGCGGCATGCAAACGCGACAAAGCGTGCCTTTCGAAACGCCCCTTTTAACCTTAGTTCTGAAGACTTTGCACCAGCGTCCCGTGTACATGGGGCCTAAAAACACCTATGCCATTTACAGCTCAAAAACGCCATGGTGGCCATGAGGCCATAGGCTAACATGTAGAGCCGTTTTTAAGCTGCAAAAAACGCTCAAACAAGCGGCTGGAAAAACGTCCGTGTGCATGTAGCCTTATATTAGCCAGTAACTTGCTTACTGGCCACTTAAACCCCCTTCCTGCCCAGACCAATTTTCACATTTCAGCGCTGATGCACTTTGAATGACAATTGCGCGCTCATACAACACTGTAACCCAATGAAAAATTATTATTTTTTGCACACAAATAGAGCTTTCTTTTGGTGCTATTTGATCACCTCTGCGTTTTTTTTTCTATAAATACAAAAGACCGACTAAAAAAAAAAATTTGGATATTTTCACCACTTCAGCACCGGGCCTATTCTGGCACTTCTCTCCTTCATGTAAAAATCATAATTTTATGGCTATAAAATTACTTCAAAACCCCAAACATTATATATGTTTTTTTTAGCAGACACCCTAGGGAATAAAATGGCGGTCATTGCAAATTCTTATCTCGCTCGGTATTTGCGCAATAAATTTCAAATGCCTTTTTTTTGGGAAAAAAATGGTTTCATTAATTAAAAAAAATTACAAAAGAGTAAAGTTAGCCCAATTTTTTTGTATAATGTGAAAGATGTTGTTATGCTGAGTAAATAGATACCTAACATGTCACACTTTAAAATTGCACACAGTCATGGAATGACACCAAACTTCAGTACTAAAAAATCTCCCTAGGCGATGCTTTAAAATGTTTTACATGTTACCATTTTCGCATTACAGAGGAGGTCTAGTGCTAGAATTGTTGTACTCGTTCTAACGCACGCAGCAATACCTCACATGTGTGGTTTGAACGGCGTTTACATATGTGGGCGGGACTTATGTGTGTGTTCGCTTCTGAGCGCGAGCTACCAGGGACATGGGCGTTTTTTTTTTTATTATTATTTTTTTTTTGTTTTTTACTTTTTTTTTATTTTTTACTCTTTTTTTAACTTTTTTGTTTTTTTGATCACTTTTATTCCTATTACAAGGAATGTAAACATCCCTTGTAATAGGAATCTATTGTGACAGGTCCTCTTTATGGAGAGATGCAGGGTCAATAAGACCCCACATCTCTCCTCCAGGATGGAAAGCATGAGATCGGTCAAAAAAATTCACCGATCTCATGCTGACAGCCGAGATCACGGCTTTTGTTTACATACGGGAACACGGCGTGATGTCATAATGTCGCGCCCGGGCCTCCAATGGTCATAGAGATGACTGGTGACCATCTGGTCACCAGTCATCTCTATGCTTCCCATCCGGCGTCGGCCAATTTGTTCTCCGAGCCCCAGATGGCACGGGAGAGCCCGGAGAAGCACCGGATGGCGGCGGGAGGGGGGAGAACATCCCCTCCCGCCACCTATAAGAACAACCAAGCGGCGGAACTGCCGCTATGATCATTTTTTTATCGTGCACAGAATCGCCGGCTGAAAATAATGATATCTGAATGATGTCTGCAACTGCAGGCATCATTCAGATGTCACCGCACAAAGCCAAGGACGCCATTTGACGGTGGGCGTTAGGAAAGTGGTTAATATTTCGAAAATGTAGAAAAAAGGTAATTTTTCTCCTTCATTGATGTACACTGATGAGACTGCACTGATGGGCTGCACTGATGGGCACCGATATGGTGGCAAGGGTGCACTGAGAGGTGGCATTGCTAGTTGGCACTGGTGGGCATTGAGAAGTGGCACTGCTAGGTGGCAATGATAGATGGCAGTGATGGGCACTGATAGGCAGCACTGCTAGGTGGCACTGATTGGCACCAGTGGTGGGCATTGATAGGTGGCACTGGCAGGGGCTACTGATTGTCACAGATGACGCAGAATTGCCTCTTCCTCTTCGGGCCCGATGTCCCTTGCACATAAGCCGGTGATTGCCTTTTTTTATGCTCACGCTGTCAGCACAAGGAGAAAACAAAAACCATTACCCAGCTTTTGTTTACATCACATGATCAGCTGTCATTGGCTGACAGCTGATCACATGGTAAGGGGCAGGGATAGGCCCCTTACTCGGATCTGTCATCACCTGAGTCTCAGTGACTCGGTGACCACAGCGCGCGCGCGAAGGGGAGGACGTCTATTGACGGACTCCCGGCAATTGAGGACCGTGCTGTGGCCGTCGATCAGTTAGGCCTCATGCCCACTGGCGTTTTTACAGCTGCGTTTTTGAGCGTTTTTTACAGCTTAAAAACGCCTGTCCATGTTATTGTAAATATTTTTTTTTTTTTTGAAAAAAAAAACAAAAAAAAAAAAAAAAAAAAACGTCGGAGCTAAAAACGCGACCGCGCGTTAGTGCGCGTTTTTTGCGCGTTAGTGCGCGTTAGTGCGCGTTTTTGCGTGTTTTTTGACGCTCGCTTTTTTTCCTGCCTAGTTCTGACGCTGAGGAACGCACTGGCCCTGGGTTTTTTTTACAGCTTACAAACGCCTATGCTCTTTACAGCTCAAAAACGCCTAGGTGGGCATGAAGCTATAGACTAACATGGACAGGCGTTTTTAAGCTGTAAAAAACGCTCAAAAACGCGGCTGAAAAAACGCCCGTGGGCATGAGGCCTTATAGTGCTGATCTCAAGTGATTAAAGAGGGTCTAAATGGGCCATTGACATGCATGACAATTCAACTTAGGAATGTGTCTTTACAAAGTTAAACTAAATTAAATCCTTTCTTATTTTTGCTTGGGGTTAGAGTGCAGAGGGATTACAAGTCTAGACAGTTTTTGGGGATGTCTGCACCCCTGATAGGGTGAAGACAACTCCCAAATTTGGCCACTTTATCCTTCCAAATAATTCACTTCCTGTCACATAGCCACACAGGAAGTGAGGGGAAATCCCTACCAATGTCTTTCCTTGGGGACACACAGGTCAATCTAAATACTTTCCCCATTATGTACATTGCACTCCAGCATTTTGCGGGGTACACCCCAAATTATTAGGTATTTTATTAGGTATTTTGGACTTTGGAGTTTATTTACTAAAGGTAAATTTACTTTGCACTACAAGTGCACTTGCTGGATATCCGAGGGGGACTTGCAAGCAAACAAAAAAACACTATCTTTGCTTTTACATGATTGGATGTTACAATCACCAGTGCTTCCCCTCGGATTTGTCTTTACTAAACCCCAAACTACCCAATGATTTGGGGTGTACACAACAAAGTGCTAGAGTGCAATTTGCTTAATGGGGACACTAGTTAGATTGATCTGTGTGTCCCCAAGAAAAGACATTAGTAGGGTTTTCCCTTCACTTCCTGTTTAGCTGTGTGACAGGAAGTGAAGCCAATTTTACTAAAAGGGACACAAAGCCCAACCTAAAAAAAACAACAAAAAAAACAAGCAGGGGTTCTAACACTTACTTGGTTTCCCTCAATGCCCACAATTAGAATCGTATTGCCTTGAGCTATTTTTAAGTGCAGTGCTCTAAATCAGTGCTTCTCAAGTACCCCCAACAGGCCATGTTTGCAGGTTTTCCTTCATCTTGCACATGTGCTTTAAATCACAGTCAATGGTTTTGTATTTTGGACAGCAATTCTCGATAAGATAAATTCACAAAACATGTCCTGTTGGGGGTACTTGAGGACTGAGGCTGAGAACCACTGCAGTAAAAATGAAAATTGAATGTATTTTTCATTTCCTGGTGACTATCCATGGCAGCACACAATACATGCATATGCTAGCATGAAGGCACCAGGTTAGACAAATCACACCTGTTTTGTTTTGACATGCCAATCAGTTGTCACATTTGTTGCATAGAAAACAAAAAAGAAACATCAAAACTTTGCATCAAATTTTATTGGTCAACAAAACAAAGGGAAGCCAAAATAAAAAACATGGTCAATTTGAAACATTAGTCACAACATCTTGAGAAACATTTAGCAAAATAATGCAGCACAGACAATTAAATCAAAGTGAACAAACAACACACATTAACAACATCAAAATTATTTCAGGGGAACATTTCCCCCACACAAAAAAATACAATCAACAAAAGTAAAACAAACATCTGTTTTGCAAAGACATAGCAAATAAAATACATGTGTTACAAACTTGATAAGGACACCAAAATGTACTTTTTGCCGGGCACGCACACACACACTTGCCTCTTTTCAGGGCAAGGGAGAGGATGCTATCTGCAAGCTTTATATAACATAGGTTTGTGAGCTAATGAGGCAATTTAAAACACATGCACAGTCCATGAAACACCCAAAATGTAAGTTCACCCAATGTAGAGACTGAACTTCAAAGTGGGGACACCTGTTAAGGATGTCCTTCAATTACTAACCCATAAAAACACTCTCTAAGCATGCCCAGAAACATTCAGGTGCTTCTGAAACATCCAGAAGCACCAAAAAAAAAAAAACTGGGCATGCTCAGACCAATACAAATGCAGCTAGCAGAAAATAACCCCCCCCCCGTCCAAAATTAAGCACATCATCCAGCATGCTACCAAATTAGAGATGGGACAAACACCCCCCCCCCCCACCAACAAATACCATTGCAGTCTATGGGAACTGACTTGTTAATTTTGCTAGTCCCCACTTGGCTGGCTTATCTTCTAGTTATTGGCCTTAAAATGGGGGCCCAGGTTCCACCCTAAGGGACATATATCAATATCACCAATTTGGACAACACCAAAAACAAAACAAGGAGAAGTGCCTTTAAATATGCCAAATTGCTTAAGGGCCATTTCACACCACATGCAGTCCATTGCGTTTTTTATGCATCAAAAATGCATGGAAAGTTGGTTATATGGTTCTAAATGGCAGTGTTTGTTCCAGTGCGTTCCAGTTCCACAAAAAAAGTAGAACATGCTGCATTTTACCTGCACTGGACTGTACTGGAACGCAGCAAAACGCATCAAAAACGCACTGGAACGCACCGGAACACACCTAAATGCACCAAAAACGCACTGGAACACACTTGCCCTTATCTATTGTTAAAAAAAAAGAGGGGTGAAAAAAAAGCACTGGACTGCATCAAAAACGTACCAAAAATGTACTGGAACGCATCAAAAACGCGCATGCAATAAAGCACCTGGAACGCATCCGGATTGCGTTTCTATGGTGTGAACTGGCCCTAGTTCACACCATAGAAATGCAATCTGGATGCGTTCCAGGTGCTTTTCTGCATGCACGTTTTTGACACGTTCCAGTGCATTTTTGATGCGTTTTTGATGCAGTCCAGTGTTTTTTTCCCCCTCTTTTCACTTAGGACAAGTGTGTTGCAGTGCGTCTTTGGTGCATTTAGGTGAGTTCCGGTGAATTCCAGTGCATTTTTGGTACGTTCTGTAGCATTTTTGATGTGTTTTACTGTGGTCCGGTACAGTTCTGTACATAAAAAATGCGGCATGACCAATTTTTTTTTCCTTTCTGAAACGCACTGAAACGGACTGCAGTGGTGTGGACTATGCCATTGGCATTAATGTGATCAACGTTCTTTGTGTTTTTCATGCATCAAAAAAACGCCCTGCACTGCATCCGGTGTGAAATGGCCCTAAATATCATACCTGGGGGGTGTCTATAGTATGCCTGTAAAGTAGCGCATGTTTTACATGTTTATAACAGTTCGAGAGCAAAATTAAATTTCTAAAGTAAAATAATAGTCATTTAAAAGTACTCGCGGCTGTAATGAATTGCTGGTTCCCGTCAATACAGATAAAAGTCATTGAAAGTCTTTGAAAAAAAAAAATGCGTGGCGGTTCCCCCAAATTCCATTACCAGGCCCTTCAGGTCTGGTATGGATATTAAGAGGAACTCCGCGCCAAATTTAAAAAATAAATGGCGTGGAGGTTCCCCACAAAATCCGTACCAGGCCCTTCAGGTCTGGTATGGATTTTAAGAGGACCCCCACGCCAAACTTAAAAAAAAAATGGCGTGGGGGTCCCCCTAAAAATCCACACTTGACCATTATCCGAGCACGCAACCTGGCAGGCCGCAGGAAAAGAGGGGGAACGAGAGAGCGCCCCCCCTCCCTCCTGAACTGTACCAGGCCACATGCCCTCAACATGGGGAGGATGCTTTGGGGGTCTGTGACCCCAAAGCACCATGTCCCCATGTTGATAGAGACAAGGGCCTCATCTCCACAACCCTTGCCGGTGGTTGTGGGGGTCTGCGGGCGGGGGGCTTATCGGAATATGGAAGACCCCTTTAACAAAGGGAACCTCCAGATCCCGGCCCCCCTGTGTCAAATGGTAATGGGGTACAAATGTACCCCTACCATTTCACAAAAAAAAGTGTCAAAAATGTTAAAAATGACAATAGCCGGTTTTTGACAATTCCTTTATTAATGTCTTCTCCTTTCTTCCATCTTCTTCCATCTTCTTCTTCCACCACCTTCTTCTTCCAGCTTCTTCTTTTCTCCATTCGGGTTTCTTCCTCGATCTTGTTCTTCATCTTCCTCTTCATCTTCATCTTCCTTCTTCCTTCGGTGTTCTCGTCCGCATCTTGCTCCGGCTTCTTGTTCCCTTCTTCTTTCTCCGGCCGCTCCGCTTGAATTCGAGGTTCCCGCTGTGTGACGCATCAGTTCTTCAGTTCTCCTCTAGGTCCTCTGCCACCTGGTGACCCTGCCCCCCTCTGATGCACATGGATTTCACGGGGACTTTCCCCATGGTGTCAGAGGGGGGCGGAGCCACCGGGTGGCAGCGGACCTAGAGGAGAACTGATGAACTGAAGCGTCACACAGCGGGAACCTCGAATTCAAGCGGAGCAGCCGGAGAAAGAAGAAGGGGACAAGAAGCCGGAGCAAGATGCGGACGAGAACACCGAAGGAAGAAGGAAGATGAAGATGAAGAGGAAGAACAAGATGGAGGAAGAAACCCGAATGGAGAAAAGAAGAAGGTGGAAGAAGAAGAAGGAAGAAGATGGAAGAAAGGAGAAGACATTAATAAAGGAATTGTCAAAAACCGGCTATTGTCATTTTTACAATTTTTGACACTTTCTTTGTGAAATGGTAGGGGTACAAAGTACCCCATTACCATTTCACACAGGGGGGGGCGGGATCTGGGGGTCCCCTTTGTTAAAGGGGGCTTCCATATTCCGATAAGCCACCCACCCGCAGACCCCCACAACCATCGGGCAAGGGTTGTGGGGATGAGGCCCTTGTCCCCATCAACATGGGGACATCCTCCCCATGTTGAGGGCATGTGGCCTGGTACGGTTCAGGAGGGGGCGCTCTCTCGTCCCCCCCTCTTTTCCTGCAGCCTGCCAGGTTGCGTGCTCGGATAAGGGTCTGGTGTGGATTTTTAGGGGGACTCCACGCCATTTTTTTTTAAGTTTGGCGCGGGGGTTCCCATTAAAATCTATACCAGACCTGAAGTGCCTGGTACGGATTTTGAGGGGGACCCGCACATCATTTTAAAAAAAAAAATTGGTGCGGAGTTCCCCTTAATATCCATACCAGACCTGAAGGGCCTGGTAATGGAATTTGGGGGGACCCCACACATTTTTTTTCTTTTTTCAAAGACTTTCAATGATTTTTCTCTATATTGCCGGGAGCCACCAATTTATTATAGCCGCGAGTGCTTTTAAATGCCTTTTTTTCCCTTTAGAAATGTAATTTTGCTGTCGGACTGTTATATAATGTCAAATCCAGAGCTGCGCCTGTTCAACTTATGCAAATTGATTTACGTGACTTAACATTTACAAAGATTTTGCCGGCGCATTGAACCGGCGAGTTTGAATGAGTATAATTCCCGCGCAGAGCTAAAAAAAAACTCTCGCAGTTATAAACATACTTTCCGGCGCAGCAGGCTGGTTCAGAAAAAGTTACTTTCTCATTCTATTTTGGGCATATTTGTTACTTGGGCTATTGTCACTACACTTCCTCACATCATCCCATGTCACCCAAATTATATTGGCACTTCCAGCTTCTTTATTTTTTTATTTGAAGATGGCGTGCGCCAGGTCCATAGTGGCGCACTGAGCGCCTTCTCCCATGCGCCGAGAACACTATAGTAAATGGGGAATAGCGCTGCGCTACCGGCGCAAATGTTTCGTAAATACCAAAACTGCTGTTGCGCACGCGGATGCGCCGATACTCATGGCGCAAACGTTTCGTAAATCAGCCCCCATATGTCTTCCCAGGATCGTGCCCCACAGGCCTCGCTCCAGCACAATTTGTTGCCCGCTTTGTCCACCAGACACAGCCGATGACAGATCACTGCAACGGCCTGCTGCTTGTCCCATGTGATCGCTGTGGCCAATCATAGCAGATCACATGTCAATTGTACACAATGAGAGGCTTTGATTAATGCCATTCATTGTGTGCTACTGTGATACGCTCTGTGATTGGTCACATGGTACAGACAGAGTCAATCACAGCCCATCTGTACAATATGATTAGCTGTGGCTTAACACAATAATAAACACTGAATGAATAGTTTCATTCAGAAAAAAATGGTTGCTTATAACTGTGAAAAAAAAAAAGGTTGCTTAAAACTGTAAAATTCAGTTATAAGCAATCATTGTGTGTGATTATTATTTTATTTATTTTCACATACTGTCAGTGTCCCTGATTACCGTCACACCAGTAATATGATGCTGTACTGCACTGGTGGAAAATAAAGCGAAAACATATACTTTTTTTCTTTCTTCATTTTTCCAAAAATTGTGACAAATTACAACTTAAAAAAACTCGCCATGCCTCTTGCTAAATATTTTGGACTGCCTACTTTCCAAAAAGGGGTTATTTGGGTGATATTTGTACTGTACTGGCATTTTCAAGCCTGATATAGGCCGTCAGTACATCAGGATTTATATACCATACTGTAGTTTGTGGACTCTATAAGTTTCCTACAGACTAAATAATATATACTGATTTGGGTTATTTTTACCAAAGAAATGTAGCAACCGGCCCTCTTTCTCCACTGTCCTTGGCTCGCTCACAGGAGGAAAAGGCACACAGTCCCCACCATGCCCGTACCCCCTGGTTTGCAGAGGTTAAGCACACTTGTTTTCACTTACGGGTCTTGCAGCAGGGTTCCCTTCAAAGTTGCTTTCCATCCCTAGAATGTAAGGACAAAGTCTCTATACCCCAAGTAACTCCAAGGTCCAAACCAGTGTCAACTCCAACATAGAGTTTATTTCTTTCTTTATGCATGAACATCCACAAAGTTGAGGAGAAGAGAAAGGTGTTAGGAAGACAGATCAATTCAGGCACTCTCGTTTCTTCGCCACTCGATCCCGAGTGGGTATAGCTCACCCGGATAGTCACCCAAAGGCACTAGCAGCCGGCGTGTAACTCGAACAGTCTATTAGATTCCCTAATGGATGCGTTCAGGAGATCCTCTGCCACAGGATCTATAGTGTCCCAAACCTCCTAATGGTCCCGTTGTTTAGATCCCTGTTTTCGGATGGATGACATCCCTCCAGAGAGTTACTGGGCCCCTTCTTTCACTGTGATCTCTCACCAGTCCTTCGGAACGGTCCTCCCCCAGCCTCCTCTTCTAGAAACAGTCCCCTCGCAAGGCGGCACCCTGGGATTCCTCCTCCCAAAGTGGGCTCCAGCTAAAGGTGCTGGGCCCAGGGCTGAAGTTGCAGTCCCAGGACTAAAGGTGCCTGGGACTGAAGTGCACGTGGCCCCATGGCCTGGAGGGCCATGCGCCACGCACCAGGACTCCGACTCTGGAACCAAGAAAAACGACCCCTCCCAGGCGGCGTCTGCCCCTTATGTATCCTCTCCCAGCATGCACAGCAAGCAGACCACCCCCACCGCACGGCTGCCGAGAGAGGACACTCAATCGCTATCCCATCACCTATGGTTCAACCCAGAGTACAAATGACAGCGCCACCCATACTTCTAAGGGGAACTGCACGCCAGGTGAAACAGCAACAGAGTCCAGTAATTGAAAGATTCAAGCTAACTACCACTCGAATCACCCCTAAATTTAGCATAGCAATCCCTAAATTTAGGACCCCCGCTACAGAAATGTATAGTAGTATACATTTTGGCCTAAATTTATGAAGAAAAATTACATTTATTCACTTTTTTTTCTTTTTTTTCTTATTATTTTTTGTTTGTTTAGCAAAAAATAAACCCAGTGGTGATTACATACCACCACAAGAGAGCTCTATTTGTGTGAATAAAATAATAACAATTTAACGTGTACAGTGTTGCATGATCGCACAATTGTCATTCAAATTGTGACAGCGCTAAAAATTGGCCTGGGCAGGAAGGGGGTAAAAGTGTCTGGTATTGAAGTGATTAAGATGCTAATTATGTTTAAGATAAATTCTACATTACATATTTAAAAAAAAAAAAACACAATCTCTATCTGTTTTGAAGTTTAGAATTTCCGCTTTCTACAATAAGTCCAATAAGATCCACAAACCACTTTGCAGTACAAGGGCCTGCCTGATTGGATAGCTTAGTTGGTCCTCATATTACATTACAGTTTTTGTAAATCTAATTAATTTGATTGTAATGTGCATGGTGACCCTTCCTTTGGAAAGGCTTCCTATTGTGTCTATGTGACAGGAAGTTAAAGCGGAGTTCCACACAAAAATGGAACTTCGCTTTTGGGAACCCTCCCCCCCTCCGGTGTCACATTTGGCACCTTTCAGGAGTGAGGGGTGCAGATACCTGTATCCCCCCCGCTGTGTTCTGGGAAACACATGGCTCCCAGAACAGAGCGGGGACCAGCATAGCGCGGCTCGCTCATGCGCAGTAGGGAACCGGGCAGTGAAGCCGCAACACTTCACTTCACGATTCCCTCACCGAGGATGGCGGCGGGGGTAGCCGAGAGACGAGCGATTGCTCGCCTTCGGCTGCCGACATCGCTGGACTCCAGGACAGGTAAGTGCCAGGACAGGTAAGTCAACAGCTGCAGTATTTGTAGCTGCTGACTTAAAAAAAAAAATCTTTAATATTTGGTAGCACACCACTTGGAAACAAAGCTGAAGTCAATCACTTCCTGTAACCCTCAATGAGTTTCTTACACCTCTCTACTGGAATTTTGGACCACTCTTCTTTCACCAACTGCTCCAGGTCTCTCAGATTAGAAGGGTTCCTTCTCCCAACTGCTGTTTTGAGATCTCTTCGCAGGTGCTCTATGGGATTTAGATCTGGCCAGTTCAGTACTCTCCAGCGCTTTCTCTTAAACCATTTCTGGGTGCTTTTTGACATGTGCTTTGGGTCATTGTCCTGCTGTAAGGCCCATGATCTCTGAGACAGACCCAACTTTCTGACACTGGGCCCTACATTGCACCCCAGAAGTTTTTGGTAGTGTTCAGATTTCATAATGCCATGCACACGGTCAAGACATCTAGTGCCTGAAGCAGCAAAGCAACCCCAAAACATCAGTGAAACTTCACCATGTTGGACTGTATTATTTTCTTTAAAGGCCTCAATTTCTTTTTCTGAAAACAGTAGAAAGAAAAGCCCGGAGCAAAAAGACAGAATGCCATAGGCGAAGGGCTGGGCATGACTGAGTGAACAGGGTATGAAATGAGAGGGGATTAATGATTGGCTAATGGAAATATGGAGGGGAGGGGAGAAGGCTAGATAAAAGGGAGTCCCCGCCCCTCTGAGTTAACACAGCGCAGGGGAAAGTTTCCAGCAGCATGTCAGCTAGCAGCAGCATGTCTTCTGTAGACAAACTTCTGGCCCAGCTTCGGGCAGAGGCTGCGACACGGGGCGAGTATTGGCTCCAGGAGACCCTGGGGCCGATGCTTTCTAGTCCGGTTGGATCGCAAGGTACCGCGGGGAGAGAAACTGGGCGAGCTCGGAGGTCCTGGCCCCCGGAGCGCTTCTCACCAGGCCCCTCCCCTAGAGCTCAGCGGCAGGTTGGGAGTCCCCCTAGGGCCCCTTCGGGCCCCCCGGCCAAGCGCGCCGCATTGCCCAGGGCGGGGGGTACCGGAAGGAATCCCCCTCAGATTCGGAGCTCGGCGGGGGGCCAAACCGGGAGTTCCGGAGCGGCCGACAGTCCCAGCGGGTTTGGGGCTCCTACGTGGGTTATCGGTGGCCGCGGTGTCCGGGCATCCCCCCCCCTCGGCCGGACATCTGGTGCAGGAGGCTGAGCGAGGTGTGGAGCCAGTGAGGGATGACGGCGGTGCGGGTGAGCTGAGACAGCGTGGAGGCAAGTCGGCTAAAAAATCGGCGTGCTGGTCAGGTGTGCGGAGGTGGGACTGATCGGGTCCTGGCCCCTCGGCTTCCAGGGACAAGTCACCTGGTGAGCTGTCGTCCGGTGGTGAAGAGCAGGCTGGTATGCTGTCAGAGGGGGAGGTTGCCAGCTCGAAGGAAGATCGGAGACCCGGACGGTCGGTGGCAGCGGTGGATTCGAGTGGATCGGCTGGTGGGATTTCTTCCAGGCAGCCCGGTAAGTCCCTTTTAATTGATTATGCTGGGAGCCATGCTAGGAATGGTGGCCAGGTGGTTAGGCCTGCTGCGGGTGTGGGTCTAGCGGTACAAGTGTTGGGTCAAGATGATGGGCAGGCAGGGGGGGTACGTTCCCAGATGGGGGAGGTGCTCGGATGGATGGGCTGCAGGGGTTTCTTGCGGGCATCAAGTCCTTGGTCAGCCAATTTGAGAAGGGGGATGGCGGGGGAGTCAGCCCAGCTGCGGCGTGGGTTCCGCCGACAGGGACGGCGGGGCCCGCGGCTGCGGTGGGGGCACCAGTTTTACCTGCGGGGAATACCGGGGTGGGTGAAGCCGCAGGGGTGGTTGCTGTAGCTTTAGCCACAAAGGAGGGTGGTGCGGTGGAGCAGGCAGCAAGGCAGAACATTATTAGGTTGGATGATGCTGCAAAATGTGAGATGTATGTGTGTTATGAGGCACCGCTGGGATCTCACCTGAAACCTGAAGTGAGGGAAAAGATATGGAAGGGTGAGTATGTGGAGATGTTCTCACTTCTGCCATTGGAGAAGTTTAACCTGGACAGGGTAAAACCGGATGATTCAAAAAAGGAGGATGAGGAAAAGAGGAGGTATAGGCTGATCCCTCGGACGTTTGCAAATTGGTTGCAAGCGTTCTCTATAATGGCTAGTGTCATAGGTCAAAAGAACCCGGAGCATTGTTCAGCGCTATTTGGATATCAGGACTCTATTGGGGAGGCATACAGAGTGTATGGGGGCACGGGGTGGCTCAGATATGATGAACAATTCAGGCAGAGGAGAGCGGTGAGGCCAGATCTGCGGTGGGATAATAAGGACATCAGCTTATGGATGCGGTTGATGACTGCGCCGAGGGCGTCTAGTCAGTTTTTTCAAGGGGGGGCAGGCGGTGGAACCTCTTCCCCAGGACAATCGGCCGGGAAACAAAAAGGGGTGTGCTGGCAATATAATGAGGGCTCCTGCAAGTTTGGGGGGCCCTGTCGATTCAAGCATGAGTGCTCCGGTTGCGGTGGCTCCCATACACAGGCTAGATTCTTTAAGCGAGGTAAGGGTCGGGCCGGGGATGCTGGACAAAAATAGGAGGACTCTGGTGATGGTGGAAAGGATGCGGCTGTTTCTCGGTAGGTATCCGGACAAGGGGGCGGCAAGGTTGTTGGAGCAAGGGTTTTCAGAAGGGTTTCGCATTCCGTGTTCCTTGCAGGTTATTCCCCCGATCGCGCGCAATCTGCGATCGGCCTTGCAGCAGCCTGCGGTGGTCGCAGAAAAGCTGCGCAAGGAGGTTGCTTTGGGCCGGATGGGTGGTCCTTTCCAGTCCCCTCCCCTGGAGAACTTGGTGGTCTCCCCGCTCGGGGTGGTACCCAAAAAGGAGCCCAACAAGTTCCGCCTCATTCACCACCTGTCTTTCCCGAAGGGCAGGTCGGTCAATGACGCGATTGATCCGGAAGCATGTACAGCCAGTTACACTTCCTTTGATGCTGTGGTAGGATGGGTTCGACGATATGGCCAGGGGGCGCTGATGGCAAAAACCGACATAGAGGCGGCTTTTAGATTGTTGCCGGTTCACCCGGATAGTTTTCACCTCCTGGGATGTCAGTGGGACAATGAGTTCTATGTGGATAAGTGCTTGCCTATGGGATGCTCCATATCGTGCGCATTGTTCGAACAGTTCAGCTCGTTTGTGGAATGGGTGGTCAGGGATGTGTCAGGGGTGAATTCAATCATTCACTACTTGGACGATTTCCTTTGCGTGGGTCCGGCCTCATCCAGAATCTGCGCTGTGCTCCTGGCCACATTGGAGCACATTGCAGAGCGGTTTGGGATACCATTGGCACCTGACAAAACGGAGGGACCTCGCACGGTTATCACGTTTTTGGGCATTGTCCTGGACTCGGAGGCCATGGAGTGCCGCCTACCATTGGACAAATTGGAGTCACTCAAGACTGAGCTGAAGGCCATGATGGGGGTAAGGAAGGTGCAGCTTAGGGTGTTACAGTCGCTACTGGGAAAGCTCAATTTTGCGTGTCGCATTCTGCCAATGGGCAGGGTGTTTTGCAGACGGCTGTCGGCTAGCACGGCTGGGGTACGGTCCCCCACGCACTTTGTGAGTTTGGGTAGAGAACACAAGGCGGACTTGCGGGTTTGGCATTCATTCCTGGAGTCTTTCAATGGGAGAGCGTTATGGATGTCTGGCCCTATTAGCAATTTTGATTTAGAACTGTACACAGATGCGGCTGGGGGGTCTGGTTTTGGGGCTTTCTTTCAGGGCAGGTGGAGTGCGGGCCCATGGCCGCAGTCTTGGATTGAGGCTGGTTTCACCAAGAATTTGGTCCTGTTGGAACTGTTCCCGGTGGTGCTGGCGGTGGAGTTGTGGGGGGCGTGTTTCAGGGATCTGAAAGTGCGTTTTCATGGGGACAACCTGGGGGTAGTACAAGTCATCAACAGGGTGTCGGCATCCTCCCCCCCGGTGGTGCGGCTGCTGCGCCATCTGGTGTTGAGATGCTTGCAGCTCAATGTGTTTGTATATGCAGTGCACCTTCCGGGGGTGGACAATGTCATAGCTGATGCGCTGTCTCGCTTTCAGTGGGACAGGTTCCGAGAGTTGGCACCGGAGCAACGTGGGGTCCCTTGTCCAGGCTGGCTGTGGAAGATTCCGTTGGAATAGTGTCAGGTTGGATCAGAAATTCGGTAAGTACAGGCACATGGGTGGCGTATGAGAAGGTGTGGCTGGAATGGAAAGAGATGGTTCGCAAAGCTGGAGCTGACACGGTGGGTCCCAATGTCAGGTTATTGGTGCTGTATTTCCTGGCTAGGAACATGGAGGCCCGCGTGTCCAGGTCCAGTTTGGGTAAGAAGATGGCAGGATTGGCCTTTCTGTTCAAATGGCAGGGTTGTCCTGATTTTACAAAAGATTTTTGGGTGCGTCAGGCACTCAAGGGATACGGTCGGGGGGGGTCAGAAAGCGGATGGCAGGCGACCTGTATCGTTTACTCTATTGGGCGGGATCATGGGGCAGTTGCAGGGCCTATGTTCATCCCCATACGAAGTTCAGTTGTTCACAGTGGCATTCTCACTGGCATTCTTTGGAGCATTCAGGATAGGTGAGTTGGTTAGCCCGTCCAGAACAGTGCACGGGGGATTGCGGGCTAGCGAGGTGGGCTGGTCGGAGCAAGGGGTGTCTCTGGTACTGAGGAGGTCTAAGACAGACCAGATGGGCAGAGGTAAGTTGGTCCAGGTCTTTTCGGTCCCGGGTTCCCTGTTGTGCCCGGTAAAGGCTGTTAAAGGGTACTTGGAGGTTCGCCCGTCCTGTGAGGGTTCCTTTTTGGCACACGAGGACGGGATCCCACTTTCAAGGTATCAGTTCATTGTGGTGTTCCGGAGGTCCCTTCGGGGTTTGGGACTCCGGGAAAAAGAGTTTTCCTTACACTCGTTTAGGATAGGGGCAGCTACGGAGGCGGCCAGATGTGGGATGGATGACGAGGCGGTTAAGAAGATAGGCCGGTGGGAATCCAGGAGGTTCTGGTCATACGTACGCCCGCAGCTAATGGTGGGTCTGGAATAATGTGGGTATACAAGCCATGGGGTGTTGTTAGGTGTTGTTTGGGGTTCTTTTCGGGCTGCTGTGTGTATATCTATAAGGAAGCTGGGAGATTCTCATGGGGGATTTTGTTCTTATTTCACTTACAGGTCAAATGCAGGCGTTGGTCTGGATACTGGGCCATTCGTTTGTATTCTGGGGGGCTAAGAGAGCCGATGTTCGACATGAGGGTCGGCAGTTGGGATTCCCAAGACCGGAGGCGTGTGTCCGCTGGCTGGGAGTTCCAGGAATGTTATGGAGTAAGATGGTTCCGGAGGTGCACCGTTTTGCTCGTTTGGACAGGCCTCCTGACGTTTTGGTACTGCACGTAGGTGGCAATGACCTGGGCTTTAGGTCCATGTTAGAAGTTCTAAAAGATATGAAATTTGATTTCATTCGGCTCAGGATGTCATTCCCGGACATGATCATTGTCTGGTCAGACATGGTGGCAAGGTCAGAGTGGAGGGGAGCGAGGTCCGTGGATGGCATTAATAGGGCTAGGAGAAAAATTAACCGGGACATGGGCGGGTTTGTGGTACGGAATGGGGGGTTGGTGGTTCGACATTTCGAACTGGAGGTGGATACATGGCGGTATCTACGGAGGGATGGGGTCCACCTGAACGATGTGGGGACTGACTTATGGACTTTGGGTTTGCAGGATGGGATCCAACGAGCCCTTAGGGTTTGGAGGGGCACCAAAGGGTAAAGGTGTTTTCCCTTTGCGGGAGAAGGAAGTACCTCAAAAAAGCAAGTGGTCAGGACCTATCGGTGGTATGGGTTCTGAGGGTGGATTCCAGCTAACAGGAGTTTAGCTGGATGAGTTGGATAATGGGGGCACTGCGGTCAGTGGTCGTCTCTGAGTAGCTGATCAGCTTGAGGCCTATGACCATTGTGACAGAACCCACTGTCACTGTGTGCTTTGGAAGGGACTGAGGGCGGGCCTCCTACCCACAGATTATGGCCCAGAGGAGACTGGAGACTCGGGGAGAAGCTGGCATTGAGATAATGTAATGCTACATCCCTTCTTCCCCATCCCCCCCTCTTGTTGCTGTGTTTAGCTGTGTTGGTTCATGGCACACAGACAATGGTCTGGACTGCAGACATCTCTCCGCAGGGGATGTGTATTGAGGGGTTGCCTGCTTACCATAATCCCTTTATGTTTATCTGTAGTCTCTGTTTCAATGTACAAGTGCTCAGTTCCCATTGATTCTTCCTTGTCCCCTACCCCTCCTCTATGACAAGGCTAAGGGGAGTGTCCCTAACTGTGTGTAAAAGTGTATGTTTTGGATTTAATAAACAGTTGATGCTCTGCATGTTTAACCCTCAACACCTGTGTGGATTGTCTCGTGATTGAGGGGTTAAGGGCTGGTTATGGCGAATCTGCAGGCTGCGGGTGCGTTTGGAGGACAGGAGACACAAGTCTGGCGGATGTGCCCATCTGGGGTATCTGAGATCCGTTACAGTGGTTGGCAGCGGTGGGATGTCTCCTGCAGTCCGGGCCATCCAAACCACCACCAGGATTCAAGATCTGGGCAGCCGTCGAGGAGCAATACGGGGACCAGCCAGCATGAGAGCGGAGTTTGAGAGGAGGCTGCAAGGCATGCGGAAGCAACATCGGGGACCAGCGACAGAGCGCACCATGCTCGGCTGGGAGGATGTGATCCGCTGGCAACTCTGGCATGAAACGCTAAGCCACGAACGGCGCCATCAGGGGAAGATCCTTCCCTCCTCCACAGAGATGTACTGGACGCAGTACCATGCGCGAGAGGTGTTCCTGAGGGAACGACCGCGAGATGAGTGGAAGACGGAGCTCGGAAGATTGGTCCAGGAGGAGATGAGGCTGGACGCCAGCTACAGAGCCCTCCGGTGGTTCGCGGCTCAACTGTGGCCAAGTACAGCAGACGGCAGCCCGACAGAAGGTGTTGGCTACGGCGGCGTGGGGCTGCTCCATCAAAAAATGTACGGAGACCCAGACTTTGGGAGCGATGAGGAGTGGCGGCTGGAAAACATCCTGGACTTCCGAGATGAGGTGCTGGACCTCCCTGAAGAGGCGTGTGACCTGGAGGAATTGGAGTTCCTGGTTGAGCAGGAATGGGAGCTCGAGATTGCCTACAAGCGGCTGTTTGACGGTGATCAGCAGCCTGGCATGGCTCCCGTTGCCTGGGACTGTCCTGGAGAAACAGCGGACAGTCACGAAGATGCGGAGCAAATGGGGCCAGGAGTGCCCCTACGTTTTCCCGTCCTAACCGCAATGGAAGAAGCGGCGATGATACAGAGGGCACTGCGAGTGCTAGAATGCCGGAACGCACCAGAGGTTCCCCAAGCAGAGAGACAAGATAATAGCATAAAGGTCTCAGAAGGGGAAGTTGAGACTGGCGCTGGAAGGCTGGTAAATGGTGATCAGCAGCAAGTTGAGAGTATCGCATCCGGTGCCCCAGCAGAAGCGCTGGCTACAGGGCAGAGTGCCACTAGCCTCTGCCCAGCATCAGAAAAAGAGTTGGATCTGGAGAGTCTGAGAGATGATTTTTGTGAGCTGTTTCCCCAACAGCAGATATCCCCAACGGGAGTGGAGGAAGCAATTCTCCCTCCCCAGCAATTGGACATTACCCCAATGTTCATCCCCCCAGCAGAAGCGCTGACTGCAGGGCAGAGTGCCGCTGGCCTCTGCCCACCCTCAGAGTTGGATCCAGGGAGTCCGAGGGATGACCTCAGTGAGCTGTTTCCCCAGCACTTGGACACTACCCCAGTGTTCATCCCCCCAGCAGAAGCGCTGGCTACGGGGCAGAGTGCCGCGGGCCTCTGCCCACCCTCAGAGTTAGATCCAGGGAGTCTGAGGGATGACCTCAGTGAGCTGGTTGCCCAGCACTTGGACACTACCCCAGTGTATATCCCCCCAGCAGAAGCACTGGCTGCATGGCAGAGTGTTACCGGCCCCGACCCAGCCCTCAGTAGATTTTTGGAGGGTTTGGGAGACAGCCCCTGTCAGAAGTCGCCTCAGAAGCTGGTCACAGAACCAGGAGGGGAGAAAATCCTTCCCCCTCTTCAGCTGCTGAACTCTACCATTGTATATGTCCCCCTAGCAGAAGCACTGGCTATGGGGCAGAGCGATGTTGGCCTCTGCCCAGCATCAGAAAAAGAGACGGAGAGTCCGGGAGACAGTCCCTGCAAGATACCTCCTCAGCGGCTGTTAGCTACTCCAGGAGAAAAGCAAGAACCTTTTCCTCCCCAACTGCATAGCACTGCCAGCCTATGTTCCCTACAAGCTGAAGCGCTGGCATCGGGGCAGAGGATTATTCAGCTCCCCTCAATATCTGCAACCCAGCCCCGGATCACGGGAGTGCGGACAGCTGTTCCCACTCTGCAGCGGCTGTTTTTATTCACGGGAGACCGTATGTGCGATTTTGCTCCCCAGCCCCAGAGACGTACTTTTCCTTTTCCTGGTGGCCTGGGGTGGAAGTTTGCGACTAACGCAGGTCCAGACCAGTTCGGGGTCAGGAACCTGGTTAGTCTGTTTTTAAAAGGGGAGAAATGGAAGGGACTGAGGGCGGGCCTCCTACCCACAGATTATGGCCCAGAGGAGACTGGAGACTCGGGGAGAAGCTGGCATTGAGATAATGTAATGCTACATCCCTTCTTCCCCATCCCCCCCTCTTGTTGCTGTGTTTAGCTGTGTTGGTTCATGGCACACAGACAATGGTCTGGACTGCAGACATCTCTCCGCAGGGGATGTGTATTGAGGGGTTGCCTGCTTACCATAATCCCTTTATGTTTATCTGTAGTCTCTGTTTCAATGTACAAGTGCTCAGTTCCCATTGATTCTTCCTTGTCCCCTACCCCCCCTCTATGACAAGGCTAAGGGGAGTGTCCCTAACTGTGTGTAAAAGTGTATGTTTTGGATTTAATAAACAGTTGATGCTCTGCATGTTTAACCCTCAACACCTGTGTGGATTGTCTCGTGATTGAGGGGTTAAGGGCTGGTTATGGCGAATCTGCAGGCTGCGGGTGCGTTTGGAGGACAGGAGACACAAGTCTGGCGGATGTGCCCATCTGGGGTATCTGAGATCCGTTACAACCATTTTTAAGGTACCGCAGTGTCACGTGGTAATACGATATTAGTATGGTGACTAATATCGGGTTAATATGATTATGGTAATTTTGAGGTTCCTGCAAAGACCAACACTAGGAGGCAATATTTCGGATATGTTCTGGGTTTATGTGTTTTGATGGTTAAAGTTTTTGATAACTGATGGAACAGTTAAAAAATAAAGGAGGCTGCTACGGCCATGTTTTACTCCACACATCAATGTGTGGTCTCTTGATTAAGTATAAGTAAGGTATGGGGGTAGAATGTGGTGGGCAGACCTGTAATACATCGGTTATACATAGTGATGAGCCGAACACCCCCGGGTTCGGTTCGCACCAGAACCCGCGAACGGACCGAAAGTTCGCACGAACGTTAGAACCCTATTAAATACAATGGATGCGAACGTTCGAAATCTAAAGTGCTAATTATAACGACTATTATGCATGTTATTGTCCTAAAAACGGTTTGGGAACCCGGGTTCTGCACCAGGGGACATGTATCAATGCAAAAAGAAGTTTTAAAAACGGCCGTTTTTCGGGAGCAGTCATTTTAATGATGCATAAAGTGAAAAAAAAAAAAAGTCAAATATTCCTTTAAATATCGTACCTGGGGGGTGTCTAAAGTATGCCTGTGAAGTGCCACGTGTTTCCCGTGTTTAGAACTGTCCCTGCACAAAATTACATTTCTAAAGGAAAAAAATGTAATGTCTGGTCCCGGTAATATGGATGAAAATCTTTAAGAAAAATGGCATAGCTACCCCATCACACCCCCCCCCCCCTACCCCAGCCCATTACCAGCCCCTTTGGGTCTTGTATGGATATTAAGGGGAACCCCGCACACAAAATAAAAAAGGCCCTATATACTCTGAACAGCCGTATACAGGCGGTGCATACAAGACAGGGACTGTAGATTTGTTCTTATGTAGAATCTGTTTGTAATTTTGAACAGGTACATTGTTTAAGTGTAGCTCCAGCCAAAAAATCTATTTTTAAGCTTTTTGGAAAACATAGGGAAGGGTTATCACCCCTGTAACATTTGTTTTGCTGTCTGTACAGTGTGCACCTGTTCAGAACAGTTCACCTCACTTTCCGTCCTAATGACAAATGTTTTTTGAAAATTTGGGGTTTTTATTGAAACAAGAATTGGTGATAAAGCATCAGTGGAGAGGAGACACTTTTTTTCCCATATTAACTCTTACAGGAGAGAATTTGCCTTCGTAGGGGTAGATTTCCTCTCACTTCCTGTTGTACCCTTCCGTTTGCAAGGAGGAGTCGTTTGTAAGTTGGATGTTTGAAAGTAGGGGCCTGCCGTATATACTCTGCTGAAATTTGCCCCTTACATGTTGGTGTTGCCACAACACTGTGAGTCCACACAGTTACTCTTGGTGGGCGCATGAATGGGCCCTGCTGTGAATTATTAGATCAAGAATTGTAATTGCATGTCCCTGTTGAACAGGGGCTGAAAAATTGGGCCTTTGGTGGTGGTGGTGGTGGTGGTGTTGACACAACACTGTAAGGCCTCACAGTTACTCTTGGTGGGCGCAGGAATGGGCCCTGCTGTGAATTATTAGATCAAGAATTGTAATTACATGCCCCTGTTAAACAGGGGCAGAAAAATTGGGCCTTAGGCACTGGTGCCACAACACTGCAACCCCTCACAGATACTGTACTTGGAGCACAGCAATGAGCCCTGTTGCAAAGTATTGCATCAAAAATTGTAATTACACGCCCCTGTTAAACAGGGGCTGAAAAATTGGGCCTTAGCCACTGGTGCTGGTGCCACGACACTGCAACCTCTCCCAGATACTCTAGTTGGAGTGCAGGAATGAGCCCTGCTGCAAAGCATTGCATAAAATTTTTTAATTACATGCCCCTGTTAAACAGGGGCTGAAAAATTGGGCCTTAGCCACTGGTGGCGGCACCCAGAAACAAAAATGTTCTTCCAAGCTATCATCATCAATTGGATCATTGAGGAGGAGGAGGATAGTCAGTCAACATAACAGGACAGTCTCTCAGCATCAGCATCAGTCTTGAAGGGATGTGACATTTGAAAATAAATTAGTCTGTTATATCAGCTTCAGGTGTTTGGTAGCTGGTGGTGATCCAAGACTGGTTCATCTTTATGAAGGTCAGTCGATCAACCGAGTCGGTAGACAGGCGCACCCTGTGATCCGTGACAAATCCTCCAGCAGCACTGAATGTGTGTTCTGAAAGAACGCTGGATGCAGGACAGGCCAGTAGCTCAATTGCATACTGTGCAAGCTCTGGCCAGTGATCCATCCTCAAGACCCAGTAAGCCAGAGGATTTTCGGTGGGGAAGGTGTCCAAGTCTGACCTTGCCCCTAGGTATTCCTGCACCATGTATATCAGACGCTGGCGATGGTTGCTGGAACCGATCATACCTTGGGGCTGCGGACTAAAGAATTGTCTGAACGCATCGGTCAGACGGCCACCTTCCCCACCGCTCCTTCTTTGACTGACCGAAGCCTCAGCAATTCGTTGTCCAGGACCAGGAGTTTGTAACCTCTCAGTCTCTGGGAACGCGTTGCACAGACCTTTCTGCAAGGCCTCCCGGAGTTGTCTCATCCTCTGCTCCCTCTGCGATGGTAAGATAAGGTCCGCAACCTTACCCTTGTACCGTGGATCAAGGAGAGTGGCCAGCCAGTAATGGTCCCTCTCCTTGATTTGAAGAATACGAGGATCCTTCCGCAGACTTTGCAGGATCAGGGAGGCCATGCAGCGTAGGTTAGCTGAGGCATTCGGTCCGGAGTCCTCTGGGTCACTAAGGACGACATGATCCGCAGCCACCTCCTTCCAGCCACGTACAAGTCCACTGGTTTCTTGGGACTGTAAATCATCCCTAAAAGACTGCTGCTGATGATGCTGAGTGCCAGGCTCCACCTCCATGCTGACACAATCCTCCTCCTCCTCCTCCTCCTGTGCGATGGGTGGGACAGAAGGAACACTGTCTGGGTAAAGGGGGCCTTGAGAGGCAAGGAAGTCCTCCTCTTCCTGCCTCTGTTCTGCCTCAAGTGCCCTGTCCATTATTCCACGCAGCGTATGTTCCAACAGGTGGACAAGAGGTACAGTGTCACTGATGCATGCACTGTCACTGCTCACCATCCTCGTGGCCTCCTCAAATGGTGCCAGGACAGTGCATGCATCCCTGATCATGCCCCACTGGCGTGGTGAAAAAAACCTGAGCTCCCCTGACCCTGTCCTGGTGCCGTAGTCGCACAGGTACTCATTGATGGCCCTCTGCTGCATGTGCAGCCGCTGCAGCATGGCCAACGTTGAGTTCCACCTGGTGGGCATGTCACATATAAGGCGGTTCTTGGGCAGGTTCAACTTTTTTTGCAGCTCAGCCAGGCGAGCACTGGCATTATAAGATCTGCGGAAATGCACACAGACTTTCCTGGCCTGCCTCAGGACATCCTGTAAGCCCGGGTACCTGCCCAAGAACCGCTGCACCACCAGGTTAAGGACGTGAGCCACACAGGGCACATGGGTCAGTTGTCCCTGTCGGAGGTCGGAGAGGAGGTTGGTGCCATTGTCGCAAACCACCATTCCTGGCTTAAGCTGGCATGGCGTCAACCACCTCTCGGCCTGCCCCTGCAGAGCAGACAGAACCTCTGCCCCAGTGTGGCTCCTGTCCCCCAAACACACCAGCGCAAGCACGGCATGGCATCTTTTTGCCTGCGTACTTGCGTAGCCCCTTGAACGCCTACGGAGCACCGCTGGTTCCGAGGACAAAGCACAGGAAGAGGCCATGGAGGAAGAAGAAGAGGAGGGGGTGGAGGAGAGAGGTGTGTCACAACCAGTAGTAGCATTTTGGAGGCGTGGCGGCGGAACAACCTCCAACACTACTGCACCTTGTCCTGCATCCTTCCCAGCTGCCAAAAGAGTGACCCAATGGGCCGTGAAAGAAAGGTAACGTCCCTGTCCATGCCTGCTGGACCATGAGTCAGCGGTAATATGCACCTTACCGCTGACCGCCCTGTCCAGCGAGGCCAAGACATTGCCTTCCACATGCCGGTAGAGAGCCGGAATCGCCTTCCGTGAGAAAAAGTGGCGTTTGGGAACCTGCCACTGAGGAACCGCACATTCCACAAACTCACGGAAGGGGGCAGAAAAGGCAGCAGTTGAAGTGCTAGCAATTTAGCCAAGCTAGCATTCAACCGCTGGGCATGTGGATGGCTGGGAGCGAACTTCTTTCGGCGGTGCAGCAGCTGGGGCAGGGAAATTTCCTGGTACAATCGGACGTCGGTGTACCGATAGCAGGTTGTTCGCAAGTACTTGACTGTGACACACAAAATTCTACACCTTCATTCCTCTCAGTGCAGGTTTCAGAGAGGACTGTAAGTATAGTGGGGTTGGAGATCACAGCTGATGAGGAGCAAGGAGAGGTCCGCTTTGTTCTTTGGTGTGGGTCTTTTAGGTACGCCTGCCAATGGACTGCATGGCAGGTCGACATATGTCTGGTCAAGCACGTGGTGCCCAAGCGGCTGATGTTTTGGCCACGTGAGAACTTTTGAAATAACGCGCAGAGACAGCAGCGCCCTGCACATGTGGAGCTCTGCGGTGTGATGCAGTCGGTGTGCTGCCCTTAAGCTGGCCCCTGGAGGGCATCCTGCCTCATTGGAGATGTGCCTCCTCCTCCTCCTCTCTCCTATCAGGCACCCATGTGGAGTCAGTGACCTCATCATCCCCTCCCTCCTCATCACTGGAGCAAATCTGGCAGATAGCTGTCCTTGTTGGGCACCCCCTCTCTCTGGGCTCACGTTACTACCCCCTCTCTCTGGGTTCACGTTACTGCCTTCCTCTAGCTGGGTTCCATCATCGGACCCTTCAAAATGCTGGGCATCCTCCTGGAGCATGTACCCAACACTGTGGTCAAACAGTTCGGGGGACTCCTCAGGAGGACATGGTGTAGCTAGGGAAGGAGTGACTGATGCCATTGAGCCGAGGGAAGAGGCCACTTAGGCAGCTGCTTTGCCAGAGAAAGTACCCTGAGCCTAGGTGAGAGAGGATGAGGACGGCTTGGTCATCCACTCTACCAAATCATGGGCATGTTGCGGCTCAACATGGCCAGCTGCCAAAAAGAAGGACAAGCGTGTCCCACGGCCACGTGCTGATGAGGATGCACCGTGTCCACGACCAGCACTGTTGGCTCTAGACACAGAGCCTGCTTGCTCTCCTTTATTGCCTTGTGACTGTCTGCCTCTCTTTGTTTGCCTTCCAGACATACTAATGGCCTGCAGTGAGATGTAGCTGCACAAAGGTGGGATGTATATATATATTATATATATATATTGTGACAGCAGGAAGGTAAAGTCACCTGGTTGCATCCAGGGGGGTAGATATATTTCGCCCAGATTCAGGCTTTACGCCGACTTATACAACTAGGTGGAGAGTTGTATAAGCCCAGCTAAGGCTAGTGGGCTCATGGATGACTCATACCTCTAGGGAGAGTGTGGGGCGTCGTGCAGACAGGGAGTGGATGAGACCAGCTGAAGCTTGTCAGCTCATTTAGGCCTCTATAAGAACTCCCAGCTTCATTAGATGTTAGCTCATGCCTGGACCCAGACCTGTGTGGACTGTCTAGGGAGAGTGAACCCCTGTGCGGTGAGACAAAGCCTGTGTGGCTATTTGCTTGGACATTTAAAACCAGGGACTTAGGGACTAGGACAGCACTAGGCTGATCCCAGTTGTTAGTTAGGAAACCTGTATGTTTAGTCAGAGGTCAAGTTGACCAGGATTTATTTTGTTTATGTTTCTTTTGGCTTTGCTGTGTTTTGTCACTGTAAATAGAAAATAAACCGCACCTTTTTTTGATTTTGAAAACCACAACCTCCGTTTGCTGGGCCTGTTTTTGTGTGGGGAGCCCATCCCGGGGGTCACACACACCCACTGCCGAGCTAACCCCCTCACAGTTGGTGGAGAACCAGTGGCAGTTTTTTTTAAGCCAGCATGGAGGAGATACTGAAGCAGCTGGCTCTAGCAAATGCCAATCAACAGCAGACAAATGCAGGTTTGCAAAAGAGCCTTGCAGCTCATCAACAGAGCCTTGCAGCTCAACAACAGAACTTCGCAGCCCAGCAGCAAGCTCATCAACAGAGCCTTGCAGCCCAGCAGCAAGCTCACCAACAGAGTCTGGAAGCTCAGCAACAAGCCCAGCAGCAATCTGAGGCCCGCTTCATAGACCTGTTACAGAAGCAAGAGCAGAGACTACAACAAATGGAAGCAGTAATGCAGCAACGTCCGCAGACCAGTGAGGAAAGCCGTCCCACTAATACCGCGTCCTTTGGGGTGAGTCGTTTATTGTCAAAAATGACTGGAGAGGATGATCCAGAGGTATTTTTGACCACATTTGAAAGGACTGCTGAAAGAGAAAAGTGGCCTGAGGAGCAGTGGGCTGGACTGGTGGCTCCTCTGTTAACTGGTGAATCGCAGAAGGCTTACTATGACCTAGAGCCTGACCAAGCAAAAGACTATGTGATGCTAAAAGCTGAAATATTGGCAAGGCTGGGTGTCACCCAGGCTGTCCGGGCTCAGCGTGTGCATAACTGGACTTTCCAGCTTGGAAAACCCCCCAGGTCTCAAATGTATGATCTCATTCACCTGAGCAGAAAGTGGCTACAGCCAGAGACTTTGTCCGCACCAAAGATTGTGGAACGTGTTGTAATGGATCGGTTTTTGAGAGCTCTTCCTACTGCCATCCAAAAGTGGGTAAGCCATGGAGACCCAGAGACGGCCGATGGTCTTGTGGATCGTGTGGAGAAATACTTGGCTACAGAGAACCTGACGGCCTCTTCCAGAGACACTCGGACTTTCCACCCTAAGACCAGACCATCCCCAGGGGCGGATAAGAGGATTCCAAGGGGTGAGGGTGGAGAGAGTGAGAGGGTGGGAGCTCTACCCCAAGTTTGGCGAGAACAGCCTGGGAAATCAGCGGCTCAAGAGGCGGCAAGAAGGATCGTTTGCTACCGCTGCCGGCAAGCGGGACATATTGCAGCCAATTGCCCGGTTGTGGAGGAACCCCTGCAGTGTGACTTTCTGACGGGCAGACGTCAGTCGCTGTGTGCGACAGTCGCATGCACTGCCATTCGAGGAACTGAGAAACATTTATGCAAAATGTGTGTTAATGGTAGAAATGTTGTGGTATTGCTGGATTCAGGTAGCCTTGTGACCCTGATAAAGGCTGAGTTAGTTAAAACAGAGGTCTCTGGGAATAGCAAGGTAGCTGTTATTTGTGTGCATGGGGACACCCGAGAGTATCCAGTGACTACAGTGTGTTTCGAGACCCCCAAAGGTACCCTCTCTCATCCAGTGGGCTTAGTATCTCAGTTACCGTATGACGCCATTGTGGGAAGGGATTTTCCGAAGTTCTGGGAACTGTGGGATGATCCTGAGCCCCCCACTGGTGCCCCTATGTACCAGGAATGTGATAGCCAGAACTCCCCTGAGAGTGGTAAGGACTCTCCGGAATTTCCCTTATCAGTATTGGCAGGGGAGACTCAAGAAACTGGAGAGGAGCCCACCTCCTCAGACGAAAACCTACCGTCTGTGGAGTTTTCTGATCTTGAGGTTCACAGGGAAAACTTTGCCACAGAACAGTTGAAAGACCCCGCCCTAATAAAGGCACGGGAAAACGTAGTGAAAATAGATGGCGAGTTAGTGAACCCAGATAATACCTGCACTTACCCATACTTCAGCGTAGAGAAGGACCTACTGTATCGGGTGGCAAAAAGGGCAGAAGAAACCGTTGAGCAGCTTGTGGTGCCCAAACCTTACAGGAAGTTGGTGTTGGAGTTGGCCCATGGGCACATTCTTGGAGGTCATCTGGGGACAGAGAAAACCCGAGAGAGGGTATTACAGAGATTCTATTGGCCGGGGGTGATGAAGGACATAGAAAATTATTGTTCCTCCTGCCCTGTGTGTCAGAGGTCGGCCCCGATGCCACATTTCCGTAGCCCGCTGGTCCCTCTACCCATCATTGAGGTCCCGTTTGAGAGGATCGCCATGGATTTGGTAGGTCCTATAATCAAGTCCGCTAGGGGGCACCAGTACATATTAGTTATAATGGACTATGCCACCCGTTATCCAGAAGCGATCCCTCTCCGAAATACCTCGGCCAAAACCATAGCCAAAGAGCTATCTCTTGTGTTTAGCCGGGTGGGTATTTGTAAAGAACTGCTTACGGACCAAGGTACACCCTTTATGTCCCGGGTTATGAAGGAGCTGTGTAAATTGTTCAAAGTGACGCAATTACGTACATCTGTGTATCACCCCCAAACCGATGGGCTGGTTGAAAGATTCAACAAAACCCTAAAACAAATGTTGAAGAAAGTGGTGGATAGAGATGGAAAGGATTGGGACTGTCTACTTCCTTATCTGATGTTTGCTATTAGGGAGGTGCCCCAATCCTCTACGGGATTCTCCCCCTTTGAGTTACTGTATGGGAGACACCCAAGAGGGCTGTTGGATATTGCCAAGGAAACTTGGGAAAGTGAAATTTCTCCCCACAGGAGTGTGATTGTGCATGTCGCCCTGATGCAAGATCGAATTGCACAGGTAATGCCCATCGTGAAGGAACATTTGGCCCAAGCGCAGTTGGCACAGCAGAGAGTGTACAACCGTGGAGCCAAGACCCGTACCTTTTCCCCGGGGGATAGGATACTGGTACTTGTCCCTACGGTTGAAAGTAAATTCCTTGCCAAATGGCAAGGCCCCTACGAGATAATGGAAAAAGTGAGCGAAGTGAATTACAAGGTCAGACAACCAGGAAGGCGAAAGCCCGAACAGATCTATCACGTTAATCTGTTGAAAGCCTGGAGGGATAGAGAGTCCCTAGTCGCAGACACTTGGTCACCAGCTCAAACTGGTTGCGTGATTCCTGAGGTTGGAATAGCAGCCACCTTGTCACAACCCCAACAACAGGAGGTTAAGGAGTTTGTGCTTCGCAACAAGGAGGTATTCTCTGAGCTGCCGGGACAAACATCTGGGGTAGAGCATGACATCATTACCCCGCCCGGTGAAAGGGTGAAGTTAAAACCCTATCGGATCCCAGAGGCCCGACGGGAGGCAATACGGGAGGAAGTACAGAAAATGCTGAACTTAGGGGTGATAGAGGAGTCCCAAAGTGATTGGTCTAGTCCCATTGTGTTGGTGCCTAAACCGGATGGGAGCTGGCGATTTTGTAACGATTTTCGTCAGTTGAACAAAGTTACAAAATTTGACACCTACCCCATGCCACGTATAGATGAGTTGATCGACCGGCTGGGAACAGCCCGATACATGACGACTCTTGACCTCACAAAAGGGTATTGGCAAATCCCCCTGGCCAAATTGGCCAAAGAGAAAACCGCATTTGTAACCCCAGACGGGGCGTTCCAATATAAGAGAATGCCGTTCGGGTTACAGAATGCGCCGGCCACATTCCAGCGGAAAATGGACCAGATGCTGAGGCCCCATCGGAAGTATGCTGCGGCTTACCTGGATGACGTAATTATCCATAGCACAGATTGGGCCACACATCTGCCAAAAGTGCAAGCAGTCCTGGACTCTGTTCGGGAAGCGGGGTTTACGGCTAACCCCAAGAAGTGTACCATTGGGCAGGAGGAGGCCAAATATCTTGGGTACACCATTGGGAGGGGAGTAATAAAACCCCAACTCAACAAAGTCGAGGCCATCCAGAGTTGGCCACGTCCCAACAGCAAGAAGCAGGTACGAGCCTTTCTGGGAATCGCTGGGTATTATCGGCGATTCATTCCCCACTTTGCTTCTAAGGCTGTGCTCCTAACCAACCTAACGAAGGGGAAAGGGTCGGTCATGATTAAATGGACCCCCGAGGCTGAGGCAGCATTCCAATTCTTGAAACAAGCCTTATGTAGCCAGCCAGTGTTGTACTCACCCGACTTCTCTAAAGACTTTGTCGTACAAAGTGATGCGTCAGATGTGGGGTTAGGAGCAGTATTGTCCCAGGTCTGGAACGGGGAAGAGCACCCAGTCATTTACCTCAGCAGGAAGTTGAAGTCCCATGAGGTAAATTACGCCACCGTTGAAAAGGAGTGTTTAGCGGTGAAGTGGGCTCTAGATTCCCTTCGGTACTACCTGCTAGGTAGGCACTTTGACATGGTTACGGATCACGCTCCGTTAAAGTGGATGGCTCAAAACAAGGAAACAAATAGAAGAGTGAATAGGTGGTTCCTGGCCCTCCAGGAATTCAACTTCACAGTAAAGCATCGCCCTGGCGTTCAAATGGGGAATGTGGATGCTTTGTCTCGAGTACATGAATGCCTGATTGCTGGTGTTCCAACCCCGAGGTTAAAACAAGAGGGGGGGGTATGTGACAGCAGGAAGGTAAAGTCACCTGGTTGCATCCAGGGGGGTAGATATATTTCGCCCAGATTCAGGCTTTACGCCGACTTATACAACTAGGTGGAGAGTTGTATAAGCCCAGCTAAGGCTAGTGGGCTCATGGATGACTCATACCTCTAGGGAGAGTGTGGGGCGTCGTGCAGACAGGGAGTTGATGAGACCAGCTGAAGCTTGTCAGCTCATTTAGGCCTCTATAAGAACTCCCAGCTTCATTAGATGTTAGCTCATGCCTGGACCCAGACCTGTGTGGACTGTCTAGGGAGAGTGAACCCCTGTGCGGTGAGACAAAGCCTGTGTGGCTATTTGCTTGGACATTTAAAACCAGGGACTTAGGGACTAGGACAGCACTAGGCTGATCCCAGTTGTTAGTTAGGAAACCTGTATGTTTAGTCAGAGGTCAAGTTGACCAGGATTTATTTTGTTTATGTTTCTTTTGGCTTTGCTGTGTTTTGTCACTGTAAATAGAAAATAAACCACACCTTTTTTTGATTTTGAAAACCACAACCTCCGTTTGCTGGGCCTGTTTTTGTGTGGGGAGCCCATCCCGGGGGTCACACACACCCGCTGCCGAGCTAACCCCCTCACAATATATATATATATATATATATCTGTATATATATATATAATGCAGCTATCAGAGGATGCATATATATCCTCTACACATTGTAACAGCAGCTAACTGACTCGCCTACCTGCTCTATCTAACTCAATATAAATGACACTGTCTCTCTCTCTGTAACTCTCTCTTTCACAAACGCCAACACACTACACAAGGCCGACTTCCAGGCGGCCTTATATAGTGTGGGGCGTGTACCTACTACTCTGAGCCATGATTGGCCAAAGCCACCCTGGCTTTGGCCAATTACGGCTCTCTGTTATTACCGCGCTGTGAATAGTGGCGTAGCCTCAGATAGAGTGTTCTATTTTCCCATTCCAAAATGGAATTAGGGAACATCGTTTTGGATGAGTGGAGCAAGGTCATGACATATACCTCCCTTCTGAGCAAACATGTATTTTTTTCTTGGAAGATGCCGTGAATAGCCCGAAAGTCAGCCTGGGCTCTTGTGGCCATGTTGAAAAGGATGAAAATGTGGATGGAGAATGTAGACACAGTATTCAAGAGTGTTTTCAGAAACTCTGTAGTTTAGGAGTCGGAGCTGGTGTTTCTATAGTGAGGCTCCAATTGACATCATCCGCATAGTGGCGCGGGTTATGCTCTCGTCAGTTATGGCAAATGAGTGCTATGACTGGGGCCTAGGCTTGCTGATCCCGCCACTAACAGGCGTAATATAGCATTCCCTTTGAGGGAGCTTCCTCTTTGGCAAGCTGGATAGCACTGCAACCCGGGCCACAGTTGGCAAGTTGGGGTCCTGCCTCATGATCGGCGCTTAATAGGCCGGAAGATGACAGTCTAGAGAATAAAGTTTGGAGCGTGCGAGGGTCGCACATTTTTACAGACCAGGTCGGGATTTTAGGAAGAGCTGGTGTGGAGACCGGACTTCCCCTCAGAAGTATGCTAAAAGCTTGATCTTGGATATCCAAGAAGCTACTGAGTTTGGGCCTCAGACTATTGGGACCTCAAAATGGTCTTTTGGGAAATGCATGGTCCATCAGAAGTCCTCATCTCAGATTCTTAGACCTGGCCCTATCGGTCAGCTCCTTTGGAGTTCAAGTGTCAGCTTTATCGGCCTTCACAGGTTTATCCCTGTTTATGTTTCTTTTTCCTGTCCAACAATTCATTAAGAGGGCAGCTAGGCTCAGAGAGTAAGTGGAGGTTTTCCAAATGGAACCTCCCTCTTGTTCTCAACTCCCCCTAGGGAATTGGAGCGAAGTGTTCTAGGGCTGTCTCCATTAAAGGCCTCTCTGTCAAGTTCACCTTTCCCTGGCTATCACGTTGGCATAAAAAGTCTCTGATATCGATTCAGAGTCTTAACATTCTTTCCAGTTCAAACAGTGCTGTTACCTATGCTTGACTCATTTCCCAAAGATGCGAGAGTCTTTTGTGGGAGCCAAGAAATTGTTCTGCCAACCTTAGAGTTCTAACTTGTGTACTTTAGACGTGGGAGAAGGCGCGATGTGGCTTAGTTGGTTTAAGAGCATGTCTAGTAAACAGGGAGTCCTGAGTTGACTCCCAGCAGGGCCTTCCTTCGGTTCTAGGAATCCCTCAGATATTGCATATCTACAAAGCTACAACTTCCCTCAGGCTTCAGAACGCCTGCTCATTCTTTTGCCTGAAAGGACAGAGAAACGTGCCTCATCTAGGATGATTGTGGCACGGATTGCCTAGGCCATCCAGCAGGCTCAGAGAGCCATGGGTTTGGCTCCTTTGGAGGTAGTGTCTGCTCACTCGACCAGGAGTGGGTCTACATCTTGTAATGGAAAAGAAAAGTTGCGCTTTCTATTATTTGGATAATGAAAAGTCCAAGCAGAAATGCTTAAAGGGCTGATGTCAATTTAAACACTGATCTTGGGTCCTAATAGACTGGTGAGGTTGTATGCTTACCAGAAGATAAGCCAAATCGAACAGATGGCTATAACCCAGCCTAGGCCTTTAAATGCACTTCGGATACAGGTTTCTTCAATGATATTGAAGGACGGCAATAGAAGGGTACTCCACAGTATTAGGGTACGTTATTCAAAAATTGCATCTATTGAATAAACGAAAAACAAAAAAAACATAGTGTGATCCTGCCACATAGAGTCTCCCTGTAAGGGACTGATGCTATAGGGTAGGGGAGACGATACAATAACCAGTGAGTGACTCCTATTTTTGTGAACCATCACCGCACATATAGTCTCCTTACCAGAGATACACAAAAAAAGGAAGCCTTATAGAGTGTAGAAATGACAAACAAATCCACCCTGAAGTGCACCGCCACCTAATAGAATGTCTGCTTACCAGATTGCAAACATAGTATGTGTAGCGGGTGTGTA
The DNA here is from genome assembly GCA_029206835.1 of Rana muscosa. NCBI lineage: Eukaryota > Metazoa > Chordata > Amphibia > Anura > Ranidae > Rana > Rana muscosa. The sequence continues at coordinate 404,358,989 of CM055121.1, forward strand.
CTTTCCCGGGTGTAAATTTGAACTTGACAGAGACATTGGTGATGTGTAATTCCCTGCAGCCCAGCAGGTGGCGCTGTCACCTTGGGCTGGGGTTGAATCATTGCTGTGTGTCGTGCCTCCTTTTTGTCCTCCCTCGGCAGTGGTATGGTGGGGCGGGGAACCCGCCGTGCTTGCTGGGAGAGGGTATAAGGGGGCCGGCCATCTTTGTCACGGGGTCGGAGTCCAGGGCACCTTCAGCCTGTGGACGGTGGTTCGTGTCGGTTCTCTAGGCGGGCCTAGGCCTAGAGGACAGCCGGAGATCGTGTTCCATTCCAGGCACCTTTAGCCTGGGGTGAGGTACTCAGATGGAGGTCCGGAGCTCAGTGCCCAACACTGAGTTCCGCGAGGGAAGGAGATCCTAGGGAACCCCGGGAGTGGGTACCCGAATCCGGAAGGCGTAATGGACCGGGGGGAGCTCCTCATTCGAAGACCTGGTGCAGCAGATTGCCAGTGACGGGTGAGTCTCTCACCGGAGACCGCTTGGAAGGAAATCCACCCTCGTTCGGAGACTGCAACCCACTTTCAGGAAGGAAAGTGGAGAATACATAGTGTCTGGGCCTATTCGCATCCACACCTCCTTTTCTGTTCTGTTTCTACCAAGGGAGTTCAACTGATTGTGTTCATTCAAGAGGAATAAAGGAGTGTTGAACTTTAATGGTGTGGGGCTCATTTCCTGACAGACATTGTTCAAGGTAACTCTCGGTGGAGGCTCCAGGTGCACAACACTGACCCGAAGGTAAAAGAACTTTGCTTGTATCACACTGACACCTGTGACAAAAGCCTGGCGTAGTGTCCCCGCTCCCTTCCCCTCTAAAAGATACCCCTAGACAAGAGAGAGACGAGCTGAAGAGAAAGAGGGGAGTGAGGAGAGTGCTACACGTGGGGGCTCGGGTCCGGTATAGTGTTTGTGCACCACAGTATTGAACGTGTCTGTTGGAAGAGTTACGCGAGTAGGCAGGCCTTCACTGGCTGAAGTGCATCCCTGCTTGAAGTCGTGGACATGACCCAATGAAGGGAAAGGCTCGCGCAGAAGAGTGGAAAGAGGGGGAAGTTCAGCCGTGTGAAGTACTACACGTGGGGGCTTCTATTGCACTGCGCCACCAGGCACACCCCCATCGCTTAGTTCGTGGGCGTGACACAGAAAAGAAGAAAAGCCCGCGAACTGGAGCAAAGGGGAGGAGTCCAATACGTGTGAAGGACTACACGTGGGACATTGGCGCAAAAACTCTGCAGTGTGCAATGGATCAGCAACAGGTCGCCATGTTCGGACATACGTCGTGGATTCCAGTTCACCCTTCCACCACGACATTGACTGCTGCTGCTCCGGTAACAGATACGGGGATCCGGCTAAAGCCAAGGGGTCGATTCGCCCTGTATTCGTGCATGGACGTTGAGGCCCTGGGTGTGATTTGTCCCGGCTGTTCGGGACTGGTGTGCCAACTGAAGCCATTCGGGCGATGTGAGGCCTGTGGGGAGTTCCTGTTCGAAGTGGATCCGGCGGTTGAGAGGCCGAGAACCATCTACCAGGACCGTGCTGTGGGCAACACCACTCAGAGAGGAGGAATCACTGCTGTGACAGCCATCCCTGCGCACACTGCAGCGACCGCGGAGGAGGTCGTAAAAATTAAACGGGAGAAATCCGAGGATGCTGTCTCGGTCACCACGATCTCGCAGCGTCCACCACCGAAGAGAAAGACCGGCATGGTAGCCCCGACCAGTGGTTGTGGTGGACCGTCTCGCCCGCTTACGCCTGGCCAGGATGAATCCATCGACAAGAGTTCCGGACGTCCCGTTTAGTGATGAGCCGAACACCCCCGGGTTCGGTTCGCACCAGAACCCGCGAACGGACCGAAAGTTCGAACGAACATTAGAACCCTATTAAATACAATGGATGCGAACGTTCGAATTCTAAAGTGCTAATTATAACAACTATTATGCATGTTATTGTCCTAAAAAGGGTTTGGGAACCCGGGTTCTGCACCAGGGGACATGTATCAATGCAAAAATAAGTTTTAAAAACGGTCGTTTTCCGGGAGCAGTCATTTTAATGATGCATAAAGTGAAAAAAAAAAAGTCAAATATTCCTTTAAATATCGTACCTGGGGGGTGTCTAAAGTATGCCTGTGAAGTGCCACGTGTTTCCCGTGTTTAGAACTGTCCCTGCACAAAATGACACTTCTAAAGGAAAAAAAAGCCATTTAAAACTGCTTGCGGCTTTAATGTAATGTCTGGTCCCGGTAATATGGATGAAAATCTTTAAGAAAAATGGCATAGCTACCCCATGACCCCCCCCCTACCCCAGCCCATTACCAGCCCCTTTGGGTCTTGTATGGATATTAAGGGGAACCCCGCACATAAAATAAAAAAGGCCCTATATACTCTGAACAGCCGTATACAGGCGGTGCATACAAGACAGGGACTGTAGGTTTGTTCTTATGTAGAATCTGTTTGTAATTTTGAACAGGTACATTGTTGAAGTGTAGCTCCAGACCAAAAATCTATTTTTATACTTTTTGGAAAACATAGGTAAGGGTTATCACCCCTGTAACATTTGTTTTGCTGTCTGTGCCCCTGTTCAGAACATTTCACCTCACTTTCCGTCCTAATGACAACTGTTTTTGAAATGTGGTGTTTTTCTTGAAACAAGGATTGCTGATAAAGCATCAGTACAGAGGAGACACCTTTCTCCCATATTTATTCTTACAGGAGAGAATTTTCCTTCCTAGTGGTAGATTTCCTCTCACTTCCTGTTGTCTTCTTGCGTTTGCAAGTAGGAGTCGTTTGTAAGTTGGATGTTTGAAAGTAGGGACCTGCCGTATATACTCTGCAGAAATAGGCCCCTTAGTTGTTGGTGTTGGCACAACACTGTAAGCACTCACAGTTACTCTTGGTTGGTGCTGGAACGCCCTGCTGTCAACTATTATATCAGGAATTTTAATTACATATAATTGTTGAACAGTGGTAGTAAAAATTGGGCCTTTGATGGTGGTGCTGGTGCCACAACACTGTAAGCCCTGACAGTTACTCTTGGTGGGTGCAGCAATGGGCCCTGCTGTGAATTATTAGATCAAGAATTGTAATTACATGCCCCTGTTGAACAGGGGCTGAAAAATTGGGCCTTAGGCACTGGTGGCACAACACTGCAACCCTTCACAGATACTGTACTTGGAGCACAGCAATGAGCCCTGTTGCAAAGTATTGCTTCAAAAATTGTAATGACACGCCCCTGTTAAACAGGGGCTGAAAAATTGGGCCTTAGGCACTGGTGGCACAACACTGCAACTCCTCACAGATACTGTACTTGGAGCACAGCAATGAGCCCTGTTGCAAAGTATTGCTTCAAAAATTGTAATTACACGCCCCTGTTAAACAGGGGCTGAAAAATTGGGCGTTAGGCACTGGTGGCGGCACCCATAAACAAAAATGATCTTCCAAGCTATCATCATCAATCGTATCATTGAGGACTCGGAGGAGGAGGATAGCCAGTCAACATAACAGCACAGGCACTCAGCATCAGCATCAGTCTTGAAGGGATGTGACATTTTAAAATCAATTAGTCTGTTATATCAGCATCAGGTGTGTGGTAGCTGGTGGTGATCCAAGACTGGTTCATCTTGATGAAAGTCAGTCGATCAACCGAGTCGGTGGACAGGCGCACCCTGTGATCCGTGACAAATCCTCCAGCAGCACTGAATGTGCGTTCCGAAAGAACGCTGGATGCAGGACAGGCCAGTAGCTCAATTGCATACTGTGCAAGCTCTGGCCAGTGATCCATCCTCAAGACCCAGTAAGCCAGAGGATTTTCGGTGGGGAAGGTGTCCAAGTCTGACCTTGCCCCTAGATATTCCTGCACCATGTTTATCAGACGCTGGCGATGGTTGCTGGAACCGATCATACTTTGGGGCTGCGGACTAAAGAATTGTCTGAACGCATCGGTCAGACGGCCACCTTCCCCACCGCTCCTTCTTTGACTGGCCGAAGCCTCAGCAACTCGTTGTCCAGGACCAGGAGTTTGCAACCTCCCAGTCTCTGGGAACGCGTTGCACAGACCTTTCTGCAAGGCCTCCCGGAGTTGTCTCATCCTCTGCTCCCTCTGCGACGGTAACATAAGGTCCGCAACCTTACCCTTGTACCGTGGATCAAGGAGAGTGGCCAGCCAGTAATGGTCCCTCTCCTTGATCCGAAGAATACGAGGATCCTTCCGCAGACTTTGCAGGATCAGGGAGGCCATGCAGCGTAGGTTTGCTGAGGCATTCGCTCCGGAGTCCTCTGGGTCACTAAGGACGACATGATCCGCAGCCACCTCCTCCCAGCCACGTACAAGTCCACTGGTTTCTTGGGACTGTAAATCATCCCTAAAAGACTGCTGCTGATGATGCTGAGTGCCAGCCTCCACCTCCATGCTGACACAATCCTCCTCCTCCTCCTCCTCCTCCTCCTCCTCCTCCTCTTCCTGTGCGATGGGTGGGACAGAAGGAACACTGTCTGGGTAAAGGGGGCCTTGAGAGGCAAGGAAGTCCTCCTCTTCCTGCCTCTGTTCTGCCTCAAGTGCCCTGTCCATTATTCCACGCAGCGTGTGCTCCAACAGGTGGACAAGAGGTACAGTGTCACTGATGCATGCACTGTCACTGCTCACCATCCTCGTGGCCTCCTCAAATGGTGCCAGGACAGTGCATGCATCCCTGATCATGCCCCACTGGCGTGGAGAAAAAAAACCAAGCTCCCCTGACCCTGTCCTGGTGCCGTAGTCGCACAGGTACTCATTGATGGCCCTCTGCTGCGTGTGCAGCCGCTGCAGCATGGCCAACGTTGAGTTCCACCTGGTGGGCATGTCACATATAAGGCGGTTCTTGGGCAGGTTCAACTCCTTTTGCAGCTCAGCCAGGCGAGCACTGGCATTATAAGATCTGCGGAAATGCACACAGACTTTCCTGGCCTGCCTCAGGACATCCTGTAAGCCCGGGTACCTGCCCAAGAAGCGCTGCACCACCAGGTTAAGGACGTGAGCCACACAGGGCACATGGGTCAGTTGTCCCTGTCGGAGGGCGGAGAGGAGGTTGGTGCCATTGTCGCAAACCACCATTCCTGGCTTAAGCTGGCGTGGCGTCAACCACCTCTCGGCCTGGCCCTGCAGAGCAGACAGGACCTCTGCCCCAGTGTGGCTTCTGTCCCCCAAACACACCAGCGCAAGCACGGCATGGCATCTTTTTGCCTGCGTACTTGCGTAGCCCCGTGAACGGCTACGGAGCACCGCTGGTTCATAGGACAAACCACAGGAAGAGGCCATGGAGGAAGAAGAAGAGGAGGGGGTGGAGGAGAGAGGTGTGTCACAACCAGTAGTAGCATTTTGGAGGCGTGGCGGTGGGACAACCTCCAACACTACTGCACCTTGTCCTGAATCCTTCCCAGCTGCCAAAAGAGTGACCCAATGGGCCGTGAAAGAAAGGTAACGTCCCTGTCCATGCCTGCTGGACCATGAGTCAGCGGTAATATGCACCTTACCGCTGACCGCCCTGTCCAGCGAGGCCAAGACATTGCCTTCCACATGCCGGTAGAGAGCCGGAATAGCCTTCCGTGAGAAAAAGTGGCGTTTGGGAACCTGCCACTGAGGAACCGCACATTGCACAAACTCACGGAAGGGGGCCGAGTCTACCAACTGAAAAGGCAGCAGTTGAAGCGCTAGCAATTTAGCCAAGCTAGCATTCAACCGCTGGGCATGTGGATGGCTGGGAGTGAACTTCTTTCGACGGTCCAGCAGCTGGGGCAGGGAAATTTGCCTGCTAGAATCGGACGTCGGTGTACTGCTAGCAGAGTGGGCGCAAGTACTTGGCTGTGACACACCTAATTCTACACCTTCATTCCTCTCAGTGCATGTTTCAGAGAGGACTGAAGTTATAGTGGGGTTGGAGATCCCAGCTGATGCGGTGCAAGGAGAGGTCCGCTTTGTTCTTTGGTGTGGGTCTTTGAGGTAGGCTTGCCAACGAGCTGCATGGCAGGTCAACATATGTCTGGTCAGGCATGTGGTACCCAAGCGGCTGATGTTTTGGCCACGCGATATACGCTTGAGACATATGTTGCAAACAGCAGCTGTGCGATCTGATGCACTAGCCTCAAAAAAGGCCCACACCAAAGAACTTTTTGAATGACGGGCAGAGGCAGCGCCCTGCACAGGCGGAGCTCTGCGGTGTGATTCCGTCGGTGTACTGCCCTTACGCTGGCCACCAAAGGGCATCCTGCCTCGTTGGAGATGTGCCTCCTCCTCATCCTCCTCCTCCTCCTCTCTCCTATTAGGCACCCACGTGGAGTCATTGACCTCATCATCCCCTCCCTCCTCATCACTGGAGCCAATCTGGCAGTATGCTGCAGCTGCTGGAACATGACTGCCAGATTGGTGTCCTTCTTGAGCATCCCCTCTGTCTGCTCTCACGCTACTGCCTTCCTCTAGCTGGGTTTCATCATCAGACCCTTCGAAACGCTGGGCATCCTCCTGGAGCATGTACCCAACACTGTGCTGAAACAGTTCGGGGGACTCCTCAGGAGGAGGACATGGTGGGTCTAGGGAAGGAGTGACTGATGATTTGTCTGACATTGATACCAGGGAAGACGACGCTTTGGCAGCTGCTTTTCCAGTACCCTGAGCCTGGGTGAGAGAGGATGAGGAGGAGGAGGAGGGCTTGGTCATCCACTCTACCAAGTCTTCGGCATGATGTGGCTCAACATGTCCAGCTGCCGAAAAGAAGGACAAGCGTGTCCCATGGCCATGTGCTGATGACAATGCACCGCGTCCACGACCAGCACTGTTGCCCCCAGACACAGAGCCTGCTTGCCCTCTTTTATTGCCTCCTGACTGTCTGCCTCTCCTTGTTTGCCTTCCAGACATTCTAATAGATGGCCTGCAGGGAGATGGGAAAAAAGCAATAAGGGCTACCTTCAGGTGTCCTTCTCTGTCCCTTGAAACAAGGACTTTCACAGTGAAAGAAACTGACACTGTCCCTACCTAGAGTTTTCTGTCCCTAGAATAAATGTTTTTTTTAATCACAATATAGCACAAGGACAATTCACTCAATGTCTCTCCAGGTCCCTGGAAACAAGGACTTGCAGAGTGAAAGAAACTGACACTGTCCCTACCTAGAGTTTTCTGTCCCTAGAATAAATGTTTTTTTTAAGCACAATATAGCACAAGGAAAATTAACTCACTGTCCTTACAGGTCCCTGGAAACAAGGACTTGCAGAGTGAAAAAAAAAAAACACTCTCCCTACCTACAGTTTTCTGTCCCTAGAAAAAATGTTTTTTTTAAGCACAATATAGCACAAGGACAATTAACTCACTGTCCTTACAGGTCCCTGGAAACAAGGACTTGCAGAGTGAAAGAAAAAAAACACTCTCCCTACCTACAGTTTTCTGTCCCTAGAAAAAATGTTTTTTTTAATCACAATATAGCACAAGGAAAATTAACTCACTGTCCTTACAGGTCCCTGGAAACAAGGACTTGCAGAGTGAAAGAAACTGACACTGTCCCTACCTAGAGTTTTCTGTCCCTAGAATAAATGTTTTTTTTAAGCACAATATAGCACAAGGACAATTAACTCACTGTCCTTACAGGTCCCTGGAAACAAGGACTTGCAGAGTGAAAGAAAAAAAACACTCTCCCTACCTACAGTTTTCTGTCCCTAGAAAAAATGTTTTTTTTAATCACAATATAGCACAAGGAAAATTAACTCACTGTCCTTACAGGTCCCTGGAAACAAGGACTTGCAGAGTGAAAGAAACTGACACTGTCCCTACCTAGAGTTTTCTGTCCCTAGAATAAATGTTTTTTTTAAGCACAATATAGCACAAGGACAATTAACTCACTGTCCTTACAGGTCCCTGGAAACAAGGACTTGCAGAGTGAAAGAAAAAAAACACTCTCCCTACCTACAGTTTTCTGTCCCTAGAAAAAATGTTTTTTTTAATCACAATATAGCACAAGGAAAATTAACTCACTGTCCTTACAGGTCCCTGGAAACAAGGACTTGCAGAGTGAAAGAAACTGACACTGTCCCTACCTAGAGTTTTCTGTCCCTAGAATAAATGTTTTTTTTAAGCACAATATAGCACAAGGACAATTAACTCACTGTCCTTACAGGTCCCTGGAAACAAGGACTTGCAGAGTGAAAGAAAAAAAACACTCTCCCTACCTACAGTTTTCTGTCCCTAGAAAAAATGTTTTTTTTAAGCACAATATAGCACAAGGAAAATTAACTCACTGTCCTTACAGGTCCCTGGAAACAAGGACTTGCAGAGTGAAAGAAAAAAAACACTCTCCCTACCTACAGTTTTCTGTCCCTAGAAAAAATGTTTTTTTTAATCACAATATAGCACAAGGAAAATTAACTCACTGTCCTTACAGGTCCCTGGAAACAAGGACTTGCAGAGTGAAAGAAACTGACACTGTCCCTACCTAGAGTTTTCTGTCCCTAGAATAAATGTTTTTTTTAATCACAATATAGCACAAGGAAAATTAACTCACTGTCCTTACAGGTCCCTGGAAACAAGGACTTGCAGAGTGAAAGAAACTGACACTGTCCCTACCTAGAGTTTTCTGTCCCTAGAATAAATGTTTTTTTTAAGCACAATATAGCACAAGGACAATTAACTCACTGTCCTTACAGGTCCCTGGAAACAAGGACTTGCAGAGTGAAAGAAACTGACACTGTCCCTACCTAGAGTTTTCTGTCCCTAGAATAAATGTTTTTTTTAAGCACAATATAGCACAAGGAAAATTAACTCACTGTCCTTACAGGTCCCTGGAAACAAGGACTTGCAGAGTGAAAGAAACTGACACTGTCCCTACCTAGAGTTTTCTGTCCCTAGAATAAATGTTTTTTTTAAGCACAATATAGCACAAGGACAATTAACTCACTGTCCTTACAGGTCCCTGGAAACAAGGACTTGCAGAGTGAAAGAAACTGACACTGTCCCTACCTAGAGTTTTCTGTCCCTAGAATAAATGTTTTTTTTAAGCACAATATAGCACAAGGAAAATTAACTCACTGTCCTTACAGGTCCCTGGAAACAAGGACTTGCAGAGTGAAAGAAACTGACACTGTCCCTACCTAGAGTTTTCTGTCCCTAGAATAAATGTTTTTTTTAAGCACAATATAGCACAAGGACAATTAACTCACTGTCCTTACAGGTCCCTGGAAACAAGGACTTGCAGAGTGAAAAAAAAAAAACACTCTCCCTACCTAGAGTTTTCTGTCCCTAGAAAAAAAGTTTTTTTTAAGCACAATATAGCACAAGGACAATTAACTCACTGTCCTTACAGGTCCCTGGAAACAAGGACTTGCAGAGTGAAAGAAAAAAAACACTCTCCCTACCTACAGTTTTCTGTCCCTAGAAAAAATGTTTTTTTTAATCACAATATAGCACAAGGAAAATTAACTCACTGTCCTTACAGGTCCCTGGAAACAAGGACTTGCAGAGTGAAAGAAAAAAAACACTCTCCCTACCTACAGTTTTCTGTCCCTAGAAAAAATGTTTTTTTTAATCACAATATAGCACAAGGAAAATTAACTCACTGTCCTTACAGGTCCCTGGAAACAAGGACTTGCAGAGTGAAAGAAACTGACACTGTCCCTACCTAGAGTTTTCTGTCCCTAGAATAAATGTTTTTTTTAAGCACAATATAGCACAAGGACAATTAACTCACTGTCCTTACAGGTCCCTGGAAACAAGGACTTGCAGAGTGAAAGAAAAAAAACACTCTCCCTACCTACAGTTTTCTGTCCCTAGAAAAAATGTTTTTTTTAAGCACAATATAGCACAAGGAAAATTAACTCACTGTCCTTACAGGTCCCTGGAAACAAGGACTTGCAGAGTGAAAGAAAAAAAACACTCTCCCTACCTACAGTTTTCTGTCCCTAGAAAAAATGATTTTTTTAATCACAATATAGCACAAGGAAAATTAACTCACTGTCCTTACAGGTCCCTGGAAACAAGGACTTGCAGAGTGAAAGAAACTGACACTGTCCCTACCTAGAGTTTTCTGTCCCTAGAATAAATGTTTTTTTTAATCACAATATAGCACAAGGAAAATTAACTCACTGTCCTTACAGGTCCCTGGAAACAAGGACTTGCAGAGTGAAAGAAACTGACACTGTCCCTACCTAGAGTTTTCTGTCCCTAGAATAAATGTTTTTTTTAAGCACAATATAGCACAAGGACAATTAACTCACTGTCCTTACAGGTCCCTGGAAACAAGGACTTGCAGAGTGAAAGAAACTGACACTGTCCCTACCTAGAGTTTTCTGTCCCTAGAATAAATGTTTTTTTTAAGCACAATATAGCACAAGGAAAATTAACTCACTGTCCTTACAGGTCCCTGGAAACAAGGACTTGCAGAGTGAAAGAAACTGACACTGTCCCTACCTAGAGTTTTCTGTCCCTAGAATAAATGTTTTTTTTTAAGCACAATATAGCACAAGGAAAATTAACTCACTGTCCTTACAGGTCCCTGGAAACAAGGACTTGCAGAGTGAAAGAAAAAAAACACTCTCCCTACCTACAGTTTTCTGTCCCTAGAAAAAATGTTTTTTTTAATCACAATATAGCACAAGGAAAATTAACTCACTGTCCTTACAGGTCCCTGGAAACAAGGACTTGCAGAGTGAAAGAAACTGACACTGTCCCTACCTAGAGTTTTCTGTCCCTAGAATAAATGTTTTTTTTAATCACAATATAGCACAAGGAAAATTAACTCACTGTCCTTACAGGTCCCTGGAAACAAGGACTTGCAGAGTGAAAGAAACTGACACTGTCCCTACCTAGAGTTTTCTGTCCCTAGAATAAATGGTTTTTTTAAGCACAATATAGCACAAGGACAATTAACTCACTGTCCTTACAGGTCCCTGGAAACAAGGACTTGCAGAGTGAAAGAAAAAAAACACTCTCCCTACCTACAGTTTTCTGTCCCTAGAAAAAATGTTTTTTTTAAGCACAATATAGCACAAGGAAAATTAACTCACTGTCCTTACAGGTCCCTGGAAACAAGGACTTGCAGAGTGAAAGAAACTGACACTGTCCCTACCTAGAGTTTTCTGTCCCTAGAATAAATGTTTTTTTTAATCACAATATAGCACAAGGACAATTAACTCACTGTCCTTACAGGTCCCTGGAAACAAGGACTTGCAGAGTGAAAGAAACTGACACTGTCCCTACCTAGAGTTTTCTGTCCCTAGAATAAATGTTTTTTTTAAGCACAATATAGCACAAGGACAATTAACTCACTGTCCTTACAGGTCCCTGGAAACAAGGACTTGCAGAGTGAAAAAAAAAAAACACTCTCCCTACCTAGAGTTTTCTGTCCCTAGAAAAAAAGTTTTTTTTAAGCACAATATAGCACAAGGACAATTAACTCACTGTCCTTACAGGTCCCTGGAAACAAGGACTTGCAGAGTGAAAGAAAAAAAACACTCTCCCTACCTACAGTTTTCTGTCCCTAGAAAAAATGTTTTTTTTAATCACAATATAGCACAAGGAAAATTAACTCACTGTCCTTACAGGTCCCTGGAAACAAGGACTTGCAGAGTGAAAGAAAAAAAACACTCTCCCTACCTACAGTTTTCTGTCCCTAGAAAAAATGTTTTTTTTAATCACAATATAGCACAAGGAAAATTAACTCACTGTCCTTACAGGTCCCTGGAAACAAGGACTTGCAGAGTGAAAGAAACTGACACTGTCCCTACCTAGAGTTTTCTGTCCCTAGAATAAATGTTTTTTTTAAGCACAATATAGCACAAGGACAATTAACTCACTGTCCTTACAGGTCCCTGGAAACAAGGACTTGCAGAGTGAAAGAAAAAAAACACTCTCCCTACCTACAGTTTTCTGTCCCTAGAAAAAATGTTTTTTTTAAGCACAATATAGCACAAGGAAAATTAACTCACTGTCCTTACAGGTCCCTGGAAACAAGGACTTGCAGAGTGAAAGAAAAAAAACACTCTCCCTACCTACAGTTTTCTGTCCCTAGAAAAAATGTTTTTTTTAATCACAATATAGCACAAGGAAAATTAACTCACTGTCCTTACAGGTCCCTGGAAACAAGGACTTGCAGAGTGAAAGAAACTGACACTGTCCCTACCTAGAGTTTTCTGTCCCTAGAATAAATGTTTTTTTTAATCACAATATAGCACAAGGAAAATTAACTCACTGTCCTTACAGGTCCCTGGAAACAAGGACTTGCAGAGTGAAAGAAACTGACACTGTCCCTACCTAGAGTTTTCTGTCCCTAGAATAAATGTTTTTTTTAAGCACAATATAGCACAAGGACAATTAACTCACTGTCCTTACAGGTCCCTGGAAACAAGGACTTACAGAGTGAAAGAAACTGACACTGTCCCTACCTAGAGTTTTCTGTCCCTAGAATAAATGTTTTTTTTAAGCACAATATAGCACAAGGAAAATTAACTCACTGTCCTTACAGGTCCCTGGAAACAAGGACTTGCAGAGTGAAAGAAACTGACACTGTCCCTACCTAGAGTTTTCTGTCCCTAGAATAAATGTTTTTTTTAAGCACAATATAGCACAAGGAAAATTAACTCACTGTCCTTACAGGTCCCTGGAAACAAGGACTTGCAGAGTGAAAGAAAAAAAACACTCTCCCTACCTACAGTTTTCTGTCCCTAGAAAAAATGTTTTTTTTAATCACAATATAGCACAAGGAAAATTAACTCACTGTCCTTACAGGTCCCTGGAAACAAGGACTTGCAGAGTGAAAGAAACTGACACTGTCCCTACCTAGAGTTTTCTGTCCCTAGAATAAATGTTTTTTTTAATCACAATATAGCACAAGGAAAATTAACTCACTGTCCTTACAGGTCCCTGGAAACAAGGACTTGCAGAGTGAAAGAAACTGACACTGTCCCTACCTAGAGTTTTCTGTCCCTAGAATAAATGGTTTTTTTAAGCACAATATAGCACAAGGACAATTAACTCACTGTCCTTACAGGTCCCTGGAAACAAGGACTTGCAGAGTGAAAGAAAAAAAACACTCTCCCTACCTACAGTTTTCTGTCCCTAGAAAAAATGTTTTTTTTAAGCACAATATAGCACAAGGAAAATTAACTCACTGTCCTTACAGGTCCCTGGAAACAAGGACTTGCAGAGTGAAAGAAACTGACACTGTCCCTACCTAGAGTTTTCTGTCCCTAGAATAAATGTTTTTTTTAATCACAATATAGCACAAGGACAATTAACTCACTGTCCTTACAGGTCCCTGGAAACAAGGACTTGCAGAGTGAAAGAAACTGACACTGTCCCTACCTAGAGTTTTCTGTCCCTAGAATAAATGTTTTTTTTAAGCACAATATAGCACAAGGACAATTAACTCACTGTCCTTACAGGTCCCTGGAAACAAGGACTTGCAGAGTGAAAGAAACTGACACTGTCCCTACCTAGAGTTTTCTGTCCCTAGAATAAATGTTTTTTTTAAGCACACTATAGCAGAAGCACAAAACACACTGACACTCTCCCTACCTATCCTTCTCTTTCCCTAAACTAAAGGAATCCAGGTTAAGCAAGAAAGAAATAACAGTCACTGTCCCTGCCTATGCTACTCTATCCCTGCTCCGGAACACACTACACTAGGCCGCCGTGCTGGCGGCCTTTTATAGTGTGGGGCGTGTACTAAACACCCTCAGCAATAATTGGCCACAGGCATCCTGCCTGTGGCCAATCATTGCTCTCTTCGCTGCCGGCGCTGTGATTGGCCAAGCATGCGGGGTCACAGTGCATGCTTGGCCAATCACAGCGCCTGGATGACACTGCGATGGCGTAGTGCATTGTGGGCCGTTCGCGTCACTCGAATTTGGCGCGAACGGCCCAAATCGTTCGATCTTCGTCGAACGATCGAACAGCCAATGTTCGAGTCGAACGTATGTTCGACTCGAACACGAAGCTCATCCCTAGTCCCGTTTCAAGTAAAGGCCGAGGTAAGCCTGGCGGAGAGATTTGGTGTGTGGGAAGAGGTGAAAGCTCGGTCTCCACTACAGGATACCTACCTGCGGAGGAGTTTGACACCTCTGGTTTAGAGTCGCTCTCGGACATGGGAGACGACGTTGCGATAGACGAACTGTTTGCCGAGAAGGGCTGGGACAAAGTACCTCTCGCTTCATTCCAGAGGACCAGGGATCCACCCATGTCTACAGGGGAAAGTACACCCGGGTGGAGGTGCCAGCGCCTGAAGAGAAGTCCCATCCCCAGCCTGCTTCTACATCCCCGGTGCGATCTGTACTGAAGACCGGGGAAAAGAGACTGTTGCTGCGGGCACCAATGCCCAGATCAGATGTGATCAAGGTCCCTCGCCACCCGGACTCAATAGTTTTGCCTGGCGAAGGGGACAGAGCTACCATCCCTCTTTTGCCGAGACTACAACGCCTATTTGGCCAGAAGGTTGCTGCGGATTACGGATGGGAGTATCCGTACTTGTCGAAGGAACTGCTGTATGAGGTGGAAGTGTGTCGGAAGGGCTGGTACAATGGCTTTGTGTGGACCCACCTTCAGGTTCCCCACGCCCGCAGATACCTGACATGCTCTCCAAAGGCCTCTCAACGTTTTAAGGACTGCAAGGCAGAATGGATGTTAGGACGGCACATCCATGCAGACAAAGTGTTGATCCGGCGCAAAGAAGGAGAAGATGTGGAGTATCATCTGGTGACCATGGATCAGCACTTGAAGCCACTTGTTCTGCCGCATCCCCGTTTTTACCTGTAGGAGAAAAGAGACTCCGTTCTTATCATGCTGCTGAACTTTCTGTTGCTTTTGTGCCTCAAAGGAATGAAGGACTGTTCCTGTTGTTCTTCACTTTCCTGCAAGAGATCATGGACTCTGGGTAGATAGGGCCAAAGAGAAGAGGAAAGTTCCACGAGTGCAGTTACCGCGGTGCTGTCACCAGGTGGCAGTGTTGCGCAACGTTAAACACTTTTCATGCACTCACTCTTTGGAGAAAAGGGATTTCTTCCCGGAGAAATTTATTTTCCATCACACGAATACAGGTGTCAGGGTTATATGTGTTAATCCTTTCTTTTCCCTCTGCAGGAGAGCATCCCATCAAGTCCACTGAGAATGGGGTGGGTTTTAGTCAGGATGGGGGGGGGGGGAAGTAAAAAAAAAAAAAAAATGTGAAGATGTGATTCAAAGTTATGAGTCAATGCTGTTGTTTCTTTTCTGTCTTTATTCCCTTTTTTTTTTACAGTGCTCTGACACAATGTTTTAGTTGGATAGTTTTTCTAAAAGTTTTATTTTTGTACAATTGTTAGTCGGTTTCTGGATTGGATTATGTCAGCCGTTGAGGGCATGATTTATTCCAGACACTGGGGACCAGTGTCAAACCACCAGGGGGAGAGTGTAGCGGGTGTGTACTTTCCCGGGTGTAAATTTGAACTTGACAGAGACATTGGTGATGTGTAATTCCCTGCAGCCCAGCAGGTGGCGCTGTCACCTTGACCTGGGGTTGAATCATTGCTGTGTGTCGTGCCTCCTTTTTGTCCTCCCTCGGCAGTGGTATGGTGGGGCGGGGAACCCGTCGTGCTTGCTGGGAGAGGGTATTCAGAACGCCTGCTCATTCTTTTGCCTGAAAGGACAGAGAAACGTGCCTCATCTAGGATGATTGTGGCACAGATTGCCTAGGCCATCCAGCAGGCTCAGAGAGCCATGGGTTTGGCTCCTTTGGAGGTAGTGTCTGCTCACTCGACCAGGAGTGGGTCTACATCTTGTAATGGAAAAGAAAAGTTGCGCTTTCTATTATTTGGATAATGAAAAGTCCAAGCAGAAATGCTTAAAGGGCTGATGTCAATTTAAACACTGATCTTGGGTCCTAATAGACTGGTGAGGTTGTATGCTTACCAGAAGATGAGCCAAATCGAACAGATGGCTATAACCCAGCCTAGGCCTTTAAATGCACTTCGGATACAGGTTTCTTCAATGATATTGAAGGACGGCAATAGAAGGGTACTCCACAGTATTAGGGTACGTTATTCAAAAATTGCATCTATTGAATAAACAAAAAACAAAAAAAACATAGTGTGATCCTGCCACATAGAGTCTCCCTGTAAGGGACTGATGCTATAGGGTAGGGGAGACGATACAATAACCAGTGAGTGACTCCTATTTTAGTGAACCATCACCGCACATATAGTCTCCTTACCAGAGATACACAAAAAAAGAAGCCTTATAGAGTGTAGAAATGACAAACAAATCCACCCTGAAGTGCACCGCCACCTAATAGAATGTCTGCTTACCAGATTGCAAACATAGTATGTGTAGCGGGTGTGTACTTTCCCGGGTGTAAATTTGAACTTGACAGAGACATTGGTGATGTGTAATTCCCTGCAGCCCAGCAGGTGGCGCTGTCACCTTGGGCTGGGGTTGAATCATTGCTGTGTGTCGTGCCTCCTTTTTGTCCTCCCTCGGCAGTGGTATGGTGGGGCGGGGAACCCGCCGTGCTTGCTGGGAGAGGGTATAAGGGGGCCGGCCATCTTTGTCACGGGGTTGGAGTCCAGGGCACCTTCAGCCTGTGGACGGTGGTTCGTGTCGGTTCTCTAGGCGGGCCTAGGCCTAGAGGACAGCCGGAGATCGTGTTCCATTCCAGGCACCTTTAGCCTGGGGTGAGGTACTCAGATGGAGGTCCGGAGCTCAGTGCCCAACACTGAGTTCCGCGGGGGAAGGAGATCCTAGGGAACCCCGGGAGTGGGTACCCGAATCCGGAAGGCGTAATGGACCGGGGGGAGCTCCTCATTCGAAGACCTGGTGCAGCAGATTGCCAGTGACGGGTGAGTCTCTCACCGGAGACCGCTTGGAAGGAAATCCACCCTCGTTCGGAGACTGCAACCCACTTTCAGGAAGGAAAGTGGAGAATACATAGTGTCTGGGCCTATTCGCATCCACACCTCCTTTTCTGTTCTGTTTCTACCAAGGGAGTTCAACTGATTGTGTTCATTCAAGAGGAATAAAGGAGTGTTGAACTTTAATGGTGTGGGGCTCATTTCCTGACAGACATTGTTCAAGGTAACTCTCGGTGGAGGCTCCAGGTGCACAACACTGACCCGAAGGTAAAAGAACTTTGCTTGTATCACACTGACACCTGTGACAAAAGCCTGGCATAGTGTCCCCCGCTCCCTTCCCCTCTAAAAGATACCCCTAGACAAGAGAGAGACGAGCTGAAGAGAAAGAGGGGAGTGAGGAGAGTGCTACACGTGGGGGCTCGGGTCCGGTATAGTGTTTGTGCACCACAGTATTGAACGTGTCTGTTGGAAGAGTTACGCGAGTAGGCAGGCCTTCACTGGCCGAAGTGCATCCCTGCTCGAAGTCGTGGACATGACCCAATGAAGGGAAATGCCCGCGCAGAAGAGTGGAAAGAGGGGGAAGTTCAGCCGTGTGAAGTACTACACGTGGGGGCTTCTATTGCACTGCGCCACCAGGCACACCCCCATCGCTTAGTTCGTGGGCGTGACTCAGAAACAGAAAAGAAGAAAAGCCCGCGAACTGGAGCAAAGGGGAGGAGTCCAATACGTGTGAAGGACTACACGTGGGACATTGGCGCAAAAACTCTGCAGTGTGCAATGGATCAGCAACAGGTCGCCATGTTCGGACATACGTTGTGGATTCCAGTTCACCCTTCCACCACGACATTGACTGCTGCTGCTCCGGTAACAGATACGGGGATCCGGCTAAAGCCAAGGGGTCGATTCGCCCTGTATTCGTGCATGGACGTTGAGGCCCTGGGTGTGATTTGTCCCGGCTGTTCGGGACTGGTGTGCCAACTGAAGCCATTCGGGCGATGTGAGGCCTGTGGGGAGTTCCTGTTCGAAGTGGATCCGGCGGTTGAGAGGCCGAGAACCATCTACCAGGACCGTGCTGCGGGCAAAACCACTCAGAGAGGAGGAATCACTGCTGTGACAGCCATCCCTGCGCACACTGCAGCGACCGCGGAGGAGGTCGTAAAAATTAAACGGGAGAAATCCGAGGATGCTGTCTCGGTCACCACGATCTCGCAGCGTCCACCACCAAAGAGAAAGACCGGCATGGTAGCCCCGACCAGCGGTTGTGGTGGACCGTCTCGCCCGCTTACGCCTGGCCAGGATGAATCCGTCGACAAGAGTTCCGGACGTCCCGTTTCAAGTAAAGGCCGAGGTAAGCCTGGCGGAGAGATTTGGTGTGTGGGAAGAGGTGAAAGCTCGGTTCCACTACAGGATACCTGCCTGCAGAGGAGTGTGACACCTCTGATTTAGAGTCGCTCTCGGACATGGGAGACGACGTTGCGATAGACGAACTGTTTGCCGAGAAGGGCTGGGACAAAGTACCTCTCGCTTCATTCCAGAGGACCAGGGATTCACTCATGTCTACAGGGGAAAGTACACCCGGGTGGAGGTGCCAGCGCCTGAAGAGAGGTCCCATCCCCAGCCTGCTTCTACATCCCCAGTGCGATCTGTACTGAAGACCGGGGAAAAGAGACTGTTGCTGCGGGCACCAATGCCCAGATCAGATGTGATCAAGGTCCCTCGCCACCCGGACTCGATAGTTTTGCCTGGCGAAGGGGACAGAGCTACCATGCCTCCTTTGGCGAGACTACAATGCCTATTTGGCCAGAAGGTTGCTGCGGATTACGGATGGGAGTATCCGTACTTGTCGAAGGAACTGCTGTATGAGGTGGAAGTGTGTCGGAAGCGCTGGTACAATGACTTTGTGTGGACCCACCTTCAGGTTCCCCACGCCCGCAGATACCTGACATGCTCTCCAAAGGCCTCTCAACGTTTTAAGGACTGCAAGGCAGAATGGATGTTAGGACGGCACATCCTTGCAGACAAAGTGTTGATCCGGCGCAAAGAAGGAGAAGATGTGGAGTATCATCTGGAGACCATGGATCAGCACTTGAAGCCACTTGTTCTGCCGCATCCCCGTTTTTACCTGTAGGAGAAAAGAGACTCCGTTCTTATCATGCTGCTGAACTTTCTGTTGCTTTTGTGCCTCAAAGGAATGAAGGACTGTTCCTGTTGTTCTTCACTTTCCTGCAAGAGATCATGGACTCTGGGTAGATAGGGCCAAAGAGAAGAGGAAAGTTCCACGAGTGCAGTTACCGCGGTGCTGTCACCAGGTGGCAGTGTTGCGCAACGTTAAACACTTTTCATGCACTCACTCTTTGGAGAAAAGGGATTTCTTCCCGGAGAAATTTATTTTCCATCACACGAATACAGGTGTCAGGGTTATATGTGTTAATCCTTTCTTTTCCCTCTGCAGGAGAGCATCCCATCAAGTCCACTGAGAATGGGGTGGGTTTTAGTCAGGATGGGGGGGGGGGGGGAAGTAAAAAAAAATGTGAAGATGTGATTCAAAGTTATGAGTCAATGCTGTTGTTTCTTTTCTGTCTTTATTCCCTTTTTTTTTTACAGTGCTCTGACACAATGTTTTAGTTGGATAGTTTTTCTAAAAGTTTTATTTTTGTACAATTGTTAGTCGGTTTCTGGATTGGATTATGTCAGCCGTTGAGGGCATGATTTATTCCAGACACTGGGGACCAGTGTCAAACCACCAGGGGGAGAGTGTAGCGGGTGTGTACTTTCCCGGGTGTAAATTTGAACTTGACAGAGACATTGGTGATGTGTAATTCCCTGCAGCCCAGCAGGTGGCGCTGTCACCTTGACCTGGGGTTGAATCATTGCTGTGTGTCGTGCCTCCTTTTTGTCCTCCCTCGGCAGTGGTATGGTGGGGCGGGGAACCCGTCGTGCTTGCTGGGAGAGGGTATTCAGAACGCCTGCTCATTCTTTTGCCTGAAAGGACAGAGAAACGTGCCTCATCTAGGATGATTGTGGCACGGATTGCCTAGGCCATCCAGCAGGCTCAGAGAGCCATGGGTTTGGCTCCTTTGGAGGTAGTGTCTGCTCACTCGACCAGGAGTGGGTCTACATCTTGTAATGGAAAAGAAAAGTTGCGCTTTCTATTATTTGGATAATGAAAAGTCCAAGCAGAAATGCTTAAAGGGCTGATGTCAATTTAAACACTGATCTTGGGTCCTAATAGACTGGTGAGGTTGTATGCTTACCAGAAGATGAGCCAAATCGAACAGATGGCTATAACCCAGCCTAGGCCTTTAAATGCACTTCGGATACAGGTTTCTTCAATGATATTGAAGGACGGCAATAGAAGGGTACTCCACAGTATTAGGGTACGTTATTCAAAAATTGCATCTATTGAATAAACAAAAAACAAAAAAAACATAGTGTGATCCTGCCACATAGAGTCTCCCTGTAAGGGACTGATGCTATAGGGTAGGGGAGACGATACAATAACCAGTGAGTGACTCCTATTTTAGTGAACCATCACCGCACATATAGTCTCCTTACCAGAGATACACAAAAAAAGAAGCCTTATAGAGTGTAGAAATGACAAACAAATCCACCCTGAAGTGCACCGCCACCTAATAGAATGTCTGCTTACCAGATTGCAAACATAGTATGTGTAGCGGGTGTGTACTTTCCCGGGTGTAAATTTGAACTTGACAGAGACATTGGTGATGTGTAATTCCCTGCAGCCCAGCAGGTGGCGCTGTCACCTTGGGCTGGGGTTGAATCATTGCTGTGTGTCGTGCCTCCTTTTTGTCCTCCCTCGGCAGTGGTATGGTGGGGCGGGGAACCCGCCGTGCTTGCTGGGAGAGGGTATAAGGGGGCCGGCCATCTTTGTCACAGGGTTGGAGTCCAGGGCACCTTCAGCCTGTGGACGGTGGTTCGTGTCGGTTCTCTAGGCGGGCCTAGGCCTAGAGGACAGCCGGAGATCGTGTTCCATTCCAGGCACCTTTAGCCTGGGGTGAGGTACTCAGATGGAGGTCCGGAGCTCAGTGCCCAACACTGAGTTCCGCGGGGGAAGGAGATCCTAGGGAACCCCGGGAGTGGGTACCCGAATCCGGAAGGCGTAATGGACCGGGGGGAGCTCCTCATTCGAAGACCTGGTGCAGCAGATTGCCAGTGACGGGTGAGTCTCTCACCGGAGACCGCTTGGAAGGAAATCCACCCTCGTTCGGAGACTGCAACCCACTTTCAGGAAGGAAAGTGGAGAATACATAGTGTCTGGGCCTATTCGCATCCACACCTCCTTTTCTGTTCTGTTTCTACCAAGGGAGTTCAACTGATTGTGTTCATTCAAGAGGAATAAAGGAGTGTTGAACTTTAATGGTGTGGGGCTCATTTCCTGACAGACATTGTTCAAGGTAACTCTCGGTGGAGGCTCCAGGTGCACAACACTGACCCGAAGGTAAAAGAACTTTGCTTGTATCACACTGACACCTGTGACAAAAGCCTGGCATAGTGTCCCCCGCTCCCTTCCCCTCTAAAAGATACCCCTAGACAAGAGAGAGACGAGCTGAAGAGAAAGAGGGGAGTGAGGAGAGTGCTACACGTGGGGGCTCGGGTCCGGTATAGTGTTTGTGCACCACAGTATTGAACGTGTCTGTTGGAAGAGTTACGCGAGTAGGCAGGCCTTCACTGGCCGAAGTGCATCCCTGCTCGAAGTCGTGGACATGACCCAATGAAGGGAAATGCCCGCGCAGAAGAGTGGAAAGAGGGGGAAGTTCAGCCGTGTGAAGTACTACACGTGGGGGCTTCTATTGCACTGCGCCACCAGGCACACCCCCATCGCTTAGTTCGTGGGCGTGACTCAGAAACAGAAAAGAAGAAAAGCCCGCGAACTGGAGCAAAGGGGAGGAGTCCAATACGTGTGAAGGACTACACGTGGGACATTGGCGCAAAAACTCTGCAGTGTGCAATGGATCAGCAACAGGTCGCCATGTTCGGACATACGTTGTGGATTCCAGTTCACCCTTCCACCACGACATTGACTGCTGCTGCTCCGGTAACAGATACGGGGATCCGGCTAAAGCCAAGGGGTCGATTCGCCCTGTATTCGTGCATGGACGTTGAGGCCCTGGGTGTGATTTGTCCCGGCTGTTCGGGACTGGTGTGCCAACTGAAGCCATTCGGGCGATGTGAGGCCTGTGGGGAGTTCCTGTTCGAAGTGGATCCGGCGGTTGAGAGGCCGAGAACCATCTACCAGGACCGTGCTGCGGGCAACACCACTCAGAGAGGAGGAATCACTGCTGTGACAGCCATCCCTGCGCACACTGCAGCGACCGCGGAGGAGGTCGTAAAAATTAAACGGGAGAAATCCGAGGATGCTGTCTCGGTCACCACGATCTCGCAGCGTCCACCACCAAAGAGAAAGACCGGCATGGTAGCCCCGACCAGCGGTTGTGGTGGACCGTCTCGCCCGCTTACGCCTGGCCAGGATGAATCCGTCGACAAGAGTTCCGGACGTCCCGTTTCAAGTAAAGGCCGAGGTAAGCCTGGCGGAGAGATTTGGTGTGTGGGAAGAGGTGAAAGCTCGGTTCCACTACAGGATACCTGCCTGCAGAGGAGTGTGACACCTCTGATTTAGAGTCGCTCTCGGACATGGGAGACGACGTTGCGATAGACGAACTGTTTGCCGAGAAGGGCTGGGACAAAGTACCTCTCGCTTCATTCCAGAGGACCAGGGATTCACTCATGTCTACAGGGGAAAGTACACCCGGGTGGAGGTGCCAGCGCCTGAAGAGAGGTCCCATCCCCAGCCTGCTTCTACATCCCCAGTGCGATCTGTACTGAAGACCGGGGAAAAGAGACTGTTGCTGCGGGCACCAATGCCCAGATCAGATGTGATCAAGGTCCCTCGCCACCCGGACTCGATAGTTTTGCCTGGCGAAGGGGACAGAGCTACCATGCCTCCTTTGGCGAGACTACAATGCCTATTTGGCCAGAAGGTTGCTGCGGATTACGGATGGGAGTATCCGTACTTGTCGAAGGAACTGCTGTATGAGGTGGAAGTGTGTCGGAAGCGCTGGTACAATGACTTTGTGTGGACCCACCTTCAGGTTCCCCACGCCCGCAGATACCTGACATGCTCTCCAAAGGCCTCTCAACGTTTTAAGGACTGCAAGGCAGAATGGATGTTAGGACGGCACATCCTTGCAGACAAAGTGTTGATCCGGCGCAAAGAAGGAGAAGATGTGGAGTATCATCTGGAGACCATGGATCAGCACTTGAAGCCACTTGTTCTGCCGCATCCCCGTTTTTACCTGTAGGAGAAAAGAGACTCCGTTCTTATCATGCTGCTGAACTTTCTGTTGCTTTTGTGCCTCAAAGGAATGAAGGACTGTTCCTGTTGTTCTTCACTTTCCTGCAAGAGATCATGGACTCTGGGTAGATAGGGCCAAAGAGAAGAGGAAAGTTCCACGAGTGCAGTTACCGCGGTGCTGTCACCAGGTGGCAGTGTTGCGCAACGTTAAACACTTTTCATGCACTCACTCTTTGGAGAAAAGGGATTTCTTCCCGGAGAAATTTATTTTCCATCACACGAATACAGGTGTCAGGGTTATATGTGTTAATCCTTTCTTTTCCCTCTGCAGGAGAGCATCCCATCAAGTCCACTGAGAATGGGGTGGGTTTTAGTCAGGATGGGGGGGGGGGGAAGTAAAAAAAAAAAAAAAAAATGTGAAGATGTGATTCAAAGTTATGAGTCAATGCTGTTGTTTCTTTTCTGTCTTTATTCCCTTTTTTTTTTACAGTGCTCTGACACAATGTTTTAGTTGGATAGTTTTTCTAAAAGTTTTATTTTTGTACAATTGTTAGTCGGTTTCTGGATTGGATTATGTCAGCCGTTGAGGGCATGATTTATTCCAGACACTGGGGACCAGTGTCAAACCACCAGGGGGAGAGTGTAGCGGGTGTGTACTTTCCCGGGTGTAAATTTGAACTTGACAGAGACATTGGTGATGTGTAATTCCCTGCAGCCCAGCAGGTGGCGCTGTCACCCTGGGCTGGGGTTGAATCATTGCTGTGTGTCGTGCCTCCTTTTTGTCCTCCCTCGGCAGTGGTATGGTGGGGCGGGGAACCCGTCGTGCTTGCTGGGAGAGGGTATAAGGGGGCCGGCCATCTTTGTCACGGGGTCGGAGTCCAGGGCACCTTCAGCCTGTGGACGGTGGTTCGTGTCGGTTCTCTAGGCGGGCCTAGGCCTAGAGGACAGCCGGAGGTCGTGTTCCATTCCAGGCACCTTTAGCCTGGGGTGAGGTACTCAGATGGAGGTCCGGAGCTCAGTGCCCAACACTGAGTTCCGCAAGGGAAGGAGATCCTAGGGAACCCCGGGAGTGGGTACCCGAATCCGGAAGGCGTAATGGACCGGGGGGAGCTCCTCATTCGAAGACCTGGTGCAGCAGATTGCCAGTGACGGGTGAGTCTCTCACCGGAGACCGCTTGGAAGGAAATCCACCCTCGTTCAGAGACTGCAACCCACTTTCAGGAAGGAAAGTGGAGAATACATTGTGTCTGGGCCTATTCGCATCCACACCTCCTTTTCTGTTCTGTTTCTACCAAGGGAGTTCAACTGATTGTGTTCATTCAAGAGGAATAAAGGAGTGTTGAACTTTAACCACTTCAATACCATGCACTTATACAGCTTCCTGCCCAAGCCAATTTTGAGCTTTCAGCGCTGTCGCAATTTGAATGACAATTGCGCGGTCATGCTACACTGTACCCAAACAAATTTTTTATCATTTTGTTCCCACAAATAGAGCTTTCTTTCGGTGGTATTTGATCGCCTCTGCGATTTTTTTTTTTTGCGCAACAAATAAAAAAAGAGCGAAAATTTAAAAAAAAACTATGTTTTTCTTTGTTTCTGTTAATTTTTTTTGTAAATAAGTACCTTTTCTACTTCAATGACGGGCACTGATAAGATGGCACTGAAGGGCACTGATAAGGCGACACTGATGGGCACCGATGAGGTGGCACCAATGAGGTGGCACTGATGAGGTGGCACTGATGGGCACTGATAGGCGGCACTGATGGGCACTGATATGTGGCACTGGTATGCGGCACTGATGGGCACTCATAGGTGGCACTGATTGGCACTCATAGGCGGCACTGATTGGCACTCATAGGCGGCACTGATGGGCACTCATAGGCGGCACTGATGGGCACTTTTAGGTGGCACTGATGGGCACTTATGGGTGGCACTGATAGGTGGCACAGACGGGCACTGATAGGTGGGCACTTATGGGCACAGATGGGCCTGGATGGGCACTGATAGGTGGCACTGATGGACACTAGTAGGTGGCACTGGTGACACTGCTGCCTAGCAATGCCAGCCACCACACATTTGTTTCTTGGTATGATCGTGCCAGTCAGTGCCCATGTGTGGGCACTGATTGGCATATTTTTTTATATATATATTTTTTTTACTACATGTGGATGGCCATGGGGGCCATCCACATGCTTAGGGCTTCCCTGGTGGTCCTTGGGGGCTTCCCTGGTGGTCCAGTGTGGGTATCCGAGGGGGGGCTGCGCTGATAAACAATCAGCGCAAACCCCCCCTGTCAGGAGAGCCGCCGATCGGCTCTCCTCTACTCGCGTCTGTCAGACGCGAGTGAGGAAGAGCCGATCAACGGCTCTTCCTGTTTACTTCCTGATCAGCCGTAATTCGACACGGCTGATCACATGGTAAAAAGCCTCCGACGGAGGCTTTTTACCGAGATCAGTGTAGCGGTGGGTCAGACTGACCCACCGCTCCACCGATCGCCACGATGCGCGCCCCCCCGGGCGCGCGGCGGCTGTTATCCCGCAGGACGTCATATGACGTCCAGTGTGGATAACAGAACCACTTCCCGGACGTCAATTTGCTATTGACTGGGCGGGAAGTGGTTAATGGTGTGGGGCTTATTTCCTGACAGACATTGTTCAAGGTAACTCTCGGTGGAGGCTCCAGGTGCACAACACTGACCCAAAGGTAAAAGAACTTTGCTTGTATCACACTGACACCTGTGACAAAGGCCTGGCGTAGTGTCCCCGCTCCCTTCCCCTCTAAAAGATACCCCTAGACAAGAGAGAGACGAGCTGAAGAGAAAGAGGGGAGTGAGGAGGGTGCTACATATGCAACACAAATCAACTATTATATTATTATTATTATGGACGTCTATATAGGTATGATTGAAAGCATAGGGCTGATATGAATTCCTCGCTGTGAACAAGAACTTCCGTATGGTCCGGATGGTATATCGAGCCAAAAAGAAAGGATGGGAACTGGATAGTGTGATACCGTCTCTGCAATTTATTATAAAAAATTACATCTTGGGCAGCCTTGCAGCATGTGGTTCCTAAAGTAGTCTGTAGGGCGGCCTTATGGTCCTCGATTAATACGTTTATGGCTCATTATTGTGTAGAGTCTGCTTCCTTATCCTCTGTTTATTTTGGCTTGCAACGGTTGATGGTACAAATTAAAGCCTTGGGATAGCATTGCCCCCCCAGGGGGTATATGGCGAGTTAGTTCCCATACGTATGCTGCCATGGAGTCAGTCAGGAAAACTGAAAATTTCCTATCAAATACTTACCGTAATTTTTCTTTCCTGGTGGACTCCATGGTAGCAGGAGTTTCCCTCCCAGTGTCTTGAGGAGGCTAGTTACGGAACATTGCACCTGACTCAGAGCAAAGATTTATGGTAGTGGGGTCCTATAGGGGAGGAGTGGAGGCGTGGTTAACCCATATGTATGCTACCATGGAGTGCATCAGGAAAGGAAAATTACGGTAAGTATTTGATAGGAAATTTTCAGTTTTCTCTGGATATTCAGGTATTTTGATATTGCCTTAATGCCTGCCCTTTTGGGTGGTTGAGATAACTCTGTTTATACTCCTCCCTCTACCCTATGGGAATGCTTCTCTGTTTTCTAAATGTACCAATATTATCTTTGTATTTCTCATATTATTATGATGGTGGAATGTGAATTGTTTTGTAATTTACAGTGTCTCAATTTTGTCTTTTTTCCTGTGGAAATTTTGAAAACTCAATAAACCTGATTAAACAAAAAATTCTAAAAATATGCTATTAGCGTCATTGTTGCAATGAACATTTTGTTGCCCTGCATCATTTTGCATGTGGCACACATATCACTAAATATGAAAAGCTTACTGCAGGTAATTGCTGGAGATAAAGGTAATTTTACTTCAAGCTCTGAGCAGACATCTGGAATAAGAAGTGAGATATATACAATAGCAGGAGGGTGTAAGTTACTGTTGCAATGATTGCAAAGATCAGAAACTGCCTTTTTTTTTTAGGAAGTTAGGAGATCATTCTGTGGAAATAATTCATGTGCAACAGTTGTAAATGTGTCTATGGAGGTTCTCATTTATGCAAACAATGGAATAGCTAGTATTAGCAGGCTGTTAACATGCAGTTGAACTTGTCCTTTAAAATTGAGCTAGAAGTTCGATATATATTCTAGGCTTCCTCCAGTCGCATCTAGACCTGGCCCTATCAGCAGCATTAGAACAAAAGCTCCATGGGCTTAGAACAAAAGCTCCTTGGGCAAGCAGTGAAATATCTTGTATATCAAGTCCAGTTGAATGTGACAGAGTACTACTAGCTGGAATGGGACATACCCCGACAGCTTGTCCTGAAAAATTGTATGTTAGTGCAAATAAAAAAAGTATCACAGACAGTACTCAATTGTTTCTACTAGCTGGTTGAAAATGTTTTATCAACGTTCATCTTTTTATCCCCAGTTTTAACTTTCTCTCTCGAGATACTACACATCTTAATTTTTCATTACTGACAATTAAGTACTATTTCAGTATATTTGAAGTATGTAGCAAAGTTCTGAGTAACGTATTTGCTACTTTAAAGTAGCCCTTCAAGTCTTACAGGGTCAGAGATAGGTCACATACCTTGGTGTTTGTCAAGGTCATAGATGCATTTGACCTTAAATTCCAATAAAACCATTTGTATTTTGGGTGTAGCTCTTTAAAGGTACAATCCAAGCTTTTGCCCTTGTTTCCTTTGAAGGGGTACTTTTACACCTTGAAGAAGGAAGAGCCTCAGATCATCCTACCCCAATGCAGCATGACCCGGGACCAAAAGTATGCAAAGACCCTGTGTGTTAAAAGTGCACCTAACTCAAGCTTTAGCCATTGCAGAAGGCAAAAACAGATTGCCCAAGTTGATAAATGGATATGGTATCCATCGTTTAACCTACAGGATATCATAGACATTTGAAGTATGATAATGTACAGAGATGTCTCGACTGTAATGTAATTGAAATATTGTCTTGATTGATTGACTGTCCATGTCAAGACAATGCTATACTGTATGTTCTTCCTTGTTTTCTGCTTTAATACTTTAAATCAAGAACAAAAAAAAAAAAAAGTGCTCCTAGCTCATATCTAGGGAATGGGAATAAATCCCTGACCAGTCCAGTATGCGTACCATGCAAACGAGCACAGAGGGTGTGGATAAAATTCAGATATCATTCCCTGTATGCATCTAAGGACATTTTCAGCACCATAAAGGATAACTGGTATTATTGATGTTGGTGTGGGGTTATCTAGATCTTCCAAACAAACACTGATGGGTGGAGACTAGACTTGTGCACAACGGAAAAATTCGTTCCGTTTCGGTTCGTTTCTTTCCGGTCCTGTTGATTCGTAATCATTCGTAATTTTGCTAGACGGGATTTTTCGTGTTCGGACTCATTCGTATTTTTGCAAGCGACATTTTTCGTTGAATTTTTTGTTGCTTTATAATTCGTACTTTCGGTAGAGTACGTTGTTTTTCGTTGATTCTGGACACAACTCCTACTTTCGTAACTTTTTTTGGGTTCGTACTTTCGGTAGAGTACGTTGTTTTTCGTTGATTCTGGACACAACTCCTACTTTCGTAACTTTTTTTGGGTTCGTTGATTCGTAATTTTCCGTGTCTCTCTCACAACGACGCTGCCTATTATGCCTAATGTGCTTCGAATGGATTTGTACTTTTCTAAATACATTGCGGTTATTTGTAACGATTCGAAATCTCGTATTTTACTTTCGTTTTTAACATGCGGCTATAGGCTCCGCCCCTGTACACCATTTTGAGAGGGTTCAGCACGGTGAGGGAGAAGCAGAGAGCAGAGCAGAGTGAGTGTTATTGTGCTTCGAATGGATTCGAAATCTCGTATTTTACTTTCGTTTTTTACATGCGGCTATAACCTCCGCCCCTGTACACCATTTTGAGAGGGAGTTCAGCACGGTGTGGGAGAAGCAGAGAGCAGAGCAGAGTGAGTGTTATTGTGCTTCGTATGGATTCGTACATTCGTAACTTTTTCATAACGAATTATGCCGAAGACATTCGGGCATTCGCTATTTGCGGTATAATTTATTTCGGATTCGGTCTTATTCGTAATTGCTTTGTTCGGAAATTCGAATGCTTCCGAATGTCCGAAAGTTGCTAAATTCGGACGAATTTCAATTCGTTACGAAACGAATTGCACAAGCCTAGTGGAGACTATTTTAAAACTTGTACATTGAAAGTTGTTTGCAGTATTGAACCTGAAGATGCCACATCCTAAAGGATGGGTACATGATCAAACACAGAGAATGTATTTGTCCTGTAGTCAAGAAGAGATAGTTGTGGACTACTAGTTTTAAAAAAACGAGTCTCCTTTTAACTTGCCCATACCGATGAAAGAATCATTGAATTCTTTCTTTGTAGAGTATTAGTGTTTTTGCACCCAAAACTCTGTCCTACAACAGCAGTGCTGGGAGGAAATGCTGACTTCCTTTCACTTCCCCACCATTCTGCATCCTTTCTGCACAGCTCCCAACTGTCCCTGATTTGGAGGGACTGTCCCTGATTTGGAGCAATGTCCCTCTGTCCCTCTTTTCCCCTCATGTGTCCCTCATTTAGGTCTGGGGTAAAGAATAGGTTCCTCAGGTTGGGACTTCAAATAGGCCACAAGCAGTTTTGTAATAAAAGAATTTCGATTTATTGCACATTGATACCAAACAGCAACATAAAAATGGGAATAAAAGCAACAAACACAAATATTGGGAACAGAATAGAAACAGCTGCGAGGAAAGCCTAGAACTTGTCAGACAGAACATATGTGGTCCACAACCAGTTTAACTAATTAGTTGCGGCAAAGGGCTTCTTATACTCATTTTGGTCTGATCTATATAGTTGTATATAAAATGCACTTTTTATCTTTCAAAAAGTGCTTCCCAGGGCTAAACTTTTCATCCAATTTCTAAATTGCTGCATTTGTACATTTTAAAAGCCAATATAAAGGAATAGTAATGGTTAAAAAAAGCCCTTGTGGATTTAATTAACCTTTTTTTTTGTTAATTCTCCTTTAAGGGGGTGTGGCAAGGGGCGTGTCCTATGTCTACATATGTTTGTTAGTAGGTGTCCCTCATTCCCATCTCAAAATGTTGGGAGGTATGTTTCTGTACTTGACAATATGCTTAGAAAAGGATTAAGAAATGAAAAGATGAAAATGTTGAAGGAAGCTTGGGGAAGGGGTGGCATAGCTGTTGGGAATTACAGCAGGAGGACACAGTTCATGGTGGATGGGTAACAGAAAAGCTATAGGTGGTAACTATGAATAATCAGGTCTCCCTCCAGGCATAATTCTGTCCGTGTATGTTTCAAAATCAAACATCGTTGACCTTTATGTCCAGATTGCACATGAACCATTGCCTAGGACAGCCTTTTTCAACCAGGGTGCCTTCAGGTTTCTTCAGGGGTGCCTTGGCAAAATGCCAA
Source organism: Rana muscosa (assembly GCA_029206835.1). Classification (NCBI taxonomy): domain Eukaryota; kingdom Metazoa; phylum Chordata; class Amphibia; order Anura; family Ranidae; genus Rana; species Rana muscosa. The sequence goes on from CM055121.1 coordinate 404,389,654, forward strand.
AAAAGTGCCCAAAAACTGTATACAAGCCAGTGGGTGGATCAAGCCTGCCTTTTAGTTACACAAAGGCACAGGTTTTCATTGTGCAGCATTACAAACTTCTAGCCGCCAGCATCCTAACAACCAATGATGTCATTGGTTGATTAGGAGGATGCTGGGTGCTTGCACAGAATCCTTGTCCTTGTTTGCACTTTCCCTGCCCCTCTCTGTCAGCTCTGGAATCACATTGGCTGAATGAGGGAGGGAAACTGAGGCAGAAGAGAAACATTGGAATACTAGTCAGTACCAGTGTGCAAAGGTATATTTACTTTTTAAGAATTAATCACCTCTAATGTTGGGTGTCCCACATGCATCAGTGTTGCTGTGATGTGTTGATGTAAAAGTTTAGTTTTTACATTTTAGAATGGGGTGTCTTGAGATTGTGCATAATTTTAAAGGGTGCCTCGACTGAAACACTTGCCTAAGACACCAGGGTGCACATTAACATCTAATCCTCTTTGCATGTGTAGCGGGTATTTGAATTTAGGGGAGGCATCTGGGTGGTAGTGTAACCCAGATGCACTGATTGTTAGGGAATTTGGGACCATTTGTTGTTCATGGAGGACTCTGTGGTGTGAGGTTCCCTTCGGCCTGTGGGTGGCGCTGTCGCACTGGGCCGGGGTTGAACCCTCACTGCAGTACCGTACCCTTTTTGTCCTCTTCCGGTGGCTGTACCGCAGGGCAGGGAACCTGTGGTGACGCTGAGGGAGAGGGGATAAGAGGGGGTGGACGCCCGGAACACGGGGTCAGAGTGGGAGGTCAGAGTCGCGCCCAGGCACCTTCAGCCTGGGTGCCGGCGTTCCGGAGTTCCGGGCCCAGGTGCCCTTGACCTGGCTGGAGCGGGAGATGGAGTCCATCCCAGGCACCTTTAGCCTGGGGTGAGGTACTATTGAGGAGGCCTGGGGCCCGGTGCCTTCAACTGGGTCCCGCAAGGGTGGAGGAATCCGAGGGGGCCCTAAAGCCTTGGGTGCCTGAATCTAAGATGAGGAGGCCAGGGAGCGTAACCCCTCCGAACAGTCCGGTGCAGCATTACTGGTGACGGCGGGGCCTCTGGTAACTCTCTTGGACGGATGTCTTCCCTCTGACAGGGGCTGCGCTTAGCGAAGGTAATTCACTCTCTGTTCTACACAGTCAGTGGCAGCGACTGTACGCCATAACTGTTGGTGACACCACAATGGTTGGTTCTATCTAAGGATTGTGCCTCGACCTACTCCCCACCTTACTGAACTGTTCTTTGGTCACAACCTGTCTGTGCTAAATGACGATTTATTGCTGTTAGAGAATAAATACGAGTTGGACCTTTTCAGTGGTGTGGAACTCCAGTTACTGGGAGCAGAAGGTGTCAATTACAGAAAAAGACTTGGCTCTGGGTTATGCACACGACCCAATGGTATAATAGGTTCTGGCCTTCACCTCTATCTAAAAGAGGACATGGGCTGTGGTGTATTGCATCCCTTCCCCCATACTCCCCCCTAGACGAGACAACAAGCCGAGAAGAAGAAGGGGTGAGAGGGGTGAGGTCTCTACACATGCATTTTTTACTGCCTGCCTTCCACTCTTCTCTCCCTAAGCTATGCTAGCACTAGGGGTGAGCTTCGAGTTCAAATCGAACCCATGTTCGACTCGAACATCGGCTGTTCGATCGTTCGCCGAATTTCGAACATTATGGGCCGTTCGCGCCAAATTCGAGTGGCGCGTCACGGCCCATAATTCACTGCAGTGCATTGCTGGCTGATGATTGGCCAAGCATGCACTATGACCCGCATGCTTTGGCCAATCACAGCGCGCAAAAAACGGAGAGCCATAGTTGGCCAAAGCCAGGGTGGCTTTGGCCAATTATGTCTCAGGGGGTTTAGTACACGCGCCACACTATATAAGGCCACCTCTGTGGCGGCCTTGTGTACTGTGTTGTGATGGTTAAAGACAGACAGAGAGAGAGAGAGAGACAGTGTAATTTATTTTGAGTTAGATAGAGCAGGCAGGCGAGTCAGTTAGCTGCAGTTACAGTGTGTAGAAGATATATATGCATCCCAGGTGTTGTATATATATTTGTACACTGTATTTAGTTTAGCTAGAACCGTTCCTGTTATTCTCTTCATAATATACTGACAGGCAGGCAGGTAATTGTGCTAGCTACAATATTTTCACTTAGTGTACTGTGTCCTTTGCACAGTGTGCACCTAAAACTTACCTGAATACAATTGCTGGTGTTCTGATACAAATACAGGCAGGGAGCTGCAGTATTTTGTTTTAGTGTCGTTTGCACAGTGTGCACCTAAAGCTTATCTGAATACAATTGCTGGTGTTCTCATACAAATACAGGCAGGGAGCTGCAGTATTTTGTTTTAGTGTCCTTTGCACAGTGTGCACCTAAAGCTTATCTGAATACAATTGCTGGTGTTCTCATACAAATACAGGCAGTGAGGCAGGGACCTCCAGTATTTTGTTTTAGTGTCCTTTGCAAAGTGTGCACCTAAAGCTTATCTAAATACAATTGCTGGTGTTCTCATACAAATACAGGCAGTTAGGCAGGGACCTCCAGTATTTTGTTTTAGTGTCCTTTGCACAGTGTGCACCTAAAGATTACCTGAATACAATTTCTGGTGTTCTCATACAAATACAGACAGTGACCTCCAGTATTTTGTTTTAGTGTCCTTTGCCCAGTGTGCACCTAAAGCTTATCTGAATACAATTGCTGGTGTTCTCATACAAATACAGGCAGTGAGGCAGGGACCTCCAGTATTTTGTTTTAGTGTCCTTTGCACAGTGTGCACCTAAAGCTTATCTGAATATAAATACAAATACCCAAAGGGGGGTACCCATGCAATTTTTCTGAATGATTCTCATCTGTATTGCCGGGACCAGACATTACATTAAAGCCGCAAGCAGTTTTAAATGACTTTTTTTCCTTTAGAAATGTCATTTTGTGCAGGGACAGTTCTAAACACGGAAAACACGTGCCACTTCACAGGTATACTATAGACACCCCCCAGGTACGATATTTAAAGGAATATTTGACAGGTTTTTTTTTTTCACTTTAAGCATCATTAAAATCACTGCTCCCGAAAAAACTGTCGTTTTTAAAACTTTTTTTTGCATTGATACATGTCCCCTGGGGCAGGACCTGGGTCCCCAAACCCTTTTTAGGACAATAACTTACATATTAGCCGTTATAATTAGCACTTTTGATTTCGAACGTTCAAGTCCCATTGTATTTAATAGGGTTCTAAAGTTTGCGCGAACTTTCGGTCCGTTCGCAGGTTCTAGTGTGAACCGAACCGGGGGGTGTTCGGCTCATCCCTAGCTAGCACAAATTGCAAGTACAATGGCACCTCGGATTGCGAGTAACGCGGTTAACGAGTGTTTCTCAATACGAGCACTGTATTTTGAAAAATCCTAACTTGGTTTGCGAGTGTTGTCTCGCAAAAGGAGCAAGATTCAAGCCAAAGCAGGGTGCAGTACCGCGTTTGTCCTGAGGTGGGGCCGGCGCCGTTCGGAGCCGTTCGGAAATGCTTGGAAAGACTCGGAAATACTACGTTCCCGAGCCTTTCTGAGGTTTGCCGAGGTCAGCTGAGCTGTCCTCGGGCCTTTCCGGCTGTTTCCGAGGCTCTCCCGCGCCTCTGGCCGCATTCGGTATTGCATGCCATTGAAGTCAATGCAGAACAAATTATTTTCGTTTCCATTGACTTCAATGGGGAAACTCGCTTTGATATGCAAGCACTTTGGATTACGAGCATTCTCCTGGAACAGGTTATGCTCGTAATCCGAGGTTCAACTGTACATCACATTGTTTCCGGCTTCTTCCACCCCTAGTACCCAAGACATTATACATTATGCATCAAGGCTACCAGCAAACGAGATTTGTGACTACCATTATATTTATTCATGTGTGCACTCTACGTCACCAATTCCTCCTGGTGAGTCTTGGTAAATCCATATCTGAGCAGTGGCACCAAAGCACTCTCCAAACATAGGATGCATCATCTGTTATTCTGCCTGAAGAAATGGAGCTGTTTCAGAAAGAAGGTGTGAGAAAAGGGTACAAATCTGTTGGCTGGTGGGGAAAGGGGATGAAAGGTATGTCTGGGGTCTTACTGGAAAGAGTTTCGACTAGTGCGTTCCTGAACTTTTAAGGACGGAACTACCTCCAAGGCATATCTGCTCATAATTTATTAATAGTTTGGTAGGTCTCAAGTAGAGAACTCTGTTATATTAGGCCTGTTTCACACACAGGGCCGGACTGGGAATAAAATCCAGCCCTGGAAAAAATTTCATACCAGGCCCACAGCATTATTATACCAGCGCAACAGCATACCGTCATTATTTTCTTGTTCATGAAAGGGAAAACCATATAGATAAGACAGATATGAAATCACATAGGGCTTTATATATATATATATATATATATATATATATATATATATATATATATAAAAAGCAAATTCCAGTTAAAAGTGGTAAAAGTGGTCAATCATCAAGGGGGACCCCAGGAACTTAGAACATGGGGGGAACCACCTTCCACAGAGAGAATACACTAAGGTAAGGGGGGGGGGTTACTGATATAAGGGGAAAACCTTAATATCAGTGCCCCCTTACATTATCGTATTCACCCCCCCCTTACATCAGTGACCCCCCCTTCAGACTGGCCTAGCGGTGCTGTCACTGACCTCCTCTCAGGTGCACCATGCAGGGCTCAGTCAGTCGGCTCCAGCTCCAGCTCGGTGGCTCTGGTTTTATCCTATAGTCTCCTCTCCACAGTCCAGACATGTCTGACTTCTCCCATGACCCCCATCCCGACGGTGCTCCCACTCTTGACTCCTCGCCAGACTCCCTCAGAGACTGCAGACATGATACAGGAGATGGTCAGAGACTGCAGACATGATACAAGAGCTCAATGCAGCCTCACCAGTTCCCATCAAATGCAGCCTCATCAGTGCCAACAAATGCAGCCTCACTGTGCCCATCAATGCAGCCTCACTGTGACCATCAATGCAGCCTCACTGTGACCATCAATGCAGCCTCAATGTGCCCATCAATGCAGCCTCACTGTGTAGCTGGCCAGCTAAGACCTGTCCTAGGTTGCTAATGTGGCTTACATGCATATATAGCTAGACCTGCTAATAATGTTAATACAGTGCATATGCTCATTTGTGAGAGATAACAGCAGAGTTATTTACTGTGACTTTATATGTGGATGTCATATAACAGTTGTATATTGTGTTCACAGAAGAAAAGAAAAAATATACCTTTAAGAGTAATTTCTATATGCAGAAAGGTAAGCTTAATGACAGCAGAATTGCAACCAGAAAGCATAGAGTTAAGCTTTTGTGACTCATCAGAAGTTTTAGCCAATCACAACCAATCTTACTGAGCAAATGTCTCTGGCCAATCATAGCCAGCAGTTCACTCATGTTCTGTCTAGGAAATCTCATAGCACATGTCTAGAATTTCATTACACCAGAGAGAGTGTGGAGCTGAACAGTTCAGATCCATCAGAGTCCAGTTTTATGGAAGCAAGTGGCCAAAATAGTTCCACTGTGGCAGGCACAGCGCATAAAGGCACTTCATAGTGCTGCGCCTGCCACAGTGGAACTATTGCCCAAAGTGGAACTATTAAGCCCAAAGTGGAACTATTAGCCCATTGAGGGTGAAGTGATAGTGCTCCTCAACTTGCACAGTAAAGAGTAGACTTGTGCACAACGGAAAAATTTGTTTAGTTTCGGTTCGTTTTTTGTGCACAACGGAAAAATTTGTTTAGTTTCGGTTCGTTTCTTTTCGGTCCTGTTGATTCGTAATCATTCGTAATTTTGCTAGACGGGATTTTTCGTGTTCGGACTAATTCGTATTTTCGCAAACGTCATTTTTCGTTGAATTTTTAGTTGATTTATAATTCGTACTTTCGGTAGGGTACATTGTTTTTTGTTGATTCTGGACACAACTCCTACTTTCGTAACTTTTTTGGGGTTCGTTGATTCAGAATTTTCCGTGTCTCTCTCACAACGACGCTGCCTATTATGCCTAATGTGCTTCGAATGGATTTGTACTTTTCTAAATACATAGCGGTTATTTGTAACGATTCGAAATCTTGTATTTTACTTTCGTTTTTTACATGCGGCTATAGCCTCCGCCCCTGTACACCATTTTGAGAGGGTTCAGCACGGTGAGGGAGAAGCAGAGAGCAGAGCAGAGTGTTATTGTGCTTCGAATGGATTCGAAATCTCGTATTTTACTTTCGTTTTTTCATGCGGCTATAGCCTCCGCCCCTGTACACCATTTTGAGAGGGAGTTCAGCATGGTGAGGGAGAAGCAGAGAGCACAGTGAGTATTATTGTGCTTCGAATGGATTCGTACATTCGTAACTTTTTTCATAACGAATTATGCCGAAGACATTCGGGCATTCGCTATTTTGCGGTATAATTTATTTCGGATTCGGTTTTATTCGTATATGCTTTGTTCGGAAATTCGAATGCTTCCGAATGTCCGAAAGTTGCTAAATTCGGACGAATTTCGTTTCGTTACGAAACGAATTGCACAAGCCTAGTATAGAGCGCATTTGAGCAGCGGAGCTACCATAGAGGCCATAGGAAATGTGTTTTAGTCAAACTGCAGCCGACTCTTAAAGTGGCAGAACGGCAAAGGCAAGATAGTCACAGAGAGAGCGCCAACCCTCCTGTGATCCCTAGAGAGAGAAAAAGACTCATGGTGGGAGGCCAAAGTCCAGAGTTAGAGTGCCTGCACCGCTACCCACAAAGAGCAACATAAAAATGGGAATAAAAGCAACAAACACAAATATTGGGAACAGAATAGAAACAGCTGCGAGGAAAGCCTAGAACTTGTCAGACAGAACATATGTGGTCCACAACCAGTTTAACTAATTAGTTGCGGCAAAGGGCTTCTTATACTCATTTTGGTCTGATCTATATAGTTGTATATAAAATGCACTTTTTATCTTTCAAAAAGTGCTTCCCAGGGCTAAACTTTTCATCCAATTTCTAAATTGCTGCATTTGTACATTTTAAAAGCCAATATAAAGGAATAGTAATGGTTAAAAAAAGCCCTTGTGGATTTAATTAACCTTTTTTTTTGTTAATTCTCCTTTAAGGGGGTGTGGCAAGGGGCGTGTCCTATGTCTACATATGTTTGTTAGTAGGTGTCCCTCATTCCCATCTCAAAATGTTGGGAGGTATGTTTCTGTACTTGACAATATGCTTAGAAAAGGATTAAGAAATGAAAAGATGAAAATGTTGAAGGAAGCTTGGGGAAGGGGTGGCATAGCTGTTGGGAATTACAGCAGGAGGACACAGTTCATGGTGGATGGGTAACAGAAAAGCTATAGGTGGTAACTATGAATAATCAGGTCTCCCTCCAGGCATAATTCTGTCCGTGTATGTTTCAAAATCAAACATCGTTGACCTTTATGTCCAGATTGCACATGAACCATTGCCTAGGACAGCCTTTTTCAACCAGGGTGCCTTCAGGTTTCTTCAGGGGTGCCTTGGCAAAATGCCAAAAAAAGTGCCCAAAAACTGTATACAAGCCAGTGGGTGGATCAAGCCTGCCTTTTAGTTACACAAAGGCACAGGTTTTCATTGTGCAGCATTACAAACTTCTAGCCGCCAGCATCCTAACAACCAATGATGTCATTGGTTGATTAGGAGGATGCTGGGTGCTTGCACAGAATCCTTGTCCTTGTTTGCACTTTCCCTGCCCCTCTCTGTCAGCTCTATAGACACCCCCCAGGTACGATATTTAAAGGAATATTTGACAGGTTTTTTTTTTTCACTTTAAGCATCATTAAAATCACTGCTCCCGAAAAAACTGTCGTTTTTAAAACTTTTTTTTGCATTGATACATGTCCCCTGGGGCAGGACCTGGGTCCCCAAACCCTTTTTAGGACAATAACTTACATATTAGCCGTTATAATTAGCACTTTTGATTTCGAACGTTCAAGTCCCATTGTATTTAATAGGGTTCTAAAGTTTGCGCGAACTTTCGGTCCGTTCGCAGGTTCTAGTGTGAACCGAACCGGGGGGTGTTCGGCTCATCCCTAGCTAGCACAAATTGCAAGTACAATGGCACCTCGGATTGCGAGTAACGCGGTTAACGAGTGTTTCTCAATACGAGCACTGTATTTTGAAAAATCCTAACTTGGTTTGCGAGTGTTGTCTCGCAAAAGGAGCAAGATTCAAGCCAAAGCAGGGTGCAGTACCGCGTTTGTCCTGAGGTGGGGCCGGCGCCGTTCGGAGCCGTTCGGAAATGCTTGGAAAGACTCGGAAATACTACGTTCCCGAGCCTTTCTGAGGTTTGCCGAGGTCAGCTGAGCTGTCCTCGGGCCTTTCCGGCTGTTTCCGAGGCTCTCCCGCGCCTCTGGCCGCATTCGGTATTGCATGCCATTGAAGTCAATGCAGAACAAATTATTTTCGTTTCCATTGACTTCAATGGGGAAACTCGCTTTGATATGCAAGCACTTTGGATTACGAGCATTCTCCTGGAACAGGTTATGCTCGTAATCCGAGGTTCAACTGTACATCACATTGTTTCCGGCTTCTTCCACCCCTAGTACCCAAGACATTATACATTATGCATCAAGGCTACCAGCAAACGAGATTTGTGACTACCATTATATTTATTCATGTGTGCACTCTACGTCACCAATTCCTCCTGGTGAGTCTTGGTAAATCCATATCTGAGCAGTGGCACCAAAGCACTCTCCAAACATAGGATGCATCATCTGTTATTCTGCCTGAAGAAATGGAGCTGTTTCAGAAAGAAGGTGTGAGAAAAGGGTACAAATCTGTTGGCTGGTGGGGAAAGGGGATGAAAGGTATGTCTGGGGTCTTACTGGAAAGAGTTTCGACTAGTGCGTTCCTGAACTTTTAAGGACGGAACTACCTCCAAGGCATATCTGCTCATAATTTATTAATAGTTTGGTAGGTCTCAAGTAGAGAACTCTGTTATATTAGGCCTGTTTCACACACAGGGCCGGACTGGGAATAAAATCCAGCCCTGGAAAAAATTTCATACCAGGCCCACAGCATTATTATACCAGCGCAACAGCATACCGTCATTATTTTCTTGTTCATGAAAGGGAAAACCATATAGATAAGACAGATATGAAATCACATAGGGCTTTATATATATATATATATATATATATATATATATATATATATATATATAAAAAGCAAATTCCAGTTAAAAGTGGTAAAAGTGGTCAATCATCAAGGGGGACCCCAGGAACTTAGAACATGGGGGGAACCACCTTCCACAGAGAGAATACACTAAGGTAAGGGGGGGGGGTTACTGATATAAGGGGAAAACCTTAATATCAGTGCCCCCTTACATTATCGTATTCACCCCCCCCTTACATCAGTGACCCCCCCTTCAGACTGGCCTAGCGGTGCTGTCACTGACCTCCTCTCAGGTGCACCATGCAGGGCTCAGTCAGTCGGCTCCAGCTCCAGCTCGGTGGCTCTGGTTTTATCCTATAGTCTCCTCTCCACAGTCCAGACATGTCTGACTTCTCCCATGACCCCCATCCCGACGGTGCTCCCACTCTTGACTCCTCGCCAGACTCCCTCAGAGACTGCAGACATGATACAGGAGATGGTCAGAGACTGCAGACATGATACAAGAGCTCAATGCAGCCTCACCAGTTCCCATCAAATGCAGCCTCATCAGTGCCAACAAATGCAGCCTCACTGTGCCCATCAATGCAGCCTCACTGTGACCATCAATGCAGCCTCACTGTGACCATCAATGCAGCCTCAATGTGCCCATCAATGCAGCCTCACTGTGTAGCTGGCCAGCTAAGACCTGTCCTAGGTTGCTAATGTGGCTTACATGCATATATAGCTAGACCTGCTAATAATGTTAATACAGTGCATATGCTCATTTGTGAGAGATAACAGCAGAGTTATTTACTGTGACTTTATATGTGGATGTCATATAACAGTTGTATATTGTGTTCACAGAAGAAAAGAAAAAATATACCTTTAAGAGTCATTTCTATATGCAGAAAGGTAAGCTTAATGACAGCAGAATTGCAACCAGAAAGCATAGAGTTAAGCTTTTGTGACTCATCAGAAGTTTTAGCCAATCACAACCAATCTTACTGAGCAAATGTCTCTGGCCAATCATAGCCAGCAGTTCACTCATGTTCTGTCTAGGAAATCTCATAGCACATGTCTAGAATTTCATTACACCAGAGAGAGTGTGGAGCTGAACAGTTCAGATCCATCAGAGTCCAGTTTTATGGAAGCAAGTGGCCAAAATAGTTCCACTGTGGCAGGCACAGCGCATAAAGGCACTTCATAGTGCTGCGCCTGCCACAGTGGAACTATTGCCCAAAGTGGAACTATTAAGCCCAAAGTGGAACTATTAGCCCATTGAGGGTGAAGTGATAGTGCTCCTCAACTTGCACAGTAAAGAGTAGACTTGTGCACAACGGAAAAATTTGTTTAGTTTCGGTTCGTTTTTTGTGCACAACGGAAAAATTTGTTTAGTTTCGGTTCGTTTCTTTTCGGTCCTGTTGATTCGTAATCATTCGTAATTTTGCTAGACGGGATTTTTCGTGTTCGGACTAATTCGTATTTTCGCAAACGTCATTTTTCGTTGAATTTTTAGTTGATTTATAATTCGTACTTTCGGTAGGGTACATTGTTTTTTGTTGATTCTGGACACAACTCCTACTTTCGTAACTTTTTTGGGGTTCGTTGATTCAGAATTTTCCGTGTCTCTCTCACAACGACGCTGCCTATTATGCCTAATGTGCTTCGAATGGATTTGTACTTTTCTAAATACATAGCGGTTATTTGTAACGATTCGAAATCTTGTATTTTACTTTCGTTTTTTACATGCGGCTATAGCCTCCGCCCCTGTACACCATTTTGAGAGGGTTCAGCACGGTGAGGGAGAAGCAGAGAGCAGAGCAGAGTGTTATTGTGCTTCGAATGGATTCGAAATCTCGTATTTTACTTTCGTTTTTTCATGCGGCTATAGCCTCCGCCCCTGTACACCATTTTGAGAGGGAGTTCAGCATGGTGAGGGAGAAGCAGAGAGCACAGTGAGTATTATTGTGCTTCGAATGGATTCGTACATTCGTAACTTTTTTCATAACGAATTATGCCGAAGACATTCGGGCATTCGCTATTTTGCGGTATAATTTATTTCGGATTCGGTTTTATTCGTATATGCTTTGTTCGGAAATTCGAATGCTTCCGAATGTCCGAAAGTTGCTAAATTCGGACGAATTTCGTTTCGTTACGAAACGAATTGCACAAGCCTAGTATAGAGCGCATTTGAGCAGCGGAGCTACCATAGAGGCCATAGGAAATGTGTTTTAGTCAAACTGCAGCCGACTCTTAAAGTGGCAGAACGGCAAAGGCAAGATAGTCACAGAGAGAGCGCCAACCCTCCTGTGATCCCTAGAGAGAGAAAAAGACTCATGGTGGGAGGCCAAAGTCCAGAGTTAGAGTGCCTGCACCGCTACCCACAAAGAGGCCACGTACTGCAGCCAGCTATTTCCCCGCCACTAGGCCCAAAGCCTGCAGCACAAAGCATCGCACATCAGTGAAAAGTATCGCAAGTCAGCGCAGAGCATCGCAAGACAGCACAAAGCATTGCACGTCAGCGCAAAGCATCGCAAGTCAGCGCAGAGCATCGCAAGACAGCGCAAAGCATCGCACGTCAGCGAAAAGCATCGCAAGTCAGCGAAAAGCATCGCAAGACAGCACAGAGTATCGCACGTCAGCGCAAAGCATCGCACGTCAGAGTAGAGCATCAGATCAAAAAAGACAAGTCTCCTTTAAGACTATTTGTTCCAGCAACCTACAGATCACAGTAACCCGCTCTTCAGAATAAGGTCAGAACTTTCCTTTATTACTATCATTGCACATAGGCTTGACAAGAAAGAGACATTTTCGTATTCAGGAGTAAAAGGACTGTAAGTAAAGAACAAGGGTCAGTTGTAGTACACGAACTCTAAAGTATTTTAAAGTGAAAGTAATTTTTACTGCCTGCACCTATTGCTATTGCATTTAAAGTGAAAGTCTTCTTAATATTCATATTGATTGTTATAGCACTTAAAGTAAAATGTCTAAGCCTAGTATTTCTATGCCACGGTTTGAGGATACAAAGATAGATAAGATAGAAAGTGAAGAGCAAGTGAACCTGTCTGAGGTAGAAGAGTCTGATGCAGCATTAGTCTTGCCCCAAACAGATGAACTAAGACGTTCAGAACGTATCAGAAAACCGACCCTAAAGATGCTGGAAAATTTGGAGCAAGAAGCAGTATTGAAAGGAAAAAAGTTCACCAGAAAGTATGATAAGTGGAAATCCTACATTAAAGATGTTCGTAGAAAGCTAAAGCAAGAAAGTATAAAAGGAAACTTGAGTGATATGATAGAGACGGTAGAAGAATCTGAAGCAGAGCTTATGGCAGCATATGTTAACCTGCGGTCATCTACGACACCTCCCCAGGATATTGTAAGGAACATGGACACATGTACTGAAGTCACTAAATGTTTAGTAAAGCTCATGAGAGAACTATCATCTGAAGCTAACTATGATGAAGTTAAGGCAAGAAAGAGAATGAATGAGCTTTTTATGAGAGACTATGCCAAGTCCTTAGGAGGAACCACAATCACAAGTAGGACTTCTTCCACTAGCAGAAGTGCCAGTAACATATCAGAGTCCTCAAGTACTTTAATAGCCAAAAGAAAGGAACTTGTCGAACAACTTGCTGTCAAGAGAGCAGAAATTGAAATGGAATCTGCAATCGAGGCGCAGCGTCTACGAGTAGCAGAAATGGAAAGGCTGAAGGAAGTCAAGATTATAGAAGCCAGACTAAGAGTACACGAAGAGGACATGAATAGTAATCATAAGTCCAAATCTGTACTAAGTGAAGATGCAGACTCCTACTTCCTTTCATACGCCCAGGAGAATGGAAGGAAATCTCCAGTATGTAATGAAGCAAAAAGTCATTGCCCTTCCATCCCTGCTCAGAAAGACGAAAAGAGAGACTCACCCAATTCAGAACTAGGTGAAAAAATAAAACAGGATAATTCTGTTCCTAGATGTCACTGCAAAAATCAGGAGAATGTTGCGACTATTGTCCCAGCAAGACGACAGAGAACAGTCCCAGCAAGACTTCCCGTTCCAGAACCTACTGTGTTTTCAGGAGACATACTGAAGTTCATAGAGTGGAAGGCAAGTTTTGAAATGATCATTGAGCATCATTGCTCCAGGCCAGTTGATAAGTTATTCTACCTTCAGAAATATGTTGGTGGAGATGCGAAGAAAGCTCTTGAAGGTAACTTCTATAGAACAAATGAGGAAGCCTACAAGCAAGCTTGGGAAAAGTTAAACGCAAGATATGGTCATCCTTTCTTAGTACAAAGAGCCTTTAGGGAGAAATTGAATAACTGGCCTAAAATAGGTCCTAAAGAACATTTCAAACTCCAAGAGTATGGTGACTTCCTGCAAGCATGCAGCAATGCCATCCCACATGTACGAGGACTAGAAGTACTGAACGACTATCTAGAAAACCACAGGATGCTAGCTAAGCTACCTGAAGAAGTGGCTTCTAGATGGAATCGCTATGTGACTGAACAGTTAGATCTAAGTAAGGACTTCCCAAGTTTTGAAAAGTTCTCTGAGTTAGTTAATAAGGAAGCACGAATAGTATGTAATCCAGTAACAGGATCTTACGCCTTAAAGTCCTTAGAAGAAAGGCCTGCGAGGGATATAAGACATGCAAGAGCAACTAGCTTTGCAACCGACACAACAGAGAAAGGTATAGATACCTACGAGAGCAAGTTCAAAGTTACTACTGGGATCAGTAGAGAGACAGAACCGACAAATCCTCAGACTACTTTTAAGTGTATGTTCTGTGGAGAGAACCACTCTATACACAAGTGCCAACAATTGAAGGAGAAATCCCCAAATGAAAAGAAAAAGTTTGTACTTGTTAGCCAACTGTGTTTTGGGTGCCTAAGGAAAGGCCATATTACTAAGGAGTGTAAGAAAAGGGCCACATGCAGCGTTTGCAAAGGACGCCATCCTACACCACTACATGAAGAACGTCCAAAAAAGGATAAATCCTCAATAGCTAAAGATGCTGAGGAAGAAAAGAAAGCATCGGTATTCTCTTGCAGAGTGAGGGAAAGCAACGGCACATCAATGGTTGTACCAGTGTGTATCTCAAATCCTAAAAGGAAGAATAAGAAGGTATATGCCTATGCACTACTGGATGCCCAAAGCGATGTCACCTTCATTGATCAAGAAATCTGCAAGAAAGTACAAGTGGCTACAGAACCAGTGAAGCTCAAACTCACCACAATGACAGGGAGAGACACATTAGTGAACAGTCAAAGGGTCAAAGGATTGAGAGTTAGAGGATTTCATTCAAACCTCACATTGGATCTACCTCCAGCTTATACGAAAGACGATATACCTCTAGATCGAGATCGCATACCTACCTGTGAAACAGCCAATAAATGGGAGCACCTATCTGTCATATCTCATGAAATGTCCCCGCTGAAGGAGTTTGGTGTTGGACTGTTGATAGGTTATGATTGTCCCGAAGCTTTGGTACCACGAAGGGTAATCACAGGAGGAAAGAGTGAACCCTACGCTGTTCAAACTGATCTAGGATGGGGCGTTGTTGGAGGAAAACAGCAGATTGCAAACTCAAGACAGGTGACAGGATTGTGTCATCGAATATCTGTCCAAGAGTTACCATCTGTAAGTTCAGCGGCAGTAATCAAGATCCTTGAATCTGACTTTGCAGACATAAGTTCTAAAGAAAAGTGTGTATCCCAAGAAGACATAAAGTTTGTACACATTCTAGAAGAAAGTATTCAACAGAATCAACAAGGTTATCTTGAAATGCCCTTACCTTTTAGAGAACGACCTCGTCTGCCAAATAACAAAAATCTTGCCCTAGCGAGATTGAAATGTTTGAAGAAAAGGATGGGAAGAGATCTCAACTTCAAGCAGGATTATTTGAAATTCATGGAAGGCATCCTTGAAGAAGGACATGCAGAAAAAGTTAATAACTAACCTAAAGAAGGAGAAGTGAGGTACATCCCACTTCAAGGTGTTTACCACCCAAAGAAACCAGATAAGATTAGAGTAGTATTTGATTGCTCAGCAAAGTATGATGGTGTTGCATTGAACGATCATCTACTAAAAGGACCAGATCTTACAAACACTCTGCCTGGAGTACTCTGTAGATTCAGAAAGTATCCCGTAGCGGTCATGTGTGACGTTGAAAAGATGTTCCACCAGTTTCATGTGAAGAATGAAGATAGAGACTTCCTGAGATTCCTATGGTGGGAGGACAGAGATACAGATACAGAGCCAGCAGAATACAGAATGAAAGTACACTTGTTTGGAGCAGCATTGTCTCCAGGTTGCGCCAATTATGGTATGAAGTACCTGGCCAATAAAAATGAAAAGGATTGTCCATCAGCAGCAAATTTTCTTAAGAAAAACTTTTACGTAGATGATGGTCTTATAAGTTTACAGTCCTCAGAATCTACAATCAAACTAGTGAAAGAAAGCCAAGAGTTATGCGCAAGAGGAAACCTGCGCCTTCACAAATTCATCTCAAACAACAGAGAGGTACTGGAATCCATCAGTGACTCTGAACGTGCATTAACAATGAAGAATGTAGATCTCAATTATGATCATCTTCCAGTTCAGAATGTACTTGGATTGGGATGGAATGTAGAGAATGACGAGTTCTTCTTTGAAACATCCTTGAAAGAAAAGGTTGCAACTAGACGTACCATACATTCCGCAGTGGCTTCTATATATGATCCATTGGGATTCTTGGCACCAGTAATCCTCAAAGCAAAATAAATACTACAAAAATTATGTAGATGGAAGGTGGGATGGGATGAACCCATACCTGAAGATTTGAGGCCAAGGTGGGAGGCTTGGCTAAAAGACTTGCAAAATTTGAGAGAAGTTTGGATACCTAGATGTTTTGTACCTCATGAGTACAAGAAAATAGAACTTCATCACTTTTCAGACGCCAGTAGTTATGGTTATGGACAGTGCTCCTACATCAGAGTGATAGGAGAAGGAAAAATACACTGTGCCTTGGTTATGGGAAAGACCAGAGTCGCACCTACCAGTATTCAGACAATACCAAGACTTGAACTGACAGCAGCTGTTGTTTCAGCATCAGTAAGCAAGTTTCTGAGAGAACAATTAGAGTTAAAAATAGATGAAGAATACTTTTGGACAGACTCGCGAGTTGTCCTAGGATACATAAACAACGAAGCTCGAAGATTCCATGTCTTTGTCGCCAACAGAGTTCAGAAAATTCGGGAAATAACAAATCCGGAACATTGGCATCACATTGATACAAAGCATAACCCAGCAGATCATGCTTCAAGAGGCCTGAATGTAACAGAATTGAAAAAGTCAAACTGGTTCACCAGTCCAGAGTTCCTTTGGGAAAGGGAAATCATACCCAGTGAAGGTTACACAGAATTGTCTATGGGTGATCCAGAACACTTGGAAGTTGAGAACCTGATGGAAAATTCCCCAAATTCATGTTCAAATCCTACTATAGAGAACATAGAATTATAGGTAATTTGGTGGGAGTGTAGCTGGCCAGCTAAGACCTGTCCTAGGTTGCTAATGTGGCTTACATGCATATATAGCTAGACCTGCTAATAATGTTAATACAGTGCATATGCTCATTTGTGAGAGATAACAGCAGAGTTATTTACTGTGACTTTATATGTGGATGTCATATAACAGTTGTATATTGTGTTCACAGAAGAAAAGAAAAAATATACCTTTAAGAGTCATTTCTATATACAGAAAGGTAAGCTTAATGACAGCAGAATTGCAACCAGAAAGCATAGAGTTAAGCTTTTGTGACTCATCAGAAGTTTTAGCCAATCACAACCAATCTCACTGAGCAAATGTCTCTGGCCAATCATAGCCAGCAGTTCACTCATGTTCTGTCTAGGAAATCTCATAGCACATGTCTAGAATTTCATTACACCAGAGAGAGTGAATATGAACAGTCACAGATCCAGTCAGAGTCCAGTTTTATGGAAGCAAGTGGCCAAAATAGGTATTTAATACAGTTATATATGTTCCTATTGTTAATAATGTCATTAGAACTGTATACTGAAACTAGTTATGTGTTCACTTGTAGTTCCACCAAACCAGGTTTGCAAACAATCAAACAAACAAACCAGCAATCAAACCAGGAATCAAACCAAGATTCAAAGCAAACATCAGAGCAAACAGCATTATAGAGCAAGTCCCAGATAGATCATAAAGTGTCTAAAGTATTTTAAAGTGAAAGTACAGATACTGAAGAGAGAAATATATCTACCATTTTATGTAGAATTACAAGATTGAACAGTTGAACCGACATTTGTTATACTTTATTCAACACGTGTTTGTACATGGACTTCCTGCTGCTAAATTGTCAGTGTTATATAAGAAGAAAAGCTGAAGTGAATAAAGAAGTTATCTTAAAGGTTTGGTGTGCTCTTTAAACCTACTGCTTCCATAGAACGGCACTAGAGGAATTAGAGTAACAGATAGTCTTGTGTGGACTAAAAGATCAGAGAAATCAAATTCTTCTAATGCCACAGCGCATAAAGGCACTTCATAGTGCTGCGCCTGCCACACACTGTGCCCATCAATGCAGCCTCACTGTGCCCATAAATGAAGCCTCACTGTGCTCATCAAATGCAGCTTTACTGTCCCCGTGAATGCAGTCTCACTGTGCCCATGAATGCAGCCTCACTGTGCCCACCATTGCAGCCTCACTGTGCCCATCATTGCAACCTCACTGTGCCCATCATTGCAGCCTCACTGTGCCCATCATTGCAGCCTCACTGTGCCCATCATTGCAGCCTCACTGTGCCCATCAATGCAGCCTCACTGTGCCCATCAATGCAGCATCACTGTGCCCATCATTGCAGCATCACTGTGCCCATAAAATGCAGCTTTACTGTGCCCGTGAATGCAGTCTCACTGTGCCCGTGAATGCAGCCTCACTGTGCCCACAAATGCAGCCCCTCCTGTGCCCTATGTCCCAGTCTGCAGTCCCTGTCTGTGGGAAGGTGTGCTGTTGATGCTCGGTACAGTACCTTCCATGCCAGCAGGATATCCATGATGGCCAGCAGCAGGCAGGGTCTGTTCTCATTTTGGATTGGGACAGTGCTCCTTCCAGAGGATCTGTTTGCTGTGAGATGGAGTGGTCCCTGGCCACCAGCACCTTCAGCCGTCTTCATTTTCCGGCCCCAGTCAGCCTGTCCTCTGGTCCTGGGAAAGTGAGAGCACTGGGTTGGAGCTGGAGAGAAGGGGGAGCGGAGAGCACTAGCAGGGTTGGAGAGCACATGGGTGGGGCAAAGAGCAGGGGAGAATGGAGATCACAGGGGTGGGGAGCGGAGAGCGCTATGGGGGAACTTGAGAGCACTGGGGGGGGCAAAAAAACAGGGGTGGAGAGCACGGGAGGCTGAGAGCACTGGGGGGGCTGGAGTGCACTGAGGGGGCTAAGAGTGTGGGGGGGCGAAGAGCACTGGGGGGGAGCTTGAGAGCACTGGGGGGGGGGGAGAAAGAACAGGGATGGAAAGCACAGGGGCTGGAGAGCACTGGGGGGTACAAAGAGCAGGGGGGAGGAGCTTGAGAGCACCAGTGGGGGCCAGAAAGAACAGGGGTGGAAAGCACGGGGGGCTGGAGAGCACTATGGGGGGCGGAGAGCACTGGCGGGGTTGGAGAGCACATGGGTGGGGGCAAAATGCAGGAGGGAGCAGAGAGCACTGGCGGGGTTGGAGAGCACATGGGTGGGGGCAAAATGCAGGGGGGAGTGGAGAGTACAGGGTGAGGAGCGGAGAATGCTGGGGGGGGAGCTTGAGAGCACTGGAGGGGAGCCAAAAAGAACACGGGTAGAGAGCACGGGGGCAGAGAGCACTGGGGGGGGGCTGGAGAGTGATGGGTGGAGCTAGAGAGCACCGAGGGGCCAGAAAGAACAGGGGTGGGGAGCACGGGGGTCTGGAGAGCACTGTGGGGGGCGGAGAGCACTGGGGTGGGGGCTGGAGAGTGATGGGGAAAGCTGGAGAGCACTGGAGGGGAGAAAGAACAGGGGTGGAGAGCACTGGGGGGAGTGGAGAGCACTGGGGGGAGAAAGAACAGGGGTGGAGAGCACTGGGGGGAGCGAAGAGCACTGGGGGGGGGAGTGGAGAGCACTGGGATGGTGGCTGGAGAAGGATGGGGAGAACTGGAGAGCAGAGGGGGCAGAAAGAACAGGGGCGGAGAGAACTGTGGGGGGGAGGGCTGGAGAGTGTGGTGCGGGAGGAGAGCACTGGGGGGAGCCAGGGAGCACAAGGAGAACTAGGAGGGGCCAGCAAAAGAAGTTGGATAGGAGAATCG
The DNA here is from genome assembly GCA_029206835.1 of Rana muscosa. Classification (NCBI taxonomy): domain Eukaryota; kingdom Metazoa; phylum Chordata; class Amphibia; order Anura; family Ranidae; genus Rana; species Rana muscosa. The sequence continues at coordinate 404,409,106 of CM055121.1, forward strand.
GCAGGGGGGCCGCATATAGAGGAATTGAGCTTTCTATATTCCTCCATGCAGCCGCTGAATGCTTGATTCTCCTCCTCTCCCTCCTGCAAGCATTCAGCGGCTGCATGGAGGAATATAGAAATCTAATTTCCTCTATATGCGGCCCCCCTGCCGATCCTCCTATCCAGGCACACAGGGCGGGCTGTATGGGCGGTCATCTCCTCCTGTATATCACGGAGCTGGCTGGGTCTGTGTTCGGCGGCGGCGCTGTAACACGGTCCCAACCCCCTAGAGCGGCTCATGTGATAGGCGGAACACTGATTCTATCTACTATCACACGAGCCGGTCGAGGGGGGCGAGATCGTGTTACAGCGCTGCCGCCGAACACCTGGAGAGGCTCTGTGACATCAGCCGACATGCCCGCTATCGGATAAATCTGGGTCACAGGAGCAGAACCAAGTACACTCCTATGACCTACAGTACATGAGACATAGCCAAAAATGCAAGAGAGCTCCTTTTGGCTCCATTCACACCTATGCAATTTGCTTTTGAGCGTTTCTGCAGTGCTTCTTCGGGTTTCTTTTTACTGTGTTTTTACCACGATTTTTTTTGGGCAGACTAAAAAATGCAAAGTGCAGCAAAATTGCGACAAAATCCTGGTAAAAACATGGTAGAAACGCAGAGGCAGAAAAATGCACTGAAGTTAACGTGTTCCATAGGAACCCGTGTTAAAAAAAATCTCCTGCGTTTCTGCAAAAAGCATCAGTGTTAACCGAGCCTAAAACAAGATTTTCTTAGCCGTTCCTCTTCTCCATCAAGCTGCTAGATTTCTCCTACGTTCCAATGGTCTTAGGTCATGACATCATCGAGACTTCTTCTGGGTCCATAGCCCCACATTGCAAGTGACAATGCCGATAGACAGTCGACTGCTGGAGTGTAGAGGAGTGCCATCTGCTGGCAGAGAGGAGGATTGGGTAAGTAAAAGCACTTTTCCTCATTTACACTGGCGATTGAGGGGTAGTAAAACCCTGCGCCTGAGCTGTGTTTTAACTGCCCCCCTTTCTGCTGAAGCAGAGGCCACCAGGGGGTGTACACATCCTGCAGCCACGAAGCAAAGCAGGAATTATACCCCCTGAACGTGACCCATTTAAGTGAATGGTGTAGTGCTACAACCACTCTGTGACCGCACAGAACGTGTATGATAATTAGAGAGTTAAAATAGGCGGTCAGGAGGCGATACAATGCCTCGCCGCCACCTGTCTAATGCTGTCTGAAGAACAAGCCGAACTTGGATCACACTTCAGACAGGAAAGCAAGTCTAGTTAGCAATTACTCTTGCAGTGTGGACACAGCCCCACTGCAAGGAATGGCTTTCAAGTTTCCCAGCGTTGGGCTTTAGAGATTGGGTTTGCTTTAAAAACTGTATCTACTTCTCATTATTATTATTTTGTATGCATATTTTCATTTTTGTTCTTTTTTTTTACTTTCATCCTAGGTGTTGATGATAAATGATTTACCAAAATGACAGCTGGATACACACTATACAAGTTTTGTTGTTCGATTTCCTTTGATTTACCTTCAACTATAGTGCAAGGGTCGGCCTTGTGATTGCATACACATTGAAAGTGTTTACGTTTGACCTCCTATTATATGGTTTTGGTAAATCTAAAGGAAAAAAAAATCTAAAGAAAATTGTAAAGTGTGTATCCAGCTGAGCTGCTTCTGCCATCTCCATGTAGAATTGCCTTCCTTTCCTATATACGGGCATATATCCTCTATTTCCCCAGGACAGGAGCTTCTAGTTCATGTTTCACGTGTGCCATCTACTGGTAAAAATTCAGTATTGCAGCTAGGGCATTCAAATGTCATAGAACTGAAGGTGTGATCTAACAGCAACACATACAGAAATAAAGGAAATGTAATTCAAGTAAGGGAATGATAGAACCTCTGTTAAATTGTTATTGTTGACTGTTTCCTTGTTACAGATTTCCCCTCAATGTCAGGGAAAGGTTGTCCCCAGAACTGAGAGTGAGGGAAAATCTCTGTAATGGAGCCTCGGATAGCACTACAACCAGACAGCAGTTCTACCCTTTTCCCATTCTATCCAAAATGAATAAGAAATATGGGCATAGATACACTTTAACCACTTAACAACCACCTGCTGACAAATAACGTCGACAAGGTGGTTGCTTAACTCTGGGAGGACGTTATATAACGTCCTCCCAGAATCGCGCTCCCGCGCGCCCCCTGGGGCGCGCACACGGGAAACTCCGTGACCGCCGGGTCCAGAGGACCCGGCGGATCACGAATCGCGGTAAATCGCCGCTGATAGCGGCCGTTTACCACGTGATCGCTCCGTCAAATGACGGAGCAATCACTTGTAAACAGACCGGCGTCATTTGATGACGCCGGTTCCTCCCTCCCCTCTCTGTACCGATCGGTACAGTGTGAGAGGGGAGGGGGAGGGAGAGGATGGCAGCAGCAGCACTGTGGGCTGGATCTGTGACAATTGCAGTCACAGATCCATCCATCCATCCATCCCTGCTCAGCCATCCCTGTGCTATACCCTGCCAATACTCTGCAATACACCCTGCCAATACTCTGCAAAATACCCTGCCAATACTCTGCAATACCCTGGTGCAATACTCTGCAATACCCTGGTGCAATACTCTGCAATACCCTGGTGCAATACTCTGCAATACCCTGGTGCAATACTCTGCAATACCCTGCGAAATACTCTGCAATACCCTGCGAAATACTCTGCAATACCCTGCGAAATACTCTGCAATACCCTGGTGCAATACTCTGCAATACCCTGGTGCAATACTCTGCAATACCCTGGTGCAATACTCTGCAATACCCTGGTGCAATACTCTGCAATACCCTGGTGCAATACTCTGCAATACCCTGCACAATACTCTGCAATACCCTGCAAAATACTCTGCAATACCCTGCAAAATACTCTGCAATACCCTGCGCAATACTCTGCAAAATACTCTGCAATACCCTGCACAATACTCTGCAATACCCTGCACAATACTCTGCAATACCCTGCACAATACTCTGCAATACCCTCCACAATACTCTGCAATACCCTCCACAATACTCTGCAATACCCTCCACAATACTCTGCAATACCCTCCACAATACCCTGTGCAATACCCTCCACAATACCCTGTGCAATACCCGTGCAATACCCTGCCATACACCGCAATACCCTGCCATACACCGCAATACTCCGCAATGCCCTGCAATACTCCGCAATGCCCGGCAATACTCCGCAATGCCCGGCAATACTCCGCAATGCCCGGCAATACTCCGCAATGCCCAGCAATACTCCGCAATGCCCGGCAATACTCCGCAATGCCCGGCAATACTCTGCAATAACCACTTCCCGCCCTCCGGCCGTCATATGACGTCCTTGACTTTGTGCGGGGATATCTGAATGATGCCTGCAGCTACAGGCATCATTCAGATATCGGCTTTTTCAGCCGGCGATTCCCTACACCATAAGAACAATCATAGCGGCTGTTCCGCCGCTTGATCATTCTTACGGGAGGCAAGAGGGGATGTCCCCCCCCCCCCCCGCCGCCCTCCGGTGCTTCTACCGACTCACCGCTACGATCAAAGCCAGGATTGTTGTTTTTTTTTTTTTTTTTTTTTTCAGGCTTCCCAGCCTAGAGGTGAGATGTGGGGTCTTATTGACACCCCCCCCCCTCATATCTCACTGTAAAGAGGACCTGTCATGCCATATTCCTATTACAAGGGATGTTTACGTTCCTTGTAATAGGTATAAAAGTGATCAAAAAAAGGGATTTTTATAACAGCTTACCTGTAGAATCCTTTTCTTGGAGTACATCACGGGACACAGAGCGACTTAGTCATTACTAATGGGTTATATAGTTTACCTTCAGGTGTTGGCACTGGCCAATTCCAAACCGGAAGTACCCTCCCCTATATAAGCCCCTCCCACCCGGGAGCACCTCAGTTTTGTAGCCAAGCAATAAGTGTCCCAAAAAGAGGGGTGGGAGCTCTGTGTCCCGTGATGTACTCCAAGAAAAGGATTCTACAGGTAAGCTGTTATAAAAATCCCTTTTTCTTTTTCGTACATCACGGGACACAGAGCGACTTAGTCATTACTAATGGGACGTCCCAAAGCAATGCCAAATGAGGGGGGGGTACATAAGCTGGGCGCCATCAGGCATGAGGATCTTTTGCGGCCTGCAACATACTGCGCCCAAAGGCGACATCCTCCTGACTTCTAACGTCTACCTGATAGAATCTAGTAAACGTGTGTACCGAAGACCATGTTGCGGCCTTACATACTTGAGCCAGGGAGGCCTGGTGATGCACTGCCCATGAAGTTCCAACCGCTCTTGTGGAGTGCGCCCTAACTTTGAACGGAGGCGGTCTCTTTCTCAAGCCATAGGCTTGTATTATGACCTGTCGAATCCACTTGGCTAAAGTAGATTTTGATGCTGCCTGACCCCTTCTGGGGCCTTCCGGCAGAACAAACAAAGAATCCGTTCTGCGAATCTGAGCAGTGGCTTTTAGATAAGCTTTAACTGCTCTTACCACATCCAAAGAATGTAATAACTTTTCCTCTACTGAGCTAGGTTTGGGGAAAAAAGAAGGAAGAACCACATCTTGGTTCAAATGAAACCTCGATACCACCTTAGGAAGAAAGGCTGGATGAGGACGTAATACTACTCTGTCCTTATGGACAACCAGATATGGCTCCTTACAGGACATAGCTGCTAATTCCGACACTCTTTTAGCCGAACAAATGGCTACTAAGAAAACCAATTTCCTGGTGAGAAGAACCAAGGAAATGTGTTGTAATGGTTCAAACGGTTGTTTCTGTAGAACCGACAGAACCAGGTTTAAGTCCCAAGGACATATGGGAATACTAACCGGAGGGCTAATACGCATCACTCCTTGTATAAAGGCTTTGACTAGTGAATGCGAAGCCAAGGGCCTTTGAAAAAATATTGACAAGGCCGAAATCTGACCCTTGATAGTACTCAAGGCCAGTTTCCTATCTACAGCCCACTGTAGGAAGTCCAGAATCCTCCCTATCATGTACTTACGTGGATGCCATTTCTTGGTCTCACACCACGTAATGTACGCTTTCCAGATCCTATAATAGATCTGCCTGGATACCGGTTTCCTGGCATTGATCATGGTAGATACCACAGAATTAGAGAGCCCTCTCTTTTTCAGAATGTGGGCTTCAATAGCCAGGCCGTCAACCTAGGGCTGGTAAGGAAGGGTGGTACATCGGTCCCTGCGAAAGCAGGTCCGGACGAAGTGGGAGGGTCCAAGGACTCCTCACTGACATTTTTACCATCTCCGCGTACCATGCCCTTCGGGGCCACGCTGGAGCCACCAGAATCACTGGTTTCTTTTCTACCCTGATTCTGCGGAGTAATCGCGGTAACAATTGTGGCGGTGGGAATGCATATATCAGCTTGAACCGATCCCAAGGGAACACTAGGGCATCCGAGCCGCAAGCTAGGGGATCCCTTGTGCGAGACACAAACCTGTCCACCTTTGCGTTGAATCTGGATGCTAGCAGATCTACATCCGGTGTTCCCCACCGCTGGCATATTGCCTGGAAAACCTCGGGGTGAAGAGACCATTCCCCCGGGCATAATTGTTGGCGACTTAGAAAGTCCGCTCTCCAATTTTCCACTCCTGGGATGAAAACCGCAGATATGGCTGGGACATATCTTTCTGCCCACTCCAGGATGCAATTTGCTTCCTTCTGGGCTGCACGACTTTTGGTGCCACCCTGATGATTGATATATGCCACTGCCGTGGCATTGTCTGATTGAATTCTGACAGGGGACCCCTGGAGTTTGGATGTCCATGCTACTAGGGCATACCGGGCTGCTCGTATCTCTAAGAGATTGATGGGCAGGGCCTTTTCTGCTTCTGACCACCTGCCCTGGAGAGACCATTGCTCCAGCACTGCCCCCCCAGCCGATGAGGCTGGCATCTGTAGTGACCACCTTCCAAGAAACCGGACTGAAGGGTTTCCCTCTTTCCAGATTCTGGGGCACCAACCACCAATGGAGGCTCTTGCGAACGGAAGGGGACAGGGACATTGGTAAGTCTAAAGCCTGAACTTTTTTGTTCCAGGCTGACAGTATGGCCCTTTGCAAATTCCTTGAATGGAATTGACCGTAGGGTACCGCTTCGAATGAAGCCACCATCTTTCCCAGCAGCCTCATGCAGAGACGTATGGATGGTTTTCTTTTTGTACCCACTAAGTGGGTCAAATTTCTTAAAGACGACACCTTCTCTGGAGGTAAGAAAATCTTTCTCTGATTTGAATCCAGCCTTAGCCCTAAGTATTCCAGACTTTTGACTGGTCTTAGAGCTGACTTGTCCCGGTTGATAATCCAACCGTGATATTCCAGATACTCGATTGTCTTGTGAATAGCTACTTCCAGCTTTTCCACTGAGTGGTCTATTAGTAGCAGGTCGTCTAGATATGCCATTATCGTTACACCCTGTGTTCTTAGATTGGCCAATAATGGGGCCAGAATTTTTGTGAACACTCGTGGTGCTGTGGCCAGACCGAAAGGTAAGGCTCTGAACTGAAAATGGCGCCCTTCTACTGCAAAGCGTAGAAATTTCTGATGGGCCGGAAAGATGGGAATATGCAGATAAGCATCCCTTATGTCGATCGAGGCTAGCCATTCCTGCCCTTGTAGGGCGGTGGCCACTGATCGGATCGACTCCATCCGAAAGGTCCTGATATTTAGGAACTTGTTTAGCCCTTTTAGATTTAATATGGGCCTCCCTGATTTCTGCCCCCTGAATTTGACCGCGGAGGCCGTCGGAACTGCTTCACAGCCGATGTGCCCGGGACTGGAGAGGTAGGCCTCTTAAAAGAAGGACTTCTACCCTTGTTCTTAACCGGTAAGAGTGAACTTTTACCGGCAGAAATTTTCTGGATATATTTGTCCAGATCTTCTCCAAATAAGCGTTCTCCATGAAATGGGAAGCTAACCAGCAGTCTTTTACAGGGAGCTTCAGCAGACCAGTTTTTGAGCCACAAAAGCCTACGCATATGTACTATAGACAGCGTAAAGCGGGAGGCCTGTTGGATTGTATCCTTTATGGCGTCCACCGCAAAACACAAGGCTCTAGGCAGGTCAGCTAGGGCATGAGCCTGCTGATCTGGTAAGTCCCTTAAGACTTGTTTCAACTGATCTTTCACTGCTTGGCAGACTCCAATCGCTGCTACCGCAGGTTGTGTCACCATACTTGCTGTAGAGAAAGCAGATTTTAGTAAAGACTCCAATTTTTTATCTATTGGGTCTTTGAACATTGGAACATTATCTACTGGACATGTCAGTGATTTGTTAACAGAAGAGATGGCTGCGTCCACTATAGGGACCCTCCATTTTCTTATGAACTTATCCTCCATGGGATAGATCACCGGAAATCTCTTGGGGGGAGCAAATATTTTATCAGGATGCTCCCAATCCTGGTAAATAAGCCCTTCTAATAAAGGGTGGATTGGGAAGGAACAGACCGCCTGGGGAGCTTTTAGCGACCCCAGCGAGGAAACCGTAGTGGATGGTGGTTCCGCCAGAGGCATTTTAAATGCTGATCGGACCATGTTAGTCAGAGACTGAACCCATAATCTTTCAGCCTGAGAAGCTGAGAAAGGTTCTTCCACTGTTGATTCCTCTATAAGTGAATCAACCTCATCCTGATCCCCTTCAGGTAGGTCGATCTCTGTGTGGGGCTGTTCCTCCACTAACAGGCACTCTGAAGGAGGAGACGGAGATCGGACGCGCTTTTCCTGTGACAGGGAAGCAGCGATCAATGCTGTTAATCTCTCTTCCAATCCTCCCAGAGTTGAGGATAAAACCTCCTCTGTTATATATACAGGAGCAGGTGGACTGGGGACAGCCGCAGCACCAGACATTCCTGCGGGGTTTCTACGGCTACTGACCTCTGCATTCTCAGGGGAGATTGGTGCAGTGCAAGCATGCCCAATATCCTCAGAGCCCGATGGAGACCCCTTTGGCTTCCTGGAAGATTTATTTCCGGAGCGTCTGGACGACATATCCTTTAAGCACAAAGCTGAGGTATTCCCGTCGTCATACACCAATTTTTGCTGGTAATAGTCTAACACAGGTGCTGCTATATACCAGCTGGTGTCCACTAAAGTGCCTTTCTATGGGGATGCCTGCATCAACCGCCTCTGTGTGCCACTGTTTGTTGCTAGCTCTGTTTGCATGCAGCTGACACTTGTACTGTGTCTTTTAACCATGCTGGGACGCCCGCACATGCGCAGAAGCGCCGCGGCGCGCATCGAGCGTCATCCACCCGCCCCGCCCCTTTTTTTTCATAGGAGGCGCGTGCACGCGCCCGCGCGCGCGCCCGTGCGCCAATGGCGCCCTTTTCGAAAACCAACAGAGGACTAGGAGCCAGGGCCCTTTTTGCCGGAGGGCCTGTGCGGTGGATGAACGCAGCAACAGGGCAGAGGAAGTGGATTCCCTCAGAGAAACTTACCAGCTGCCTGGATCTTTTGAGTTGAGAAAACCAAAGATCCACATTTACAAGAAAAATGGACTACAGCGGCCTCTAGTGGTTTAACACAGGTACCGCGGTCCCTGTTTTTTTTTTTTTTCTTGACTACTATTAAAATTTTACATTTTCAGTAGTTATAGGCAAACACAGATATTTAGCGGGAATACCGTTAGGTAACAGACAGAAAGACAAATTAGGCTTGGGGGTCCCCCAATAGAACCAAGTTCCTGAGGGCCCCCACTTACCTGATCCCCGCCGCAGGACTTTGTTTGGTCCACAAAAGTCCAAACTTCACCTATCACGGCAGGCATTGTAATTAAACCTTCAGGGACCGGGTTCCCAAGGATTCCACTCCCCTGGACCTGTATAGCACCCTGCACAGACAGCGTCTTGGTCGTGGGTATGACCAGAGCTCTGGATCCCAGGGTCCAGCCCTCCTAAGAGAAGCATTACAGGCAAAACCTTGCTCTTCTGCTGCAAGGCCCGGGTACCGACCGTTTAGCTATGAAGCTTTTTTTGGTGGGATCCGGAACAGCTTACTAAGGCCCAAAAGAACCTGTACGCAAGCCCAGTGAAAACACATGTTACTCTTTGGCCAACACCTTAGACACTGGCAAAAAACTGAGGTGCTCCCGGGTGGGAGGGGCTTATATAGGGGAGGGTACTTCCGGTTTGGAATTGGCCAGTGCCAACACCTGAAGGTAAACTATATAACCCATTAGTAATGACTAAGTCGCTCTGTGTCCCGTGATGTACGAAAAAGAAAAATGTTTAGGGCGGAAAAACATGTCAAACTAAAATAAATAAAGTAAAATGAAGAATAAAATTTTTTTTTTTTTTTTAAAGCGCCCCTGTCCCCGTGAGCTCGCATACAGAAGCGAACGCATACGTAAGTCCCGCCCACATATGAAAACGGTTTTCAAACCACACATGTGAGGTATCTCTGCGAACGTTAGAGCGAGAGCAATCATTTTGGCCCTAGACCTCCTCTGTAACTCAAAACATGTAACCAGTAAAAATATTTAAAGCGTCGCCTATGGGGATTTTTTAAGTAGCGAAGTTTGGCGCCATTCCACGAGTGTGTGCAATTTTTAAGGGCGACATGTTAGGTATCTATTTACTCGGCGTAACTTCATCTTTCACATTATGCAAAAACATTGGGCTAACTTTACTGTTTTTTTTTTTTTTAAGCACAAAACATTTTTTTTCCGTAAAAAACGCGTTAAAAAAATTGCTGCTCAAATATCGTGCGAGATAAAAAGTTGCAACAACCACCATTATATTCTCTAAGGTCTTTGCTAAAAAAACATATATAATGTTTTGGGGTTCTATGTAATTTTCTAGCAAATAAATGATGATTTTTACATGTAGGAGAGAAATGTCAGAATTGGCCTGGGTGCTCCAGAACGCCTGAAGGTGCTCCCTGCATGTTGGGCCTCTGTATGTGGCCACGCTGTGTAAAAGTCTCACACATGTGGTATCGCCATACTCGGGAGTAATAGCAGAATGTGTTTTGGGGTGTAATTTGTGGAATGCATATGCTGTGTGTGAGAAATAACCTGCTAATATGACAATTTTGTGAAAAAAAAAAAGAGAAAAAAAAAATCTTGATTTTGCAAAGAATTGTGGGAAAAAATGACAACTTCAAAAAACTCACAATGCCTCTTTCTGAATACCTTGGAATGTCTTCTTTCCAAAAAGGGGTCATTTGGGGGGTATTTGTACTTTTCTGGCATGTTAGGGTCTCAAGAATTGAGATAGGCCGTCAGTACTTCAGGTGTGATCAATTTTCAGATATTGGCACCATAGCTTGTGGACTCTATAACTTTCACAAAGACCAAATAATATACACCAATTTGTACTTATTTTTACCAAAGATATGTAGCAGTATAAATTTTGGCCAAAATTTATGAAGAAAAAATAGTAATTTGCAAAATTTTATAACAGAAACGAAAAAAAAATCATTTTTTTACAAAATTTTCAGTCTTTTTTCTTTTATAGCGCAAAAAATAAAAAACCCAACAGTGATTAAATACCACCAAAAGAAAGCTCTATTTGTGTGAAAAAAAGGACAAAAATTTCATATGGGTACAGTGTTGTATGACTGAGTAATTGTCATTCAAAATGTGAGAGCACCGAAAGCTGAAAATTGGTCTGGTTATTAAGGGGGTTTAAGTGCCCAGTGGTCAAGTGGTTAAAGCAGTATTTAACCTAAAAGCAAACATTTATTATATTGCAGCTTACCAATTCTTAGATCTGATGGATGCATTAGTTTTCTTTTTTTGGCTTTCTTTCTCTTCTTTTCACCTGGTGATCTGGCCAGTAAGCCTGTTGTTTTTCAACAGAACAAGCTGTCTTGCAGAATGTATCAGGTACACAGATAAAACAAACCATTAAACACTGACATGGGTGCTTACAATAATCAGTTTTTTATTTTATTTATAGAAACCTTTATCCCAAAAGAAAAAAAATGACACTCCCCCCCCCCCCCCCCAGAATAACAATGCTGTTGTCCAAATGTGCTCCTTCATCCAGAGAGGGGGCACTCTAATACAAGAGGTGTGCTACTGGACATATCACCAGGTGAAACCAGAGAGAACATTTTTTTTTTACTTTGCCCATGGCCTGTGATTCCTGCTGGGAGCTGCCCATGGCCTACAGGCCAGCATGACCCACATGCCATGGTCGGTTACCAGCAGGAGCCACATGCCATGGTCGGCTCCCAGCAGGAGCCAAATGCCATGGTCGGCTCCCAGCAGGACCCACATGCCATGGTCGGCTCCCAGCAGGACCCACATGCCATGGTCGGCTCCCAGCAGGAGCCAAATGCCATGGTTGGCTCCCAGCAGGACCCACATGCCATGGTCGGCTCCCAGCAGGACCCACATGCTATGGTCGGCTCCCAGCAGGACCCACAGGCCATGGCCAGCAGGAGCCATAGGCTATTGTCCACTCCTAGCAGGACCCACAGGTCAGTGGCCAGCAGGACCCACAGGTCCACAGCCAGCTCCCAGCAGGACCCACAGGTCAGTGGCCAGCTGGACACACAGGTCCGCAGCTTGTGGTCCCTGTTGGGATCTGGCCACTGACACGTGAGTCCTGCTGGCCACTGATATGTGAGTCCTGCTGGCCACTGACCTGTGGGTCCTGCTGGCCACTGACCTGTGGGTCCTGCTGGCCACTAGCCTAGGGTGACCAGAAGTCCCCAGCACCACCAGATTACAAATATCTCCCGCTTACATGACGGCACGACCAGTGTGTGCAGTCTATCATAAAAGCCCATCCAGGAGGCGGTACTTTGTATGACAGCGGCCCCCCTACTTTTGTCCTTGTCCCCCATGTGCCCCCCCTAAATATGAAAGCTAGAGACGCCACTGCACTTATACCAGATGCGGCTCGCAGCAAGGGTTCGATGCGTCCCTGTTCTCCGGTCCAGGCCCCAATTTTTGCCTGAATTCGGACCTGAAACTGAGCCAAAGATGCATAGGACCCTTCTGCAGTGCGCTCAGTGGCTGTCCCGGAGATGTGTGAACTGTCTCCATTGAGAGCTGGTCACAATCTCCTGTCATGCGAATTGGATGCGTGGATGACCGCATCCAATTTACATAAGTGTGAACCCAGCCTTAAGAGTCCATATAGTGAACTTGGTGTTGAGTTATTCACTTTAAAGCGGAATTCCACCCAAAAGTGCAACTTCTGCTCGTTGTACTCCTCCTCCCCTCCGGTGCCACATTTGGCACCTTTCGGGGGAGGGGGGGGACAGGATACCTGTCTAATACAGGTATCCTGTTCCCACTTCCGGGAGCCTCAGCTGCGGGTATTGACGTCACCACCCGGGCTTCCTTCTCCTCCCTCCTCCTTCCCCCTTCCCCCGCCGCTGGGCCAGTAGGAGAGAGGAGCAGAGCCTTGCGCATTCGCAGTAGGGTTCCCGGCGTGAAGCCGTAAGGCTTCACTGTCAGGTTCCCTTACTTGCAATGGAGGCGGCATGCACCCGACAGCTGATGGAAACATCAGCTGCGGTGCCGACATCGCTGGACTCCAGGACAGGTAAGTGTCCTATTATTAAAAGTCAGCAGCTGCAGTATGTGCAGCTGCTGGCTTTTCATTTTTGCAGCGGTGGGCAGACCACCTCTTTAGGGTCATCACAGAGGACAAGGGGGCACTCAGCGCGCGGCTGCAGAGATCGGGAAATGTCTCCCTGCCTGTGATTAGCGCAGCGCCGTGCCGACTTCCTGGCGGGCTCTGCACATGGAGTGTGCAAACACGCCGGAGCTCATCCCTAGAAGTGAGTAGCCATAGAGATGAAACAGATCCTCCTACATAAGTTTTACTTATTTATTGTCAAATCACCTGAAGCCAGGTGACAGATGCACACCGTTGGGGTCAGGAGTGCACCGCTAAGGTAGTAAACCCTATGGCTGACTGCTGTGGATAGAACACTGGGTGGTTAAGGAAGGCAGGTCCACTGGAGCACAAACAGGGATCCCACAGGGAGCTAGAGCCCAAGATTCCCCAGGGTGCAGAGTCTAAGATCCAGCAGGTGTTCAACAGAGCCTCTAGTGGTGAGGATGGACTGAGCTGCAACTGGATCCAGGTCGCGGCCCCCAGAGTCCCCTAGCTCACGCTCCGTAGGGTATAGAGGATAGAGGGGAAGCAGCAGCTCAGGATACAAGAGATAGTGAGGGGACAAGCCAAGGTGAGGGTGACAAGCAGACAAGGATAAACAAAGGACAAGCCAAAGGTCAAGGTCACAAGCAGACAGGGATAGCCGAGAACAAGCCAAGATCGGTAACACAGAGACAGACGTAGCACACAGCAAGCAGGAACCCAAACACACAATGCTTAACAAACAACGTTGATCAGCAAGGCAGACTTGCAGTGCACAGGTTAATATAGAGTTCTCTGATAGGGCCTGGGGTGGGGCCATGCTAGGAGGAGAGATTATTTAAACATCCAGGTGAGAGTGTCTGGCCTCTAAGGTGAACACGCGGAGAGGAAGGTAAGATGACAGACAAACATTACTGCATATCCATGACAGTACCCCCCCTCTTATGGGCCCTCCTCCTCCCCCGCCTGGGCCGAGGCTTAAAGGGAAAGCTCAGATGAAGCCTCCTCAACAGACGAGATGCAAAGACCTCAGATTCAGCGATCCAAGACGCCTCCTCAGGACCAAACCCTCTCCAATGCAGAAGGTACTGAAGAATGCCTCTGCAGAGCCGAGAATCCAGAACTTGACTAACCTCGTAGTTTAGATTATCCTCAGAGACCGGAACCAAGGTAGGGAGAGGACGAGAGGATTTATTGAGGACTAAAGGCCTTTTAGGAATAAGCAAGGACATGAGAGGATCAACAGGAATCTGAGGAGGGTCCCCCAGACCCTTAGAGAACTGGACATGTAGCACAGGACCATCAGACTGGGCATAGGTCAGTGGAACCCTGAGTTCAGGTTGCTTAGAAGGTGACATGTCACAGGAGTCAAGCTGAATAGCTGAGAGACAAGCAGAATGTCCTGAATAAGAAAAAGTAGGAGGCTCACTGGGCATGGGCTGAACTGGCATAACTAGTGTTGTGGAGATTTTTATGGAAATGTATTAATGTATGTTGTCAGATGTCCCCCCCAGTGTCAGTTTTGCTGTAATGCGCTCATCTGAGCGTATTTTCACATACAGACGTTGGTGGAAGATCGGTGGCGGGAAAATCTTCCTGTGGAAACAGCGATGTTTGCTGCATTTAGAGATGTTGTTTTGCGCCCCGTTGGGGGAACTGGCCAGCCCCTGGCGGGGGGCGTTGAATGACTCTGAGCGCACATATCTGTGTCCACAGGAATGGTAGTATAACTATAAAATAATTGTGGTCCATTGAGGCATAATTGTCATGTAGTTTCCGTCATTGGTAGCAGTGAGTTGGTTTGCACACGGCTCTGTACAAAGCCATGCTTTCTACTGTTCCTTTGTCTCACAGAAAGCATGACCCCTGTACACAGCCGTTTGCACACGTCACTGCTGGGATTATATTTGAATTTAAACATGTCTGTGATTGGTTCTTTTGAAAATATACAAAATGTCTGAATGGCTGTTCTGTGAAGCCACACCTTCTTATGTTACTCATGTTTACTATAAATAAAGAGAGCTGGCTATCCCAGGGACACTCTGCTCTGAGATGACTTGACCATAAGACCTGTGTTGGTGGTTTCCTTGATTGAATGATGGAATGAACGGTGAGTGGATTTTAGCAAACTTAGGCTAAAGATAGCATTATTGCAAAAAGATTAAATCTGATGTGTGCTTAGATAGCACAGGAATTATAGGCTGTGTGCTCTGCAAACAGCAGCCTGGAATTCCACAACAGTAATGGCGGGCCAGGATTTTTGGGAATAGATGGAGTCCCTTTGGACATCGGATCGAGATGGGGGGAAGAGTGGATCTACGTTCCGATGTGGGGGGCTCTACTCTTTAAAATAAATTTTTTTTGTCTTTTTGAAATAATGCTTTAAGTTTGCAGCGTGTGTATGTGTGCGTGTGTATGTCTGCGAATCGTATGTGTGTGTGTGATTTTGTTGGGAGAGAGATCGTATGCCTCTGAATCCGATCGTAGGCCTGTGAATTTGATTGTGTGTGGGTATGCCTGCATGTGCCTGTGTGTGATTAGATTGTTTGTGTGATGCAGGACATGTGTCCCCATAAGTGTGACTGAAATTGTGTAAGAGATGGCTGTTTGTTCGATGTATTGAGCAGTTGGCTGCCAGCCATGGCTGCTGCATTGTTCTGGTCCTTGTGAGCCATGAGGTTTAGTGGGGGTGGGGCAGGCAGCATCTCAGTTACAATGGTAAAAGTTGGTGACTTTCTGTAAATAGCATGCAGGAGTTTTGTAGTGGGAGGGCCCTGAGAGATGATCTGATGGAAACTGTGGGCTGTAAGAGTGTAACTAAGCGAGAAATATAAACTGTATATTGTGTATGAAATGAAGGTATAGCTGTGGTATTTAGTGCACTGAGAAGTTTGTAAGTAGATTGTTTGGCTGCCATGTGCTTGAATGGGGGAAGGGCTTGCCCACTGCTTTGTGTTGCAGAGGTTGTGCCCTAAGGGAAGGACAATGGTGCTGGAAGGGAAACGAGAGATGATCTGATGTTACAAGCAAAAATATACTGTATGTGTGTGGTGTTTGTGATTTCTATGAAAAATAGAAATGGTTAGATTGTGATTTTTGCCTTTATAGGGGACAAAGACACATGTCCCCATAAGTGTAAAAATATTTTAACAAAAGTGTTTGGTTTTAAAGTTGAAAATTCCTGCCGCATATTCAAGTGGCCAGGCATTGTTGGAAGCCAGACAATAGTAGCTGTTTGTTGAAAGGAATACGCCCTTTGAATGGTTGCAGGCTGTTTTGGATGCTAGCATTGAGGAGGTATGTCTCTGCAATGGCTTTGTTATGGAAGCTGAGGCCACTGTGTGTGAACTTTAGGTAGAGAAAAGTGGTGAATATCTCAGAGTATATGAACTTAGAGAAATGAATATGTTTTTAATATTGTCATGTAACTTACATTTATTGAATGTGCTGTTTAGTTGGCCAAAGGGTTTAAGTTTGTAAGTGTACATGTGGTCCTTGTAGAGTGTAGCTGACACCTTTTTCAGTGGATTTTGATGATAATTTAGAAAAGTTTCAATGGTGTAGTCAGTCTTTGTAGAGAAAAGCATTTTTGGTTCTCTAGTGAAGAGATCCTGGTTTTGGCGGGAAAAAGTAATGGCGCCATTCTTGGCTTTTGTTAACCTTGCGGTCTGCCTGCCATTTTGAGGCACAGTTTTGTCTTAGCCTGTGGGTATCCTATAAGGGAAGGTACAGCCACCTTTCCTTTGGGTGTGATGATATGTGACCATACTGTGGCATTCGTCAGCTATGTTGCTGATAGAATTTCTCAGTTTTTGATGTTTAGTGCGAATTGGGTAGTGCGGCCTTTTTAACCTGCTGGAGGCCATTTGTGTTTGTCTTTGTGTGGGGGAACCCATGTGGTGTTCATTGTGACGTCCCATGCTGGTTTTGGCGGGAAAAATTGCATGCGTCAATGGCGCAATTCTTGTTGTCCATGAGGTGCTGTGGTGGGTCATCCACCATTTTGTAGTCCTGGCTTGTCGGCCATTTTGAGAGACGTTTACAGTTTGAGATAGGAAGTTCCAGTTTAGCAAACACGACTCCTGAATATGCTGTATTGGCATTTGTTGATCGGCGCAGTTTTCTTATGTTTTATGCGTTTACAGTTTGACCTGTGCACTGCTGGGAAGAGTAGTGAGACACCAGGGGGACATACTGAGAGACTGGTTTTTGTTTAATGAATTTGCTGGTTTAAATTGTTTTTCTAAGCATCGCCTTTTGAGTTGAGTGGTATCTTGAAATAGCGCGGTTTTACCCCGAGGGGCCACAACGTGCTTGCAGACACACGCACATGCTGGGGCCTATTTATGGATGGGATCTGGCTGATCTACCAGCATTTGGAGTGTGGGAGGAGGCCAACGTAGACACAGGGAGGGCATGCAAACTCCATGCAGGTGGTGCTAGGAGGGGGGATTTCTCTGTTTCGAATGTAGGAAGGACTTCACTTTACACTGAATTTTGATAGATTGTAAGACTAACAGAGTTTTTGTACAATGATGTGTTTTTATGTTTAAATATTTGGGAGTTTCCCAGAGGGCAATTCATTTTTTGGAACTTGTACTGTATAGCCATCTTTTGGCAGGAGTTTGTATTTTTTGGTCCCAACTTATGGTTTGACTTCCAGGGAATGTGGGTCAGGGGGGATTCCCTCCCATTTGCAAAGGAGGGTTTTACTCCATCATTTCCTTGACAAGGTTTTAAATGGTTGAAATATATAATGTGTAGCCATGGATTTTTTTGGAGTCTTGATAGACAAGGCTAAGGCCTCCCCTCCCCCTCCCTCTTCCTGAACAATTGATATGTAAATAAACCAGTTTTTTTTTTTTTAAGTAGCTGAGCATAACCGGAAGTTTCTTTTCAGCATTTATATATCAGCAGAAAGTTGGTGGGAGGAGCTTGGGGTTGTCTGAATGAGATTTGTGTCTGGAAGGAAAATGGAAAGCATTTTGGCGTTTAAAAGTGTTTTATATTTCGTTCCAGTTTTGTACTGTAATACAGTTTTGAGTAGAGAGCAAACAGTCGGCATCACCATTATTTTATCATCTAGATACAGAGAGAAGCCACATTGTTCTGCAGGTGGTAAACTGGCGTAAGTGTTCTGTGTGGTTTAGTCTGACAACGCAGTGTATGGGTGTATAGCGGAAAATGCTTGTGTATGCATGCACTGTGAGGGGTAGAGGCCTAATTCGGGGGTTGATCTGTGGTTGTTCTGTAGTTCCAAAAGTGTTGGGACAACAAGCCATAGAGTTGACGCCTCGGTTAGGGTTTCTAGTTGGAGGACTTGACCATATAGTGGTTGTAGTTCTGCAATTCACCGTATAAGAAGACACCGGGCGGTGATCTCAGAAAGGGTGCAACGGTTTAACCTGGACGCAGGTTTAAGACGATAAGCCGATTTGAATCGCCATGGACACAAGGAGGTCTGTGAAAAGGGAAGGAATGGAGGCTTCCCATAGTCAGACGGTCACACAGTGCACGAAGCCTAGTTTTGGGGCAAAGGCCTTTGAACCCCAAAAAGATTAACATAGGTGGTCCAAGGATACTATTTTGGGTATCCCTCTGGAATGGATGTAGTTAAGCTGCGGCTTCAGAAATCTGTAATGATGAGTGTTGATGGAGGTGTAGTCTCATGCCCGTTTGTTTGAACTTTGTATGGCTGGTCCATGCAAGCTTCTCGAGCTGCTCTCATATTCCCATTGTATTTTTTCCTATTGCTGAAAGAGTGAAGGTAGAATTCTGGCTGTTTTTGTTTTTTTCATTTTTGGTTTTGGAAACTGGGAAGTATTTCCCCCACGTTTGTATCGGAATGTTTGTATGTAGTAACGTGAATATGTTCGAACTTACCGCGGCGATCCTTCGATGCGTCGCGGCTGTTGTATTTTTGTAGGAACGGGAAAAGTAAGGGTTACAGAGGGTTTTGTTTGAATCAGTTTTGAAAGAATGTCATTGACAATTTACCAATGTACAGGAATGTCATTATTATTTTCCATTCTTTGCAGGTTAAATATGAAGGATAGAGTAATGATTTTGCTTATAAGTATTTTTCAGGTCCAAGGAGTTTGTACACAGAGAACAGGTGTATGTAGACAGCTGTACATATGGATAAATAAGGCGGTAAAAGTATCGTAGGCTATTTCATTGTTTCTTTTTTCCTGCACCACGCATTTCTTCCTTCAGTCTGTAATGAGGAAGAAAAGAGGGGAGAAGTGATAAATGTAAGAGTGACAGTTTTTTTTTTTTCAAACTAATAATAACCTCTGTAATTCTAACCAAGTTTGTGCCAAGGCTGTCTTTCTTTGATAGAATTTGAATCGGCAAGCAGCAGTCTGGTGAAGTAGGTTCCCATCCCAGAGGCTAAGAACCTTTTGTCAGTGGTTCCAGGTATTGTAAGCCACGCACAGGTTATGCAGTGACCACAGTCCCGATGTCTGGGTTATTGTCATATGAGGGTTGTTTGGAGGTCAATCAAAATCAGGGTCGTACTCTCCTCATTAGCTGTCACTTATATTCTCGGCTGATGGGGTGGGTGCGATCGTTGTGACATGAACTTCAAAATGTCCACCACAGGGTTCACGATTCCCTCCCGGACCCTGACTTAATAATCAGTTTACATTCTTTCCAACCAGGTGACTGGGTCGTTGTAAAGAAGCTTGAGGGATGAGACCACGCCAGCCACTGCAAGAAGCGGCTCAACCACACCAAAGAATGAGGAGTATCTTTGTTTATTTATATTTTTGTTGTTTAGTAAATTTTAGCATGGGTAACGATGAAAAGCATCCCAAGTTATTATTTAAAGTGTATGTCCTGACTAGCTCAGAAAGCGAACAGGACCGATGGTCTGTTCTGAGTCTTCACCGAGTTTTAGTCCCCAGCGATGACAGCGGTACATGCCATTTATGATGTTATTATGGGTATGAGGAGTTTTAGTCCCCAGCGATGACAGCGGTACATGCCATTTATGATGTTAATATGGGTATGAGGAGTTTTAGTCCCCAGCGATGACAGCGGTACATGTCATTTATGATGTTATTATGGGTATGAGGAGTTTTGACAAACTAGTGAAGACTCCAGACAGACACTTGTCAATGGAATCTAACGATGTATTTTTAGAGGGTAAAATTGGTTTTAGTTTTAATGGCTCTGTCTCTTGTCGGTTTGGGTATCTAGGCAGCCCACAAGTGTGTTTGAACTTTAGTTTGGTGTTTATGTGGATCTGCAGCTTATAAAGGTAATTCCCCCAAAGCAAGAGGTTCATGCGCGATGGTGAAGCTGTCCCAACATTTTAGGTCGCGGCCGATCGCGAGGATCTGATGGCGCAGGAAATTAAGAATGGCAGGGACAGCTAGAAGGGATTTGTTCACCAATCCCGACCAGGTCTGGGCATGGTTTCCTGCATGTACAAGGTGGGCGGGGCTCGGGCTTGGGATACGATTGAACAATTCTCATCCGTTAAGGATAGGGTTCTTCATGTAATTGTTGAAGCCAGAGCTGTAGCTAAGTGAAGGTTGGGAGTCCTTTTTAAGGGTCTGGGAATCTTTGGGGATCTAATTTTTATTTTACAGCGGATCGTGGTTAAAGGAAGTGGGAATATATATACTCATGTCGTTTTTATTTCTATTCTTTCTATGTCGTGACGAGAGGCTCCTGTTGCCTGATTTGACGCGTGACCAGAGTTTCCTTGATGAGACGCCCCGAAACCGGACCCACATACAAGACACAGAGGATCACAGACGGATCAGCGATTACTACAGCTCACCATGTCATGTCCTCCTTTATAAGTCATGCCCCTGAAGAGTAGAGTCTACAGTACATGTCAAGCCGTGTTTTCCTTTTTATGTACTAAGGACTGATTCATTTCCAGGTGTAAGAAGCAGATCAACTCTCATCGATGGACACATGGAGTGCATATGACAAAAAAGGGAGGACTGTTGTGGAGATTTTTATGGAAATGTATTAATGTATGTTGTCAGATGTCCCCCCAGTGTCAGTTTTGCTGTAATGCGCTCATCTGAGCGTATTTGCACATACAGACGTTGGTGGAAGATCGGTGGCGGGAAAATCTTCCTGTGGAAACAGCGATGTTTGCTGCATTTAGAGATGTTGTTTTGTGCCCCATTGGGGGAACTGGCCAGCCCCTGGCGGGGGGCGTTGAATGACTCTGAGCGCACATATCTGTGTCCACAGGAACGGTAGCATAACTATAAAATAATTGTGGTCCATTGAGGCATAGTTGTCATGTAGTTTCCGTCATTGGTAGCAGTGAGTTGGTTTGCACATGGCTCTGTACAAAGCCATGCTTTCTACTGTTCCTTTGTCTCACAGAAAGCATGACCCCTGTACACAGCCATTTGCACACGTCACTGCTGGGATTATATTTGAATTTAAACATGTCTGTGATTGGTTCTTTTGAAAATATACAAAATGTCTGAGTGGCTGTTCTGTGAAGCCACACCTTCTTTTGTTACTCATGTTTACTATAAATAAAGAGAGCTGGCTATCCCAGGGACACTCTGCTCTGAGATGACTTGACCATAAGACCTGTGTTGGTGGTTTCCTTGATTGAATCTTGGAATGAACGGTGAGTGGATTTTAGCAAACTTAGGCTAAAGATAGCATTATTGCAAAAAGATGAAATCTGATGTGTGCTTAGATAGCACAGGAATTATAGGCTGTGTGCTCTGCAAACAGCAGCCTGGAATTCCACAACACTAGAACAGAGGCCGAGTGAAAAGCAGAGTCAGGTGTAGCGACTACCTGAATCGCATCCCAAGGCGTAGCGACTGCAGAACTTGTAGACAAGCCAGCCTGGCTGTGCGTCCAAGGGTGATTAGGGACAGACAAATGTAAATGGTTATGCAAACTGGAGTGAATGATCGGCTCAGGTTCACAGGTTGGCTCCTCATCCAGAGTGCCACATGACCTAGAGAGTGCATCAGCCCGACTATTGCAAGACACATCCCAGAAATCACTATATGCAGTAGGGAAAGCAAAAGATACTTGGATGGTGGCAACAGGAAGTTTTTCTTTTGGGGCAACCTTGGGTAGGCAGGACGAGGAACAGGAGGAAGCCCAAGCCAGGATCTGTCCAGCAGTCCAGTTGACGTGTGGAGAATGGAGCCGTAACCATGGAAGACCCAAAACGATAGGAGTTGAGGCCTTAGGTAAGATAAGGAAGGATATCCACTCCTGGTGGAGTGTCCCTACCGACATCTTAACAGGGAGGGTCTGGAGGCGGATAGGACCCCCTGGGAGAACAGTGCCATCAATCACCAAGACCACCAAGGGCGTGGTGAGTGGCAAAAGGGTAAGTCTCATAGAAGATGCAATTTCCCAGTCCATGAAATTGCCAGCGACTCCGGAATCCAGATGTGCTGAGACCGAATGAGAATAAGCACCAACATGAAGGAACACAGAAAGAAGAAGACGAGAAGGTGAAGGTGATATTTCTGGGTCCCATACTCCACTTTCTAGATGTATTGAACCCGAACGTTTTTCCGGACAAAGAGAGCAAGTGTCACGAAAATGACCTTTGCCCCCACAGTAGAGACACAGGCCTAGAGTTCTGCGCCTAGCACGTTCCTCGGGAGATAGCCTGGTCCGACCCAGCTGCATGGGTTCCTCAGCTGGCTGGAGATGCTCCACGGGTCGAAGAGAGGGGCGCTCAGGCTGACTAAGAACCAAGGAGTGCTGGCGTCGCTTTTCTAGGGTCCTTTCCTGAAAGCGAATATCGATCTGGTTACATAAGGAGATAACTTTATCCAGATCAGTGGGGATGGTTCTTCCTGCTAATTCATCCTTCACTCTATCAGAAAGGCTATGCAAAAAGGTTGCAACTAAGGCCTCATTGTTCCAGCTCAACTCAGCCGTCAGTATGCGGAAATGAAGAGCATACTGTCCCACAGAAGCAGACTCTTGGCGGAGACGTAAAAGGGCGCTGGTCGCTGAAGAGACACGAGGCGGTTCTTCAAAGATATTCCGAAAAAGTTTCAAGAAGTCCAACAGGCTAGAAACCACTGGATCATTCAGTTCCCACAGAGGGGCTGCCCAGGCTAAAGCTTCACCGGAGAGGAGGGAAATGATATAGGCTACCTTTGCCCGATCAGACAGAAAGTTTTGGAGCTGGAGCTCAAAATGAATAGTGCATTGGCTAAGGAACCCCCTGCAAGCCTTGGAGTCCCCAGAGAAACGGGACGGAGCTGGCAGTTGTAGTGAATGTGTGGCTGCAACTGCAACCGGAATAGGTGCAGCCGCTGATAGCGGTTGAGGTTGTTGAACCGGGGTTCCTAAGGAGGCCTGAACCTGTTCAAAACGGGAGGCCAAATCCTGGAGGAATCGCATCACCTGGGTCTGATTAGATTTCTGGGTCTCAATTCTGCGGACTATGCCCTGAACGGATCATCTGCGGGTAGCGGCACATCAGCTGGGTCCATGGCTGATCAAACTGTCAGGTCACCTGAGGCCAGCTGACAGATGCACACTGTTGGGGTCAGGAGTGCACCGCTAAGGTAGTGAACCCTATGGCTGACTGCTGCGGATAGAACACTGGGTGGTTAAGGAATGCAGGTCCACTGGAGCACAAACGGGGATCCCACAGTTTGTAGACGCAACAACTTTTGCGCAAACCAATCAATATATGCCTATTGCGATTTTTTTTTTTACCAAAAATATGTAGAAGAATACATATTGGCCTAAACGGATGAATACATTTTTTTTTTATATATTTTTTTCGGATATGTATTATAACAGAGTAAAAAATATTGTTTTCTTTTTTCAAAATTGTTACTCCTTTTTTATTTATAGCGCAAAAAATAAAAAACGCAGAGGTGATCAAATACCACCAAAACAAATCTTTATTTGTGGGGAAAAAAAGGACGTAAATTTTGTTTGGGTACAGCATCGCATGATCGTGCAATTGTCAGTTAAAGCGACGCAGTGCCGTATTGCAAAAAATGGCCTGGTCAGGAAGTGGGTAAATCCTTCCGGGGCTGAAGTGGTTTTAAAAGCTAAAGGTTTTTTACATGCATGCATTCTTACTTACCTGAGTCCTGTCTCGATTAAGGATGAGCCGAACACCCCCCCCCCCCCCCGGTTCGGTTCGCACCAGAACTTGCGAACAGGCAAAAAATTTGTTCGAACACGCAAACACTGTTAAAGTCTGTGGGACACGAACATGAAAAACCAAAAGTGCTAATTTTAAAGGCTTATATGCATGGTATTGTCATAAAAAGTGTTTGGGGACCCTTGCCCGGTGGTTGTGGGGGTCTGCGGGTGGGGGGCTTATTGGAATCTGGAAGCCCCCTTTAACAAGGGGACCACCAGATCCCGGCCCCCCTATGTGAATTGGTAACGGGTACATTGTACCACTACAATTTCACAAAAAAAGTGTAAAAAATTGTAAAAAAGACAGGAGACACTTCGGGACAAGTCCTTTATTAAAAAATGTAAAAAATAAAAATGTGCTCAGCGATGTCCATTCATCTTTTATTCCGCCGCCGAAAAAAACGCAGCTCTGCCTCCATGGGCGGCTCCCGCCGAGTGACGCTTCTCTAGCTTTGACAGCTGTTATATAGCTGAGGGCGGGGCCACCCGGTGACGTATACGGGTAACCCCGCCTCCCTCTGACGCCACAGGGCTTTTTTAATACAGGACTTGTCCTGAAGTGTCTCCTGTCTTTTTTGGCCTGGTAATGGACTGGGGGGGGAACCCATGACATTTTTTTCAATGACTTTTATCTGTATTGCCGAGACCCGACAGTTCATTACAGCCGCGAATAGTTTAAATGACTTTTTTCCTTTAGAAATGTAATTTTGCTGCGGGACTGTTCTAGACACTGAAAAAAATTACCACTTTACAGGCATAGACACTCCCCAGGCACGAAATTTAAATAAATATTTCATTTTTTTGTTTCACTTTAAGCATTAATAAAATCACTGGTCCCGAAAAAATGGCAGTTTTTAAAACTTTTTTTTTCATTGATACATGTCCCATGGGGCAGGACCCAGGTCCCCAAACACTTTTTATGACAATTACTTGCACATACTGTATATACTCGAGTATAAGCCGGCCCGAATATAAGCCGAGGCACCTAATTTTAGCACAAAAAAATGGGAAAACTTATTGACTCGAGTATAAGCCTAGGGTGTCCATCTGCATGCCTCACTGTGCCTCACTTTGCTGCACTGTGTCCATGCCTCACTGTGCCCATGCCTCACTGTGCCCATGACTAGGCTGACTTTTAACATGGGAGTCTATGGAAGGAGTGGCCGGTACCGGGTCCCCAAAGTCACCGGAGATATGGCCGTATAACATTAGAGTCTATGGAAGGGGTGGCCGGCTTTAAAAAATTGGTGCTCCCCGGCCGTAGGTCTCCCAGACAACAAACTTTGCACACTTGTAGAGGAAGAGTGCGGCTACATGTGTGCCAAGTTTGGGGTCCAGGGGACCTACGGCCGGCCGGTACCGGATCCCCAAAGTCCGGGAGATGAGGTGCAAAAAGGTGACTCGAGTATAAGACGAGGGGGGCATTTTCAGCACAAAAAAATGTGCTGAAAAACTCGGCTTATACTCGAGTATATACGGTAAGCCTTTAAAATGAGCACTTTTGGTTTTTCATATTAGTGTCCCATAGACTTTAACGGGGTTTTGCGGCTTTCGAATTTGCCCCAAACTCTGCATATTGTTCGTTGTTCGCCCGAACATCCGAACAACCAAAGTTCGGCCCGAACTTATGCTCGGGCCGCTCCGTTTGCCCATCCCTAGTCTCAATCAAGCTCTGTGCCCATCTGCAGCAGAGCTGGTCTCTCTTCCATGTCTCACAGGACAGATTGAGAGCATTGGGAGCCATCAGCTCCCACTGCTGTCAATCAAATGAGAGCAGGGGGCGGGGCCGAGTTACGCTATGTGTGTCAATGGACGTATGCATGAGCCCTTAGAATGCTATGCAAATTATCACTTACATTTGGAACTATTTTGCCTTGTACACACGACCGGATTTTCAGATGGAAAAAGTCCGGGCTCTTTTAATCGGATATTCCAACCGTGTGTATGCCCCATCAGACTTTTTCCTTCGGAAATTCAGATGGACTTAGATAGAGAACATGTTCTCTATTTTTCTGACGGACAAAAATTTATATCGGAAAATTAGTTCGTTTGGATGCAATTCCGACGGACTAAAAACCACGCATGCTCAGAATTAAGTCGACGCGAGCTCGGAAGCATTGAACTTAATTTTTCCCGGCTCGTCGTAGTGTTGTACGTCACTGCGTTTTTGACAGTCGGATTTTAGTGTGACCGTGTTTATGCAAGACAGCTTGAGTAGAATTCCGTCGGAATTACGTCGGACAAGCCATCGGACTTTATTCCGACGGACAATCCGGTCGTGTGTACAGGGCATTAGTCTCCCTGACTTCCAAGGGCCTGATGGTGACCCCCAGAGCCAGGGAGAACTGACATTCCTCCTCAGGCTGCAGGTTACTATGCATAGTGGGTGTGGTACAAGATTAAAAGATTGGGCGCCAGTCACTTTTTGTAAAAATGAACAAAGAGTTTTATTTCTCTTAACAGGAACGGTGGGAAAGAGGATTTAGGGCTCAAGACACCCTTAGGCAAATGCAATAGCAATTAGGCAAACTCCGTACGAAAATAGAACTTGGCAGACAGCAGTACAGATAAAGGGCCTGAGGGACTGCAGATCCTTAACCACTTATGTACTAGGCCTATTTTTCAAACTTGTTTACAAGTTAAAATATTTTTTTTTTGCTAGAAAATTACTTAGAACCCCCAAACATTATATATATTTTTTTCAGACACCCTAGAGAATAAAATGGCAGTCGTTGCAATACTTTGTCACACCATATTTGCGCAGCGGTCTTACTAACGCAATTTTTTGGGGGAAAAAATACACTTTTTTAATTTGAAAAATAACAGTAAAGTTAGCCCAATTTTTTATTGTGAAAGATAATGTTAAATCGAGTAAATTGATACCCAACATGCTTCAAAATTGCGCCCGCTCGTGGAATGGGGACAGCCTTTGACCCTTAAAAATCTCCATTTGGGCGCGACTTGCGTATGCGTTCATATGAAAGAAGGGTGATGGTGGCTGCGCTGTGATTATAACTACTGGAAGCGGTGAAATCCTCCAAAAAAAAAATATATTATAAAATATGACAGTCATATTTTATAATATTTTTTTTTTTTTTTTGGAGGATTTTACCGCTTCCAGTTGTGTGTCATACACCTTTATTACATATTGTTATTTTATTTCACTGTTGATAACATAGAGTTACCGTATTTATCGGCGTATAATCGGCGTATAATCAGGGGAAAATCGTGGGTGCGTGTTATACGCCGATACTCCGTCGAATTCCCCTGCTGAAAACGAGCGAGAGGAGCGAGCGGAGCCGAAGCCGAAGAACAATCGGCTTTACTCGGCTCCTCTCGCAGTCCCGCCCATCTCTGACTGCGCCGCTGACATAGAGAAAGCCGAGTGTACTTCGGCTAGTCTCGGCTCCTCTCACAGTCCTGCCTGTGACTGTGAGCAGAGCCGAGTCTAGCCGAAGTACACTCGGCTTTCTCCGTCAGCGGCGCAGTCAGTGGAGATGGGCGGGACTGCGAGAGGAGCCGAGTCTAGCCGAAGTACACTCGGCCCCGCTCGCTCCTCTCCACAGAAATCGGCGCCAAATTTAAAAAAACGCCGATACTGACACGATCGCAAAGGCACTGGGCAAGGCTGCAGATGGACAGATGGACACTGGGCAAGGCTGCAGATGGACAGATGGACACTGGGCAAGGCTGCAGATGGACAGATGGACACTGGGCAAGGCTGCAGATGGACACTGGGCAAGGCTGCAGATGGACAGATGGACACTGGGCAAGGCTGCAGATGGACAGATGGACACTGGGCAAGGCTGCAGATGGACAGATGGACACTGGGCAAGGCTGCAGATGGACACTGGGCAAGGCTGCATGCTGCATTTAAATGTAAGTTTTTTTTCCTTGAATTTCCCTCCTAAAAGTTTTTTTCCTTAAAATTCCCTCCTAAACTTGGGGTGCGTGTTATACGCTGGTGCGTGTTATACGCCGATAAATACGGTATAGTGTTTGGTTATATACTATATGCACAGGTTTATCGTTCAGAGTGATACACGTTTTGGCATACATCATTACGTTTCCACTGCTGGTTATATACCTTCTATGCGCACAGGTGTGATTTGATTAGTTTATGCACATACTATTTATGTTACACATTGGTTGGCAACACATTGCTGCATCTGGTTGGCAAATATTAGATTTTGTTTGGTTAGCATTAGGTAGTTTCCTTTTCCAGACCTCCTCCGACATTCATCCGACTTTCATGAACAGGATACTACTTTGATCCGACTTTGTGCTAGTCTGACTTGTCCTTTGACCAATCAAAACAATCCCAGGGTGAGATAAATTCCTTTTACTGCTGCTGTGAGGCTGGGTTCACACTGGTCCGACAAACGCTCCGACATTGGGAGCTCATGTCGCATGACGTGTGAAAATCAATGTTTCCCTATGAGAGCCGTCTTAACTGGTCCGACACAAGTCGGTCCGACTTTGAAAATGCTCCCTGCACTACTTTGGTCCGACTTTGATCCTACTTCAGCCCATTGAATATCATTGAAGTCGGATCAAAGTAGGATCCTTGTCCTAACCATCCGACTTTTGACATCCGACATGGTGATTACAGCAGCAGTAAAAGGAATTTATCTCACCCTGGGATTGTTTTGATTGGTCAAAGGACAAGTCAAAACTCAGATGGTTAGGACAAGGATCCTACTTTGATCCGACTTCAGTGATATTCAATGGGCTGAAGTAGGATCAAAGTCGGCCCAAAGTAGTACAGGGAGCATTTTCAAAGTCGGACCGACTTGTGTCGGACCAGTTAAGACGACTCTCATAGGGAAACATTGATTTTCACACGTCATGCGACATGAGCTCCCAATGTCGGAGCGTTTGTCGGACAAGTGTGAACCCAGCCTTAAACTGAAAAACAAAATATTTAATCTTTGTGACACTGAAATAGAATTTGCATAATAATTTGGAAAAGGGTGTATTGGAAAAAAAAATACTTTTTTTTTTTTTATTGCATTTAAGTTTAAATGTTTAATCTGAGGTCTTTTTGAACCCAGATCTCACATTAAAGTGGAGCTCCACCCTAAATAGCAACTTTTGCTATTTGGAACCCTCCCCCCCTCCGGTGTCACAATTGACACCTTTCAGGGGGGAGGGGGGTGAAGATACCTGTCTAAGACAGGTATTTTCACCCACATCCGGGAGTCCTCTCTCCGGGAATCTGCGGGAGTGACGTCACTTCCCGCAGACTTCCCTTGGTGTTCTGGGAGACACTCGGCTCCCAGAACACAGGAGCACCAATCAGAACGGCGCAGCGCGACTCGCGCATGCGCCGTAGGGAACCGGGCATGAAGCCGCAGGGCTTCACTTCCTGGTTCCCTCAGCGAGGATGGCGGAGGGAGCAGCAGAGCGACGAGCGGTCGCTCGTCCTCTGCTGCGGACGTCGCTGGACTCCAGGACAGGTAAGTGTCCAAATATTAAAAGCCAGCAGCTGCTGTAGCTGTAGCTGCTGGCTTTAAATATTTTTTTTTTCCGGCGGAGCTCAGCTTTAACCACTTCCATACCGAGCAAATTCCAGCACTCCTCTCCTACATGTAAAAATCATAATTTTTTTGCTAGAAAATTACTAAGAACCCCCGAACATTATATATATATATATATATTTTTTTTAAGCAGAGACACTAGGGAATAAAATGTCAGTCATTGCAACTTTTTATGTCACACGGTATTTGCACAGCAATTTTTCAAACTTTTTTGGGAAAAAAAAACACTTTCCTGAATAAAACAAAAAGCAAAACAGTAAAGTTAGCCCATTTTTTGTATAATGTGACAGATGATGTTACGCTGAGTAAATAGATACCTAACATGTCACGCTTTAAAATTGCGCACATCCGTGGAATGGCGCCAAACTTCAGGACTTAAAACTCTCCATAGGTAACACTTTAAAAAAAAAATACAGGTTATGTGTTTGGAGTTACAGAGAAGGTCTTGTGCTTGAATTATTGCTCTCGCTCTAATGTTCACGGTGATACCTCACATGTGTAGTTTGAACGTTGTTTACATATGCGGAGTGCGACTTACGTATGTGTTCGCTTCTGCGTGCTTTAATTTTTATTTATTTTTCCTTTTTTTACACTTTCCCTTTAAAAAAAAAATTGTGATCACTTTTTTTCCGATTACAAGGAATGTAAACATCCCTTGTAATCGGAATAGTACGTGACAGGTCCTCTTTA
Source organism: Rana muscosa (assembly GCA_029206835.1). Classification (NCBI taxonomy): domain Eukaryota; kingdom Metazoa; phylum Chordata; class Amphibia; order Anura; family Ranidae; genus Rana; species Rana muscosa. The sequence goes on from CM055121.1 coordinate 404,439,117, forward strand.
TGGAGAGATATGCGGTCTATAAGACCCCACATCTCTCCTCTAGGCTGGAAAGCCTGAGATCCCCAAAAAATGAACGATCCAGCAGAGTCCCCGGCATTGTTTAATGCGGAGCGGAGCGAACAGCCAGTATTACAGCGGGAGGAAGCGACACGTCAACATCGAGGAGGAGAAGAGAGAAGAAGACGGTGACGGCGACAACGGGAAGACCGGCCCCTCCACTAGCAAAAGAGCTGCAAGAAGATAGTGGAGGGGCCGGCAGAAGGACAACGGAGAGCCGGACGAGACGACGGGGAAGTCCGGGCCTCTGCTAGCAAAAGAGCTGGAAGAAGATAGCGGAGGCCCGGCGGAAGAAAGAACCGGAGAGCGGGAGAAGAACCAGAGAGCGGGAGAAGAAGAAGGCGACGGAGAAGACCGGGCCCCGCTAGCAAAAGAGCTGGAAGAAGATAGCGGTGGCCCGGCAGAAGAAAGAACCGGAGAGCGCGGAGACCCCCGAAGTCGGAAGAAGACCCCCGGAGCTGTGTAATAAATTAATTTAAAAAGCTGTGTTGTGTTTTTTCTTGACATTTTTTTCCCACCAGGTGAATGGGTAGGGGTACGATGTACCCCATACTCATTCACATAGGGTGGGGGGCCGGGATCTGGGGGCCCCCTTATCAAGGGGGGGGCTCCCGGATTCCGATAAGCCCCCCGCCCGCAGACCCCGACAACCAACGGCCAGGGTTGTCGGGAAGAGGCCCTGTCCTCATCAACATGGGGACAGGGTGCCTTGGGGTGGGGGGGCCGCAGGTCGCCCCCCTGCCCCAGAGCACCAAACCCCCCATGTTGAGGGCATGCGGCCTGGTACGGTTCAGGAGGGAGGGGGGGCCGCTCTCTCGTCCCCCCTCTTCCCCTGCGGCCTGCCAGGTTGCGTGCTCGGATAAGGGTCTGGTTTGGATCTTGGGGGGGACCCCCACGCCGTTTTTTCGGCGTAGGGGTTCCCCTTCAAATCCAGACCAGACCCAAGGGCCTGGTATGCTCCTGGAGGGGGAACCCATGCTGGTTTTTTATTTAAAATTTGGTGTGGAGTTCCCCCTCAAGATTCATACCAAACACAGTGCCTGCTATTGGCGGGGATCCAAGTCGGATCCCCGTTCATTGAAAGTCGGACATATGTCGGCTTCATGTCGCAGGGCAAAGTCGGATCCAAAGTAGGACAGCCTCAGGCTGGGTTCACACTGGTCCGACAAACGCTCCGACATTGGGAGCTCATGTCGCATGACGTGTGAAAATCAATGTTTCCCTAAGAGAGCTGTCTTAACTGGTCTGACTTTGAAAATGCTCCCTGTACTACTTTGGTCCGACTTTGATCCTACTTAAGCCCATTGAATATCATTGAAGTCAGATCAGGCCGGGTTCACACTTGTCCGACAAACGCTCCGACATTGGGAGCTCATATCGCATGACGTGTGAAAATCAATGTTTCCCTATGGGAGCCGTCTTAACTGGTCCGACACATGTCGGTCCGACTTTGAAAATGCTCCCTGTACTACTTTGGTCCGACTTTGATCCTACTTCAGCCCATTGACTATCATTGAAGTCGGATCAAAGTCGGACCGCAGTCTTGCATGATCCGACTTTGGCATGCGACTTGTGCTCTGCTGATCTTGAGGGGGAACTCCACGCCAAATTTTAAATAAAAAACCGGCATGGGTTCCCCTCCAGGAGCATACCAGGCCCTTTGGTCTGGTATGGATTTTAAGGGAAACCCCCTAAGCCGAAAAAAACGGCATGGGGGTCCCCCCAGAATCCAAACCAGACCCTTATCCGAGCACGCAACCTGGGAGGCCGCAGGAAAAGAGGGGGGATGAGAGCGGCCCCCCTCCCTCCTGAACCATACCAGGCCGCATGCCCGAAAACATGGGGGGTTTGGTGCTTTGGGGCAGGGGGGCGACCTGCAGCCCCCCCACCCCAAAGCACCCTGCCCCCATGTTGATGAGGACAGGGCCTCTTCCCGACAACCCTGGCCGTTGGTTGTCGGGGTCTGCGGGCGGGGGCTTATCGGAACCTGGGAGCCCCCCTTTAATAAGGGGGCCCCCATATCCCAGCCCCCACCCTATGTGAATTAGTATGGGGTACATCGTACCCCTACCCATTCACCTGGTGGAAAAAATGTCAATAAAAAAACACACACAGGTTTTTAAAGTATTTTATTACACAGCCCCGGGGGTCTTCTTCCGACTTCGGGGGTCTCCGGTGTCGTCTCCGCGCTCTCCGGTTCTTTCTTCCTTCTGCTGGGCCTCCGCTATCTTCTTCCAGCTATTTTGCTAGCGGGGCCCGGTCTTCTCCGTCACCTTCTTCCCTCTTCTTCTCTCACTCTCCGGTTCTTTTTTCCTTCCTTCTGCCGGGCCTCCGCTATCTTCTTCCAGCTCTTTTGCTAGCGGGGCCCGGTCTTCTCCGTCGCCTTCTTCCCTCTTCGATGTTGACACGTCGCTTCCTCCCACTGTAATGCTGGGTGTGCGGTGCACTCCGATTTATATAGGCCTCTCATGACGTTACAGTCACATGCTCCGGGTGGCCACATGCTCCCATGACGTCACAGTCACATGCTCCGGAGCTTGTGACTGTGACGTCATGAGAGGCCTATATAAATTGGAGCGCACCGCACACCCAGCATTACAGCGGGAGGAAGCGACGTGTCAACATCGAAGAAGAGAAGAGGGAAGAAGGCGACGGTAAAGACCGAGCCCCGCTAGCAAAAGAGCTGGAAGAAGATAGCGGAGGCCCGGCAGTAGGAAGAAAGAACCGGAGAGCGCAGAGACGACACCGGAGACCCCCGAAGTCGGAAGAAGACCCCCGGAGCTGTGTAATAAATTAGTTTAAAATCCTGTGTGTGTTTTTTTATTGACATTTTTTTCCACCAGGTGAATGGGTAGGGGTACGATGTACCCCATACTCATTCACATAAGGTGGGGGGCCGGGATCTGGGGGCCCCCTTATTAAAGGGGGGCTCCCGGATTCCGATAAGCCCCCCGTCCGCAGACCCCGACAACCAACGGCCAGGGTTGTCGGGAAGAGGTCCTGTCCTCATCAACATGGGGGCAGGGTGCTTTGGGGTGGGGGGGCCGCAGGTCGCCCCCCTGCCCCAAAGCACCAAACCCCCCATGTTAAGGGCATGTGGCCTGGTATGGTTCAGGAGGGAGGGGGGCCGCTCTCTCGTCCCCCCTCTTTTCCTGCGGCCTGCCAGGTTGCGTGCTCGGATAAGGGTCTGGTTTGGATTTTGGGGGAATACCCACGCCATTTTTTCAGTGTAGGGGGTCCCCTTAAAATCCATACCAGACCGAAGGGCCTGGTATGCTCTTGGAGGGGAACCCATGCCGGTTTTTTTATTTAAAATTTGGCGTGGAGTTCCCCCTCAAGATCAGCAGAGCACAAGTCGCATGCCAAAGTCGGATCATGCAAGACTGCGGTCCGACTTTGGTCCGACTTCAATGATAGTCAATGGGCTGAAGTAGGATCAAAGTCAGACCAAAGTAGTACAGGGAGCATTTTCAAAGTCGGACCGACATGTTTCGGACCAGTTAACACGGCTCCCATAGGGGAACATTGATTTTCACACGTCATGCGACATGAGCTCCCAATGTCAGAGCGTTTGTCGCCCCAGTGTGAACCCGGCCTCATACAACTTTCATCCTACTTTGCTCTGCGACATCAGTCCTACATTGATCCTACATTGGTCTGGTACGGTTCAGGAGGGAGGGGGGGCGCTCTCTCGTCCCCCCCTCTTTTCCTGCGGCCTGCCAGGTTGCGTGCTCTCGATAAGGGTCTGGTTTGCATTTTGAAGATTTCTGACCAAAAGGAGCTTACTATGGGACATTCCCACCATATATGTACATATGAACCCAGAGTAGTACAGCCTCGAAAACAGTGAGAGGGATATTGGGGGGAAAATTTGGATATTCTGGATGGGACCAGATACCATCTAGTTAGCACCTTATAATTTGTTTCGAGAGCCACTGTATTTGGTGTGGCTGATTTAGTTGTTTGCCAAATTTGAGACCAGTCTAGTTCATTTGGTTGAAGATGAAGATCAGTTTCCCATTTGGTTGTGTATGTTGGAGGAGAAGCGGTTACATGAGAGTAATTGTTCATATATGTCAGAAATAAGTCCACGTCTATGGGGGTCAGATTTGCAAGCATTTTCAAAGATCGTGAAGTCAGAAGTTTGTGTGTAGTGGGTTTGTTGTGTTCCAAAAAAAAATTAATTTGGATATATCGAAAGGTTTCTATGGATGGGAGGGAATATGTTTTGCATAAGTCTGGAAATGGTATGATATTTTGAGAATTAAAGAAATGATGAACTCTAATTAAACCTACATTTGACCACGCTGAAAAAGAATTTGGGAAGGACCAGGCTGGGTAGAAGGAAGGGTTACATAAGAATGAGAGAAGGGGATTATGTTTGGATATGAGTCCAAATCTGGTTTTCAATCTGTCCCAAATGGAAAGGCTGTGTTTGGTAATAGGATTTGTTATTTTCTTCTGCTGTGTAGGAGTTAAACATAGTAAATTTGCAATAGAAAGAGGGTCACAGTCGATTGACTTCAATGATACCCATAATGGAATTTCCTTCGTAGCGTGATATTTGGGTAATTGTGCTAGCTGTGCTGCGTAATAATATTTGGTGAAATCTGGCACACTAAGACCGCCTCTAATATGGGGGAATATAAGGTTAATTTGGGTAAACAAGGTTTGAGTGAGCCCCAAATGAATTGGTTTGTTTTTTGTTGTAAAATACGTAGAAAATGTGAAGGGATTGTTATGGGTAGTACTCTAAAGAGGTATAAAAGTTTAGGAAATAGTGATGAGCCGAACACCCCCGGGTTCGGTTCGCACCAGAACCCGCGAACGGACCGAAAGTTCGCGCGAACATTAGAACCCTATTAAATACAATGGATGCGAACGTTCGGATTCTAAAGTGCTAATTATAACGACTATTATCCATGTTATTGTCCGAAACAGAGTTTGGGAACCCGGGTTCTGCACCAGGGGACATGTATCAATGCAAAAAGAAGTTTTAAAAACGGACGTTTTCCGGGAGCAGTCATTTTAATGATGCATAAAGTGAAAAAAAAAAAAGTCAAATATTCCTTTAAATATTGTACCTGGGGGGTGTCTAAAGTATGCCTGTGAAGTGCCACGTGTTTCCCGTGTTTAGAACTGTCCCTGCACAAAATAACATTTCTAAAGGAAAAAAAGCCATTTAAAACTGCTTGCGGCTTTAATGCAATGTCTGGTCCCGGTAATATGGATGAAAATCTTTAGGAAAAATGGCATAGCTACCCCATCAACCCCCCCCCCCTACCCCAGCCCCTTTGGGTCTTGTATGGATATTAAGGGGAACCCCACACACAAAATAAAAAAGCCCCTATATACTCTGAACAGCCGTATACAGGCGGTGCATACAAGACAGGGACTGTAGGTTTGTTCTTATGTAGAATCTGTTTGTAATTTTGAACAGCTGCATTGTTTAAGTGTAGCTCCATGCCAAATTCCTTTTTTTTAGCTTTTTGGAAAACATAGGGAACGGTTATCACCCCTGTCACATTTTTTTTGCTGTCTGTGCCCCTGTTCAGAACATTTCACCTCACTTTGCGTCCCAATGACAACTGTTTTTGAAATGTGGTGTTTGTATTGAAACAAGGATTGGTGATAAAGCATCAGTAGAGAGGAGACACCTTTCTCCCATATTAATTCTTACAGGAGAGAATTTTCCTTCCAAGGGGTAGATTTCCTCTCACTTCCTGTTGTCTTCTTCCGTTTGCAAGTAGTAGTAGTTTGTAAGTTGGATATTTGAAAGTAGGGACCTTCCGTATATACTCTGCAGAAATTGGCCCCTTAGGTGTTGGTGTTGGCACAACACTGAAAGCACTCACAGTTATTCTTGGTGGGTGCTGGAACGCCCTGCTGTCAAGTATAATATCAGGAATTGTAATAACATATAATTGTTGATCAGTGGTAGTAAAAATTGGGCCTTTGATGGTGGTGCTGGTGCCACAACACTGTAAGGCCTGACAGTTACTCTTGGTGGGCGCAGCAATGGTCCCTGCTGTGAATTATTAGATCAATAATTATAATTGCATGCCCCTGTTGAACAGGGGCTGAAAAATTGGGCCTTAGGCACTGGTGGCACAACACTGCAACCCCTCACAGATACTGTACTTGGAGCACAGCAATGAGGCCTGTTGCAAAGTATTGCATCAAAAATTTTAATTACACGCCCCTGTTAAACAGGGGCTGAAAAATTGGGCCTTAGCCACTGGTGGCGTCACCCATAAACCAAAATGATCTTCCAAGCTATCATCGTTAATCGTATCATTGAGGAGGAGGAGGAGGATAGCCAGACAACATAACAGCACAGGCACTCAGCATCAGCATCAGTCTTAAAGGGATGTGACATTTTAAAATCAATTAGTCTGTTATATCAGCATCTGGTGTGTGGTAGCTGGTGGTGATCCAAGACTGGTTCATCTTGATGAAAGTCAGTCGATCAACCGAGTCGGTGGACAGGCGCACCCTGTGATCCGTGACAAATCCTCCAGCAGCACTGAATGTGCATTCTGAAAGAACGCTGGATGCAGGACAGGCCAGTAGCTCAATTGCATACTGTGCAAGCTCTGGCCAGTGATCCATCCTCAAGACCCAGTAAGCCAGAGGATTTTCGGTGGGGAAGGTGTCCAAGTCTGACCTTGCCCCTAGGTATTCCTGCACCATGTATATCAGACGCTGGCGATGGTTGCTGGAACCGATCATACTTTGGGGCTGCGGACTAAAGAATTGTCTGAACGCATCGGTCAGACGGCCACCTTCCCCACCGCTCCTTCTTTGACTGCCCGAAGCCTCAGCAACTCGTTGTCCAGGACCAGGAGTTTGTAACCTCCCAGTCTCTGGGAACGCGTTGCACAGACCTTTCTGCAAGGCCTCCCGGAGTTGTCTCATCCTCTGCTCCCTCTGCGACGGTACGATAAGGTCCGCAACCTTACCCTTGTACCGTGGATCAAGGAGAGTGGCCAGCCAGTAATGGTCCCTCTCCTTGATCCGAAGAATACGAGGATCCTTCCGCAGACTTTGCAGGATCAGGGAGGCCATGCAGCGTAGGTTAGCTGAGGCATTCAGTCCGGAGTCCTCTGGGTCACTAAGGACGACATGATCCGCAGCCACCTCCTCCCAGCCACGTACAAGTCTACTGGTTTTTTGGGACTGTAAATCATCCCTAAAAGACTGCTGCTGATGATGCTGAGTGCCAGCCTCCACCTCCATGCTGACACAATCCTCCTCCTCCTCCTCCTCCTCTTCCTGTGCGATGGGTGGGACAGAAGGAACACTGTCTGGGTAAAGGGGGCCTTGAGAGGCAAGGAAGTCCTCCTCTTCCTGCCTCTGTTCTGCCTCAAGTGCCCTGTCCATTATTCCACGCAGCGTGTGCTCCAACAGGTGGACAAGAGGTACAGTGTCACTTATGCATGCACTGTCACTGCTCACCATCCTCGTGGCCTCCTCAAATGGTGCCAGGACAGTGCATGCATCCCTGATCATGCCCCACTGGCGTGGTGAAAAAAACCCAAGCTCCCCTGACCCTGTCCTGGTGCCGTAGTCGCACAGGTACTCATTGATGGCCCTCTGCTGCGTGTGCAGCGCTGCAGCATGGCCAACGTTGAGTTCTACCTGGTGGGCATGTCACATATAAGGCGGTTCTTGGGCAGGTTCAACTCCTTTTGAAGCTCAGCCAGGCGAGCACTGGCATTATAAGATCTGCGGAAATGCACACAGACTTTCCTGGCCTGCCTCAGGACATCCTGTAAGCCCGGGTACCTGCCCAAGAACCGCTGCACCACCAGGTTAAGGACGTGAGCCATACAGGGCACATGGGTCAGTTGTCCCTGTCGGAGGGCGGAGAGGAGGTTGGTGCCATTGTCGCAAACCACCATTCCTGGCTTAAGCTGGCGTGGCGTCAACCACCTCTCGGCCTGCCCCTGCAGAGCAGACAGGACCTCTGCCCCAGTGTGGCTCCTGTCCCCCAAACACACCAGCGCAAGCACGGCATGGCATCTTTTTGCCTGCGTACTTGCGTAGCCCCTTGAACGCCTACAGAGCACCGCTGGTTCCGAGGACAAACCACAGGAAGAGGCCATGGAGGAAGAAGAAGAGGAGAGAGGTGTGTCACAACCAGTAGTAGCATTTTGGAGGCGTGGGGGTGGAACAACCTCCAACACTACTGCACCTTGTCCTGCATCCTTCCCAGCTGCCAAAAGAGTGACCCAATGGGCCGTGAAAGAAAGGTAACGTCCCTGTCCATGCCTGCTGGACCATGAGTCAGCGGTAATATGCACCTTACCGCTGACCGCCCTGTCCAGCGAGGCCAAGACATTGCCTTCCACATGCCTGTAGAGAGCCGGAATAGCCTTCCGTGCGAAAAAGTGTCGTTTGGGAACCTGCCACTGAGGAACCGCACATTGCACAAACTCACGGAAGGGGGCCGAGTCTACCAACTGAAAAGGCAGCAGTTGAAGCGCTAGCAATTTAGCCAAGCTAGCATTCAACCGCTGGGCATGTGGATGGCTGGGAGTGAACTTCTTTCGATGGTCCAGCAGCTGGGGCAGGGAAATTTGCCTGCTAGAATCGGACGTTGGTGTACTGCTAGCAGAGTGCCCACAAGTACTTGCCTGTGACACACCTAATTCTACACCTTCATTCCTCTCAGAGCAGGTTTCAGAGAGGAGTGAAGGTATAGTGGGGTTGGAGATCCCAGCTGATGCGGTGCAAGAAGAGGTCAGCTTTGTTCTTTGGTGTGGGTCTTTAAGGTAGGCTTGCCAACGAGCTGCATGGCAGGTCAACATATGTCTGATCAAGCATGTGGTGCCCAAGCGGCTGATGTTTTGGCCACGCGATATACGCTTGAGACATATGTTGCAAACAGCAGCTGTGCGATCTGATGCACTCGCCTCAAAAAAGGCCCACACCAAAGAACTTTTTGAATGACGGGCAGAGGCAGTGCCCTGCACAGGCGGAGCTCTGCGGTGTGATTCCGTCGGTGTGCTGCCCATACGCTGGCCACTCAAGGGCATCCTGCCTCGTTGGAGATGTGCCTCCTCCTCATCCTCCTCCTCCTCCTCTCTCCTATTAGGCACCCACGTGGAGTCAGTGACCTCATCATCCCCTCCCTCCTCATCACTGGAGCCAATCTGGCAGTATGCTGCAGCTGCTGGAACATGACTGCCAGATTGGTGTCCTTCTTGAGCATCCCCTCTCTCTGCTCTCACGCTGCTGCCTTCCTCTAGCTGGGTATCATCATCAGATCCTTCCAAACGCTGGGCATCCTCCTGGAGCATGTACCCAACACTGTGCTCAAACAGTTCGGGGGACTCCTCAGGAGGAGGGCATGGTGGGTCTAGGGAAGGATTGACTAATGAAGATAATGATACCAGAGAAGAGGACGCTTTGGCAGCTGCTTTGCCACTACCCTGAGCCTGGGTGAGAGAGGATGAGGAGGATGAGGTGGGCTTGGTCATCCACTCTACCAAGTCTTCGGCATGATGTGGCTCAACATGTCCAGCTGCCGAAAACAAGGACAAGCGTGTCCCATGGCCATGTGCTGATGACAATGCACCGCGTACACGACCAGCACTGTTGCCCCCAGACACAGAGCCTGCTTGCCCTCTTTTTTTGCCTCCTGACTGTCTGCCTCTCCTTGGTTGCCTTCCAGACATTTTAATGGATGGCCTGCAGGGAGATGGGAAAAACAGCAATAAGGGCTACCTTCAGGTGTATATTGTGCAGGAGGCTTAGCAACAATGACACTGACACTGTCCCCTGCCTATCCTTCTCTGTCCCTAAACACAAGGATTGAAAATATGGTTCAGCAAAAAAGTTTTAGAACAGAATAGCACACTGACACTTTCCCTCACTGTCCTACTCTGTCCCTCCCTACAAACAAGATTTAGCACAGAATAGCACACTGATAATTTCTACGAGTGTCCTTCTCTGTCCCTCAACTCAGGGATTGAAAATATGGAACAGCAAAATAGTTTTAGAACAGAATAGCACACTGTCAGTTTCCCTCACTGTAGCTCTCTGTTTTTCAACTCAAGGATTGAAAATATGGAACAGCAAAATTGATTTAGAACAGAATAGCACACTGTCAGTTTCACTCACTGTACCTCTCTGTCCCTCAACTCAAGGATTGAAAATATGGTTCAGCAAAATAGTTTTAAAACACAATAGCACACTGACACTTTCCCTCACTGTAGCTCTCTGTCCCTCAACTCAAGGATTGAAAATATGGTTCAGCAAAATAGTTTTAGAACAGAATAGCACACTGTCAGTTTCCCTCACTGTAGCTCTCTGTCCCTCAACTCAAGGATTGAAAATATGGTTCAGCAAAATAGTTTTAGAACACAATAGCACACTGACACTTTCCCTCACTGTAGCTCTCTGTCCCTCAACTCAAGGATTGAAAATATGGTTCAGCAAAATAGTTTTAGAACAGAATAGCACACTGTCAGTTTCCCTCACTGTAGCTCTCTGTCCCTCAACTCAAGGATTGAAAATATGGAACAGCAAAATTGATTTAGAACAGAATAGCACACTGTCAGTTTCCCTCACTGTAGCTCTCTGTCCCTCAACTCAAGGATTGAAAATATGGTTCAGCAAAATAGTTTTAGAACACAATAGAACACTGACACTTTCCCTCACTGTAGCTCTCTGTCCCTCAACTCAAGGATTGAAAATATGGTTGAGCAAAATAGTTTTAGAACAGAATAGCACACTGTCAGTTTCCCTCACTGTAGCTCTCTGTCCCTCAACTCAAGGATTGAAAATATGGTTCAGCAAAATAGTTTTAGAACACAATAGCACACTGACACTTTCCCTCACTGTAGCTCTCTGTCCCTCAACTCAAGGATTGAAAATATGGTTCAGCAAAATAGTTTTAGAACAGAATAGCACACTGTCAGTTTCCCTCACTGTAGCTCTCTGTCCCTCAACTCAAGGATTGAAAATATGGAACAGCAAAATTGATTTAGAACAGAATAGCACACTGTCAGTTTCCCTCACTGTAGCTCTCTGTCCCTCAACTCAAGGATTGAAAATATGGTTCAGCAAAATAGTTTTAGAACAGAATAGCACACTGTCAGTTTCCCTCACTGTAGCTCTCTGTCCCTCAACTCAAGGATTGAAAATATGGTTCAGCAAAATAGTTTTAGAACAGAATAGCACACTGTCAGTTTCCCTCACTGTAGCTCTCTGTCCCTCAACTCAAGGATTGAAAATATGGAACAGCAAAATTGATTTAGAACAGAATAGCACACTGTCAGTTTCCCTCACTGTAGCTCTCTGTCCCTCAACTCAAGGATTGAAAATATGGTTCAGCAAAATAGTTTTAGAACACAATAGCACACTGACACTTTCCCTCACTGTAGCTCTCTGTCCCTCAACTCAAGGATTGAAAATATGGTTCAGCAAAATAGTTTTAGAACAGAATAGCACACTGTCAGTTTCCCTCACTGTACCTCTCTGTCCCTACAAACAAGGATTAGCACAGAATAGCACACTGTCACTGACACTCTCCCTACCTATCCTTATTTGTCCCTAAACACAAGGAATCCAGGATTAGTAAAGGAAAAAAAAATGACACTGTCCCTGCCTATGCTTCTCTTTCCCTGCTCCGGAACACACTACACAAGGCCGCCGCGCTGGCGGCCTTTTATAGTGTGGGGCGTGTACTAAACCCCATCAGCAATAATTGGCCACAGGCATCCTGCCTGTGGCCAATCATTGCTCTCCTCGCTGCCGGCGCTGTGATTGGCCAAGCATGCGGGGTCACAGTGCATGCTTGGCCAATCACAGCGCCTGGATGACACTGCGATGGCGTAGTGCATTGTGGGCCGTTCGCGTCACTCGATCTTCGTCGAACGATCGAACAGCCGATGTTCGAGTCGAACGTATGTTCGACTCGAACACGAAGCTCATCCCTATTAGGGAAGATAGACATTTTGATCAATGTTATTCTATCCATTCATGCCAATGGTAGAGAAGACCAAATAGCTAGGAGTTTAGTAAGTTGTGTAAGCATAGGTGGGTAGTTGACTGTGTAGAGCAGTGTTTCTCAACTCCAGTCCTCAAGGCGCCACAACAGGTCATGTTTTCAGGATTTCCCTCAGTTGACACAGCTGTGGTAATTACTAAGATGGTGAAACTGATCAAATCACTTGTGCAAAATAATGGGAAGCCTGAAAACATGACCTGTTGGGGAGCCTTGAGGACTGGAGTTGAGAAACACTGGTGTAGAGGTCATATTGATTTGCTTTAAAATTTTTGCCTAGATAAGAAATATGTGGGGTCGACCAGACAAACGGGAGAGAATCATGAAGTTGAGTTTGGAGAGTAGGTGATAAAGAAATGTTTAGGGCTGTGGATTTGTGGAAGTTTATTGTTAGGCCTGATAATTGTCCGAATTTGGAAAGAATGTCCATGAGAGGCGGTGCTGATAACAGGGGCGAAGTAAGAAATTTCAGGACATCATCTGCAAACAGGCATAATTTGTGGTGATGACCCCCAAGTTCCAATCATTTGATGTTTGGGTTACATCCAATGAGTTGTGCTAGGGGTTTAATGCTAGGGCAAAGAGGAGAGGGGATAATGGGCATCGCTGTCTGGTAGCTATCTCGATATTAAAGGGGTCAGAACGGTATCCTGAATAAGAAATATAAGCTTTTGGGTTTTGATATAAGGTATCAATCCAATGCAGGAAATTCGCTATGAATCTCCAACTCTGGAGAATTGTATGAAGATGAGGCCAAGATAGCGAGTCAAAAGCTTTTCGTATATCTAACGAGAGGAAACAGATAGGAATACGACAAGAGCGGGCTTTATGTGCCAGAAGTGTAGCTCGGCGAATATTGTCACCAGTTTGTCTGAAAGGGATAAAGCCAGTTTGGTCCTTGTGGATCAAAGTACCTATTATGGGATTAAGCTGGGTTGCAAGAATTTAGGCCAATATCTTTATATCTAGGTTAACCATTTCAGCCCCGGAAGAATTGGCTGCCCAATGACCGGGCCATTTTTTGCGATTCAGAACTGCGTCGCTTTAACTGACAATTGCGTCGTGCAACGTTGCACCCAAACAAAATTGATGTACTTTTTTTCCCACAAATAAAGCTTTCTTTTGGTGGTATTTGATCACCTCTGCGGTTTTTATTTTTTGCGCTATAAACAAAAAAAGAGCGACAATTTTGAAAAAAAAGCAATATGTTTTACTTTTTGCTATAATAAATATCCCCAAAAAATATATAAAAAACAATTTTTTTCCTCAGCTTAGGCTGATATGTATTCTTCTACATATTTTTGGTAAATAAAATCACAATAAGCGTATATTGATTGGTTTGTGCAAAAATTATAGCGTCTACAAAATAGGAGGTCGTTTTATGGCATTTTTATTATTAATATATTTTTTTTATTAGTAATGGCGGTCATCAGCGATTTTTATCATGACTGCGATATTGCAGCTGACAGATCGGACACTTTTGACACTATTTTGGGACCATTGTCATTTATACAACAATCAGTGCTATAAAAATGCACTGATTACTGTGTAAATGACACTGACAGGGTCATTATAACTGTGTGGGGGCTGGGCTATGAGTGACATGACAGTAATCACTGCTCCCGATCACAGGGAGCAGTAGATCACTGTCCTGTCACTAGGCAGAACAGGGAAATGCCTTGTTTACAAAGGCATCTCCCCGTTCTGCCGCTCCGTGACACGATCGCGGGACACCGGCAGACATCGAGTCTGCGAGTCCCGTGGCCACGGTCACGGGGCTCGCGGTGGGTGCGCGCGCACCCACTAGGCGGAAACTTCAAAGCAACGTACCTGTACGTTGCTTTGCCTGCCCGTGCCATTCTGCCGACGTATATGTACGTGAGGCAGTGGTTAAGAATGGAAATCTGTCTGTAATTTGACCATGAGGTATCATCAGTATTTGGTTTAGGTATCATGGAGATGGAAGCTGTGAGAGATTTAGTAAGAAAGGATTGTCCATTAAGCAGAAAGTTGAGATATTTTCTGCTGATTCTGTCAATAAAAGATCTAGTTCTAAATGTGCTTTGTCATAGTTTAATTTGGTTGATGGAGAGGGTGTTTGGAAATCCTCAAAAGTTTTATAGAAAGCCTCTTCTAATTGTTTATGGAGTTGACGTTTTATCTTACGGTGGTGAGAGGCTTGGCTAATGCAGACCTCTCTAATAAATGGTTTGAGGACTTCCCAGTGGGTTAGAGAGTCTGTATCAGTAGTACTGTTATTCATAAGATAATCTTGTATGGCTGTTTCTATTTGTAATCGATATATGGGTTTTGTCAATAAACTATCGTTTATGTACCAAGCGTGGATGTTGGATCTGGGAACCAAAAAAGGAAGAGTTGTTATAACTGCATTATGATCTGACCAGGTACAAGGCATAATAATTGAGTTAAGAATAGGTGCTGAGGTACAAATATTCACCAAAAGGTGGTCTATTCTGGAAAACTGTTTGTGGGGATGGGAATAATACGTATATTGTTTTCTGGCTGGATTGTGTTCTCTCCATGTGTCTAAGAGAGGGTATTGGTTAAGGAGTTTTTGATAAGAGAGTCGAGGGGCCCTAGTTGGGGTTGAGGATTTGTCCAGAAATGGGTATAATATTAGATTTGAATCACCACCAAGAATGAGTGTGCCACTTTTATGTGTTTCTACTACTGATAATAAATGTGAGAGGAAAGATAAGGGGTTCTTATTGGGAGCATAGTAAGAAACTATAGTGACTTCATCATCTAACAAGAGACCGGATATAGTATAAGGTATCGACCTTCAGGATCTTTGAGTTCTTTCCGTAGGGTAAACGGAGTAGTATGATGGAAAGCAATCAATACTTCCCTTTGCTTAGTGTTCGCTGATGCAGTGAAAACCTGTGGGTATTTTCGACCAAAATATTTAGGAGAGGACTGTGTTGTGAAATGTGTTTCTTGTAAACAAACAACATGAGCTGAGAGTTTAGAAAAGGATCAGAAAGCTTTGGTACGTTTAGGAGGAGAGTTGAGAACTAGACATGTGCGATTAGTTTCGTACGAATCGGAAATTCGTACGAATTTTTCGAAATTCGTACATTTTACGAATCCAAATTACGAATATTTACAAATACGAATTCTGTACGAAATACAAAATTTCGTTTACGAATTTCGGCTCCAAATTATCCGAATCCAAACTACCAAATAAGGAATTTCAACTAATATGAAAGAAATTATAACGGATATAACAAATGATTCAAATGAATTCGAGATTCAGTATAACGAATATCGACACTCTACGAATAATAACGAATTCGTTTTCGGTCCAAATTTCTTTACTACAGAAACGTGTGACTGTTGGTTGACCAATCAGAGGTTTTTTTCTGATGCTGAGGCCTACAGGGCAGGCCCGATCATGTGACTTCCCTTTGTGGGTTAGTTAGTGTAGTGGAGCAGATCACACAATTATTTGTCTGTGCATCTGAGCGAATATCTTTGCAATCCTTTGATTTTCGTTGTTCATTTTAGTTTATATCTCTTGTAGTGTGCGAGTGTATCATCTGTTAGTGTTTAGTTTCTGGTTTTATTAGTTTTTTTGGTTGGTTTTGAGAGATAATTTTCTTTTTTTATTTCTTGTTTCATTTAGTTAATATTTTGATATTTTCTGTTGGTCTACTTATTTTTTTTGTACATTTGGTGATTTTGGTGTTGGTTTGCTGCGATCAAAATCATATTTTTTTTGTCTATATTTTTCTAACTTTTAAAGGAAAAATGAGCAGCAAACAAGGCCAAAAAAGCAGCAAGAGTGCTGCTGGGAGAGGGAGAGCTATGAGCCGTGTACATGAGCAGCAGGTGGGACGTTCTGTCTCTGTGCCATGACATACAGGGGCGGAGACTATAGCCAGTGCCACATGTCAAAAACGAAAGTAAAAAAATCGAGATTTCGAATAGTTACGAATAACCGCAATGTATTAGAAAAGTATGAATCCATTCGAAGCACGCAGCGCCACTGTCAGACATGTAAATTTACGAATCAACGAACCAAAAAAAGTTATGAATGTACGAATCCATTCGAAGCACGTTAGACAGCGCCATTGTAAGAGACACGTAAATCTACAAATCAACAAACAAAAAAAAGTAACGAATTTACGAATCCATTCGAAGCACGTTAGGCAGCGCCATTGTAAGAGACACGGAAAATTACGAATCAACAAACAAAAAAAAAAGTTACGAAAGTAGGAGTTGTGTCCAGAATCAACTAAAACAATGTACTCTACCAAAATTACGAATTATAAATCAACTAAAAATAAGGCTTTCAGAAATTCCGAATCATTTGTTATTATTCGTTATTATTCGTAGAGTGTCGCTATTCGTTATCAAAATTAACGATTCGCACGAAATTCATATTTCGTATAAATCCGAATTAAATTCCGTACACGAATTACGAATTACGAATTTTTTTAAATACGAAACGGAACAGAACGAAACAAAACAAATTTTTTGACAGCTCCCATGTCTATTGAGAACCTGAACATTGAGAGTCAAAAGGTTTAGGGAAGTCATTTCAAAAAGAGGTAAGGACAGAGTCTGATTATTGTGTAGCAAATAATAGGGTTTATTTTATATACTGTATATATTGATGTAGCGCCCACCCCATTTAGGGGTGCTATATACCCAAATGTAGGGGCTGGTCTGAGATAGTAGTTGGGCTCAGACCGTTCTCATTGATAGGTTGTGCTACTTTATTTCTCCAGGTGGTATACTGGTGTGCAGTTCCATGTGGCCTGTAGGTGGCGCTGCCATGACAGGTCAGGGTTGAACTATCAGTAATAGTGCTGTGCCTTGGGGTGTCCTCTCTCGACAGCGGTACAGTGGGCATGGTTGGCCTGCTGTGCATGCTGGTAGATGGATACATAAGGGGCAGACGCCGCCTGGGAGGGCTTCTTCGAGGAGGAAAGGAGTCGGAGTCCAAGTGCGTGGCGCGTGGCCCTCCAGGCCATGGGGCCACGTGCGCATCAGTCCCAGGCACCTTTAGCCCTGGGGCTGCAACTTCAACACTGGGCCCAGCACCTTTAGCTGGAGCCCACTTCTGGAAAGAGGAATCCCAGGGTGTCCCTTGCGAGGAAGTCCGCTTCTAAGAAGAGGAGACCGGGGGAGGACCTTTCTGACGGACCGGTGAGAGTTCACGGTGAAGGAAGGGGCCCGGTAACTTTCTGGAGGGATTCATCTATCCACCAAGGGCCTAGTAATGTGCTGCTGCTGGCACCTGTCCTTATACTGCAAAAGCTGAGAAGTTCGGGACCTGATAGGTTCTGTGGCAGAGAGTCTCCCGATTGTATCTAGGAAAATAACCTTAACCTAATTAAGTGTCCGAGCATCACTTCGGCTGCTAGGATCCATTTTACAGGAGACTATCCGGGTAAGCTAAACCTACTCTGGGATAGAGTGGTGATCTTAATATCTACTTGTGCCTGGACCTACCTCCCAAAACCTTGCTGTCCTGTCTCTTATCCACCCTTTCCTATCTGCTGAACATTGAGAAAAATAAACTCAACGTTGGAGTTTAGAGTGGTGTGGACATTGGAATTACTTGGGGGGAAAACAGAGACTTGTCCCTATACCCTAGGAGATGAGAACCAACTGATGGAGAACCTAGCTGTGGGACCCAAATACATGACACCGCTCAACCTCCTCAAACAGCAGGGTACGGGCATATAGTACGGTGTGCCCTTTTCCTGCAAGTGAGCCTAAGGTAGGAAAAAGGGTCCGTGTGCTACATAAACAATTGTACCTGCTAATTCCAGGTCTTTCTGAAGCTCTCTACAAGTGGTCCCTGACTCTTGGACAACTCTTCTGATAATTTTTTCACTCCTCTGTCAGAAATCCTGGGAGGAGCACCTGGCCGTGGCCGGTTTATGGTGAAATTATGTTCTTTCCACTTCTGGATTATGGCCCCAACAATGCTCACTGGAACATTCAGAAGTTTAAAAATCCTTCTGTATCCAATGCCATCAGTATGTTTTTCAATTCGATTCCACTTCAACTGTTACCAGCAACATGGATTCACTTACTGTTAATTACTGCAATAGAGCAATAACATCCCTACTATCTTTTAGGAACGCCTTACTATTACCTGCTAGTGGCTGAAGGAATATACAGTGCATCCAGAAAGTATTTACAGCGCTTCACTTTTTCCACATTTTGTTATGTTACAGCTAGGGATGGGCTGTATGTTCAAATCAAATGTAAGTTTGACTCGAACATCAGCTGTTCGTTTGTTCGCAGAAAAAAAAAACATGTGGGGCGTTCGTGGCAAATTTGAGCGCCGTGGAACACCTCATAATGCACTGCGAGATCGCAGTGCATTGACGATTGCTGATTGGCCAAAGTATGCACCTGACCTGCATGCTTTGACCAATCACAGCGCAATGTACTGTCAGAGCCCTGATTGGCCAAAGGCTGTAACTGTACAGTAGTTGCCACATTATACATGTCTTGAAGATTTTTCAGTAAAAAAATGTTTGCATTGGAGATCGTGTTCCATCGTCTTTTTCGAATATATATATACAGTATATATATTACAGTGGAGAGTATATAGTGCCACCAGTGTAGTATGTATAATACAGTGCAGAGTATATAGTGCAGTCAGTGTAGTATATATACTGTATATATATATTGTGAGGGGGTTAACTCGGTAGCGGGTGTGTGTGACCCCCTGGTTGGGCTCCCCACACAAAAACAGGGCCAGCAGACGGAGGTTGTGGTTTTCAAAATCAAAAGGTGCGGTTTATTTCTCTATGTACAGTGACAAAAACACAGCAAAGCCAAAAAGAAACATAAACAAAATAAATCCTGGTCAGTTTGACCTCTGACTAAACATGCAGGTTTCCTAAACTAACAACTGGGATCAGCCTGGTGCTGTCCTAGTCCCTAAGTCCCTGGTTTAGTAAAAGTCCAAACAAATAGCCACACAGGCTTTGCCTCACCGCACAGGGGTTCACTCTCCCTAGACAGTCCACACAGGTCTGGTTCCAGGCATGAGCTAACATCTAATGAAGCTGGGAGTTCTTATAGAGGCCTAAATGAGCTGACAAGCTTCAGCTGGTCTCATCAACTCCCTGTCTCACATCGCCCAGCACTCTCCCTAGAGGTATGAGTCATTCATGAGCCCACTAGCCTCAGCTGGGCTTCATCAACTCCCTAGTTGTATAAGTCGGCATAAAGCCTGAATCTGGGAGAAATATATCTACCCCCCTGGATGCAACCAGGTGACTTTACCTTCCTGCTGTCACATACCCCCCCCTCTTGTTTTAACCTCGGGGTTGGAACACCAGCAATCAGGCATTCATGTACTCGAGACAAAGCATCCACATTCCCCATTTGAATGCCAGGGCGATGCTTTACTGTGAAGTTGAATTCCTGTAGGGCCAGGAACCACCTATTCACTCTTCTATTTGTCTCCTTGTTTTGAGCCATCCACTTTAACGGAGCGTGATCCGTAACCATGTCAAAGTGCCTACCTAGCAGATAGTACCGAAGGGAATCTAGAGCCCACTTCACCGCTAAACACTCCTTTTCAACCGTGGCGTAATTTACCTCATGGGACTTCAACTTCCTGCTGAGGTAAATGACTGGGTGCTCTTCCCCGTTCCAGACCTGGGACAATACTGCTCCTAACCCCACATCTGACGCATCACTTTGTACGACAAAGTCTTTAGAGAAGTCGGGTGAGTACAACACTGGCTGGCTACATAAGGCTTGTTTCAAGAATTGGAATGCTGCCTCAGCCTCGGGGGTCCATTTAATCATGACCGACCCTTTCCCTTTCGTCAGGTTGGTTAGGGGCACAGCCTTAGAAGCAAAGTGGGGAATGAAGCGCCGATAATAACCCGCGATTCCCAGAAAGGCTCGTACCTGCTTCTTGCTGTTGGGACGTGGCCAACTCTGGATGGCCTCGACTTTGTTGAGTTGGGGTTTTATTACTCCCCTGCCAATGGTGTACCCAAGATATTTGGCCTCCTCCTGCCCAATGGTACACTTCTTGGGGTTAGCCGTAAACCCCGCTTCCCGGATAGAGTCTAGGACTGCTTGCACTTTTGGCAGATGTGAGGCCCAATCTGTGCTATGGACAATTACGTCATCCAGGTAAGCCGCAGCATACTTCCGATGGGGCCTCAGTATCTGGTCCATTTTCCGCTGGAATGTGGCCGGCGCATTCTGTAACCCGAACGGCATTCTCTTATATTGGAACGCCCCGTCTGGGGTTACAAATGCGGTTTTCTCTTTGGCCGACTTGGCCAGGGGAATTTGCCAATACCCTTTTGTGAGGTCAAGAGTCGTCATGTATCGGGCTGTTCCCAGCCGGTCGATCAACTCATCTATACGTGGCATGGGGTAGGTGTCAAATTTTGTAACTTTGTTCAACTGACGAAAATCGTTACAAAATCGCCAGCTCCCATCCGGTTTAGGCACCAACACAATGGGACTAGACCAATCACTTTGGGACTCCTCTATCACCCCTAAGTTCAGCATTTTCTGTACTTCCTCCCGTATTGCCTCCCGTCGGGCCTCTGGGATCCGATAGGGTTTTAACTTCACCCTTTCACCGGGCGGGGTAATAATATCATGCTCTACCCCAGATGTTTGTCCCGGCAGCTCAGAGAACACCTCCTTGTTGCGAAGCACAAACTCCTTAACCTCCTGTTGTTGGGGTTGTGACAAGGTGGCTGCTATTCCAACCTCCGGAATCACGCAACCAGTTTGAGCTGGTGACCAAGTTTCTCCAACTAGGGACTCTCTATCCCTCCAGGCTTTCAACAGATTAACGTGATATATCTGTTCGGGCTTTCGCCTTCCTGGTTGTCTGACCTTGTAATTCACTTCGCTCACTTTTTCCATTATCTCGTAGGGGCCTTGCCATTTGGCAAGGAATTTACTTTCAACCGTAGGGACAAGTACCAATATCCTATCCCCCGGGGAAAAGGTACGGGTCTTTGCTCCACGGTTGTACACTCTCTGCTGTGCCAACTGCGCTTGGGCCAAATGTTCCTTCACGATGGGCATTACCTGTGCAATTCGATCTTGCATCAGGGCGACATGCTCAATCACACTCCTGTGGGGAGAACTCTCACTTTCCCAAGTTTCCTTGGCAATATCCAACAGCCCTCTTGGGTGTCTCCCATACAGTAACTCAAAGGGGGAGAATCCCGTAGAGGATTGGGGCACCTCCCTAATAGCAAACATCAAATAAGGAAGTAGACAGTCCCAATCCTTTCCATCTCTATCCACCACTTTCTTCAACATTTGTTTTAGGGTTTTGTTGAATCTTTCAACCAGCCCATCGGTTTGGGGGTGATACACAGATGTACGCAATTGCGTCACTTTGAGCAATTTACACAGCTCTTTCATAACCCGGGACATAAAGGGTGTACCTTGGTCCGTAAGCAGTTCTTTACAAATACCCACCCGGCTAAAAACAAGAGATAGCTCTTTGGCTATGGTTTTGGCCGAGGTATTTCTGAGAGGGATCGCTTCTGGATAATGGGTGGCATAGTCCATTATAACCAATATGTACTGGTGCCCCCTAGCGGACTTGATTATAGGACCTACCAAATCCATTGCGATTCTCTCAAACGGGACCTCAATGATGGGTAGAGGGACCAGCGGGCTACGGAAATGTGGCATCGGGGCCGACCTCTGACACACAGGGCAGGAGGAACAATAATTTTCTATGTCCTTCATCACCCCAGGCCAATAGAATCTCTGTAATACCCTCTCTCGGGTTTTCTCTGTCCCCAGATGACCTCCAAGAATGTGCCCATGGGCCAACTCCAACACCAACTTCCTGTAAGGTTTGGGCACCACCAGCTGCTCAACGGTTTCTTCTGCCCTTTTTGCCACCCGATACAGTAGGTCCTTCTCTACGCTGAAGTATGGGTAAGTGCAGGTATTATCTGGGTTCACTAACTCGCCATCTATTTCCACTACGTTTTCCCGTGCCTTTATTAGGGCGGGGTCTTTTAACTGTTCTGTGGCAAAATTTTCCCTGTGAACCTCCAGATCAGAAAACTCCACAGACGGTAGGTTTTCGTCTGAGGAGGTGGGCTCCTCTCCAGTTTCTTGAGTCTCCCCTGCAAATACTGACAAGGGAAATTCTGGAGAGTCCTCACCACTCTCAGAGGAGTTCTGGCTATCACATTCCTGGTACATAGGGGCACCAGTGGGGGGCTCAGGATCATCCCACAGTTCCCAGAACTTCGGAAAATCCCTTCCCACAATGGCGTCATGCGGTAACTGAGATACTAAGCCCACTGGATGAGAGAGGGTACCTTTGGGGGTCTCGAAACACACTGTAGTCACTGGATACTCTCGGGTGTCCCCATGCACACAAATAACAGCTACCTTGCTATTCCCAGAGACCTCTGTTTTAACTAATTCAGCCTTTATCAGGGTCACAAGGCTACCTGAATCCAGTAATACCACAACATTTCTACCATTAATACACATTTTGCATAAATGTTTCTCAGTTCCTCGAATGGCAGTGCATGCGACTGTCGCACACAGCGACTGACGTCTGCCCGTCAGAAAGTCACACTGCATGGGTTCCTCCACAACCGGGCAATTGGCTGCAATATGTCCCGCTTGCCGGCAGCGGTAGCAAACGATCCTTCTTGCGGCCTCTTGAGCCGCTGATTTCCCAGGCTGTTCTCGCCAAACTTGGGGTAGAGCTCCCACCCTCTCACTCTCTCCACCCTCACCCCTTGGAATCCTCTTATCCGCCCCTGGGGATGGTCTGGTCTTAGGGTGGAAAGTCCGAGTGTCTCTGGAAGAGGCCGTCAGGTTCTCTGTAGCCAAGTATTTCTCTACACGATCCACAAGACCACCGGCCGTCTCTGGGTCTCCATGGCTTACCCACTTTTGGATGGCAGTAGGAAGAGCTCTCAAAAACCGATCCATTACAACACGTTCCACAATCTCTGGTGCGGACAAAGTCTCTGGCTGTAGCCACTTCCTGCTCAGGTGAATGAGATCATACATTTGAGACCTGGGGGGTTTTCCAAGCTGGAAAGTCCAGTTATGCACACGCTGAGCCCGGACAGCCAGGGTGACACCCAGCCTTGCCAATATTTCAGCTTTTAGCATCACATAGTCTTTTGCTTGGTCAGGCTCTAGGTCATAGTAAGCCTTCTGCGATTCACCAGTTAACAGAGGAGCCACCAGTCCAGCCCACTGCTCCTCAGGCCACTTTTCTCTTTCAGCAGTCCTTTCAAATGTGGTCAAAAATACCTCTGGATCATCCTCTCCAGTCATTTTTGTCAATAAACGACTCACCCCAAAGGACGCGGTATTAGTGGGACGGCTTTCCTCACTGGTCTGCGGACGTTGCTGCATTACTGCTTCCATTTGTTGTAGTCTCTGCTCTTGCTTCTGTAACAGGTCTATGAAGCGGGCCTCAGATTGCTGCTGGGCTTGTTGATGAGCTTGCTGCTGGGCTGCAAGGCTCCTTTGCAAACCTGCATTTGTCTGCTGTTGATTGGCATTTGCTAGAGCCAGCTGTTTCAGTATCTCCTCCATGCTGGCTTAAAAAAAACTGCCACTGGTTCTCCACCAACTGTGAGGGGGTTAACTCGGTAGCGGGTGTGTGTGACCCCCTGGTTGGGCTCCCCACACAAAAACAGGGCCAGCAGACGGAGGTTGTGGTTTTCAAAATCAAAAGGTGCGGTTTATTTCTCTATGTACAGTGACAAAAACACAGCAAAGCCAAAAAGAAACATAAACAAAATAAATCCTGGTCAGTTTGACCTCTGACTAAACATGCAGGTTTCCTAAACTAACAACTGGGATCAGCCTGGTGCTGTCCTAGTCCCTAAGTCCCTGGTTTAGTAAAAGTCCAAACAAATAGCCACACAGGCTTTGCCTCACCGCACAGGGGTTCACTCTCCCTAGACAGTCCACACAGGTCTGGTTCCAGGCATGAGCTAACATCTAATGAAGCTGGGAGTTCTTATAGAGGCCTAAATGAGCTGACAAGCTTCAGCTGGTCTCATCAACTCCCTGTCTCACGACGCCCAGCACTCTCCCTAGAGGTATGAGTCATTCATGAGCCCACTAGCCTCAGCTGGGCTTCATCAACTCCCTAGTTGTATAAGTCGGCATAAAGCCTGAATCTGGGAGAAATATATCTACCCCCCTGGATGCAACCAGGTGACTTTACCTTCCTGCTGTCACAATATATATATATATATATATATATATATATATATATATAAAATACAACACAGGGTATACCGTGCAGTGCAGAGTATATAATACAGTGTATTGAAGTGGTAAAGGGGAACCCTATGACAGAATTAAGAAAAAAAACGGCGTGGGGTCCCCCCCAAAATCCATACCAGGCCCTTTGGGCCCCCCAAAGCACCCTGTTCCCATGTTGATGGGGACAAGAGCCTCTTCCCGACAACCCTGTCCATTGGTTGTCAGCGGCTGCGGGCGGGGGGCTTATCGGAATCTGGAAAGCCCTTTTAATAAGGGGGCCCCCAGATCCCGGCTCCCTCCCCTATGTGAATGGGTATCGGGTACATTGTACCCCTACCCATTCACCAAAACAAGTGTCAAAAAGTAAAAACCACAATAGACAGTTTTTGACAATTCCTTTGTTAAAAAAGAAAAAAGTGTCCTGCGATGTGCATCCATCATCAATCACGCCGCCCCATGGAGGTGGAGCTTTTTCTTTTCTATTTTTCGGGTCTGTCGGGCGGTGTTGGATGTACATCGCAGGACACTTTTTTTTTTCTTTTTTAATAAAGGAATTTTTAAAAACTGTCTATTGTGGTTTTTACTTTTTGCCACATTTTTCGGTGAATTGGTAGGGGTACAATGTACCCGATACCCATTCACATAGGGGAGGGAGCCGGGATCTGGGGGCCCCCTTATTAAAGGTGGGTTTCCAGGTTCCGATAAGCCCCTGCCCGCAGACCCTGACAACCAATGGCCAGGGTTGTCGGGTAGAGGCACTTGTCCCCATCAACATGGGGGACCCCAAAGCACTATCCCCATGTTGAGGGCATGTGGCCTGGTATGGTTCAGGAGGGGGGGACCTATCCTGACCTCCGGGCTGCATGCTCGGATAAGGGTCTGGTATGGATTTTGGGGGGGACCCCCACGCCAATTTTTTTTTCACAGTTCCCCTTAAAATCTACACCAGCCCTAAACAGGGGGGACCTAATGCTGTTTTTTTCCTTGATTTTTCATCTATACTCCCGGGAGCCGACAATAAATTACAGCCGCGAGCAAGTTTAGATGTAATTTTTTCCTTTAGAAATGTAATTATTGTTGCGGCACTGTTCTACACATCGCACAGACGCACCACTTTACAGACAGACTAAGGGGACCCCCTAGGCACGATATTTAAAGGAATATTTCATTTTTATTGTTTCACTTTAAGCATTATTAAAATCACTGCTCCTGAAAAAAACAGTCGTTTTAAAAACTTTTTTTTTGCATTGATACATGTCCCCTAAGGCAGTACCCGGGTCCCCATACACTTTTTATGGCAATAACTTGCATATAAGCCTTTAAAATTAGCACTTTTGATTTTTCATGTTCGTGTCCCATAGACTTTAATAGGGTTTGCATGTTTGCTAGAATTTTTTGCCTGTTTGCGGTGTTCTGGTGCGAACCAAACCGGGGCGTGTTTGGGCCATCCCTAGTTACAGCCTTATTCCAAAATGGATTCAATTCATTATCTTCCTCAAAATTCTACAAACAATACCCCTAATGAGAACATGAAAGAAGTTTATTTGAAATTTTTTTAAAAATAGAAAACGAAAAAGATCACATGTACAGTGCTGTGAATAAGTATTTGCCCCCTGCCTGATTTTTTTTTTGCATATTTCTCACACTTAAATCATTCGGATCATCAAACAAATTTTATTATTGCACAAAGATAACCCGAGGAAATCCAAGACTTTAGCTATGACTAAGCACCGTGTCTGGTGTGAAACATGTCAGCGGCAGTGCAGTTAGTCTGTACCGACTTTTGATGCCTTGATTTTAACTTACAATAAAAGGTGATTATTTGGAGTGCTACTATCCAGCTATTTCTTTTTCAATCATCTCTGTTGCAAACAGAGCCAGCACCCTGTTTAACTGCGGAGACAGCTGATTGTAGGAGAGGTAATTACCTTGGAGCGGTGAACTCCCACACTAAATCCAAGATGCAGTTTTTAAATTATTATTTCATTTATTAAATCACTTGCAGCTACAGGCATCATTCAGATATTGGCTTTTTCAGATGGCGATTCCGTACACCATAAGAACGATCATAGCAGCTGTTCCGCCGCTTGATCATTCTTACGGGAGGCGAGAGAGGATGTCCCCCCCCCTCCCGCCGCCCTCCGGTGCTTCTACCGACTCACCGCTACGATCGGTGAGTCGGAGAACGGATCCGCCGGCCCCGGATGTTTACCATAGAGATGTCTCTATGATCGTCGGAGGCCGGGCGCGATGTTATGACATCACGCCCGGCCTCTGCATTCAAACAATCGGCGCCGCCTCTGCTGGGAAGCCAGGATCGTTTTTTTATTTATTTTTTATTTTAGACTTCCCAGCCTAGAGGTGAGATGAGTGGTCTTATTGACCCCATATCTCGCTGTAAAGAGGACGTCTAATGCTTTTTCCTATTACAAGGGATGTTTACATTCCTTGTAATAGGAATAAAAGTGATCAAAATTAACAATAAAAAGAAAATACATTTTTTTTGAAAGCGCCCCTGTCCCCGTGTTCTTGCACGCAGAAGCGAACGCATACGCAAGTCCTGCCCACATATGAAAACGGTGTTCAAACCATATATGTGAGGTGTCGCCACGAACGTTAGAGCAAGAGCAATAATTTTGGCCCTAGACCTCCTCTGTAACTCAAAACATGTAACCAGTAAAAAAAATTAAAGCGTCGTGTATGAGAATTTTTAACCACTTCCATACTGGGCACTTATACACCTTCCTGCCCAGACCAATTTTCAGCTTTCTGCGCTGTTGCACTTTGAATGACAATTGCGCGGTCATGCTACACTGTACCCAAACTACATTTTTATCATTTTGTTCCCACAAATAGAGCTTTCTTTTGGTGGTATTTGATCACCTCTGCGATTTTTATTTTCTGCAAAAAAAAAAAAAAAAAAGACCGAAAATTTTGAAAAAAAAATAATTTTTTTTGTTTCAGTTACAAAACTTTGTAAATAAGTTAGTTTTCTCCTTCACTGATGGGCACTGATGGGGCTGCACTGACGGGCACGGATAAGGCGGCACGGATGAGGTGGCATGGATGGGCAACGATCGGAGGCACGGATGGGCAACGATCGGCGGCACGGATGGGCAACGATCGGCGGCACAGGTGGGCACAGATAGGCGGCACGGATGGGCACAGATAGGCAGCACAGGTGGGCACAGATAGGCGGAATGGGTGGGCACTGATGGGCATGGATAGGCGGCATGGATGGGCACTGATAGGTGGCACGGATGGGCATGGATGGGCACTGATAGGTGGCATGGATGGGCACTGATAGGTGGCACTGTACTGTACTAATGGATGCCAATCAGTGCCAAACAATAATGCCTGCCAATCAGTGGTGCCCATTGTGGGCACTGATTGGCATCCATTGTGGCACTGATTGACATCCATTTGGCATTGGCATCCATTATCCCTGGTGGTCTAGGGTGGCATACCTTATGGTGGGCTTCCCTGGTGGTCTAGTGGCATCCCTGGTGGTCTAGTGGCATCCCTGGTGGTCCAGTGGGCATCCTCGGGGGGGGCTGTGCTGATAATCGATCAGCACAAACCCCTCCTGTCAGAGGAGCAGCCGATCGGCTCTCCTCTACTCGCGTCTGACAGACGCGAGTGAGGAAAAGCCGATGACCGGCTTTTCCTGTTTACACTGTGATCAGCCATGATTGGAGACTCTTTACCTAGATCGCAGTTGCGGGGTGTCAGACTGACACCCCGCAGCAACGATCGCCGCGATGCGCGCCCCCGGGGGCGCGCAGCGGCTCAAAATCCTGAGGACGTCATATGACGTCCAGTCAGGATTTTGAAACCTCTCTGCCACCGTCAATCTGCTATAGGGCGGGCGGCAAGTGGTTAAGTAGCGAAGTTTGGCGCCATTCCACGAGCGTGTGCAATTTTGAAGTGTGACAATATAGGTATCTATTTACTTGGCGTAACTCCATCTTTCACATTATGCAAAAACATTGGGCTAACTTTCCTGTTTTTTTTTTTTTAACCACAAAACAGTTTTTTTCCCCAAAAAAACAAGTTTGAAAAATTGCTGCGCAAATACCGTGCGAGATAAAAAGTTGTAATGAACGCCATTGTATTCTCTAGGGTCTTTGCTAAAAAAACATATATAATGTTTGGGGGTTCTATGTAATTTTCTAGCAAAAAAATGATGATTTTTACATGTAGGAGAGAAATGTCAGAATTGACCTGGGTGGCAAGTGGTTAAGGGAAAAAAGCTGTTCAAACCTGGCTGGCCCTATGTGAAAAAGTAATTGCCCCCTCCCATGCTGATCATGAATGAACTGTGATTAACCTCAATTTTTTGGAAAGCGGAGTTAAATTTCACTTGCCACACCCAGGCCTGATTACTGCCAGACCTGTTGAATCAAAAAAGCACTTAAAAATAGAAGCTGTCTGACAAAGTGAAGCACGCTAAAAGATCTAAAAAACCAACACACCATGCCCTGAGCTAAAGAGATTCAAGAACAGATGAGAAACAAAGTCATTGATGTATCAGTGTGGAAATAATTACAAAGCCATTTCTAAGGCTTTGGGACACCAGCGAACCACAGTGAGAGCCAATATCCACAAATGGCAAAAACTTGGAACAGTGGTGAACCTTACCAGGAGTGCCTGGCCAACCAAAATGACTCCAAGAGCACAATGACAACTCATCCAGGAGGTCATAAAAGAACCCAGAACAACATAAGCACTGCAGGCCTCACTTGCCTCAGGTATAATCAGTGTTCCTGATTCAACAATAAGAAAGATACTGGGCAAAAATGGCAAGTTCCAAGGCCAAAGCCACTGCTGACCAAAAAGAACAAAAAGGCCTCGTACACACGGCCGAGATTCTCATTGAAAAAAACATGTCGTTTTTTTCGACGAGATTCTTGGACAAGAAACTTGTCCCGGCCGAGTGTACACACGCTCGTTTCAAAGAACCCGCGGTTCTTTGAAAGGAGTGTACGCGGTGACGTCATCGACTACGTCGAGCATGCGCTCGTCACATTCGATTCCGTCGCCGCCATCTTGGTATACCCTACGTATGCCTAGGAAGCTACCGCGCATGCGTTAAATTCATTTCGAACATGCGCGGGCTTCCGGGCGGACAGGTAAGTGTACACACACTCACTTTTCTCGTCGAGAAACATGCAGAGGAGAATCTCGACGAGAAAATAGAGAGCAGGTTCTCTATTTTCTCGTCAAGGTTTCTTGTCGGTTTTCTCGACGAGAAACCTGATAGCAGCGTACACACGACCGATTTACTCGGCAAGACCTCTCTGCCAGCAAGTTTCTTGCTGGTTCTTGCCGAGAAAATCGGTCGTGTGTACGAGGCCAAAGGCTCATCTCACATTTACCAAAAAACATCTTGATCATGCCCAAGAATTTTAGGCAAATATTCTGTGGACTGATGAGACAAAAAATTTACTTTTTGGAAGGTGTGCGTCCCGTTACATCTGGCATAAAACGAATACAGCATTTCATAACAAGAACATCATACCAACAGTCAGACATGGTGGTGGTAGCGTAATGGTCTGGGGCTGCTTTGCAGCTTCAGGACCTGGACGACTTACCATAATTGATGGAACCATGAATTCTGAGCTCTAATAGAAAATCCTAAAGGAGAATGTCTGGCCATCAGTTTGTGACCTCAAGCTCAAGTGCATTTGGGTTATGCAGCAGGACAATAATCCGAAACACAACAGCAAGTCCACCTCCAAATGGTTCAAACAAAGCAACATTTAGGTTTTGGAGTGGCCTAGTCAAAGCCCGGACCTAACTCCAATTGAGATGCTGTATCATGACCTTACACAAGCCATTCATGCTGGAAAACCCTCCAATGTGGCTGAATTAAAACATTTCTGCAAAGAAGAGTGGTCCAAAATTGCTCCACGGCAATGTGAAAGACTCATTGCCAGTTATCGCAAACGCTTGATTGCAGTTGTTGCCGCCAAGGGTGGCACAACCAGTTGTTAGGTTTAGGGGGCAATTACTTTTTCACAGCATTGTACATAAGTATATACAGCCTTTGCCATGACACTCAAAATTGAGCTCAGGTGCATCCTGTTTCCACTGATCATCCTTGAGATGTTTCTACAACTTGATTGGAGTCCACCTGTGGTAAATTCAATCGATTGGACATGATTTGGAAAGGCACACACCTGTCTATATAAGGTCCTACAGTTAACAGTGCATGTCAAAGCACAAACCAAGCCATGAAGTCCAGGTAATTGTCTGTAGATCTCAGAGACAGGATTGTATCGAGGCACAGATCTGGGAAAGTGTACAAAAACATTTCCGTAAATGGAAGAAGTTTGGAACCATATGTAGAAAAAAGGGAGAAGGGATGTGGGGAATCAAAGTCCCCCACTGACAGTATTCTTCAATGAGGCTCAAGTAATTATATGTACTGAATGTTAGTAAACCGCAAGGATAGAAAGTTAAAGAAAACAATTTAATGGTAATATTAATTGAAAAAAACACCACATCTAAACCACCTAATATAAAATAAGACTAGTCAAAAATGAACATTAAACAGGGGTGGCCACCCAATCGACCATACACACCATACACATTCAACCGCTGCTGATCTTATGTAATATACCGATGTTTGCAATAGTCAATAGTGCTTATGAATCTCAGTATCTTGGTATGTAGTTGATAATGAACAGAGTTCCTTCTGTGCAGTTAGTTATTCTGATGGAAAATGTTAATGGGTGAATTTGCTGAATGACCATGAACAAGCCGACAGTCTTACACACTAATTAACGTGGTGGGGGTGTCAAACGGCTGGGTGTTAATTTCTTTTACACATGGAACGATATTGTGGACAGTGATTAATGGTATAATCAACAATGATACCTCAAACAGAATGTCTCTGTGGAGTTTCCACCATCCAGTATGGACAGCCAGCTGATCAGTAGACAGATCCGTGTAAAGGAAACATTCACTCACCACTTCGTTGTGTGTAGAGTTGAGCGGGTAGCTGGATATTCGGGTCCGGCGGGTTCGGCCGAACTTCGGAAAAAAGTTCAGATTCGGGACCGAACTTTAAACCGAACCCGGACCCGGACCCCATTGAAGTCAATGGGGACCCGGACTTCTGACGACTAAAAAGGCTCTAAAAAAGTAATGGGAAGGGCTAGAGGGCTGCAAATGGCAGCAAAATGTTGTTAAGAACATGGCAAGTGCTCTGCAAACAAATGTGGATAGGAAATAACTTAAAAGAACATAAAAAAAATAAAAAATAAAAAAATATGCTGGAGGCCCCCTTTTCAGCAGAAGAGGTACAGGAAGTCATTAAGAACCTCAGTAACTCAACGGCACGATGCCACACATATGGTGGGAATGCCCCAGAATACGCCCTTTCTGGAATAAATTATTTAATTTAATGGATAAGCTAGTGGGAAAATAAAATACTTTGAAATAAAAATGTAGCGGGGTGCTAAATTTAAGGAAAGTGTTTGAGTGGTAAATAGGCTCAAATACCCTAATTCTGTAGGATTCATGGACCATTTTGTCCTCGGGGGACAGTATTGGTGTGCAGTTCCCTGCGGCCTACAGGTGACGCCTTTTGTGTCCCCTCTTGGCAGTAGTACAGCGGGGCGGGGAACCTGCTGTGCATGCCGGGAGAGCATATAAAAGGGGCAGACCTTTGGCCTGGGGGCTGATGTCCAGTGGGGTCCGCGCCCAGGTGCCTTCGGCCTGGGTGCATGTGTTCCTGTTCCATCTCGGGCACCTTTAGCCCGGGGTGAGGTACTATCCTGGAGTTCTTGCTGCCCTGGGTATGGAGGCCTAGGGGCGGGAGTAAAGCCTGGAGTCCAGAGCCGCCTCGTGTAGGGGAGCCTGTTCCAGGGAAGGGAGGATCATTCTGATGGACCGATGCGGGAGTCACGGTGAAGGAATGGTCTGTTGACTCCCTGGAGAGATGTCTTCCCCTTGATATGGGCTAGGTTCGTAGAAGGAGAAGCTCAAGGTCACCTTGGCTGTATCAGAGGCCTTATTCAACCGGCCCGTGGCAGGGGCCTTATACACCCTGGTCTGTGGCTGAGACCAAAGTTCTCCAGGCCCGTGGCAGGGGCCTTGTACACCCGGTCTGTGGCAGAGACCAACCTCAATGTCTGTGGCAGAGACCGTGCGCCAAAAACTGTTTGAGAAACCTAAGCAGTGAAGTGAATGTGCTACGTTTGTGCCTGGACCTCCTCCACACCTTAAGCTGTCCTGTTTCTTTGCTCTAACCTTTTCTATCTGAGTACAGTTTATTTTGCCATGAGAGAATAAGAGTTGGAGTTTCAGCTGGTGTGGACATTGACTTTACTGGCAATTAAAGGACTTGCCTCTACCTACAGTAGAGGTGAGAATCATCCTCTGGAGGAGTTTTGACTCCGGCTGTGGACACGGCCCGTCAAGTACACCGCTCAACCTCTTTATATAGGAGTATACGGGCTGGTAGTGCGGTGTGCCTTTCTCCCTCCTGCGAAGAGCCAACAACATAAAGGCAGGTAAGGGGGAAAGGATCTGTGCGCTACAAAAAAATAAAATAAAAATTTTAATCTTGGCCTAGCAGGACGAGGTCCATATGGAGTAGGAGGTTGAGGTGGCGGTGGATGTGGCTGTGTAGGTGGAAGCGGCGGTGGAGGAGGACGAGGTAGCCAACACTGGTTCAAAAATACAACAATGGCTGGGTAAGGCCGGTGATGTGTCGAATTCTGTCCCCTGTCGAATAGTGTCCGCCCTGTACTGCGCTTGCTGAGTATGTAGGACAAGGGGATTTCAAAAATCTCCCAAGACTAACGGCGCCTGCGTGTTGAGTTCAGGTGAAGGCCACACCATCCGTGGTTCAAGCCGAGCCAAGCAAGGCCGCGATCGAAGCGAGCCCGTGAGGGGCCCTGTTACTATGTGCTACCGTATGTCCTCTTGGATGGTGGGGCTTGAACCTGCACTCACAGCGCAGGCGCCGTTCATCTTCGGAGATTTTGTGAATCTCCTTGTCCTCTGTACTGCGCAAGCGCTGCGCCTGCGCAGTACGGGCCGGGCACAATCCGATGGCCGGACAGTTTTTGTCACAACACCGGTATACATGTCTATTCTGCACAAGGTACGGACAAGTCCTGTGGGATCCATGCCTGGTTCATTTTAATGAACGTGAGCTTGTCCACATTGGCTCTGGACAGGCGGCTGCGCTTGTCTGTGATAACGCCCCCTGCCGTGCTAAATACACGTTCAGATAATACACTGGCTGCAGGGCAGGCCAGCACCTCCAAGGCATAAACGGCAAGCTCAGGCCATGTGCCCAATTTGGAGACCCAGAAGTTAAAGGGGGCAGACCCGTCATCCAGTACGTGTAGGCCTGTGGACACATACTGCTCAACCATGTTGGTGAAATGCTGCCTCCTGCTAAGACGTTCCATCTCAGCTGGTGGTGCTGGTTGTTGTGGCGTGCTGACAAAGCTTTTCCACATTTCGGCCATGCTAACCCTGCCTTCTGAGGTGCTGCCGGTGCCCCGGCTGCGTTGGCGACCTCTTCCTCCTCCTCTGCCTTCGCCTTGTGCTTCCACCGTACGCCCGCTGTCAGGTGGGAATGCCACCAGCAGCGCGTCTACCAGCGTGCGCTTGTACTCGCGCATCTTACGATCCCACTCCAGTGAGGGAATTAAGGACAGTACGTTGTCCTTGTAACGGGGATCCAGCAGGGTGGCCACCCAGTAATCAGCACCAGTTAAAATGTGGGCAACTCGGCTGTCATTGCGGAAACACTGCAGCATGTAATCGCTCATGTGTGCCAGGCTGCCCAGAGGCAAAGAAAAGCTGTCCTCTGTGGGAGGTGTATCGTCTGTGTCCTCTGTATCCCCCCAGCCACGCACCAGTAATGGCCACGAGCTGGTCTGAGTGCCACCCTGCTGTGAACATGGCTCCTCCTCCTCCTCCTCCTCCTCCTCCTCCTCCATCTCCTCCTCCACCTCGTCATCCTCCAGAACTGTGCCCTTTCTGCCGGACAATTGTGTACCTGGCGTTTGTTGGTGCAGGAACCCACCCTCGTAGCCACTTGTGAAAGACTGCCCTGAAAGCCTTTGAAATTATCCCGCTTCCTCCTCCTCCTCCTCATCCTCCTGTGCCACATCCTCTTCCATCATCGCACAAAGCGTTTTTTCAAGGAGGCATAGAACTGGGATAGTAACGCTGAGAACGGCGTCATTGGCACTGGCCATGTTGGTGGAGTACTCGAAACAGCGCAACAAGGCACACAGGTCTCGCATGGAGGCCCAGTTATTGGTGGTGAAGTGGTGCTTCTCCGCAGAGCGACTCACGCGTGATTGCTGCAGCTGAAACTCCACTATTGCCTGCTGCTGCTCGCACAGTCTGGCCAGCATGTGCAAGGTGGAGTTCCAAATTGTGGGCACGTCACATATGAGGCGGTGAGCTGGAAGGCCGAAGTTACGCTGCAGCGCTGACAGGCGAGCAGCAGCAGGGTGAGAACGCCGAAAGTGCGCACAGACAGCCCACACTTTCTGCAGCAGCTCTGGCATATTGTGGTAATTTTTAAGGAACCTCTGGACCACCAAGTTCAGCACATGCGCCAGGCAAGGGATGTGCGTCAAACCGGCTAGACCCAGAGCTGCTACGAGATTTCGCCCATTATCGCACACCACCAGGCCGGGCTTGAGGCTCACTGACAGCAACTACTCATCGGTCTGTTGTTCCATGTCCCTCCACAACTCCTGCGCGGTGTGGGGATTTTCCCCCAAACAGGAAAGTTTTAAAACTGCCTGCTGTCGTTTACCCCTGGCTGTGCTGAAGTTGGTGGTGAAGGTGTTACGCTGAATGGATGAGGAGGCGGTAGAGGATGAGGAAGCGGAGAAGGAGGAGTTAGCAACAGGAGGCAAACTGAAGCGCCCTGCAATCCTCGGTGGTGAAAGGACATGCGCCAAACCGCTATCTGCCTCAGGCCCAGCAGCCACTGCATTTACCCAGTGTGCTGTTAGGGAGATATAACGTCCCTGACCGTGCTTACTGGTCCACGCATCCGTAGTTAGGTGGACCTTGCCACAGATGGCGTTGCGCAGTGCACACCTGATTTTGTCCCCCACCTGGTTGTGCAGGGAAGGGATGGCTCGCCTGGAAAAGTAGTGGCGGCTGGGCACGACGTACTGCGGGACAGCCAATGCCATCAGGCTTTTAAAACTCTGCGTCTCCACCAGACGGAATGACAGCATTTCAAAGGCCAGGAATTTTGAAATGCTGGCATTCAGGGCCAGGGATCGCGGGTGGCTAGGGGGGTACTTCCTCTTCCGCTCCAATGTTTGGGAGATAGAGAGCTGAACGCTTCCATGGGACATTGTGGAGATGGTTGGTGACCCAGGTGGTAGTGTTGCTGGCAGATCCTCTGTTTGCGGGGTGACAGGTGCCACTGTCACTACAGAGGTGGATGAAGAGGCCGAGACTGCAGCAGAAGAGGAAGCAGGAGGAGCCAGAGACCTTTCTTGGTTTCTGAGGTGTCTACTCCACTGCAGCTCGTGCTTTGCACTTAGATGCCTGGTCATGCAGCTTGTGCTCAGGTTGAGAACGTTTATGCCTCGCTTCAGGCTCTGATTGCACAGCGTGCAAACCACTCGTGTCTTGTCATCAACACACTGTGTGAAGAACTGCCACGCTAGGGAAGTCCTTGGACCTGGCTTTGGTGTGCTCGGTCCCTTGCTGCGTTGGGCAGTAGCAGATGTACTGTCTAGGGGACGAATGCTCCGTTTTTGCACCCTGCTCCCTCTTCTGCTGTGCTGGTGGCTCTGTGCGACCACCGCCTAGTCCTCCGAACTACACTGGTCACCTGCATAACGTTGATTCCATGTGGGGTCGAGGACCTCATCGTCCTCCACATCATCTTCCACCCAGTCTTCACCCCTGCCCTCCATGTCTGTCTGCACAATTGCGAAAGCAGCAGCAGTTGGCACCTGTGTTTCGTCATCATCCGAGACGTGCTGCGATGGTCCTCCCATGTACCCATCATGAAACATAAGTGGTTGGGCATCGGTGCACTCAATCTCTTCCACTTCTGGGGCAGCGCTAGGTGGATGGCCCTGGGAAACCCTGCTAACAGAGTCATCGAAAAGCAGAAGAGACTGCTGCATGATTTGGGGCTCAGACTGCTTGGCTGATTTGCAAGGGGGTGAGGTGAAAGACTGATGGACATGGGCTTCAGGTGCCAACTCTGATCTTTCAGCAGAAGAGTGGGTGGGAGACAATGTGAAGGAACCCGAGGCACTGTCAGCAACCCAATCTACTATCGCCTGTACTTGTCCTGGCCTAAACATTGGTACAGCCTCATTAGGCGCGACAAAATACCGCCGCAGGCTCGGTCGCCTACTCGCACCTGAGGAAGGTGTTTCACTTGTGCGTGTAGCTGGCACAGATCCACCACATCCTCTCCCTGCAACAGGAGCTCCACCAGCAGCACCACGACCGGGGCCACCACGTCCCTTTGACCTTCCCCTCATATTTTCCAAATTTAGGATCTTGCCCTAAATGGCGTTTTTTGGAAGACCACAACACACCCACAGTACGTAATGGCTGAAACGCACAGCTACAGAACTGCAGAAAATGCTATTCAAAAAAAAAAGGTTGTTTTTTTTAGTATAGCACAGTACAAGGAAAATATATAGAAATTGTTTTTTTACACACACCTCCAGATGTGTATTTCACACTGCAAAATATTTTCTGTGGCCCTAAATGGCGTTTTTTGCCAGACCACAACACACCCACAGCACGTAACCGCTGAATCGCACAGCTACAGAAAATGCTATTCAAAAAAAAAGGTTGATTTTTTTAGTATAGCACAGTACAAGGAAAATATATAGAAATTGTTTTTTTACACACACCTCCAGATGTGTATTTCACACTGCAAAATATTTTCTGTGGCCCTAAATGGCGTTTTTTGCCAGACCACAACACACCCACAGCACGTAACCGCTGAATCGCACAGCTACAGAAAATGCTATTCAAAAAAAAAGGTTGTTTTTTTTAGTATAGCACAGTACAAGGAAAATATTTAGAAATTGTTTATTTCACACACCTCCAGATGTGTATTTCACACTGCAAAATATTTTCTGTGGCCCTAAATGGCGTTTTTTGGAAGAGCACAACACAACCACAGTATTTAACCACTGAATCGCACAGCTATAGAAGTGCAGAGAATGCTATTCAAAAAAATGTTTTTTTTTTTAGTATAGCACTGTACAATATATAGAAATTGTTTATTTTACACACCTCCACATGTGTATTTCACACTGCAAAATATTTTCTGTGGCCCTAAATGGCGTTTTTTGCAAGAGCACAACAACCCCAACAGTATATAACCGCTGAATCGCACAGCTGCAGAGGCCAGAGAATGCTATTCAAAAATAATGTTGTTTTTTCACACACCTCCAGATATGTATTTCACACTGCAAAATATTTTCTGTGGCCCTAAATGGCGTTTTTTGCAAGAGCACAACACAACCACAGTATTTAACCACTGAATCGCACAGCTATAGAAGTGCAGAGAATGCTATTCAAAAAAAATGTTTTTTTTTTTAGTATAGCACTGTACAATATATAGAAATTGTTTATTTTACACACCTCCACATGTGTATTTCACACTGCAAAATATTTTCTGTGGCCCTAAATGGCGTTTTTTGCAAGAGCACAACACAACCACAGTATTTAACCACTGAATCGCACAGCTATAGAAGTGCAGAGAATGCTATTCAAAAAAAATGTTTTTTTTTTTAGTATAGCACTGTACAATATATAGAAATTGTTTATTTTACACACCTCCACATGTGTATTTCACACTGCAATTTATTTTCTGTGGCCCTAAATGGCGTTTTTTGGAAGAGCACAACACAACCACAGTATTTAACCACTGAATTGCACAGCTATAGAAGTGCAGAGAATGCTATTCAAAAAAAATGTTGTTTTTTTTAGTATAGCACTGTACAATATATAGAAATTGTTTATTTTACACACCTCCACATGTGTATTTCACACTGCAATTTATTTTCTGTGGCCCTAAATGGCGTTTTTTGGAAGAGCACAACACAACCACAGTATTTAACCACTGAATCGCACAGCTATAGAAGTGCAGAGAATGCTATTCAAAAAAAATGTTGTTTTTTTTAGTATAGCACTGTACAATATATAGAAATTGTTTATTTTACACACCTCCACATGTGTATTTCACACTGCAAAATATTTTCTGTGGCCCTAAATGGCGTTTTTTGGAAGAGCACAACACAACCACAGTATTTAACCACTGAATCGCACAGCTATAGAAGTGCAGAGAATGCTATTCAAAAAAAATGTTGTTTTTTTTAGTATAGCACTGTACAATATATAGAAATTGTTTATTTTACACACCTCCACATGTGTATTTCACACTGCAATTTATTTTCTGTGGCCCTAAATGGCGTTTTTTGGAAGAGCACAACACAACCACAGTATTTAACCACTGAATCGCACAGCTATAGAAGTGCAGAGAATGCTATTCAAAAAAAATGTTGTTTTTTTTAGTATAGCACTGTACAATATATAGAAATTGTTTATTTTACACACCTCCACATGTGTATTTCACACTGCAATTTATTTTCTGTGGCCCTAAATGGCGTTTTTTGGAAGAGCACAACACAACCACAGTATTTAACCACTGAATCGCACAGCTATAGAAGTGCAGAGAATGCTATTCAAAAAAAATGTTTTTTTTTTTAGTATAGCACTGTACAATATATAGAAATTGTTTATTTTACACACCTCCACATGTGTATTTCACACTGCAAAATATTTTCTGTGGCCCTAAATGGCGTTTTTTGCAAGAGCACAACAACCCCAACAGTATATAACCGCTGAATCGCACAGCTGCAGAGGCCAGAGAATGCTATTCAAAAATAATGTTGTTTTTTCACACACCTCCAGATATGTATTTCACACTGCAAAATATTTTCTGTGGCCCTAAATGGCGTTTTTTGCAAGAGCACAACACAACCACAGTATTTAACCACTGAATCGCACAGCTATAGAAGTGCAGAGAATGCTATTCAAAAAAAATGTTGTTTTTTTTAGTATAGCACTGTACAATATATAGAAATTGTTTATTTTACACACCTCCACATGTGTATTTCACACTGCAATTTATTTTCTGTGGCCCTAAATGGCGTTTTTTGGAAGAGCACAACACAACCACAGTATTTAACCACTGAATCGCACAGCTATAGAAGTGCAGAGAATGCTATTCAAAAAAAATTTAGTTTTTTTTAGTATAGCACTGTACAATATATAGAAATTGTTTATTTTACACACCTCCACATGTGTATTTCACACTGCAAAATATTTTCTGTGGCCCTAAATGGCGTTTTTTGGAAGAGCACAACACAACCACAGTATTTAACCACTGAATCGCACAGCTATAGAAGTGCAGAGAATGCTATTCAAAAAAAATGTTTTTTTTTTTAGTATAGCACTGTACAATATATAGAAATTGTTTATTTTACACACCTCCACATGTGTATTTCACACTGCAAAATATTTTCTGTGGCCCTAAATGGCGTTTTTTGGAAGAGCACAACACAACCACAGTATTTAACCACTGAATCGCACAGCTATAGAAGTGCAGAGAATGCTATTCAAAAAAAATGTTGTTTTTTTTAGTATAGCACTGTACAATATATAGAAATTGTTTATTTTACACACCACCACATGTGTATTTCACACTGCAAAATATTTTCTGTGGCCCTAAATGGTGTTTTTTGGAAGAGCACAACACAACCACAGTATTTAACCACTGAATCGCACAGCTATAGAAGTGCAGAGAATGCTATTCAAAAAAAATGTTGTTTTTTTTAGTATAGCACTGTACAATATATAGAAATTGTTTATTTTACACACCTCCACATGTGTATTTCACACTGCAAAATATTTTCTGTGGCCCTAAATGGCGTTTTTTGGAAGAGCACAACACAACCACAGTATATAACCGCTGAATCGCACAGCTGCAAAGAATGCTATTCAAAAAAAAGTTTTTTTTTTTTTTTTAGTATAGCATAGTACAAGAAAAATATATAGAAATTGGTTATTTCACACAACTAGAGATATACACTGCAAAATATTTTTTTTGCCCAAAAATAGGTATTTTTTGCGCACAACAAAGTGCCTTTTTTTTTTTTTGCAACAGCACAATAAAGTGCCTTTTTTTTTTTTTGGGGCCCAAAAATGGGTCTTTTTAGCAAAAGCACAATAAAGTGCCTTTTTTTTTTTTTTTTTCTGACCGAAATAGGTCTTTTAGCAAGAGCACAATACAGCCACAGTATGGAATAGGTGTATCACTCAACGTAATGCAGTGCTGGTGCACTGAGCTTGCAACACAAACAGATAAACCTATGCAGATCGCTGAGCTATTATATCTCTCAATCTGGACTCCTATCTAAATCTCTCTCCCTGAAAGCACAAACAGGATCCTGCCCCTACACTACACTACACTGTCTCCCTATCTTTTCTATCAGTAGATTGCAGAATCAGGACTAACTCCTATCATATAATTCTCTCCCTCACAGCAACAGCAGCCAGGATCCTTTCCCTACACTGTCTAAAAGCAGAGTGACGATCTGTGCTGTGTGCCTCTTTCTTATATAGAAGCTGGTCACATGCTGGGTCACATGTTGCACTGACCAATCACAGCCATGCCATTAGTAGGCATGGCTATGATGGCTTCTAAGGGCACACCAGCTAATCAAATGGTGATTGGCTGGCCCCTGAAGCATTTCTAACTGTGCCATTAAATTCCCGAATCCGGACCCGAACCCGGACTTTAGCGCAAAATCCGGGTCCGGGTCCGGGGTCGGGAAAACGCCAAAATTCGGTACGGACCCGAACTTTACAGTTCGGGTCCGCTCAACACTAGTTGTGTGTTCAGTCGGCAACAAATGTTCAATGCTTCAGCTGATATCACCAATGATCTGTTAGTTTCCACTCATTGGATCCGGAAGAAATCATTCGAACAGATGCACTTGAAGTAAAAGTCTGTCCATAATAGTGAGACTTCGGTATGTACACGCCGCAGAGCTAGTCCCAAGTCAAGGCGGCATATTCAATGATCATAACGGATGATTTAGGCGGTTAGTCTGATGGGTCAGGTCCCCCTGTTTACTTTCAATACTTTTTATTAGTTTTGACATAAGAAAACATGTTACAATATATATAAAACACTATTGAGAAACGCATAAGTATACAGACGGGAAATACATATGACAGCAGGATAATTGAAGCCTGGTTGTGTAAATCACAGCAGGTTATTAGACACTTAACAGAGCATTCTCAAGAATCAAAACATCCTGGTGCACCAACAGAAACTAATGCTTAAACCAATGGGACCATAGGGAGGCCATCAAAAAAATAAGAAAGACAAAAAAAAGGGGAAAAAGAGAAATAAAA
Organism: Rana muscosa; assembly: GCA_029206835.1. Lineage (NCBI taxonomy): Eukaryota > Metazoa > Chordata > Amphibia > Anura > Ranidae > Rana > Rana muscosa. The sequence goes on from CM055121.1 coordinate 404,480,917, forward strand.
ATCCCCCCAGGAGGGATAAAAAAAGACCAGGTTGCAGACAACAGTCTCTTGGACTACGGCCTAGGGCAACCGAAACTTTATAACGAGCGGGTCAAAGGCACTACCAGGAGTACCACCCACCCACTCCCTATTATATGTGAAGGAGAGGGTGAACAGGGGCACCCCCTGCCGCACCGTGAAGGATCCGGCTGCGACAGGGGATACCCCCCCACCCCCCCCCCCCCAGACATCAGCCCTATATTTTTATAAGACAATTATCATTTAAGTAAACCAGGTTCAGCGGTCGAAAAACTTGCAAAACCATAACGGAAGACTGACTTATAACCTGCAGTGTAGATTTAACGGTGGAAGAGACACAGACCTCCGGGGCCTAGAAAGTACGGGGGTCCCCGGCTCCATCAGCGCATAAAAGCGGTGACAAGAAAAAAAAACGCTCATATTGTGCAGAAGCTTGCTCCATATTGTAGCCCTAAAGGCCAACAAACAAAAGGAACGAAACAAGGATAGATCCAGGATCAGTAAATATTTGCATAAGAATGCAGCGTCCAGGAGGAGATAGAGGTGAGAAAGAAGATAGGAGCGAGGAGGAAAGAAGGAAAGAGAAGGGAGAGGAACAGAGAAGAGGAAAGGGGAGAAGAGTGAGGTCATCCGGCGGGGATCTTGTGAAGTGGGCTTATAGTCCCGGGAAAAGGGGTATGTTCTGGGATGTGGCCCAGGGTTCCCAAATATTTTCAAATGTGCGCGATTTATCCTGGATGATACCGACAATTTTCTCTTGTGCCATTATCAAAGAGATTTTGCGTTTTACCGCAGCGAAGGGGACCGAGGCCTTTTTCCAATGAGCCGCTATGGTGATTTTGGTGCCCAGGAAGATAAAAAAAATCAGGGCCTGAGAAAATGTATCCACCTTGTCCACTTTAAGATTAAGTAGAGCTACCTCTGGAGATTGGGGTACCTGAACAGATAGTAACTTGCGAATCAGAGCAAAAACCTTGTTCCAGAGGCCCCTTATGCGTGGGCAAGACCACCATATGTGGAGTAAAGAGCCTACGTGACTACAGCCACGAAAACACAACGGAGACGCATCAGGATAAATCTTGGCCAGGACAGCTGGAACCCTGTACCAGCGGATTATTATTTTAAGGCTCGCTTCAATCAGAGAAACGTTAAGAATGCCTTTAAAGGAGCGTTGAAAGCAGGAGGACCATTTTTCCCGGTCCCAAGATATGCCCAGGTCGTTTTCCCAGGAGAGGGCATAGGGAGGTTTACAATGTGTCGTGGCCAGGGAGGAGTATATGACCGATATCCCGCCCCTCTGATCCGTGACGTCAGCACACCAAGACTCATACCGTGAGACTACCGGGGGGTCGGGTTTATTGGGCCAAATGGAATGGAGGAAATGTAATAGTTGGGAATACCTGAACCTTTCCGATTGGGGCATCTCAAATTTGCTAGTGCAATAAGCAATAGAGATGGGGCCTGAGGAGTTGAAAAAATTTCCAATTCTGAATAATCCTTTATTGAGCCACCAGCTAAACGCCAGGATATTCATACCTGGAGGGAAGTTTGGATTGTGAAAAACATGTGTTAATGGGCGGAGAGCCGAGACCAGTGAGGGGTTTTTGTGTAATTGATCACACAGGGCTAGCGAGTGAGAAAGGGTGGGAGCCATAATAGGGGGTCTAGATTTAGGGGCAGACCATATCAGGAAGTCGATGGTGTGAAGAGGAATTGCCTGTCTCTCCATGTAGACCCAATCAGGTTTGGGTCCCCGAGAATATACTATGGAAATCTGAGCTAATTGTGCTGCCTGGTAGTACCACCATATATTCGGAAGTGCTAAGCCCCCCTGGTTTTTCAGTCTATACAGGAGGTGTTTTGAGCCCCTACACCCTTTCGGGCCCCAGATAAATTTCAGGATTTTAGACTGAAGGGTTTTGACCTGCATTTTCCTAACAGGGATAGGGAGAGATCTGAAGAGGTAGAGGAGGCGAGGGAGAAAGGTCATCTTGATCGCATATATGCGACCTAACCAGGATAAACCAAGTTTAGACCAGATCACTAGGTCCGCCGCCATTTTATTAAACATGGCCGGATAGTTAGTAGAGTAGAGCGAATCGATACTAGAAGTAAGGTTAATCCCCAGGTATGGTAATGTTGAGGGACACCAAGTAAATGGGAAGTGACTTTGTAAGGAGCCTAAGATGTTGGGGGGAACTGTGATATTTAATGCTAAGGATTTCGAAGTATTCACCTTTAGGCCAGAAACTGTGCCAAATTTATCAAGTAGGGAGAATATGTTGGGCGTCAAAATCAATGGGGAAGTGACAAATAGAAGCAAATCGTCAGCGAACAAGGCGCATCTATGTTCCTGCTGGCCGCAGAGGACTCCTTTGATATCGGGGTGAGCTCTGATGGCTATGGCCAGGGTCTCAATCGCGATAGCGAAGAGAAGGGGAGAGAGTGGGCAACCCTGTCTAGTGCCTCTTTCTATTGTAAAGATGTCCGAGTAGCATCCCTGTAATCGGACCTGCGCGCTGGGATTAGAGTATAAAGCACGTAGCGTCCCTAGAAAGCGAGGGCCAAAGCCCCATCTCTCTAGGACATTAAATAGATAGGGCCACGAAATCGTGTCAAAGGCCTTTTGGAGGTCAATTGACAAAAGATAACCTTCCTGGGAAGGACCCCCATCCCAACGGGATTTAAGGAGGTAGATGACATCAACCGCCCTCCTTATCTGGTCTGGACCCTGTCTCCCCGGGATAAATCCCACTTGATCCTTGTGTACATAAACAGCAATAAATGAGGAGAGTCTATTGGCTAAAACCTTTGTTAGAATTTTGAGGTCATTATTAATGAGCGATATCGGACGATAGTTAGAAACTAGGGACCCATCCTTCCCAGGTTTAGAAATGACCGAGATAAAAGCTAAATTTAGGGCTTTGTCGAGTGGAGAACCAGAGCGGATAGAGTTAAAGAAGGAGACCATGTGTGGGGCGAGGGTCGTCGCAAATTTCTTATAATATCCCACTGAAAAGCCATCTGGGCCAGGGGCAGAATTAGGCTTAAGCCGTTTGATAACCTCCAGTACCTCCGAAACCGAGATCGGCTCGTCCAGGAGACCAGCATGGTCTGCAGATAATTTCGGGAGTGGGGTGGCATTAAGGAAATCGTCTATGAAAGTCGGAGGGGCTGCCTGATCATGTTTATAAAGGGAAGCGTAGAATTTGTGGAACGTTTTCATAATGCGCAGGGGATTTTGTGTCAGATCACCCGCAGAGTCTCTGATCTTGGGAAACGCGAAGGACCGAGGCTTAGGAGAGAGCTTAGCCGCGAGCTTGGCTCCGATTTTGTCTTTTTGAGAGTAAAAGCGCGCTCCTAACCATCGTAAATGCTTCTCGGCCTCAGTGGTAAGAGCCAAGTTCAGAGACGCTCTAGCTAATTCAAGGGAGTTCAAAGAATCCAAGGTCGGATTGCGCTTGTGTTTTTTGCTCAAAAAGTGGAATTCCGTGGTGAGCTTATCTATGTCTGCCTTACGTTCTTTCTTAAGCTGGGAGGAAATCTGAATAATCCTCCCCCTGATAACCGCCTTGTGCGCAGCCCAAAGAGATACTGGGGAAATTGTGTCAGTTTTGTTCAGTACAAAATATTCTTGAATGTCCCTTGAGAGAATTGTACATTGGACCGGGTCACTTAGGAGACCTTCGTTAAGACGCCACGTAAATTGCCTGCAGGGATTGTGGGATCGTCGCATATATAAAAGGACTAGTGATGAGCCGAACACCCCCGGGTTCGGTTCGCACCAGAACCCTCGAACGGACCGAAAGTTCGTACGAACAATAGAACCCTATTAAATACAATGGATGCGAACGTTCGAATTCTAAAGTGCTAATTATAACAACTATTATGCATGTTATTGTCCTAAAAAGGGTTTGGGAACCCGGGTTCTGCACCAGGGGACATGTATCAATGCAAAAATAAGTTTTAAAAACGGTCGTTTTTCGGGAGCAGTCATTTTAATGATGCATAAAGTGAAAAAAAAAAAGTCAAATATTCCTTTAAATATCGTACCTGGGGGGTGTCTAAAGTATGCCTGTGAAGTGCCACGTGTTTCCCGTGTTTAGAACTGTCCCTGCACAAAATGACACTTCTAAAGGAAAAAAAAGCCATTTAAAACTGCTTGCGGCTTTAATGTAATGTCTGGTCCCGGTAATATGGATGAAATTCTTTAAGAAAAATGGCATAGCTACCCCATGACCCCCCCCCTACCCCAGCCCATTACCAGCCCCTTTGGGTCTTGTATGGATATTAAGGGGAACCCCGCACATAAAATAAAAAAGGCCCTATATACTCTGAACAGCCGTATACAGGCGGTGCATACAAGACAGGGACTGTAGGTTTGTTCTTATGTAGAATCTGTTTGTAATTTTGAACAGGTACATTGTTGAAGTGTAGCTCCAGCCCAAAAATCTATTTTTAAACTTTTTGGAAAACATAGGTAAGGGTTATCACCCCTGTAACATTTGTTTTGCTGTCTATGCCCCTGTTCAGAACATTTCACCTCACTTTCCGTCCCAATGACAACTGTTTTTGAAATGTGGTGTTTTTCTTGAAACAAGGATTGCTGATAAAGCATCAGTACAGAGGAGACACCTTTCTCCCATATTTATTCTTACAGGAGAGAATTTTCCTTCCTAGTGGTAGATTTCCTCTCACTTCCTGTTGTCTTCTTGCGTTTGCAAGTAGGAGTCGTTTGTAAGTTGGATGTTTGAAAGTAGGGACCTGCCGTATATACTCTGCAGAAATAGGCCCCTTAGTTGTTGGTGTTGGCACAACACTGTAAGCACTCACAGTTACTCTTGGTTGGTGCTGGAACGCCCTGCTGTCAACTATTATATCAGGAATTTTAATTACATATAATTGTTGAACAGTGGTAGTAAAAATTGGGCCTTTGATGGTGGTGCTGGTGCCACAACACTGTAAGCCCTGACAGTTACTCTTGGTGGGTGCAGCAATGGGCCCTGCTGTGAATTATTAGATCAAGAATTGTAATTGCATGCCCCTGTTGAACAGGGGCTGAAAAATTGGGCCTTTCGTGGTGGTGGTGGTGTTGCCACAACACTGTAAGCCCTCAGAGTTACTCTTGGTGGGTGCAGGAATGGGCCCTGCTGTGAATTATTAGATCAAGAATTGTAATTACATGCCCCTTTTGAACAGGGGCTGAAAAATTGGGCCTTTCGTGGTGGTGGTGGTGGTGGCGTTGCCACAACACTGTAAGCCCTCAGAGTTACTCTTGGTGGGTGCAGCAATGGGCCCTGCTGTGAATTATTAGATCAAGAATTGTAATTACATGCCCCTTTTGAACAGGGGCTGAAAAATTGGGCCTTTCGTGGTGGTGGTGGTGGTGGCGTTGCCACAACACTGTAAGCCCTCAGAGTTACTCTTGGTGGGTGCAGCAATGGGCCCTGCTGTGAATTATTAGATCAAGAATTGTAATTACATGCCCCTTTTGAACAGGGGCTGAAAAATTGGGCCTTTCGTGGTGGTGGTGGTGGTGGCGTTGCCACAACACTGTAAGCCCTCAGAGTTACTCTTGGTGGGTGCAGCAATGGGCCCTGCTGTGAATTATTAGATCAAGAATTGTAATTACATGCCCCTTTTGAACAGGGGCTGAAAAATTGGGCCTTTCGTGGTGGTGGTGGCATTGCCACAACACTGTAAGCCCTCAGAGTTACTCTTGGTGGGTGCAGGAATGGGCCCTGCTGTGAATTATTAGATCAAGAATTGTAATTACATGCCCCTTTTGAACAGGGGCTGAAAAATTGGGCCTTTCGTGGTGGTGGTGGTGGTGGCGTTGCCACAACACTGTAAGCCCTCAGAGTTACTCTTGGTGGGTGCAGCAATGGGCCCTGCTGTGAATTATTAGATCAAGAATTGTAATTGCATGCCCCTGTTGAACAGGGGCTGAAAAATTGGGCCTTAGGCACTGGTGGCACAACACTACAACCCCTCACAGATACTGTACTTGGAGCACAGCAATGAGCCCTGTTGCAAAGTATTGCTTCAAAAATTGTAATGACACGCCCCTGTTAAACAGGGGCTGAAAAATTGGGCCTTAGGCACTGGTGCCACAACACTCCAACCCCTCACAGATACTGTACTTGGAGCACAGCAATGAGCCCTATGGCAAATTATTGCTAAAAAAATTGTAATTACACGCCCCTGTAAAACAGGGGCTGAAAAATTGGGCCTTAGCCACTGGTGGCGGCACCCATAAACAAAAATGATCTTCCAAGCTATCATCATCAATCGTATCATTGAGGACTCGGAGGAGGAGGATAGCCAGTCAACATAACAGCACAGGCACTCAGCATCAGCATCAGTCTTGAAGGGATGTGACATGTTAAAATCAATTAGTCTGTTATATCAGCATCAGGTGTGTGGTAGCTGGTGGTGATCCAAGACTGGTTCATCTTGATGAAAGTCAGTCGATCAACCGAGTCGGTGGACAGGCGCACCCTGTGATCCGTGACAAATCCTCCAGCAGCACTGAATGTGCGTTCCGAAAGAACGCTGGATGCAGGACAGGCCAGTAGCTCAATTGCATACTGTGCAAGCTCTGGCCAGTGATCCATCCTCAAGACCCAGTAAGCCAGAGGATTTTCGGTGGGGAAGGTGTCCAAGTCTGACCTTGCCCCTAGATATTCCTGCACCATGTTTATCAGACGCTGGCGATGGTTGCTTGAACCGATCATACTTTGGGGCTGCGGACTAAAGAATTGTCTGAACGCATCGGTCAGACGGCCACCTTCCCCACCGCTCCTTCTTTGACTGGCCGAAGCCTCAGCAACTCGTTGTCCAGGACCAGGAGTTTGTAACCTCCCAGTCTCTGGGAACGCGTTGCACAGACCTTTCTGCAAGGCCTCCCGGAGTTGTCTCATCCTCTGCTCCCTCTGCGACGGTAACATAAGGTCCGGAACCTTACCCTTGTACCGTGGATCAAGGAGAGTGGCCAGCCAGTAATGGTCCCTCTCCTTGATCCGAAGAATACGAGGATCCTTCCGCAGACTTTGCAGGATCAGGGAGGCCATGCAGCGTAGGTTTGCTGAGGCATTCAGTCCGGAGTCCTCTGGGTCACTAAGGACGACATGATCCGCAGCCACCTCCTCCCAGCCACGTACAAGTCCACTGGTTTCTTGGGACTGTAAATCATCCCTAAAAGACTGCTGCTGATGATGCTGAGTGCCAGCCTCCACCTCCATGCTGACACAATCCTCCTCCTCCTCCTCCTCCTCCTCCTCTTCCTGTGCGATGGGTGGGACAGAAGGAACACTGTCTGGGTAAAGGGGGCCTTGAGAGGCAAGGAAATCCTCCTCTTCCTGCCTCTGTTCTGCCTCAAGTGCCCTGTCCATTATTCCACGCAGCGTGTGCTCCAACAGGTGGACAAGAGGTACAGTGTCACTGATGCATGCACTGTCACTGCTCACCATCCTCGTGGCCTCCTCAAATGGTGCCAGGACAGTGCATGCATCCCTGATCATGCCCCACTGGCGTGGAGAAAAAAAACCAAGGTCCCCTGACCCTGTCCTGGTGCCGTAGTCGCACAGGTACTCATTGATGGCCCTCTGCTGCGTGTGCAGCCGCTGCAGCATGGCCAACGTTGAGTTCCACCTGGTGGGCATGTCACATATAAGGCGGTTCTTGGGCAGGTTCAACTCCTTTTGCAGCTCAGCCAGGCGAGCACTGGCATTATAAGATCTGCGGAAATGCACACAGACTTTCATGGCCTGCCTCAGGACATCCTGTAAGCCCGGGTACCTGCCCAAGAACCGTTGCACCACCAGGTTAAGGACATGAGCCACACAGGGCACATGGGTCAGTTGTCCCTGTCGGAGGGCGGAGAGGAGGTTGGTGCCATTGTCGCAAACCACCATTCCTGGCTTAAGCTGGCGTGGCGTCAACCACCTCTCGGCCTGGCCCTGCAGAGCAGACAGGACCTCTGCCCCAGTGTGGCTTCTGTCCCCCAAACACACCAGCGCAAGCACGGCATGGCATCTTTTTGCCTGCGTACTTGCGTAGCCCCGTGAACGGCTACGGAGCACCGCTGGTTCATAGAACAAACCACAGGAAGAGGCCATGGAGGAAGAAGAAGAGGAGGGGGTGGAGGAGAGAGGTGTGTCACAACCAGTAGCATTTTGGAGGCGTGGCGGTGGAACAACCTCCAACACTACTGCACCTTGTCCTGCATCCTTCCCAGCTGCCAAAAGAGTGACCCAATGGGCCGTGAAAGAAAGGTAACGTCCCTGTCCATGCCTGCTGGACCATGAGTCAGCGGTAATATGCACCTTACCGCTGACCGCCCTGTCCAGCGAGGCCAAGACATTGCCTTCCACATGCCGGTAGAGAGCCGGAATAGCCTTCCGTGAGAAAAAGTGGCGTTTGGGAACCTGCCACTGAGGAACCGCACATTGCACAAACTCACGGAAGGGGGCCGAGTCTACCAACTGAAAAGGCAGCAGTTGAAGCGCTAGCAATTTAGCCAAGCTAGCATTCAACCGCTGGGCATGTGGATGGCTGGGAGTGAACTTCTTTCGACGGTCCAGCAGCTGGGGCAGGGAAATTTGCCTGCTAGAATCGGACGTCGGTGTACTGCTAGCAGAGTGGCCGCAAGTACTTGGCTGTGACACACCTAATTCTACACCTTCATTCCTCTCAGTGCATGTTTCAGAGAGGACTGAAGTTATAGTGGGGTTGGAGATCCCAGCTGATGCGGTGCAAGGAGAGGTCCGCTTTGTTCTTTGGTGTGGGTCTTTGAGGTAGGCTTGCCAACGAGCTGCATGGCAGGTCAACATATGTCTGGTCAGGCATGTGGTACCCAAGCGGCTGATGTTTTGGCCACGCGATATACGCTTGAGACATATGTTGCAAACAGCAGCTGTGCGATCTGATGCACTAGCCTCAAAAAAGGCCCACACCAAGGAACTTTTTGAATGACGGGCAGAGGCAGCGCCCTGCACAGGCGGAGCTCTGCGGTGTGATTCCGTCGGTGTACTGCCCTTACGCTGGCCACCAAAGGGCATCCTGCCTCGTTGGAGATGTGCCTCCTCCTCATCCTCCTCCTCCTCCTCTCTACTATTAGGCACCCACGTGGAGTCAGTGACCTCATCATCCCCTCCCTCCTCATCACTGGAGCCAATCTGGCAGTATGCTGCAGCTGCTGGAACATGACTGCCAGATTGGTGTCCTTCTTGAGCATCCCCTCTGTCTGCTCTCACGCTACTGCCTTCCTGTAGCTGGGTTTCATCATCAGACCCTTCGAAACGCTGGGCATCCTCCTGGAGCATGTACCCAACACTGTGCTCAAACAGTTCGGGGGACTCCTCAGGAGGAGGACATGGTGGGTCTAGGGAAGGAGTGACTGATGATGAGTCTGACATTGATACCAGGGAAGAGGACGCTTTGGCAGGTGCTTTGCCAGTACCCTGAGCCTGGGTGAGAGAGGATGAGGAGGAGGAGGAGGGCTTGGTCATCCACTCTACCAAGTCTTCGGCATGATGTGGCTCAACATGTCCAGCTGCCGAAAAGAAGGACAAGCGTGTCCCATGGCCATGTGCTGATGACAATGCACCGCGTCCACGACCAGCACTGTTGCCCCCAGACACAGAGCCTGCTTGCCCTCTTTTATTGCCTCCTGACTTTCTGCCTCTCCTTGTTTGCCTTCCAGACATTCTAATAGATGGCCTGCAGGGAGATGGGAAAAAAGCAATAAGGGCTACCTTCAGGTGTCCTTCTCTGTCCCTTTACTTAAGGATTTCTAAATATGGTTGAGGATGATTGCTTTTGCACAGAATAGCACAACGACAATTTCCCAGACTGTCAAAAAAACAAGGATTTCAAAGATGGTTGATGAGGAATGCTTTAGCACACTATAGCACAAGGAGAATTTCCCTCACTGTCCTTCCCTGTCCCTAGAAACAAGGATTCGCACAGTGAAAGAAACTGACACTCTCCCTACCTAGAGTTTTCTGTCCCTAGAAAAAATGTTTTTTTAAAGCACACTATAGCACAAGGAGAATTCCCCTCACTTTCCTTCTTTGTCCCTAGAAACAAGGATTCGCACAGTGAAAGAAACTGACACTCTCCCTACCTAGAGTTTTCTGTCCCTAGAAAAAATGTTTTTTTAAAGCACACTATAGCACAAGGAGAATTCACTCACTGTCCTTCCCTGTCCCTAGAAACAAGGATTCGCACAGTGAAAGAAACTGACACTCTCCCTACCTAGAGTTTTCTGTCCCTAGAAAAAATGTTTTTTTAAAGCACACTATAGCACAAGGAGAATTCCCCTCACTTTCCTTCTTTGTCCCTAGAAACAAGGATTAGCACAGTAAAAGACACTGACACTCTCCCTACCTAGAGTTTTCTGTCCCTAGAAAAAATGTTTTTTTAAAGCACACTATAGCACAAGGAGAATTCACTCACTGTCCTTCCCTGTCCCTAGAAACAAGGATTCGCACAGTGAAAGAAACTGACACTCTCCCTACCTAGAGTTTTCTGTCCCTAGAAAAAATGTTTTTTTAAAGCACACTATAGCACAAGGAGAATTCCCCTCACTTTCCTTCTTTGTCCCTAGAAACAAGGATTCGCACAGTGAAAGAAACTGACACTCTCCCTACCTAGAGTTTTCTGTCCCTAGAAAAAATGTTTTTTTAAAGCACACTATAGCACAAGGAGAATTCCCCTCACTTTCCTTCTTTGTCCCTAGAAACAAGGATTCGCACAGTGAAAGAAACTGACACTCTCCCTACCTAGAGTTTTCTGTCCCTAGAAAAAATGTTTTTTTAAAGCACACTATAGCACAAGGAGAATTCACTCACTGTCCTTCCCTGTCCCTAGAAACAAGGATTCGCACAGTGAAAGAAACTGACACTCTCCCTACCTAGAGTTTTCTGTCCCTAGAAAAAATGTTTTTTTAAAGCACACTATAGCACAAGGAGAATTCACTCACTGTCCTTCCCTGTCCCTAGAAACAAGGATTCACACAGTGAAAGAAACTGACACTCTCCCTACCTAGAGTTTTCTGTCCCTAGAAAAAATGTTTTTTTAAAGCACACTATAGCACAAGGAGAATTCCCTTCACTTTCCTTCTTTGTCCCTAGAAACAAGGATTCGCACAGTAAAAGACACTGACACTCTCCCTACCTAGAGTTTTCTGTCCCTAGAAAAAATGTTTTTTTAAAGCACACTATAGCACAAGGAGAATTCACTCACTGTCCTTCCCTGTCCCTAGAAACAAGGATTCGCACAGTGAAAGAAACTGACACTCTCCCTACCTAGAGTTTTCTGTCCCTAGAAAAAATGTTTTTTTAAAGCACACTATAGCACAAGGAGAATTCCCCTCACTTTCCTTCTTTGTCCCTAGAAACAAGGATTCGCACAGTGAAAGAAACTGACACTCTCCCTACCTAGAGTTTTCTGTCCCTAGAAAAAATGTTTTTTTAAAGCACACTATAGCACAAGGAGAATTCCCCTCACTTTCCTTCTTTGTCCCTAGAAACAAGGATTCGCACAGTGAAAGAAACTGACACTCTCCCTACCTAGAGTTTTCTGTCCCTAGAAAAAATGTTTTTTTAAAGCACACTATAGCACAAGGAGAATTCACTCACTGTCCTTCCCTGTCCCTAGAAACAAGGATTCGCACAGTGAAAGAAACTGACACTCTCCCTACCTAGAGTTTTCTGTCCCTAGAAAAAATGTTTTTTTAAAGCACACTATAGCACAAGGAGAATTCCCCTCACTTTCCTTCTTTGTCCCTAGAAACAAGGATTCGCACAGTGAAAGAAACTGACACTCTCCCTACCTAGAGTTTTCTGTCCCTAGAAAAAATGTTTTTTTAAAGCACACTATAGCACAAGGAGAATTCACTCACTGTCCTTCCCTGTCCCTAGAAACAAGGATTCGCACAGTGAAAGAAACTGACACTCTCCCTACCTAGAGTTTTCTGTCCCTAGAAAAAATGTTTTTTTAAAGCACACTATAGCACAAGGAGAATTCCCCTCACTTTCCTTCTTTGTCCCTAGAAACAAGGATTCGCACAGTGAAAGAAACTGACACTCTCCCTACCTAGAGTTTTCTGTCCCTAGAAAAAATGTTTTTTTAAAGCACACTATAGCACAAGGAGAATTCACTCACTGTCCTTCCCTGTCCCTAGAAACAAGGATTCGCACAGTGAAAGAAACTGACACTCTCCCTACCTAGAGTTTTCTGTCCCTAGAAAAAATGTTTTTTTAAAGCACACTATAGCACAAGGAGAATTCCCCTCACTTTCCTTCTTTGTCCCTAGAAACAAGGATTCGCACAGTGAAAGAAACTGACACTCTCCCTACCTAGAGTTTTCTGTCCCTAGAAAAAATGTTTTTTTAAAGCACACTATAGCACAAGGAGAATTCACTCACTGTCCTTCCCTGTCCCTAGAAACAAGGATTCGCACAGTGAAAGAAACTGACACTCTCCCTACCTAGAGTTTTCTGTCCCTAGAAATTTTTTTTTTTAAAGCACACTATAGCACAAGGAGAATTCCCCTCACTTTCCTTCTTTGTCCCTAGAAACAAGGATTCGCACAGTGAAAGAAACTGACACTCTCCCTACCTAGAGTTTTCTGTCCCTAGAAAAAATGTTTTTTTAAAGCACACTATAGCACAAGGAGAATTCACTCACTGTCCTTCCCTGTCCCTAGAAACAAGGATTCGCACAGTGAAAGAAACTGACACTCTCCCTACCTAGAGTTTTCTGTCCCTAGAAAAAATGTTTTTTTAAAGCACACTATAGCACAAGGAGAATTCACTCACTGTCCTTCCCTGTCCCTAGAAACAAGGATTCGCACAGTGAAAGAAACTGACACTCTCCCTACCTAGAGTTTTCTGTCCCTAGAAAAAATGTTTTTTTAAAGCACACTATAGCACAAGGAGAATTCCCCTCACTTTCCTTCTTTGTCCCTAGAAACAAGGATTAGCACAGTAAAAGACACTGACACTCTCCCTACCTAGAGTTTTCTGTCCCTAGAAAAAATGTTTTTTTAAAGCACACTATAGCACAAGGAGAATTCACTCACTGTCCTTCCCTGTCCCTAGAAACAAGGATTCGCACAGTGAAAGAAACTGACACTCTCCCTACCTAGAGTTTTCTGTCCCTAGAAAAAATGTTTTTTTAAAGCACACTATAGCACAAGGAGAATTCCCCTCACTTTCCTTCTTTGTCCCTAGAAACAAGGATTCGCACAGTGAAAGAAACTGACACTCTCCCTACCTAGAGTTTTCTGTCCCTAGAAAAAATGTTTTTTTAAAGCACACTATAGCACAAGGAGAATTCCCCTCACTTTCCTTCTTTGTCCCTAGAAACAAGGATTCGCACAGTGAAAGAAACTGACACTCTCCCTACCTAGAGTTTTCTGTCCGTAGAAAAAATGTTTTTTTAAAGCACACTATAGCACAAGGAGAATTCACTCACTGTCCTTCCCTGTCCCTAGAAACAAGGATTCGCACAGTGAAAGAAACTGACACTCTCCCTACCTAGAGTTTTCTGTCCCTAGAAAAAATGTTTTTTTAAAGCACACTATAGCACAAGGAGAATTCACTCACTGTCCTTCCCTGTCCCTAGAAACAAGGATTCACACAGTGAAAGAAACTGACACTCTCCCTACCTAGAGTTTTCTGTCCCTAGAAAAAATGTTTTTTTAAAGCACACTATAGCACAAGGAGAATTCCCTTCACTTTCCTTCTTTGTCCCTAGAAACAAGGATTCGCACAGTAAAAGAAACTGACACTCTCCCTACCTAGAGTTTTCTGTCCCTAGAAAAAATGTTTTTTTAAAGCACACTATAGCACAAGGAGAATTCCCTTCACTTTCCTTCTTTGTCCCTAGAAACAAGGATTCGCACAGTAAAAGACACTGACACTCTCCCTACCTAGAGTTTTCTGTCCCTAGAAAAAATGTTTTTTTAAAGCACACTATAGCACAAGGAGAATTCACTCACTGTCCTTCCCTGTCCCTAGAAACAAGGATTCGCACAGTGAAAGAAACTGACACTCTCCCTACCTAGAGTTTTCTGTCCCTAGAAAAAATGTTTTTTTAAAGCACACTATAGCACAAGGAGAATTCCCCTCACTTTCCTTCTTTGTCCCTAGAAACAAGGATTCGCACAGTGAAAGAAACTGACACTCTCCCTACCTAGAGTTTTCTGTCCCTAGAAAAAATGTTTTTTTAAAGCACACTATAGCACAAGGAGAATTCCCCTCACTTTCCTTCTTTGTCCCTAGAAACAAGGATTCGCACAGTGAAAGAAACTGACACTCTCCCTACCTAGAGTTTTCTGTCCCTAGAAAAAATGTTTTTTTAAAGCACACTATAGCACAAGGAGAATTCACTCACTGTCCTTCCCTGTCCCTAGAAACAAGGATTCGCACAGTGAAAGAAACTGACACTCTCCCTACCTAGAGTTTTCTGTCCCTAGAAAAAATGTTTTTTTAAAGCACACTATAGCACAAGGAGAATTCCCCTCACTTTCCTTCTTTGTCCCTAGAAACAAGGATTTGCACAGTGAAAGAAACTGACACTCTCCCTACCTAGAGTTTTCTGTCCCTAGAAAAAATGTTTTTTTAAAGCACACTATAGCACAAGGAGAATTCACTCACTGTCCTTCCCTGTCCCTAGAAACAAGGATTCGCACAGTGAAAGAAACTGACACTCTCCCTACCTAGAGTTTTCTGTCCCTAGAAAAAATGTTTTTTTAAAGCACACTATAGCACAAGGAGAATTCCCCTCACTTTCCTTCTTTGTCCCTAGAAACAAGGATTCGCACAGTGAAAGAAACTGACACTCTCCCTACCTAGAGTTTTCTGTCCCTAGAAAAAATGTTTTTTTAAAGCACACTATAGCACAAGGAGAATTCACTCACTGTCCTTCCCTGTCCCTAGAAACAAGGATTCGCACAGTGAAAGAAACTGACACTCTCCCTACCTAGAGTTTTCTGTCCCTAGAAAAAATGTTTTTTTAAAGCACACTATAGCACAAGGAGAATTCCCCTCACTTTCCTTCTTTGTCCCTAGAAACAAGGATTCGCACAGTGAAAGAAACTGACACTCTCCCTACCTAGAGTTTTCTGTCCCTAGAAAAAATGTTTTTTTAAAGCACACTATAGCACAAGGAGAATTCACTCACTGTCCTTCCCTGTCCCTAGAAACAAGGATTCGCACAGTGAAAGAAACTGACACTCTCCCTACCTAGAGTTTTCTGTCCCTAGAATTTTTTTTTTTTAAAGCACACTATAGCACAAGGAGAATTCCCCTCACTTTCCTTCTTTGTCCCTAGAAACAAGGATTCGCACAGTGAAAGAAACTGACACTCTCCCTACCTAGAGTTTTCTGTCCCTAGAAAAAATGTTTTTTTAAAGCACACTATAGCACAAGGAGAATTCACTCACTGTCCTTCCCTGTCCCTAGAAACAAGGATTCGCACAGTGAAAGAAACTGACACTCTCCCTACCTAGAGTTTTCTGTCCCTAGAAAAAATGTTTTTTTAAAGCACACTATAGCACAAGGAGAATTCCCCTCACTTTCCTTCTTTGTCCCTAGAAACAAGGATTCACACAGTAAAAGACACTGACACTCTCCCTACCTAGAGTTTTCTGTCCCTAGAAAAAATGTTTTTTTAAAGCACACTATAGCACAAGGAGAATTCACTCACTGTCCTTCCCTGTCCCTAGAAACAAGGATTCGCACAGTGAAAGAAACTGACACTCTCCCTACCTAGAGTTTTCTGTCCCTAGAAAAAATGTTTTTTTAAAGCACACTATAGCACAAGGAGAATTCCCCTCACTTTCCTTCTTTGTCCCTAGAAACAAGGATTCGCACAGTGAAAGAAACTGACACTCTCCCTACCTAGAGTTTTCTGTCCCTAGAAAAAATGTTTTTTTAAAGCACACTATAGCACAAGGAGAATTCACTCACTGTCCTTCCCTGTCCCTAGAAACAAGGATTCGCACAGTGAAAGAAACTGACACTCTCCCTACCTAGAGTTTTCTGTCCCTAGAAAAAATGTTTTTTTAAAGCACACTATAGCACAAGGAGAATTCCCCTCACTTTCCTTCTTTGTCCCTAGAAACAAGGATTCGCACAGTGAAAGAAACTGACACTCTCCCTACCTAGAGTTTTCTGTCCCTAGAAAAAATGTTTTTTTAAAGCACACTATAGCACAAGGAGAATTCACTCACTGTCCTTCCCTGTCCCTAGAAACAAGGATTCGCACAGTGAAAGAAACTGACACTCTCCCTACCTAGAGTTTTCTGTCCCTAGAAAAAATGTTTTTTTAAAGCACACTATAGCACAAGGAGAATTCCCCTCACTTTCCTTCTTTGTCCCTAGAAACAAGGATTCGCACAGTGAAAGAAACTGACACTCTCCCTACCTAGAGTTTTCTGTCCCTAGAAAAAATGTTTTTTTAAAGCACACTATAGCACAAGGAGAATTCCCCTCACTTTCCTTCTTTGTCCCTAGAAACAAGGATTCGCACAGTGAAAGAAACTGACACTCTCCCTACCTAGAGTTTTCTGTCCCTAGAAAAAATGTTTTTTTAAAGCACACTATAGCACAAGGAGAATTCACTCACTGTCCTTCCCTGTCCCTAGAAACAAGGATTCGCACAGTGAAAGAAACTGACACTCTCCCTACCTAGAGTTTTCTGTCCCTAGAAAAAATGTTTTTTTAAAGCACACTATAGCACAAGGAGAATTCCCCTCACTTTCCTTCTTTGTCCCTAGAAACAAGGATTCGCACAGTGAAAGAAACTGACACTCTCCCTACCTAGAGTTTTCTGTCCCTAGAAAAAATGTTTTTTTAAAGCACACTATAGCACAAGGAGAATTCACTCACTGTCATTCCCTGTCCCTAGAAACAAGGATTCGCACAGTGAAAGAAACTGACACTCTCCCTACCTAGAGTTTTCTGTCCCTAGAAAAAATGTTTTTTTAAAGCACACTATAGCACAAGGAGAATTCCCCTCACTTTCCTTCTTTGTCCCTAGAAACAAGGATTCGCACAGTAAAACACACTGACACTCTCCCTACCTATCCTTCTCTTTCCCTAAACTAAAGGAATCCAGGTTAAGCAAGAAAGAAATAAATGTCACTGTCCCTGCCTATGCTTCTCTTTCCCTGCTCCGGAACACACTACACTAGGCCGCCGTGCTGGCGGCCTTTTATAGTGTGGGGCGTGTACTAAACACCCTCAGCAATAATTGGCCACAGGCATCCTGCCTGTGGACAATCATTGCTCTCCTCGCTGCCGGCGCTGTGATTGGCCAAGCATGTGGGGTCACAGTGCATGCTTGGCCAATCACAGCGCCTGGATGACACTGCGATGGCGTAGTGCATTGTGGGCCGTTCGCGTCACTCGAATTTGGCGCGAACGGCCCAAATCGTTCGATCTTCGTCGAACGATCGAACAGCCGATGTTCGAGTCGAACGTATGTTCGACTCGAACACGAAGCTCATCCCTAAAAAGGACCATAGAATGGTCCGAAATCGCAGTGTCCCTAATAAGTGCCTGTGAAACTGAGGGTATGGAGTTGGATTGGACGAAGATGTGGTCAATTCTAGTATAGACTTGGTGGGGGGCCGAGAAATGAGTGTAATCTTTAGATTTGGGGTTCATTTCCCTCCAGATATCCACCAGGCCCAACGAGTGGAGCGTCATTGCTATTTTAGTACTATGTTTCGGAGGCTTCCTTGAGCGTGGGATGCCCTTCCCTGACTTGTCCAGGGAATGATCAAAAGGGAGATTAGTATCCCCTCCCAGTATAACCTTACCTTCAAATAATGGACCCAGAGTGGACATCATGGAGGCAAAGAACGAAGCTTGGCCTTTGTTAGGGGCGTAGTAAGAAAGAAAGGAGTATTGTGTCCCGTCTATGGAACCCTTTACTAGAAGGAATCTACCCTCCTCATCTCTAACAATGGCAGACGGTGAGAATTTCAGGGACTTGGAGAGACAAATGGCCACCCCTTTCGTTTTATTGGGGGCGTTGGAGAGGAAAAACTGGGGGAATTGCCCATGGAGAAAGGAAGGGTTGTAAGAGGATGGAAAATGCGTTTCCTGTAATAATAAGACATCTATTTTCTGTGACTGGTAACATTTGAAGAGTTTCCTCCTTTTAACCGGGGAGTTCAGGCCCTGAACATTGTGCGTAGCAACACAGAGGACAGGGGGCGCATTGGTGTCAGACATCACGGATCAGAAGAGGGGAAAAACGCATCAAAAGTAAATATCTTACCATAACCTCCCGGGAGTACTGCAGAATTCCTGCGATAGTCGGCTTCAGAGATTGAAACGGTATCTGAGGTGATAAAACGATCCCCGGGGTGACCCAGAAAAAAAGGGAAGAGGAGAGAGAGAGGAAAAGGAGGAGAAAACTGATCCTGGAAGAGAAAGGTACAAAAGTTAGACTTAAGTACAAATCTTGGAGCAACAGACCAAAAATAAGGAGAAAAAATAAATAAAGGCAGCCAATATAGGAATAAAGAATCCCTACAGGGGAAGGAAGCCGCCATCGTTCCCCAGCAGGTTTTCCCTAGTAAAAATAGAAAATGACCAAATAAAAAAGTCCCCAACCAGAGGGGGTATTTAGGAGTCTCCGAGTGGAGGGAAAGCGCCACTCCGAGACAGGTGGAGGTGCAGTGCACACCACTCCAACCTAACCGCACACCATATATAAGGATAAAACAAATAAGCAAACAGAATTAGCCAAACAGAGGATGGATTCAAATGTAACTAAGATCAGATGTACAAAAAAAAAAAAAAGGGGGGGGGGGTACATCTGTCGCAATATGGATGCCGATGAGAAGCACGGAGCTCCCGAGATCAAGATCTAGGCAATGCAAAAGCCCCACTATAAGTAGGGGGAGGAAGAGCAAACAAAAGGGAAGAATAGGTCCTCTCATGGTGGATGACCGTCCTTGGGTCTCTTCGCTTGTTTCCTTTGCCATAACGGTTTGGTGGGGCTTGCGGGAGGGGGCCTCTTCGTGGAGACAGGTGTCTTGGGGTCCAGGGAGGGTCCTGGAGAATGGGAGATTAACCCCAGTTGTAGCAGGAGGCGTTCCCCGTCAGCGAAATTTGCGAAGCTGTATGACTTGTTGGAAAATGTGAAGGTCAGGCGAAACGGGAAAGCCCAGCGATACGTGATTGAATTCTGAGTGAGGACTAGCAGGAGAGGCTTCAAGGATCTTCTCATCTGGATCGTGTACGGGGAGAGGTCAGAGAAAATTTGAATTGGATGTCCCTGGAAGGAGAGGTTTCCCGCCTCCCGGGCCCTGCGCATGACCTCCTCTTTCACTTTAAAAAAATGGGGTTTGACCACGATATCCCTGGGAAGACCATCCTGACGTGGAGGCTGGAGAGCTCTGTGAGCGCGGTCCAACTCTAGACGGTGGTCCGGAAGATCAGGGATTAAGGAGGAGATAAAAGCACGCACAACAGTATCTGTGTCCTTAAAGGATTCAGGGAGGCCTCTGAGTCTAAAGTTATATCTCCTATTCCTGTTTTCAAGGTCATCCAGCTTATAGTAAGCAATATCCAGTTGTTCATGGAGCTCAGAAATCCTCTCAGTATTCTGTAAAGCCATTGCTACCGTCTGGTCAGTTTTGGCCTCAATAGCCTCTATTCTGGCCCCCAGGTGCTGCAAGTCAGCTTGTATAGTGGAAGTAATGTGAGAGGCATTCTGGGCTAGGCCTTTAGATAGCATTGTGGAGAAAGTGTCCATGAGGGAGGCAAAGTCTATGGGGGCGGAGGGAAGAGAACCCAAGGGAGGTCTATGATGGATAGGAGAATTAATGAAATCCTCCATAGGGGTGAGGGGAGAACCCCCATGCATTCGCCCCAGCAGCGACTCTGTGGATGTGGGGGATAAAAGGGGAATCTGGAGGTTACTCACTGCGGGAGGAATCTGCTCAGCGCTGTGAGGGCGAGATGGAGACTGATCCGCGATGGATTCAGCTGGTTCTTGCTGTAGGCCGTGCGGTGAATGAGCAGCCGCCATCATGGCGGAGGCCTCGGCCGAGAGATCCGGAACGAGCTGTCGGCTCAGATTGCGTCTCGCCGTGATCCCGAACCAGCGGGCGGGTTGCCCGAGACCCCAGCTACAGGTAGAGTGGCAAGGCTATGAAATCCTCCTCTGTAAGGCGGTATGATGGGCCGATCAGGCCGGAGTGGAGCGGAGCTCTCAGGACTTGCGACCGTCCATGGGGCTGCCGCGCATGCGCCTCAGGTCCCCCTGTTTAAACGCTACAAAGAGTGTAGCTGCAAAAGCAGTTAGGCATTTTTGCAGCTACACTCTTTGTAGCGTTTAAACAGGGGGACCTGACCCACCAGACTAACCGCCTAAATCAAATGTTTCCTTTACACGGATCTGTCTACTGATCAGCTGGCTGTCCATACTGGATGGTGGAAACTCCACAGAGACATTCTGTTTGAGGTATCATTGTTGATTATACCATTAATCACTGTCCACAATATCGTTCAATGTGTAAAATAAGTTTACACCCAGCCGTTTGACACACCCACCACGTTAATTAGTGTGTAAGACTGTCGGCTTGTTCATGGTCATTCAGCAAATTCACCCATTAACATTTTCCATCAGAATAACTAACTGCACAGAAGGAACTCTGTTCATTATCAACTACATACCAAGATACTGAGATTCATAAGCACTATTGACTATTGCAAACATCGGTATATTACATAAGATCAGCAGCGGTTGAATGTGTATGGTGTGTATGGTCGATTGGGTGGCCACCCCTGTTTAATGTTCATTTTTGACTAGTCTTATTTTATATTAGGTGGTTTAGATGTGGTGTTTTTTTCAATTAATATTACCATTAAATTGTTTTCTTTAACTTTCTATCCTTGCGGTTTACTAACATTCAGTACATATAATTACTTGAGCCTCATTGAAGAATACTGTCAGTGGGGGACTTTGATTCCCCACATCCCTTCTCCCTTTTTTCTACATATGCTTTCATTATTCAGAGGCTCTATAAGTGCGTTAAGCCTTTATAGTTGGGTGGTCTAATCAATATCTGATTATTGACCAATTACATTTTTATACTCTATTAGGCACCACTATAAATTATATTTTGGATGAGCTTTCTATATACCCATTTTTGTGTTTTTTGATCCTAGAAGTTTGGAACCACCAGGACTTTTCCTAGAGCGTGCCGTCCGGCCAAACTAAGCGATCAGGGGAGAAGGAAGGTGACCAAGAACCTGATGGTCACTCTGATAGAGCTCCAGCATTTCTCTGTGGAGAGAGGAGAACATTCCAGAAGAAGAGCCATCTCTGCAGCACTCCACTAATCAGGTCTGTATGGTAGAGTGACCAGACGGATGCCACTCCTCATTAAAAGGCACAAGGCAGCCTGCCTGGAGTTTGCCAAAGGCACCTGAAGGACTTTCAGACCATGAGAAACAAAATTATCTGGTCTGATGAAACAAAGATTGAACTCTTTGGCCTGAATGGAAAGCATCATGTCTGGAGGAAACCAAGCACCGCTCATCACCTGGCCAATACTATCCCTACAGTGATGCATGGTGGAGGCAGCATAATGCCGTGGGGATTTTTTCAGCGGCAGGAACTGGGAGACTACCGTAGTCAGGATCGAGGGAAAGCTGAATGCAGCAATATACAGAGACATCTTTGATGAAAACCTGCTCTGGACCTCAGACTGAAGTGAAGGTTCATCTTCCAACAGGACAACAACCCTAAGCACTCAGCCAAGATAACAAAGGAGTGGCTACGGGACAACTCTGTGAATGTCCTTGAGTGGCCCAGCCAGAGCCCAGACTTGAACCCATTTGAACTTCACTGGAGACATCTGAAAATGTGTACCAACGCTCCCCATCCAACCTGATGGAGCTTCAGAGGTCCTGCAAAGAAGAATGGGAGAAACTGCCCAGAAATAGGTGTGCCAAGTTTATGGCATCATACTCAAAAAGACTTGAGGCTGTAATTGGTGCCAAAGGTGCTTCAACAAAGTATTGAGCAAAGGCTGTGAATACTTATATACATGTGATTTTTTTTTCCTTTTTTATTATTTATAAATTTGCAAAGATTTCAAACAAACTTCTTTCACGTTGTCATTATATGGTATTGTTTGTAAAATTTTGAGGAAAATAATGAATTTAATCTATTTTGGAATAAGGCTGTAACACACAGGTGGCAAACACAAGGCCCGTGGGCCGAATCTGGCCCGCCAGGCCTTGTCATGTGGCCCGCACAGCAGGCTCTGCCCGCTACCTCTTTTTCTCTGCCAGGTATCCGAGGCAACAAAGGAAAACATCCCTCTCAGTCCCGCGAGCGGCGCGGCTTTGTAATAGCGCATGCGCAGTCGGTCTCCATGACAACAAGAGTAAACATCTCCCCTCCGCTCTGTCTCCGCCTCCACCCCGCCTCCGTTCTGTCTCAGCCTCTGCCGTCCCTCTGTCTCCGCCTCTGATGCCGCTATGTCTCCGCCTCCACCGCTGCCCTGTCTCCGCCTCCACTCTGTCTCAGCCACTGCCGTCACTCTGTCTCCGCCTCCACTGCCGCTCTGTCTCCGCCTCCGCTCTCTCTGCTCCCCAGTCCCTCCAGCAAGTGGCAGAGATTGCTGACAGCTCTGTCCCCCCCACCCCATCCAGCGGGCTGCGTCCTGAGGACGGGCTTTTTAAGCACTTGTATTGTTGTTGAAGAGAGACAGTGTTGTGCTGCTTATTTAGTACTGATATTGAACAGAAACGCCCACAGAGGGAGGTACTAATTTATAGCCCAATACAAAGGGAGGGAGCCGCCTATACAGGGAGGTACCAGAGCTGGGCCAGGTAGGAAGGTAGGACAGAGTGCAGATGTGAGGAAACTTGGGGGGGCCATGTGGAGGCAGATGTATGCAGAGGTGGGGGGGTGGGAGGAGAGTGATGGGTGCAGAGGTCAGAACTAAGGAGGAGGGGTGGAAATGAGATGTTGCACACTGCATAGTACACTCCTGTACATAGCACAATCCTGACCCCTGCACTCTGTACGTAGCAAACTCCTGACCTCTGTACGTAACGCAATCCTGACCCCTGCACTCTGTACGTAGTGCAATCCTGACCCCTGTACTCTGTACGTAGCGCAATCCTGACTCCTGCACTCTTTACGTAGCGCAATCCTGACCCCTGCACTCTGTACGTAGCGCAATCCTGACCCCTGCACTCTGTACATAGCGCAATGCTGACTTCTGCACTCTGTACGTAGCGCAACCCTAACCTCTGTATGTAGCGCAATCCTGACCCCTGCACTCTGTACGTAGCGCAACCCTGACCCCTGCACTCTGTACGTAGCGCAATCCTGACCCCTGCACTCGGTACGTAGCGCAATTCTGACCCCTCCATCCTGTACGTAGCGCAATCCTGACCCCTCCACTCTGTACCTAGCGCAATCCTGACACCTCCACTCTGTACGTAGCGCAATCCTGACCCCTCTGCTCTGTACGTAGCGCAATGATAATAAAGAGTAGATACATAGTCCTACAGATACAACCGGCCCTTTGAGGGTAACCATACTGCTGATGCGGCCCCCAATGAATTTGAGTTTGACACCACTGCTGTAACATAACAAAATGTAAAACAAGTGAAGCGCTGTGAATACTCTCCGGATGCACTGTATCAACATATTCTCCAAGGCAAGAATGCAATGAATTCCTTCTGCTAATAGGTCTTCCTGGTGGACCTTATTCTTTTGCATCTTGGGAACTTGATATATAATTAGAATTTTTTGGGCTTTCCGATTTTAATATTTTGCCTCTTTTTTGTCAAGGATTTTTTTTATCCTTGCCTTTTTTAAGCCATTCCATTAGTTTGGTCTTTAGTTTGCGTGTAGGGTAGGGATGGGCTGAACACCCCCCGGTTCGGTTCGCATCCAGAACATGCGAACAAACCGAAAGTTCGCGCGAACATTCGAACACCGTTAATGGGACTCGAACGTGAGAAATCAAAAGTGCAAATTTTAAAGGCTAAAATGCAAGTTATTGTCCTAAAAAAGGTTTGGGGACCCGGGTCCTGCCCCAGGGGACATGTATTAATGCAAAAAAAAGTTTTAAAAACTGCCGTTTTTTCGGGAGCAGTGATTTTAATGATGCTTAAAGTGAAAAAATAAAAGTGAAATATTCCTTTAAATATCGTACCTGGGGGTAATCTATAGTATGCCTGTAAAGTGGCGTGTGTTTCCCGTGTTTAGAACAGTCCCTGCACAAAGTGACATTTCTAAAGGAATAAAGGTCATTTAAAACTGCTTGCGGCTTTAACCACTTCAGCCCCGGACCTTTTTGCTGGTCAAAGACCAGGCCACTTTTTGCGATTCGGCACTGCGTCGCTTTAACTGACAATTGCGTGGTCGTGCGACGTGGCATCCAAATAAAATTGACGTCCTTTTTTTCCCACAAATAGAGCTTTCTTTTGGTGGTATTTGATCACCTCTGCGGTTTTTATTTTTTGCGCTATAAACAAAAATAGAGCAACAATTTTGAAAAAAATTCAATATTTTTACTTTTTGCTATAATAAATATCCCCAAAAAATATATAAAAAAACATTTTTTCCCTCAGTTTAGTCTGATACGTATTCTTCTACATATTTTTGGTAAAAAAAATCGCAATAAGCGTTTATTGGTTTGCGCAAAAGTTATAGCATCTACAAAATAGGGGGTAGTTTTATGGCATTTTCATTATTATTATTTTTTACTAGTAATGACGGCGATGAGCAATTTTTATTGTGACTGCGACTTTATGGCGGACACATCGGACACTTTTGACACATTTTTGGGACCATTGTCATTTTTACAGCGATCAGTGCTATAAAAATGCACTGATTACTGTAAAAATTACACTGGCAGTGAAGGGGTTAACCACTAGGTGGCGCTGCAGGGGTAAATCAGTACTAGGGAGTGATTCTTACTGTTAGGGGGCGTGGCTACATGTGACATGTCACTGATGACTGTTCCCGATCACGGGGAACAGCCATCAGTGACAGTGTCACTAGCAGTGTTGCCAACCGTCCGTATTTTTACGGACAGTCCCTAAAAACTGGCACTTTTTCCCCCGTACGTAAATGTCCGTAGTTGCAGGAATGTGCCAGTTATAATAGCCAAGATCGGATCGGCTTGGAACTGCGCATGCGCAGTTCCGGAGCTTGTCGAGCCGAGCATATGCTGTATTCGGCCGGCGGATTTCACAGAGGCTGTGCCGCGTGGCGCCGGCGAGTGATGTATTAGGACATCCCGCCAGGCGCGCACGCACCAGAATTTTAAATCTGTAACTAACCAGGAGTTACAGAGGAGCACAGCACTGGAGCAGGAGTCAGGACTCGGAGGCTGAGCAGCACGTGGCGGAATGGAGGAGCCTGCTGCATTCAGGCAATACAAAGTTCACAGGGGAGTCAGGGACGAACAGAGTGACAGACAGCCCAGCCGACAGTGACATCAGGTGATGGTGGCAGAGGGGGATCTGATGGAGGCAGGGGGTGGTGGTGGCACCACAGAGGGGGACGATGGAGGCAGGGGGTTAAATGGAGGCAGGGGGAGATTGGAGGCAGGGGGTGATGGTGGCACCACAGAGGGGGATGGAGGAAGGGGGCAATGGAGGCAGGGGGAGATTGGAGGCAGGGCGTGATTGGAGGCACCACAGAGGGGGATGGTGGAACCGCAGAGGATGGGGGGTGGAGACAAGGGTTGTTAGTGGCACCGCAGAGGGGGATGGAGGCAGGGGACGATGGAGACAGGGGGTGATTGGAGGCAGGGGGCATGGGGGAGATTGGAGACAGGGGGAGATTGTGGCACCGCAGAGGGGGGTGAAGGCAGGGGGTGTTGGTGGCAGAGGGGGATGGAGGCAGGGGGTGATGTGACTAAATAATTTGCCCTTATTATATCGAAAATAACAAAAATATGTTTTTTTACCTTAATATCTACCTTAAATCACATTGCTATTTTCCTAGCGTACTTGTTTGTAGCCTAAATACTGAAATGTACACCTAAAAATGTCATTTAGTAACTTTTGTTAAATGCCAGTAAAAGCATGGCTGCGCCAGTAAATTTCAGGTGTTGTGCCAGTAAAGTTCAATCTGGTAGGTTGGCAACACTGGTTACTAGGCAGAATAGGGGAATGCCTTGTTTACAAAGGCATCCCCCTGTTCTGCCGTTGCCGACCGCAATCGTGGGCCGCCCGGGAACATCGAGTTCCCGGGTCCCGCGAGCATGCGCAGGAGGCACGCGGCAGGCGCGTGCGCCCGCTGGGCATCAAATTTAAAGGGACGTACAGGTACGCCCATATGCCTGCCCATGCCATTCTGTTGACGTATATCGTCGTGCGGCGGTCCTTAAGTGGTTAATGTAATGTTGGGTCCCGGCAATATGGATGAAAATCCGTGAGAAAAACGGCATGGGTACCCCCCTCCCAGCCCATTACCAGGCCCTTTGGGTCTTGTATGGATATTAAGGGGAACCCCCCCATTTAATAAAAAGAAAAGGCGTTGGGCCCCCAGGCCCTATATACTCTGAACAGCAGTATACAGGCGGTGTAAACAAGACAGGGACTTTAGGTTTGTTCTTAAGTAGAATCTGTTTGTAATTTGGAACAGGTACATTTTGTAAGTGTAGCTCCAGCCCAAAAATCTATTTTAAAGCTTTTTGGAAAACATAGGGAAGGGTTATCACTAGGGATGAGCTTCGAGTTCGAGTCGAACTCATGTTCGACTCGAACATTGCCTGTTCGCCCGTTCGCCGAACAACGAACAATTTGGGGTGTTCGCGGCAAATTCGAAAAGTCAATGGGAGAAATCTAAAGCGCTAATTTTAAAGGCTTATATGCAAGTTATTGTCCTAAAAAGTGTTTGGGGACCCGGGTCCTGCCCCAGGGGACATGTATCAATGCAAAAAAAAGTTTTAAAAACGGCCGTTTTTTTAGGAGCGGTGATTTTACTAATGCTTAAAGTGAAACAATAAAAGTGAAATATTCCTTTAAATTTCGTACCTGGGGGGTGTGTATGATATGCATGTAAAGTTGCGCATGTTTCCCGTGCTTAGAACTGTCCCTGCACAAAGTGTCATTTTTGAAGGAAAAAAAGTCATTTAAAACTCACTCGCGGCTATTAATGAATTGTCGGCTTTTATCAATACATAGAAAAGTCATTGATTAAAAAAAAAAAAAAAGCGTGGGGGTTCCCCCAAATTCATTTACCAGGCCCTTCAGGTCTGGAATGGATATTAAGGGGAACCCCGCCACAAATTAAAAAAAAAATGGCGTGCGGTTCCCCCTAAATATCCATACCAGGCCCTTCAGATCTGGCATGGATTTTAAGGGGAACTCCACCCCAAATAAAAAAAAATGGCGTGGAGTCCCCCCAAAAATCCATACCAGACCCTTATCTGAGCACGCAACCTGGCCGGCCGCAGGGGAAGAGGGGGGGACGAGAGAGCGGCCCCCCTCCCTCCTGAACCGTACCAGGCCACATGCCCTCAACATGGGGAGGATGTCCCCATGTTGATAGGGACAAGGGCCTCATCCCCACAACCCTTGCCCGGTGGTTGTGGGGGTCTGCGGGCGCGGGGCTTATCGGAATCTGGAACTAGGGAGTGACCCCCAGATCCCGCCCCCCCTATGTGAATTGGTAAGGGGTACATTGTACCCCTACCATTTCACAAAGAAAGTGTCAAAAAATGTAAATAAAAACACACAAACACCTTGGAAAAGTCCTTTATTAAAAAAAAAAAAAAAAAAAATAAAACATTCCAGTGATGAAATCCAGTGTCCCGCGGCGATCCCGATGTCCAACGCAGTCCGTCATTGGTTGTGCCTGAGCGGACCTGATTGGGAACTTCCTCCGCAGTGTTTTAAATGTTTAGACCCGCCCCTTCTAAAGTTCCCCATCAGGTCCGCTCAGCGGACCAGATGCGGAACCCGAGAAGGGGCGGGTCTATTCATGTATTACACAGCAAACTAAGTTCCCCATCAGGTCCGCCCCCTTGGTATGTCCGACCCCGCCTACGTCATTGGCCTGAGCGGGGAACTTCCTTCACTGTGTACTTTAAATTTACACAGTGAAGGAAGTTTCCCGCTCAGGCCAATGACGTAGGCGGGGTCGGACATACCGAGGGGGCGGACCTGATGGGGAACTTCGTTCGCTGTGTAATACATAAATAGACCCACCCCTTCTCATGTTCCGCATCAGGTCCTCAGCCTTACACCTAGTCATTGGCTGAGCGGACCTGATGGGGAACTTGAGAAGGGGCGGGTCTATACATGTATTACAAAGTGCGAGAAGTTCCCCATCAGGTCCACCACTCGGTATGTCAGACCCCGCCTACGTCATTGGCCTGAGCGGGAAACTTCCTTCACTGTGTAAATTTAAATTACACAGTGAAGGAAGTTCCCCGCTCAGGCCAATGACGTAGGCGGGGTCGGACATACCGAGGGGGCGGACCTGATGGGGAACTTCGTTCGCTGTGTAATACATGAATAGACCCGCCCCTTCTCACGTTCCGCATCTGGTCCGCTGAGCGGACCTGACGGGGAACTTTAGAAGGGGCGGGTCTATACATTTAAAACACTGCCGAGGATGTTCCCCATCAGGTCCGCTCAGGCACAACCAATGACGGACAGCGCTGGACATCGGGATTGCCGCGGGACATTGGATTTCATCGCTGGAATGTTTTTTTAATTAATTTCTTTATTTTATTTTTTTAATAAAGGACTTTTCCAAGGTGTTTGTGTGTTTTTATTTACATTTTTTTACACTTTCTTCGTGAAATGGTAGGGGTACAATGTACCCCTTACCAATTCACATAGGGGGGGGCGGGATCTGGGGGTCCCCTTTGTTAAAGGGGTCTTCCAGATTCCGATAAGCCCCCTGCCCGCAGACCTCCACAACCACCGGGCAAGGGTTGTGGGGATGAGGCCCTTGTCCCTATCAACATGGGGACATCCTCCCCATGTTGAGGGCATGTGGCCTGGTACGGTTCAGGAGGACCGGGGGGGGGGGCACTCTCTCGTCCCCCCCTCTTCCCCTGCGGCTGGCCAGGTTGCGTGCTCGGATAAGGGTCTGGTATGGATTTTTGGGGGGACTCCACGCCATTTTTTTTAAATTTGGGGTGGAGTTCCCCTTAAAATCCATGCCAGATCTGAAGGGCCTGGTATGGATATTTAGGGGGAACTGCACGCCATTTTTTTTTAAATTTGCGGCGTGGTTCCCCTTAATATCTATTCCAGACCTGAAGGGCCTGGTAATTGAATTTGGGGGAACCCCCACGCTTTTTTTTTATTTTTATCAATGACTTTTCTATGTATTGATAAAAGCCGACAATTCATTAATAGCCGCGAGTGAGTTTTAAATGACTTTTTTTCCTTCAAAAATGACACTTTGTGCAGGGACAGTTCTAAGCACGGGAAACATGCGCGACTTTACATGGATATCATACACACCCCCCAGGTACGAAATTTAAAGGAAAATTTCACTTTTATTTTTTCATTTTAAGCATTATTAAAATCACCGCTCCCGTAAAAACGTCTATTTTTTAAACCTTTTTTTGCATTGATACATGTCCCCTGGGGCAGGACCCGGGTCCCCAAACACTTTTTAGGACAATAAATTGCATATTAGCCTTTATAATTAGCACTTTAGATTTCGAACGTTCGAGTCCATTGTATTTAATAGGGTTCTAAAGTTCACACGAACATTCTGTCTGTTCGCAGGTTCTGGTGCGAACCGAACAGGGGTTATCACCCCTGTAACATTTGTTTTGCTGTCTGTGCCCCTGTTCCGAAGATTTCACCTCACCTTCTGTCCCAATGACAATTGGATTTTGAAAATTTGGGGTTTTTAAGGGAAACAAGGATTGGTGATAAATCAGTGGAGGAGACACCTTTTTCCCATATTAACTCTTAGGCCGCGTACACACAACCGGTTTTCTGGGCAAAAAACGACAAGAAAACTGCCGGGAGAGTTTTCTTGCCGAGAAAACCAGCTGTGTGTACAGGGCTTTACAGGAGAGAATTTGCCTTCCTAGGGGTAGATTTCCTCTCACTTCCTGTTGTCTTCCTCCGTTTGTAAGTAGGAGTCGTTTGTAAGTCAGATGTTTGAAAGTAGGGGACCGCCTGTATATACTATACGGTCTGCCCTAAATACTCTGCAGAAATTTGGGCCTTATGTGTTAGTGGTACCAGAACACTGTAAGCCCTCACAGTTACTCTTGGTGGGCGCTGGAACGGGCCCTGCTTTGAAATATTATATTAAGAATTGTAATTACACGCCCCTGTTAAACAGGGGCAGAAAAATTGGGCCTTAGCCACTAGTTGGTGGTGCCCAGAACCAAAAATGTTCTTAGAAGCTATCAACATGAACATTGAGGAGGAATAGGATAGTCACTCAGCATAACAGGATAGTCACTCAGCATCAGCATAGGCAGTCTTGAAGGGATCTGACATTCATAAAAAAATTAATCGGTTACATCAGCATCAGGTGCTTGGTAGCTGGTGATTCAAGACTGATTCATTTTTATGAAGGTGAGCCGATCAACCGAGTCGGTGGACAGGCGCACTCTGTGATCGGTTACAAAGCCTCCAGCAGCACTAAATGTGCGTTCCGAAAGAACGCTGAGTGCAGGGCAGGCCAGTAGCTCAATTGCATACTGTGCAAGCTCTGGCCAGTGATCCATCCTCAAGACCCAGTAACCCAGTGGATTTTCGGTTGGAAAGGTGTCCAAGTCTGATCTTGCCCCTAGGTATTCCTGCACCATGTAAATCAGACGCTGGCGATGGTTGCTGGAACCGATCAGACCTTGGCGCTGCGGACTAAAAAATTGTCTGAATGCATCGGTCAGACGGCCACATTCTACACCGCTCCTTCTGTGACTGACCGAAGCCTCAGCAACACATTGTCCAGGACTAGGGATGAGCTTCGTGTTCGAGTCGAACATACGTTCGACTTGAACATCGGCTGTTCGATTGTTCGACGAAGATCGAACGATTTGGGCCGTTCGCGCCAAATTCGAGTGACGCGAACGGCCCACAATGCACTACGCCATCGCAGTGTCATCCAGGCGCTGTGATTGGCCAAGCATGCACTGTGACCCCGCATGCTTGGCCAATCACAGCGCCGGCAGCGAGGAGAGCAATGATTGGCCACAGGCAGGATGCCTGTGGCCAATTATTGCTGAGGGGGTTTAGTACACGCCCCACACTATAAAAGGCCGCCAGCGCGGCGGCCTTGTGTAGTGTGTTCCGGAGCAGGGAAAGAGAAGCATAGGCAGGGACAGTGTCATTTTTTTCCTTTACTAATCCTGGATTCCTTGTGTTTAGGGACAGAGAAGGATAGGTAGGGAGAGTGTCAGTGTGTCATTCTGTGCTAAACCTTGTTTGTAGGGACAGAGAAGGACAGTGAGGGAAAGTGTCAGTGTGCTATTCTGTGCTAAATCTTTTTTGTAGGGACAGAGAAGGACAGTGAGGGAAACTCTCAGTGTGCTATTCTGTTCTAAACCAATCTTGCTGAACCGTATTTGAAATCCTTGAGTTTAGGGACAGAGAAAGACACTCGTGGAACCTATCAGTGTGCTATTCTCTGCTAATCCTTGTTTGTAGGGACAGAGAAGGACAGTGAGGGAAAGTGTCAGTGTGCTATTCTGTCCTAAACCAATCTTGCTGAACCATATTTGAAATCCTTGAGTTTAGGGACAGAGAAGGACACTCGTGGAAACTATCAGTGTGCTATTCTGAGCTAATCCTTGTTTGTAGGGACAGAGAAAGACAGTGAGGGAAAGTGTCAGTGTGCTATTCTGTCCTAAACCAATCTTGCTGAACCATATTTGAAATCCTTGAGTTTAGGGACAGAGAAGGACACTCGTGGAAACTATCAGTGTGCTATTCTGTGCTAATCCTTGTTTGTAGGGCAGAGAAGGACAGTGAGGGAAACTGTCAGTGTGCTATTCTGTTCTAAACCAATCTTGCTGAACCATATTTGAAATCCTTGAGTTTAGGGACAGAGAAGGACACTCGTGGAAACTATCAGTGTGCTATTCTGTGCTAAATCTTGTTTGTAGGGACAGAGAAGGACAGTGAGGGAAAGTGTCAGTGTGCTATTCTGTCCTAAACCAATCTTGCTGAACCATATTTGAAATCCTTGAGTTTAGGGACAGAGAAGGACACTCGTGGAAACTATCAGTGTGCTATTCTGTGCTAAATCTTGTTTGTAGGGACAGAGAAGGACAGTGAGGGAAAGTGTCAGTGTGCTATTCTGTCCTAAACCAATCTTGCTGAACCATATTTGAAATCCTTGAGTTTAGGGACAGAGAAGGACATTCGGGGAAACTGTCAGTGTGCTATTCTGTTTTAAACCAATCTTGCTGAACCATATTTGAAATCCTTGAGTTTAGGGACAGAGATGGACACTTGTGGAAACTATCAGTGTGCTATTCTGTGCTAAATCTTGTTTGTAGGGACAGAGAAGGACAGTGAGGGAAAGTGTCAGTGTGCTATTCTGTCCTAAACCAATCTTGCTGAACCATATTTGAAATCCTTGAGTTTAGGGACAGAGAAGGACACTCGTGGAAAGTATCAGTGTGCTATTCTGTGCTAAATCTTGTTTGTAGGGACAGAGAAGGACACTCGGGGAAACTGTCAGTGTGCTATTCTGTCCTAAACCAATCTTGCTGAACCATATTTGAAATCCTTGAGTTTAGGGACAGAGAAGGACACTCGTGGAAACTATCAGTGTGCTATTCTGTGCTAAATCTTGTTTGTATGGACAGAGAAGGACAGTGAGGGAAAGTGTCAGTGTGCTATTCTGTCCTAAACCAATCTTGCTGAACCATATTTGAAATCCTTGAGTTTAGGGACAGAGAAGGACACTCGTGGAAACTATCAGTGTGCTATTCTGTGCTAATCCTTGTTTGTAGGGACAGAGAAGGACAGTGAGGGAAACTGTCAGTGTGCTATTCTGTTCTAAACCAATCTTGCTGAACCATATTTGAAATCCTTGAGTTTAGGGACAGAGAAGGACACTCGTGGAAACTATCAGTGTGCTATTCTGTGCTAAATCTTGTTTGTAGGGACAGAGAAGGACAGTGAGGGAAAGTGTCAGTGTGCTATTCTGTCCTAAACCAATCTTGCTGAACCATATTTGAAATCCTTGAGTTTAGGGACAGAGAAGGACACTCGTGGAAACTATCAGTGTGCTATTCTGTGCTAAATCTTGTTTGTAGGGACAGAGAAGGACAGTGAGGGAAAGTGTCAGTGTGCTATTCTGTCCTAAACCAATCTTGCTGAACCATATTTGAAATCCTTGAGTTTAGGGACAGAGAAGGACACCCTGGGAAACTGTCAGTGTGCTATTCTGTTTTAAACCAATCTTGCTGAACCATATTTGAAATCCTTGAGTTTAGGGACAGAGAAGGACACTCGTGGAAACTATCAGTGTGCTATTCTGTGCTAAATCTTGTTTGTAGGGACAGAGAAGGACAGTGAGGGAAAGTGTCAGTGTGCTATTCTGTCCTAAACCAATCTTGCTGAACCATATTTGAAATCCTTGAGTTTAGGGACAGAGAAGGACACTCGTGGAAACTATCAGTGTGCTATTCTGTGCTAAATCTTGTTTGTAGGGACAGAGAAGGACAGTGAGGGAAAGTGTCAGTGTGCTATTCTGTCCTAAACCAATCTTGCTGAACCATATTTGAAATCCTTGAGTTTAGGGACAGAGAAGGACACCCTGGGAAACTGTCAGTGTGCTATTCTGTTTTAAACCAATCTTGCTGAACCATATTTGAAATCCTTGAGTTTAGGGACAGAGAAGGACACTCGTGGAAACTATCAGTGTGCTATTCTGTGCTAAATCTTGTTTGTAGGGACAGAGAAGGACACTCGGGGAAACTGTCAGTGTGCTATTCTGTTCTAAACCAATCTTGCTGAACCATATTTGAAATCCTTGAGCTAGGGACAGAGAAGGACACTCGTGGAAACTATCAGTGTGCTATTCTGTGCTAAATCTTGTTTGTAGGGACAGAGAAGGACACTCGGGGAAACTGTCAGTGTGCTATTCTGTTCTAAACCAATCTTGCTGAACCATATTTGAAATCCTTGAGTTTAGGGACAGAGAAGGACACTCGTGGAAACTATCAGTGTGCTATTCTGTGCTAAATCTTGTTTGTAGGGACAGAGAAGGACACTCGGGGAAACTGTCAGTGTGCTATTCAGTTCTAAACCAATCTTGCTGAACCATATTTGAAATCCTTGAGTTTAGGGACAGAGAAGGACACTCGTGGAAACTATCAGTGTGCTATTCTGTGCTAAATCTTGTTGGTAGGGACAGAGAAGGACAGTGAGGGAAAGTGTCAGTGTACTATTCTGTCCTAAACCAATCTTGCTGAACCATATTTGAAATCCTTGAGTTTAGGGACAGAGAAGGACACTCGGGGAAACTGTCAGTGTGCTATTCTGTTCTAAACCAATCTTGCTGAACCATATTTGAAATCCTTGAGTTTAGGGACAGAGAAGGACACTCGTGGAAACTATCAGTGTGCTATTCTGTGCTAAATCTTGTTTGTAGGGACAGAGAAGGACACTCGGGGAAACTGTCAGTGTGCTATTCTGTTCTAAACCAATCTTGCTGAACCATATTTGAAATACTTGAGTTTAGGGACAGAGAAGGACACTCGTGGAAACTATCAGTGTGCTATTCTGTGCTTAATCTTGTTTGTAGGGACAGAGAAGGACACTCGGGGAAACTGTCAGTGTGCTATTCTGTTCTAAACCAATCTTGCTGAACCATATTTGAAATCCTTGAGTTTAGGGACAGAGAAGGACACTCGTGGAAACTATCAGTGTGCTATTCTGTGCTAAATCTTGTTTGTAGGGACAGAGAAGGACACTCGGGGAAACTGTCAGTGTGCTATTCTGTTCTAAACCAATCTTGCTGAACCATATTTGAAATCCTTGAGTTTAGGGACAGAGAAGGACACTCGGGGAAACTATCAGTGTGCTATTCTGTGCTAAATCTTGTTTGTAGGGACAGAGAAGGACAGTGAGGGAAACTATCAGTGTGCTATTCTGTGCTAAACCAATCTTGCTGAACCATATTGCAAATCCTTGTGTTTAGGGACAGAGAAGGATAGGCAGGGGACAGTGTCAGTGTCTTTGTTGCTAAGCCTCCTGCACAGTATACACCTGAAGGTAGCCCTTATTGCTGTTTTTCCCATCTCCCTGCAGGCCATCCATTAAAATGTCTGGAAGGCAAACAAGGAGAGGCAGACAGTCAGGAGGCAAAAAAAGAGGGCAAGCAGGCTCTGTGTCTGGGGGCAACAGTGCTGGTCGTGGACGCAGTGCATTGTCATCAGCACATGGCCATGGGACACGCTTGTCCTTCTTTTCGGCAGCTGGACATGTTGAGCCACATCATGCCGAAGACTTGGTAGAGTGGATGACCAAGCCCACCTCATCCTCCTCATCCTCTCTCACCCAGGCTCAGGGTACTGGCAAAGCAGCTGCCAAAGCGTCCTCTTCTCTGGTATCAATGTCATCATTAGTCACTCCTTCCCTAGACCCACCATGTCCTCCTCCTGAGGAGTCCCCCGAACTGTTTGAGCACAGTGTTGGGTACATGCTCCAGGAGGATGCCCAGCGTTTCGAAGGATCTGATGATGATACCCAGCTAGAGGAAGGCAGTAGTGTGAGAGCTGAGAGAGGGGATGCTCAAGAAGGACACCAATCTGGCAGTCATGCTCCAGCAGCTGCAGCATACTGCCAGATTGGCTCCAGTGATGAGGAGGGAGGGGATGATGAGGTCACTGACTCCACGTGGGTGCCTAATAGGAGAGAGGAGGAGGAGGAGGATGAGGAGGAGGCACATCTCCAACGAGGCAGGATGCCCTTGGGTGGCCAGCGTATGGGCAGCACACCGACGGAATCACACCGCAGAGCTCCGCCTGTGCAGGGCGCTGCCTCTGCCCGTCATTCAAAAAGTTCTTTGGTGTGGGCCTTTTTTGAGGCGAGTGCATCAGATCGCACAGCTGCTGTTTGCAACATATGTCTCAAGCGTATATCGCGTGGCCAAAACATCAGCCGCTTGGGCACCACATGCTTGATCAGACATATGTTGACCTGCCATGCAGCTCGTTGGCAAGCCTACCTTAAAGACCCACACCAAAGAACAAAGCGGACCTCTCCTTGCACCGCATCAGCTGGGATCTCCAACCCCAGTATACCTTCAGTCCTCTCTGAAACCTGCACTGAGAGGAATGAAGGTGTAGAATTAGGTGTGTCACAGCCAAGTACTTGCGGCCACTCTGCTAGCAGTACACCGACGTCCGATTCTAGCAGGCAAATTTCCCTGCCCCAGCTGCTGGACCGTCGAAAGAAGTTCACTCCCAGCCATCCACATGCCCAGCGGTTGAATGCTAGCTTGGCTAAATTGCTAGCGCTTCAACTGCTGCCTTTTCAGTTGGTAGACTCGGCCCCCTTCCGTGAGTTTGTGCAATGTGCGGTTCCTCAGTGGCAGGTTCCCAAACGCCACTTTTTCTCACGGAAGGCGATTCCGGCTCTCTACAGGCATGTGGAAGGCAATGTCTTGGCCTCGCTGGACAGGGCGGTCAGTGGTAAGGTGCATATTACCGCTGACTCATGGTCCAGCAGGCATGGACAGGGACGTTACCTTTTTTTCACGGCCCATTGGGTCACTCTTTTGGCAGCTGGGAAGGATGCAGGACAAGGTGCAGTAGTGTTGGAGGTTGTTCCCCCGCCACGCCTTCAAAATGCTACTACTGGTTGTGACACACCTCTCTCCTCCACCCCCTCCTCTTCTTCTTCCTCCATGGCCTCTTCCTGTGGTTTGTCCTCGGAACCAGCGGTGCTCCGTAGGCGTTCAAGGGGCTACGCAAGTACGCAGGCAAAAAGATGCCATGCCGTGCTTGCGCTGGTGTGTTTGGGGGACAGGTCCTGTCTGCTCTGCAGGGGCAGGCCGAGAGGTGGTTGACGCCACGCCAGCTTAAGCCAGGAATGGTGGTTTGCGACAATGGCACCAACCTCCTCTCCGCCCTCCGACAGGGACAACTGACCCATGTGCCCTGTATGGCTCACGTCCTTAACCTGGTGGTGCAACGGTTCTTGGGCAGGTACCCGGGCTTACAGGATGTCCTGAGGCAGGCCAGGAAAGTCTGTGTGCATTTCCACAGATCTTATAATGCCAGTGCTCGCCTGGCTGAGCTGCAAAAGGAGTTGAACCTGCCCAAGAACCGCCTTATATGTGACATGCCCACCAGGTGGAACTCAACGTTGGCCATGCTGCAGCGGCTGCACACGCAGCAGAGGGCCATCAATGAGTACCTGTGCGACTACGGCACCAGGACAGGGTCAGGGGAGCGCAGGTTTTTTTCACCACGCCAGTGGGGCATGATCAGGGATGCATGCACTGTCCTGGCACCATTTGAGGAGGCCACGAGGATGGTGAGCAGTGACAGTGCATGCATCAGTGACACTGTACCTCTTGTCCACCTGTTGGAGCACACGCTGCGTGGAATAATGGACAGGGCACTTGAGGCAGAACAGAGGCAGGAAGAGGAGGACTTCCTTGCCTCTCAAGGCCCCCTTTACCCAGACAGTGTTCCTTCTGTCCCACCCATCGCACAGGAAGAGGAGGAGGAGGAGGAGGAGGAGGAGGATTGTGTCAGCATGGAGGTGGAGGCTGGCACTCAGCATCATCAGCAGCAGTCTTTTGGGGATGATTTACAGTCCCAAGAAACCAGTGGACTTGTACGTGGCTGGGAGGAGGTGGCTGCGGATCATGACGAGTTGCTGAGGCTTCGGGCAGTCAAAGAAGGAGCGGTGGGGAAGGTGGCCGTCTGACCGATGCGTTCAGACAATTCTTTAGTCCGCAGCCCCAAAGTATGATCGGTTCCAGCAACCATCGCCAGCGTCTGATATACATGGTGCAGGAATACCTAGGGGCAAGGTCAGACTTGGACACCTTCCCCACCGAAAATCCTCTGGCTTACTGGGTCTTGAGGATGGATCACTGGCCAGAGCTTGCACAGTATGCAATTGAGCTACTGGCCTGTCCTGCATCCAGCGTTCTTTCAGAACGCACATTCAGTGCTGCTGGAGGATTTGTCACGGATCACAGGGTGCGCCTGTCCACCGACTCGGTTGATCGACTGACTTTCATCAAGATGAACCAGTCTTGGATCACCACCAGCTACCACACACCTGATGCTGATATAACAGACTAATTGATTTTAAAATGTCACATCCCTTCAAGACTGATGCTGATGCTGAGTGCCTGTGCTGTTATGTTGACTGGCTATCCTCCTCCTCCTCCTTAATGATCCGATTAATGATGATAGCTTGGAAGATCATTTTGGTTTATGGGTGCCGACACCAGTGGCTAAGGCCCAATTTTTCAGCCCCTGTTTAACAGGGGCGTGTAATTACAATTTTTGATGCAATACTTTGCAACAGGCCTCATTGCTGTGCTCCAAGTACAGTATCTGTGAGGGGTTGCAGTGTTGTGCCACCAGTGCCTAAGGCCCAATTTTTCAGCCCCTGTTCAACAGGGGCATGCAATTATAATTATTGATCTAATAATTCACAGCAGGGCCCATTGCTGCGCCCACCAAGAGTAACTGTCAGGCCTTACAGTGTTGTGTCAACACCACCACCACCACCACCACCACCAAAGGCCCAATTTTTCAGCCCCTGTTCAACAGGGGCATGCAATTATAATTATTGATCTAATAATTCACAGCAGGGCCCATTGCTGCGCCCACCAAGAGTAACTGTCAGGCCTTACAGTGTTGTGGCACCAGCACCACCATCAAAGGCCCAATTTTTACTACCACTGTTCAACAATTATATGTTATTACAATTCCTGATATAATAGTTGACAGCAGGGCGTTCCAGCACCCACCAAGAGTAACTGTGAGTGCTTACAGTGTTGTGCCAACACCAACACCTAAGGGGCCAATTTCTGCAGAGTATATACGGCAGGTCCCTACTTTCAAACATCCAACTTACAAACGACTACTACTTGCAAACGGAAGAAGACAACAGGAAGTGAGAGGAAATCTACCCCTTGGAAGGAAAATTCTCTCCTGTAAGAATTAATATGGGGTCCTTTCTACTGATGCTTTATCACCAATCCTTGTTTCAATAAAAACACTACATTTCAAAAACAGTTGTCATTGGGACGCAAAGTGAGGTGAAATGTTCTGAACAGGGGCACAGACAGCAAAACAAATGTTACAGGGGTGATAACCCTTCCCTATGTTTTCCAAAAAGCTTAAAAATAGATTTTTTGGCTGGAGCTACACTTAAACAATGTACCTGTTCAAAATTACAAACAGATTCTACATAAGAACAAACCTACAGTCCCTGTCTTGTATGCACCGCCTGTATACGGCTGTTCAGAGTATATAGGGCCTTTTTTATTTTGTGTGCGGGGTTCCCCTTAATATCCATACAAGACCCAAAGGGGCTGGTAATGGGCTGGGGTAGGGGGGGGGGGTGATGGGGTAGCTATGCCATTTTTCTTAAAGATTTTCATCCATATTACCGGGACCAGACATTACATTAAAGCCGCAAGCAGTTTTAAATGGCTTTTTTTTCCTTTAGAAATGTAATTTTGTGCAGGGACAGTTCTAAACACGGGAAACACGTGGCACTTCACAGGCATACTTTAGACACCCCCCAGGTACAATATTTAAAGGAATATTTGACTTTTTTTTTTTCACTTTATGCATCATTAAAATGACTGCTCCCGAAAAACGGCCGTTTTTAAAACTTCTTTTTGCATTGATACATGTCCCCTGGTGCAGAACCCGGGTTCCCAAACTCTGTTTAGGACAATAACATGGATAATAGTCGTTATAATTAGCACTTTAGAATTCGAACGTTCGCATCCATTGTATTTAATAGGGTTCTAATGTTCGTGCGAACTTTCGGTCCGTTCGCGGGTTCTGGTGCGAACCGAACCCGGGGGTGTTCGGCTCATCACTATCCAGGACCAGGAATTTGTAACCTCCCAGGCTCTGGAAACGCGTTGCACAAACCTTTCTGCAAGGCCTCCCGAAGATGTTTCATCCTCTGCTCTCTCTGCGACGGCTGAATAAGTTCCGCAACCTTACCCTTGTAACGCGGATCAAGAAGGGTTGCCAGCCAGTAGTGATCCCTCTCCTTGAGCACACGAATCCGAGGGTCCTTTCGCAGGCTTTGAAGGATCAGGGAGGCCATGCAGAGTAGGTTTGCTGAGGCATTTGATCCGGAGTCCTCTGGGTCACTAAGGGTGACATGATCCACAGCCACCTCCTCCCAGCCACGTACAAGTCCATGGGTTTCTGGGGACTGTAAATGATCCCTTGAAGACTGCTGCTGATGCTGAGTGCTAGGCTCCACCTCCATGCTGACACAATCCTCCTCCTCCTCTTCCTGTGTGAGCGGCGGGCCCGCATGAATACTGTCTGGATAAAGGGGGCCTTGAGAGGTAAGAAAGTCCTCCTCTTCCTCTCTCTGTTCTGCCTCAAGTGCCCTGTCCATTATTCCCCGCAGCGTGTGCTCCAACAGGAAGACAAGAGGGACAGTATCACTGATGCATGCACTGTCACTGCTCACCAACCTTGTGGCCTCCTTAAATGGTGCCAGGACAGTGCATGCATCCTTGATCATTACCCACTGCCGTGGCGAAAAAAAAGCCAAGCTCCCATGACCATGTCCTGGTGCCATAGTCGCACAGGTACTGATTGATGGCCCTCTGCTGCGTGTGCAGCCGCTGCAGCATTGCCAACGTTTAGTTCAACATGGTGGGCATGTCACCGATGAGGCGGTTTTTGGGCAGGTTGCATTCCTTTTGAAGGTCAGCCAGCCGAGCACTGGCATTATATGACTGGCGGAAATGCCCACAGACTTTCCTGGCCTGCCTCATGAGATCCTGTAAGCCCGGGTACCTGCACAAGAACCGCTGCACCAACAAATTAAGGATGTGAGCCAAACAGGGCACATGGGTCAAGTGTCCCTGTCGGAGGGCGGAGAGGAGGTTGGTGCCATTGTTGCAAACTACCATTCCTGGCAGAAGCTGGTGTGGCATCAACCACCTCTGAGCCTGCCCCTGCAGAGCTGACAGAATCTCTGCCCCAGTGTGGCTCCTGTCCCCTAAGCAGACCAACTCAATCACCGCATCTTTTTGCCTGAGTGCTTGCGTAGCCCCTAGAACACCTATGGAGCACCGATGGCTCCGAGGACAAATCTGCACAGGAAGAGGCCATAGAGGCAGAAGAAGAGGAGGGGGTGGAGGAGAGAGGTGTGGCAGAATCACCACTTCCAGCATTTTGGAGGCGTGGTGGCGGAACAAGCTCCAACAATACTGCACCCTGTCCTGTATCCTTCCCAGCTGCCAGCAGGGTTACCCAGTGCGCCGTGAAAGAAAGGTAACATCCCTGTCCATGCCTGCTGGACCATGAGTCAGCGGTAATATGCACCTTACCGCTGACTGCCCTGTCCAACGAGGCCAAGACATTGCCTTCCACATGTCGGTAGAGAGCCGTAATGGCCTTCCGAGAAAAAAATTGGCGTTGGGAACCTGCCACTGAGGTACCGCACATTCCACAAATTCTCAAAAGGGGGCAGAGTCTACCAGCTGAAAAGGCAGCAGTTTGAGTGCTAGCAATTTAGCCAAACTAGCATTTAGCCGCTGAGCATGTGGATGGCTGGGACCGAATTTCTTTCGTCGGTTTAGCAACTGGCATAGGGAAATTTGCCTGCTACAATCGGATGTTGGTGTTCCGCTAGCAGATTGCCCGGAAGTGCTTGGGACACCTAGTTCTACAATTTGATTCCTCTCAGTGCAGGTCTCTGAGAGGACTGAAGTTATAGTGGGGTTGGAGATCCCAGCTGATTATAAGCAAGGAGAGGTCCGCCTTGTTCTTTGGTGTGGGTCTTTTAAGTAGTGTTGCCAATGGACTGTATGGAAGGTCGACATATGTCTGATCAAGTACGTGGTGCCAAAGCGGCTGCTGTTTTGGCCACGCTTGACACGCTTCAGACATATGTTGCAAACAGCAACGGTGCAATCTGCTGCACACGGCTCAAAAAAGGCCCACACCGAAGAACTTTTGGAAAAACGCGCAGTCAGCAGCGTCCTGCACATGCGGAGCTCTGTGGTGTGATGCAGTCGGTTGGCTGCCCTTAAGCTGGCCCCTGGAGGGCATCCCCCTCCTCTCTTCAATCAGGCACCCACGTAGAGTCAGTGACCTCATCATCCCCTCCCTCCTCGCCACTGGAGCAAACCTGGCAGTATGCTGCAGCTGGGGGAACATGACTGCCAGTTTGTTGTCCTTCTTGGGCACCCCCTCTCTCTGAGCTCACGTTACTGCCTTCATCCTCAACCTGGGTACCATCATCAGAGCCTTCAAATTGCTGCGCATCCTCCTGCAGCATGTACCCTACACTGTGGTCAAACAGTTCGGGGGACTCCTCAGGGCATGATGGTGGGGCTAGGGAAGGAGTGACTGATGACATTGAGCCTTCCAGACATACTGTACAATTAGATTAGCAAAACAACGCCTGAAGTTTACTAAAAACAGTACACCAGGAATGGCCTACAGTCAGGTATAGGCTTGGCTGGACTACAATGCAGTGGATATATATTTTATGAACTGCAGCTCACTGAGTCACCTGCCTGCCTGAAAGTGTCTTTGAACAAGTACAACAGGAATGGCCTACAGTCAGGTATAGGCTTGGCTGGACTACAATGCAGTGGATATATTTTTTGAACTGCAGCTTACTGAGTCACCTGCCTGCCTGCCTGAAAGTGTCTTTGAACAAGTACAACAGGAATGGCCTACAGTCAGGTATAGGCTTGGCTGGACTATAGGCTTGGCTGGATATATATTTTATGAACTGCAGCTCACTGAGTCGCCTGCCTGAAAGTGTCTTTGAACAAGTACAACAGGAATGGCCTACAGTCAGGTATAGGCTTGGCTGGACTACAATGCAGTGGATATATATTTTATGAACTGCAGTTCACTGAGTCACCTGCCTGCCTGCCTGAAAGTGTCTTTGAACAAGTACAACAGGAATGGCCTACGGTCAGGTATAGGCTTGGCTGGACTACAATGCAGTGGACACATATTTTATGAACTGCAGCTCACTGAGTCGCCTGCCTGAAAGTGTCTTTGAACAAGTACAACAGGAATGGCCTACAGTCAGGTATAGGCTTGGCTGGACTACAATGCAGTGGATATATATTTCTGAACTGCAGCTCACTGAGTCGCCTGCCTGCCTGAAAGTGTCTTTGAACAAGTACAACAGGAATGGCCTACAGTCAGGTATAGGCTTGGCTGTACTACAATGCAGTGGATATATTTTATGAACTGCAGCTTACTGAGTCACCTGCCTGCCTGCCTGAAAGTGTCTTTGAACAAGTACAACAAGAATGGCCTACAGTCAGGTATAGGCTTGGCTGGACTACAATGCAGTGGATATATATTTTATAAACTGCAGCTCACTGAGTCACCTGCCTGAAAGTGTCTTTGAACAAGTACAACAGGAATGGCCTACAGTCAGGTATAGGCTTGGCTGCACTACAATGCAGTGGATATATTTTATGAACTGCAGCTTACTGAGTCACCTGCCTGTCTGCCTGAAAGTGTCTTTAAATAAGTACAACGGGAATGGCCTACAGTCAGGTATAGGCTTGGCTAGACTATATATATATATATATATATATATATATATATATATACATACAAGCCTGTGTGTGTGTATGTATGTATATATATATATATATATATATATATATATATATATATATATAAAATGCACTGCAGCTAGCTGAATCAACGGCCTGCCTGAATTATTTTAGAACCAGTACACCAGGAACGCTCTGCAATGAGATCTAGCTAAACTGGATACAGTGTGTGTGTATATATATATATATATATATATATATATATATATGTAGCGCCCACCCCATTTAGGGGTGCTATATACCCAAATTTAGGGGCTGGTCTGAGATAGTAGTTAGGCTCAGACCATTCTCAATTTATAGGTTGTGCTGTTTATTTCCAGGATGGTATACTGGTGTGCAGTTCCCTGTGACCTATAGGTGGCACTGCCATAATGGGTCGGGGTTGAACCGCTGGTATTAGTGCTGTGCCTTGGGTGTCCTCTCCTCTCTCGGCAGCGGTACGGT
Organism: Rana muscosa; assembly: GCA_029206835.1. Classification (NCBI taxonomy): domain Eukaryota; kingdom Metazoa; phylum Chordata; class Amphibia; order Anura; family Ranidae; genus Rana; species Rana muscosa. The sequence continues at coordinate 404,525,179 of CM055121.1, forward strand.
GGGTGTGGTCGACCTGCTGTGCATGCCGGGAGAGGATACATAAGGGGCAGTCGCCGCCTGGGAGGGGTCTTCGTTCCAGAGTCGGAGTTCTGGTGCATGGCGCATGGCCCTCCAGGCCATGGGGCCACGTGTGCATCAGTCTCAGGCACCTTTAGTCCTAGGGCTGCATCTTCAACACTGGGCCCAGCACCTTTAGCTGGAGCCCGCTTCGAGGAGGAGTAGTCCCAGGGTGTCTCTCGCGAGGGAGCCCGTTTCTAAGAAGAGGAGGCCGGGGGAGAACCTTTCTGACGGACTGGTGAGAGTTCACGGTGAAGGAAGGGGCCCGGTAACTCTCTGGAGGGATTCTTCTATCCACCAAGGGCCTAGTAATGTGCTACTGCTGGCGTCTGATAGATTTTGTGGCAGAGAGTCTCCCGATCGCATCTAGGAAAGAACTTGATCAAACGTCCGAGCATCACTTCGGCTGCTGGGATCCACTTGTAGGAGACTATCCGGGTGAGCTAAACCTACTCAGGGATAGAGTAGTGATTGTGCTATCCATTATGCCTGGACTAACTTCCCAAACCTTGCTGTCCTGTTTCTCTTCCACCCTTTACCTATCTGCTGAACATTGAGAAAATAAACTCAACATTGGAGTGTAAAGTGGTGTGGACATTGGAATTACTGGGGGGAATACAGAGACTTGTCCCTATATCCTAGGAGATGAGAACCAACTGACGGAAGAACCTAGCTGTGGGACCCAAATACATAACACTGCTTAACCTCCTCATCCAGGAGGGTACGGGCATATAGTACGGTGTGCCTTTTTCCTGCAATTGAACCAAAGCAAGGGAAAAGGGTCAGTGTGCTACACGTGGGGGCTCGGGTCGGGATTCTGCAGCTATACCCCCCCTGAAGTTGGACTTTGTTTCCCCGTGTGGTTCCGAGGAGGTCGGCCATTTTGGTGAATTTGAACTACACCACTGCATGTGAGTAATGGAGGTACAGGCCTAGGCTGTATTTCTGGCTGCATAGTTCGTGGGCGTGTCTCAACAAGAAAAAGCCAGTGAGTTGAGTGCCACAGGAAGAAGAAGGGGGAGGAGCCCCGACATATCGTGAGTTGCACGTGGTGACCTTGGCGTTAAGTGGACAGTGCGTGCTGGAAAAGTGAGTGTTCAACATGTCTGCTGTTCCATGGAGTTCGGTGTCTGCTTCCACCATGGACGTTGCCTCAGTAGCTGCCCCCTTGACAGATACAGGGATTCGGATGAAGCCTCAGGCCGCTTCGCACTGTATACATGCCGAGATGCTGAGATCTTGGGGATGATCTGTCCCACGTGCCAGGGACTGGTGGTGCACCTCTGACCTTTCGGGAGATGTACCAGATGTGGAGAGTTTCTCTTCGAGGTGGAGCAGCCTACGGAAAAGCCCCGGGCCTATCGGGTGAATTGCTTGATGGGCGCCACCACTCTAGAGGAGGAAACCTGCGTTTCCACAACCACCCCCACGCGCACCACTGTGACCGAGAGGGAAATCAAGCCTGATGCCGCGTACACACGATCATTTTTCCCGTTGAGAAAAATTACATTTTTTTTTTAACAAGAAAAACGACCGTGTGTGGGCTTTTTGTCATTTTTCCCGACGGGAAAAACGGCATTAATCACGACAAGAAAAATTAGAACATGCTCTAATTTTTCTCGTCGTGATTCCCGTCATTTTTTTCCGCGGCAGTTTTCCCATAGGGAAACACTGCCACGGAGCCCACACACGGTCGTTTTTCTCGACCAAGAAAAAAAATGTCGGGAAAAACGGCCGTGTGTAGGGAACCAAGCTGTTCCCTCGTGTTTTCACCGTCGAGAAAATCGATCGTGTGTATGCGGCATTTGATTCCGGTTGCTGCGAGGCCGGAGACGGAGAAGCCGGCAAATGCTGCCTCTGTCGCTACCGAGACTTCCCTTCCACCTCCCAAGCGGAGAGTGGGCTACGTAAAAGCCTCCCGCGGCTGCGGTCGAGGTACACCCCAGCGCCTGCCTGAGCCGGAGCTCCAACCCGGAGGGACCTTCAGGAAATCCACGACAGGCCACGGTAAGGAGGCTGGGGCCATGCCAATAAAGAGTTTGCTGGGAAAAGGGAAGAGGCTGAGTGTCCGTTCCATAGGGGATGGTGGGTGCCTGACCCGCGGGAACTTTTAAAAGAAAAGGAGTCAGTGTTGACCAGAAACTATCTGCCGGCAGAGGAGTACGATACCTCCGATCTGGAGTCGTCTTCTGATGTGGGAGATGACTTTGAGGTAGATGAACTTTTCGCCAGGAAGGGATGGGACAAAACCCTGTTGTCCGCACCCCGAAGCATAAAAGAGGGATCACCCATGGATTCTGGGGAGACTGCACCCCGGGTGGAAGCCCCTGCATGTGAGGAAGGAGATGTCTTTGCACCTGTATTGCCAGCGCCTGCTGCTGTGGCTGAGCGTGCGCCACTGCGGGCCCCTTTGCCAAAGCTTAAGGCAGTTAAAGTGCCCAGGTCCCCGGATGCCATTGTTTTACCAGGTGCAGGAGATCGTGCCACCCTTCCTCCATTATCGAGACTGCAGCGGCTCTTCAACAAGAGAGTGGCTGTTGAGTACGGCTGGGAATACCCCTATGTTCCCAGGGACTTGTTGTTTGAGGTTGAGGCCTATAGAGAGAGGTGGTATGCGGACTTTGTATGGAACCATCTAAAAGTGCGTAACGCCCGCAGATACTTTGAATGCTCCGCTAACATGACAGAACAATTCAAGGGATGCAAACAAGAGTGGAGCTATGGGCGACATATCCATGCGGATCGGGTGGTCGTTTGTAACAAGGAGCGAGAAGATTCCGTGTACTCTATAGAAACTTTTGATGCAAAGTGGAAGCTCCTTGTTTTGCCCGATCCTCACTTCTACCTCTGAAAGACAGGAGAAAAAGAAACCCTGGACTGCCGCACTCTGTATAGACAGTTATTTATTCCAAAATTTCAAGTAAAAAATCCAAATTCAAAATAAATCCATAAATCCAAAACAACAAATGCAGATAGTGTGCATGCAGGGAAGGGTGGCTAACGCGTTTCACGTCACAAATTGACGCTTACTCATAGCTGAAAGACAGGACTTTGTTTTTTTTTGTCCTCTGGAAGTTGTTCCGTTCGGAACTTAAGAACCTTGCCCTTCACTGTTTGAGGCACTCTGCTCTGCCAAGAGTCAGGAGAGCTGCTGTTCCTCTCCGCTTGCAGCTCCACAAGAGAACTGAACTTTTGGGGTAGAGACAGTTAGGTTCATCGGTGAGATCATCGTGCTCAAGATGGAAAATGTATAGCAGTGTTACTTTACCATGTTAGTTGTATCAGTGCTATGATGGTTGCACTACCACCAGGTGGCAGTGATTTGCAGGACTTTTTATTATGCATCTCCCTTGAGGAGCGTTATTTCTATATACTAGGCCTAGTGTATGCAATCTTAGTTAAAGGGAATCGTCTTTCTTCGGGAAGATGATTCACTTCATGTATAGATAGATATTCGTAGGATGTTTTTTTGTTTCTGTGTGTTTTCTCTCCCTCTGCAGGTGGACTACTAGCAACTGCCGGAGATTGGGTGGAGTAGTTAGTCTAGAGGGGTGGGATTGAAAATTTATAATGATATGTGAATGTGACATTGAGTATGGAATGTCCTGTTGTACTCTTGTTAACTCTTCTTTCACCTCTTCATTTCATGTCCCTTCCCCATTATGTTGGTTCCGGCACAAGGATTTAAAATTGTACATAGTTGGAGATAAATTTGCGCTGGCTCAGGCTTGAGGAGCGTGAGTTTATCCCAGACACTGGGGACAGTGTCTCTTTTAGAGAGGGGTGTATGTAGCGCCCACCCCATTTAGGGGTGCTATATACCCAAATTTAGGGGCTGGTCTGAGATAGTAGTTAGGCTCAAACCATTCTCAATTTATAGGTTGTGCTGTTTATTTCCAGGATGGTATACTGGTGTGCAGTTCCCTGTGACCTATAGGTGACACTGCCATATTGGGTCGGGGTTGAACCGCTGGTATTAGTGCTGTGCCTTGGGTATCCTCTCTCGGCAGTGGTACGGTGGGTGTGGTCGACCTGCTGTGCATGCTGGGAGAGAATACATAAGGGGCAGATGCCGCCTGGGAGGGGTCTTCGTTCCAGAGTCGGAGTCCTGGTGCATGGCCCTTCAGGCCATGGGGCCACGTGTGCATCAGTCCCAGGCACCTTTAGTCCTGGGGCTGCATCTTCAACACTGGGCCCAGCACCTTTAGCTGGAGCCTGCTTCGAGAAGGAGAAGTCCCAGGCTGTCTCTCGCGAGGGAGCCCGTTTCTAAGAAGAGGAGGCCGGGGGAGGACCTTTCTGATGGACCGGTGAGAGTTCACGGCGAAGGAAGGGGCCCGGTAACTCTCTGGAGGGATTCTTCTATCAACCAAGGGCCTAGTAATGTGCTACTGCTGGCACCTGTCCTTAAGTACCAGAAGCTAAGAGGTTCAGCGTCTGATAGATTCTGTGGCAGAGAGTCTCCTGATCGCATCTAGGAAAGAACTTGATCAAACGTCCGAGCATCACTTCGGCTGCTGGGATCCACTAGTAGGAGACTATCCGGGTGAGCTAAACCTACTCAGGGAGAGTAGTGATTGTGCTATCCATTGTGCCTGGACTAACTTCCCAAACCTTGCTGTCCTGTTTCTCTTCCACCCTTTACCTATCTGCTGAACATTGAGAAAATAAACTCAACGTTGGAGTTTAAAGTGGTGTGGACATTGGATCTACTGGGGGGAATACAGAGACTTGTCCCTATATCCTAGGAGACGAGAACCAACTGATGGAAGAACCTAGCTGTGAGACCCAAATACATAACACTGCTTAACCTCCTTATCCAGGAGGGTACGGGCATATAGTACGGTGTGACTTTTTCCTGCAATTGAGCCAAAGCAAGGGAAAAGGGTCCGTGTGCTACATATATATATATATATATATATATATATATATATATATATATATATACAAAGCCGGGATGCATATATATTCTAAATACACTGTGACTGCAGCTAACTGCATCCCCTGCCTGCTCAAAGTAAAGTAAAGTAAATGACACTCTCTCTCTGACACACTCTCTCTCTCTCTCTCTCTCTCTCTCTCTCTATCTCCGCCTGAACACACTACATAAGGCCAACATGCAGGCGGCCTTATATAGTGTGGGGCGTGGACCAGGGGCGGATTCAGAGTCTTGTCTCGGGAGGGGCACTACCAGAATTTTTTTTTTTGAGGGGCAATTTATCAGGGAAATGACTGGTGTTAGCGCTTCAATGATCACGGCACCATGATTGTTATGGTGTCAGGATGATTAAAGCGCATTATTTATATTATTACATTGTTATATAAAATGAAATGGTTTAACTCACCATAATGCAGTGGGAGCCCCAAGTGTGTCACTTGCCACGTCACCTGCCACCAGATGCAGCTTGTCACTTGCCACGTCACCTGCCAGACGTTGCGGATTGTCACTTGCCACATCACTTGCCACAAGTTGCGGAATGTCACTTGCCTGCCACCAGATGCAGATTGTCACTTGCCACGTCACCTGCCACATATTGCGGATTGTCACTTGCCACGTCACCTGCCGCAAGTTGCGGATTGTCACTTGCCACATGTTGCGGATTGTCACTTGCCACAAGTTGCGGAATGTCACTTGCCTGCCACCAGATGCAGATTGTCACTTGCCACGTCACCTGCCACAAGTTGCGGATTGTCACTTGCCACATGTTGCGGATTGTCACTTGCCACAAGTTGCGGAATGTCACTTGCCTGCCACCATAATGCAGAATTAGTGGGAGCCCCAAGTGTGCCACTTGCCACGTCACCTGCCACCAGATGCAGATTGTCACTTGCCACGTCACACCTGCCACGTGTTGTGGATTGTCACTTGCCACAAGTTGCGGATTGTCACTTGTCACATGTTGCGGATTGTCACTTGCCACAAGTTTCGGAATGTCACTTGCCTGCCACCAGATGCAGATGGTCACTTGCCACCTCACCTGCCACACCTTACGGATTGTCACTTGCTAAGGTGGTGTTTTGCTTGTCAGAGTCAGGCAGCAGAGAGATGATGTAATCTCTCTGCTGCCTGCACAGTGAGGGCAGAAGTTACTGCAGGGCGGGCGTAGGACGGTGAGAGATGATGTCATCTCTCTGCTGCCCCGGCCACCGGCTTGTTGATTGGCCAGCCGCCCGCTCACCCACAGAGCCGATCAGCTGACCGCCCACTCTTTGACTCTTACTCGCCGCCCGCCCACACACCGAGGCACCAGGCAGCCCACGCTGTCACTCGCACGCGGAGCCGCCCGCTCAGACTCTCAGGCACCCACAAGTTCCGCAACTACCACCCGCTCAGACTCCCTGGCGCCCGCAAGTTACGCAACTAAAACTAATTTCTCGGGGGTGGCAATTGCCCTGTTGCTCCCCCCTGGATCCGCCCCTGGCGTGGACTTAACCCCCTGAGCCATAATTGGCCAAAGGCACCTTGCCTTTGGCCAATTATGGCTCTCTTTGCTTACGGCGCTGTGATTGGCCAAAGCATGCGGGTCATAGTGCATGCTTGGCCAATCATCAGCCAGCAATGCACTGCGATGACGCAGTGCATTATGGGCCGTGACGCGCCGTTCGAATTTGGCACGAACGCCCCATAATGTTCGATCTTCGGCGAACGATCGAACAGCCGATGTTCAACTCGAACAGATAGCCCATGGCTAGTGTAGGTTCACCTGGTAACTTTTTGTATGTATTCCTATCTCCTAGAATTCTCTGCATCTCAGCTTCATAGGTTTTCATAGTAGTCATCCTGCTCCACCTTATGCTCCCCGAAAAGGAGGGGAGGACTTGGATATAGAAATATACCAAGAGCGAGTAACTCCAAAGGGAAACACACAGCAGTGTAATAAAACAAAACAAAAAAAAATATTTATTAAGATTTTCACAAAAAGGCAACATTCACCACACCACAGTAAAAACCATTAAAGCGGAGTTCCACCCAAATTTGGAACTTCCGCTTAATCCACACCTCGCCCCCTTACATGCCACATTTTTTTTGGGGGGGAGTGGGGGCTTCAGTAGGAGTGGGACTTCCTGTCCCACTTCCTCCTTCCGCCCTGGGGTCGCCTAGGCGATTTCTCATATCGCCTTTTGGTGGCTCCTCCCTGTAGGACGATCACTTGGGACGTGACAGGTCCCAGGCGATCGCCTCTCCACTCAGAGAGCGCTGCGCCGTTCGCTCATGCGCAGTGAGTGCCCGGCCGTGAAGCCAAAAGCTGCCACGGCCGGGTGCCCACACTATGAATGGAGGTGCCGGCAGAGAAGGGGGGGAGAGGAGCGGAGCTCCGGGCGTCGCGATGCTGGACAGTGGAACAGGTAAGTGTATGTTTAATAAAAGCCAGCAGCTACACTTTTTGTAGCTGCTGACTTTTAATAAACATAAAAAAGGCTGGAACTCCCCTTTAAAGCCAACGTTGTCAATAGTGTTAAAAACAAAGAAAAATACTAAGAAAAAAAAAAAACCCGGGCTCACATGCATTACCCACTATCTTACCAGCAGTCAACTGTATGCAGGGATGAGGCACTTAGTTGAAAGCACTGATGGCCAAGGAGTTGCTGAAACAATTAGGCTCCATGCACACTGGACGTTAAAATAACGTTATAAAAACACCAGTAGCTCTGCAGTGATTCTTTCAACGTTTAACGTTTTTGCAATAGAGGTTATTAGCGTTTTTTTAAGAATTAATTTTTTTCAAGCGGTTTTTATGGTCCGAAAAACAGCTCCTGAACGCGATTTTAGGGCGTTCAGACAGCAGCCCATAAACTCCACTGCTGATAAACGTCCAAAAACGTCCACGTGTGCATGGACACATAGGATAACATAGAGGGGAGTTTGTGGGATGTTAAAAAAAAAGCCCAAACTCCCAAAAACTGACGTTTATGAGCTTCAGTGTGCATGGAGCCCATTGTCCCCCCTTCTCACGTATTTCTCAATAGATAGGGATGGAGGTACACGACTCATCTGGTCTTGACCTCATATAAAGTCCCAAACAATTGTTTTCTTTTCCATGTAGGTAGTGGGCCACCAGTAAAGTCTCTTTCAGAGTTCCGCAGACTGCCGGGTCAGCAGACCAGCATGAGAACTGATGCAGACGTGGAGGTGTATAAGATGCTGAGAGCACTTCTCAAATCTTCAAAGCTCAGACAGCTTGGTGAGCGCCATTAAAGCAGATGGCTGTACGTCCTGAGAGTTGATCAATTGATCAGGTGGGGAGGCAGATGAAAGCAGCCGTGCAGATGCAGGTAAGGCCGGAGAAATTGCTCTGATGAAGTAACCTATAGGTCAGAAGCAGAGGACCTTTACAGAAGGTTTAGAAATAGGGGCTACTCCCATAAGACAATTAGACGGGCACAGAAAAAAGCATCATCTGCTAAAAGGGAAGATCTCATTCGCTCAATAGAAGGTAGACCTCTGTCAGTTGATACAGGCAGTCCCTGAGTTACGGACACAATAAGGACTGTAGGTTTGTTCGTAAGTCGAAGTTGTTCGTAAGTCGCAACACTGCATTTGTAAGTGTAACTTCCGGTCGGAACACTGCATTTGTAAGTGTAACTTCCGGTCGGAACACTGCATTTGTAAGTGTAACTTCCGGTCGGAACACTGCATTTGTAAGTTTAACTTCTGGTCAGAACACTGCATTTGTAAGTGTAACTTCCGGTCGGAACACTGCATTTGTAAGTGTAACTTCCGGTCGGAACACTGCATTTTGTAAGTGTAACTTCTGGTCGGAACACTGCATTTGTAAGTGTAACTTCCGGTCGGAACACTGCATTTGTAAGTGTAACTTCTGGTCGGAACACTGCATTTGTAAATGTAACTTCTGGTCGGAACACTGCATTTGTAAGTGTAACTTCTAGTCGGAACACTGCATTTGTAAGTGTAACTTCTGGTCGGAACACTGCATTTGTAAGTGTAACTTCTAGTCGGAACACTGCATTTGTAAGTGTAACTTCTGGTCGGAACACTGCATTTGTAAGTGTAACTTCTGGTCGGAACACTGCATTTGTAAGTGTAACTTCCGGTCGGAACACTGCATTTGTAAGTGTAACTTTTGGTCGGAACACTGCATTTGTAAGTGTAACTTCTGGTCGGAACACTGCATTTGTAAGTGTAACTTCTGGTCGGAACACTGCATTTGTAAGTGTAACTTCTGGTCGGAACACTGTATTTGTAAGTGTAACTTCTAGACGGAACACTGCATTTGTAAGTGTAACTTCTGGTCGGAACACTGCATTTGTAAGTGTAACTTCTGGTCGGAACACTGCATTTGTAAGTGTAACTTCTAGTCGGAACACTGCATTTGTAAGTGTAACTTCTGGTCGGAACACTGCATTTGTAAGTGTAACTTCTGGTCGGAACACTGCATTTGTAAGTGTAACTTCTGGTCGGAACACTGCATTTGTAAGTGTAAATTCTGGTTGGAACACTGCATTTGTAAGTGTAACTTCTGGTCGGAACACTGCAATTGTAAGTGTAACTTCTGGTTGGAACACTGCATTTGTAAGTGTAACTTCTGGTGGGAACACTGCATTTGTAAGTGTAACTTCCGGTCGGAACACTGCATTTGTAAGTGTAACTTCTGGTCGGAACACTGCATTTGTAAGTGTAACTTCTGGTTGGAACACTGCATTTGTAAGTGTAACTTCTAGTCGGAACACTGCATTTGTAAGTGTAACTTCTGGTTGGAACACTGCATTTTGTAAGTGTAACTTCTGGTCGGAACACTGCATTTGTAAGTGTAACTTCCGGTCGGAACACTGCATTTGTAAGTGTAACTTCTGGTCGGAACACTGCATTTGTAAATGTAACTTCTGGTCGGAACACTGCATTTGTAAGTGTAACTTCTAGTCGGAACACTGCATTTGTAAGTGTAACTTCTGGTCGGAACACTGCATTTGTAAGTGTAACTTCTAGTCGGAACACTGCATTTGTAAGTGTAACTTCTGGTCGGAACACTGCATTTGTAAGTGTAACTTCTGGTCGGAACACTGCATTTGTAAGTGTAACTTCCGGTCGGAACACTGCATTTGTAAGTGTAACTTTTGGTCGGAACACTGCATTTGTAAGTGTAACTTCTGGTCGGAACACTGCATTTGTAAGTGTAACTTCTGGTCGGAACACTGCATTTGTAAGTGTAACTTCTGGTCGGAACACTGTATTTGTAAGTGTAACTTCTAGACGGAACACTGCATTTGTAAGTGTAACTTCTGGTCGGAACACTGCATTTGTAAGTGTAACTTCTGGTCGGAACACTGCATTTGTAAGTGTAACTTCTAGTCGGAACACTGCATTTGTAAGTGTAACTTCTGGTCGGAACACTGCATTTGTAAGTGTAACTTCTGGTCGGAACACTGCATTTGTAAGTGTAACTTCTGGTCGGAACACTGCATTTGTAAGTGTAAATTCTGGTTGGAACACTGCATTTGTAAGTGTAACTTCTGGTCGGAACACTGCAATTGTAAGTGTAACTTCTGGTCGGAACACTGCATTTGTAAGTGTAACTTCTGGTCGGAACACTGCATTTGTAAGTGTAACTTCTGGTCGGAACACTGCATTTGTAAGTGTAACTTCTGGTCGGAACACTGCATTTGTAAGTGTAACTTCTGGTCGGAACACTGCATTTGTAAGTGTAACTTCTGGTCGGAACACTGCATTTGTAAGTGTAACTTCTGGTCGGAACACTGCATTTGTAAGTGTAACTTCTGGTTGGAACACTGCATTTGTAAGTGTAACTTCTAGTCGGAACACTGCATTTGTAAGTGTAACTTCTGGTTGGAACACTGCATTTGTAAGTGTAACTTCTGGTGGGAACACTGCATTTGTAAGTGTAACTTCTGGTCGGAACACTGCATTTGTAAGTGTAACTTCCGGTCGGAACACTGCATTTGTAAGTGTAACTTCCGGTCGGAACACTGCATTTGTAAGTGTAACTTCCGGTCGGAACACTGCATTTGTAAGTGTAACTTCTGGTCGGAACACTGCATTTGTAAGTGTAACTTCTGGTCGGAACACTGCATTTGTAAGTGTAACTTCTGGTCGGAACACTGCATTTGTAAGTGTAACTTCTGGTCGGAACACTGCATTTGTAAGTGTAACTTCTAGTCGGAACACTGCATTTGTAAGTGTAACTTCAGGTCGGAACACTGCATTTGTAAGTGTAACTTCTGGTGGGAACACTGCATTTGTAAGTGTAACTTCTGGTCGGAACACTGCATTTGTAAGTGTAACTTCTGGTCGGAACACTGCATTTGTAAGTGTAACTTCTGGTCGGAACACTGCATTTGTAAGTGTAACTTCTAGTCGGAACACTGCATTTGTAAGTGTAACTTCTGGTCGGAACACTGCATTTGTAAGTGTAACTTCTGGTGGGAACACTGCATTTGTAAGTGTAACTTCTGGTCGGAACACTGCATTTGTAAGTGTAACTTCTGGTCGGAACACTGCATTTGTAAGTGTAACTTCTGGTCGGAACACTGCATTTGTAAGTGTAACTTCTGGTCGGAACACTGCATTTGTAAGTGTAACTTCTGGTCGGAACACTGCATTTGTAAGTGTAACTTCTGGTCGGAACACTGCATTTGTAAGTGTAACTTCTGGTCGGAACACTGCATTTGTAAGTGTAACTTCTGGTGGGAACACTGCATTTGTAAGTGTAACTTCTGGTCGGAACACTGCATTTGTAAGTGTAACTTCTGGTGGGAACACTGCATTTGTAAGTGTAACTTCTGGTGGGAACACTGCATTTGTAAGTGTAACTTCTGGTCGGAACACTGCATTTGTAAGTGTAACTTCTGGTGGGAACACTGCATTTGTAAGTGTAACTTCCGGTCGGAACACTGCATTTGTAAGTGTAACTTCTGGTTGGAACACTGCATTTGTAAGTGTAACTTCTAGTCGGAACACTGCATTTGTAAGTGTAACTTCTGGTTGGAACACTGCATTTGTAAGTGTAACTTCTGGTGGGAACACTGCATTTGTAAGTGTAACTTCTGGTGGGAACACTGCATTTGTAAGTGTAACTTCTGGTCGGAACACTGCATTTGTAAGTGTAACTTCTGGTTGGAACACTGCATTTGTAAGTGTAACTTCCGGTCGGAACACTGCATTTGTAAGTGTAACTTCCGGTCGGAACACTGCATTTGTAAGTGTAACTTCTGGTCGGAACACTGCATTTGTAAGTGTAACTTCTGGTCGGAACACTGCATTTGTAAGTGTAACTTCTGGTCGGAACACTGCATTTGTAAGTGTAACTTCTGGTCGGAACACTGCATTTGTAAGTGTAACTTCTAGTCGGAACACTGCATTTGTAAGTGTAATTTCTGGTCGGAACACTGCATTTGTAAGTGTAACTTCTAGTCGGAACACTGCATTTGTAAGTGTAACTTCTGGTCGGAACACTGCATTTGTAAGTGTAACTTCTAGTCGGAACACTGCATTTGTAAGTGTAACTTCTGGTCGGAACACTGCATTTGTAAGTGTAACTTCTGGTGGGAACACTGCATTTGTAAGTGTAACTTCTGGTCGGAACACTGCATTTGTAAGTGTAACTTCTGGTCGGAACACTGCATTTGTAAGTGTAACTTCTGGTCGGAACACCTCATTTGTAAGTGTAACTTCTGGTCGGAACACTGCATTTGTAAGTGTAACTTCTGGTCGGAACACTGCATTTGTAAGTGTAACTTCTGGTCGGAACACTGCATTTGTAATGCCGCGTACACACGACCGCTTTTCTCAACGAGAAAAACTGCATTTTTTTTTCGCCGAGAAAAACGATCGTCTGTGGGCTTTATGTCGTTTTTCTCGTCTAGAAAAACGGCATAAAAAATGACGAGAAAATTTAGAACATGTTCTAAATTTTCTCATCGTTTTTTCCAGCATTTTTTTCCGCGGCAGTTTTCCCATAGGGAAACACTGCCGCGGAGCCCACAGACGGTCGTTTTTCTCGTCAAGAGAAAAAATGACGGGAAAAACGACCGTGTGTAGGGAACCAAGCGGTTCCCTCGTTTTTCCTGTCATTATTCACGGCGGTTTTTTAACCGCCGTGAATAATGATCGTGTGTACGCGGCATTAGTGTAACTTCTGGTCGGAACACTGCATTTGTAAGTGTAACTTCTGGTCGGAACACTGCATTTGTAAGTGTAACTTCTGGTCGGAACACTGCATTTGTAAGTGTAACTTCTGGTCGGAACACTGCATTTGTAAGTGTAACTTCTGGTCGGAACACTGCATTTGTAAGTGTAACTTCTAGTCGGAACACTGCATTTGTAAGTGTAACTTCTGGTCGGAACACTGCATTTGTAAGTGTAACTTCTGGTGGGAACACTGCATTTGTAAGTGTAACTTCTGGTCGGAACACTGCATTTGTAAGTGTAACTTCCGGTCGGAACACTGCATTTGTAAGTGTAACTTCCGGTCGGAACACTGCATTTGTAAGTGTAACTTCTGGTCGGAACACTGCATTTGTAAGTGTAACTTCTGGTCGGAACACTGCATTTGTAAGTGTAACTTCTGGTCGGAACACTGCATTTGTAAGTGTAACTTCTGGTCGGAACACTGCATTTGTAAGTGTAACTTCTGGTCGGAACACTGCATTTGTAAGTGTAACTTCTAGTCGGAACACTGCATTTGTAAGTGTAACTTCAGGTCGGAACACTGCATTTGTAAGTGTAACTTCTGGTGGGAACACTGCATTTGTAAGTGTAACTTCTGGTCGGAACACTGCATTTGTAAGTGTAACTTCTGGTCGGAACACTGCATTTGTAAGTGTAACTTCTGGTCGGAACACTGCATTTGTAAGTGTAACTTCTGGTCGGAACACTGCATTTGTAAGTGTAACTTCTAGTCGGAACACTGCATTTGTAAGTGTAACTTCTGGTCGGAACACTGCATTTGTAAGTGTAACTTCTGGTGGGAACACTGCATTTGTAAGTGTAACTTCTGGTCGGAACACTGCATTTGTAAGTGTAACTTCTGGTCGGAACACTGCATTTGTAAGTGTAACTTCTGGTCGGAACACTGCATTTGTAAGTGTAACTTCTGGTCGGAACACTGCATTTGTAAGTGTAACTTCTGGTCGGAACACTGCATTTGTAAGTGTAACTTCTGGTCGGAACACTGCATTTGTAAGTGTAACTTCCGGTCGGAACACTGCATTTGTAAGTGTAACTTCCGGTCGGAACACTGCATTTGTAAGTGTAACTTTTGGTCGGAACACTGCATTTGTAAGTGTAACTTCTGGTCGGAACACTGCATTTGTAAGTGTAACTTCTGGTCGGAACACTGCATTTGTAAGTGTAACTTCTGGTCGGAACACTGTATTTGTAAGTGTAACTTCTAGACGGAACACTGCATTTGTAAGTGTAACTTCTGGTCGGAACACTGCATTTGTAAGTGTAACTTCTGGTCGGAACACTGCATTTGTAAGTGTAACTTCTAGTCGGAACACTGCATTTGTAAGTGTAACTTCTGGTCGGAACACTGCATTTGTAAGTGTAACTTCTGGTCGGAACACTGCATTTGTAAGTGTAACTTCTGGTCGGAACACTGCATTTGTAAGTGTAAATTCTGGTTGGAACACTGCATTTGTAAGTGTAACTTCTGGTCGGAACACTGCAATTGTAAGTGTAACTTCTGGTTGGAACACTGCATTTGTAAGTGTAACTTCTGGTGGGAACACTGCATTTGTAAGTGTAACTTCCGGTCGGAACACTGCATTTGTAAGTGTAACTTCTGGTCGGAACACTGCATTTGTAAGTGTAACTTCTGGTTGGAACACTGCATTTGTAAGTGTAACTTCTAGTCGGAACACTGCATTTGTAAGTGTAACTTCTGGTTGGAACACTGCATTTTGTAAGTGTAACTTCTGGTCGGAACACTGCATTTGTAAGTGTAACTTCCGGTCGGAACACTGCATTTGTAAGTGTAACTTCTGGTCGGAACACTGCATTTGTAAATGTAACTTCTGGTCGGAACACTGCATTTGTAAGTGTAACTTCTAGTCGGAACACTGCATTTGTAAGTGTAACTTCTGGTCGGAACACTGCATTTGTAAGTGTAACTTCTAGTCGGAACACTGCATTTGTAAGTGTAACTTCTGGTCGGAACACTGCATTTGTAAGTGTAACTTCTGGTCGGAACACTGCATTTGTAAGTGTAACTTCCGGTCGGAACACTGCATTTGTAAGTGTAACTTTTGGTCGGAACACTGCATTTGTAAGTGTAACTTCTGGTCGGAACACTGCATTTGTAAGTGTAACTTCTGGTCGGAACACTGCATTTGTAAGTGTAACTTCTGGTCGGAACACTGTATTTGTAAGTGTAACTTCTAGACGGAACACTGCATTTGTAAGTGTAACTTCTGGTCGGAACACTGCATTTGTAAGTGTAACTTCTGGTCGGAACACTGCATTTGTAAGTGTAACTTCTAGTCGGAACACTGCATTTGTAAGTGTAACTTCTGGTCGGAACACTGCATTTGTAAGTGTAACTTCTGGTCGGAACACTGCATTTGTAAGTGTAACTTCTGGTCGGAACACTGCATTTGTAAGTGTAAATTCTGGTTGGAACACTGCATTTGTAAGTGTAACTTCTGGTCGGAACACTGCAATTGTAAGTGTAACTTCTGGTCGGAACACTGCATTTGTAAGTGTAACTTCTGGTCGGAACACTGCATTTGTAAGTGTAACTTCTGGTCGGAACACTGCATTTGTAAGTGTAACTTCTGGTCGGAACACTGCATTTGTAAGTGTAACTTCTGGTCGGAACACTGCATTTGTAAGTGTAACTTCTGGTCGGAACACTGCATTTGTAAGTGTAACTTCTGGTCGGAACACTGCATTTGTAAGTGTAACTTCTGGTTGGAACACTGCATTTGTAAGTGTAACTTCTAGTCGGAACACTGCATTTGTAAGTGTAACTTCTGGTTGGAACACTGCATTTGTAAGTGTAACTTCTGGTGGGAACACTGCATTTGTAAGTGTAACTTCTGGTCGGAACACTGCATTTGTAAGTGTAACTTCCGGTCGGAACACTGCATTTGTAAGTGTAACTTCCGGTCGGAACACTGCATTTGTAAGTGTAACTTCCGGTCGGAACACTGCATTTGTAAGTGTAACTTCTGGTCGGAACACTGCATTTGTAAGTGTAACTTCTGGTCGGAACACTGCATTTGTAAGTGTAACTTCTGGTCGGAACACTGCATTTGTAAGTGTAACTTCTGGTCGGAACACTGCATTTGTAAGTGTAACTTCTAGTCGGAACACTGCATTTGTAAGTGTAACTTCAGGTCGGAACACTGCATTTGTAAGTGTAACTTCTGGTGGGAACACTGCATTTGTAAGTGTAACTTCTGGTCGGAACACTGCATTTGTAAGTGTAACTTCTGGTCGGAACACTGCATTTGTAAGTGTAACTTCTGGTCGGAACACTGCATTTGTAAGTGTAACTTCTAGTCGGAACACTGCATTTGTAAGTGTAACTTCTGGTCGGAACACTGCATTTGTAAGTGTAACTTCTGGTGGGAACACTGCATTTGTAAGTGTAACTTCTGGTCGGAACACTGCATTTGTAAGTGTAACTTCTGGTCGGAACACTGCATTTGTAAGTGTAACTTCTGGTCGGAACACTGCATTTGTAAGTGTAACTTCTGGTCGGAACACTGCATTTGTAAGTGTAACTTCTGGTCGGAACACTGCATTTGTAAGTGTAACTTCTGGTCGGAACACTGCATTTGTAAGTGTAACTTCTGGTCGGAACAC
The DNA here is from genome assembly GCA_029206835.1 of Rana muscosa. Taxonomy (NCBI): domain Eukaryota; kingdom Metazoa; phylum Chordata; class Amphibia; order Anura; family Ranidae; genus Rana; species Rana muscosa. The sequence goes on from CM055121.1 coordinate 404,542,022, forward strand.
TGCATTTGTAAGTGTAACTTCTGGTGGGAACACTGCATTTGTAAGTGTAACTTCTGGTCGGAACACTGCATTTGTAAGTGTAACTTCTGGTGGGAACACTGCATTTGTAAGTGTAACTTCTGGTGGGAACACTGCATTTGTAAGTGTAACTTCTGGTCGGAACACTGCATTTGTAAGTGTAACTTCTGGTGGGAACACTGCATTTGTAAGTGTAACTTCCGGTCGGAACACTGCATTTGTAAGTGTAACTTCTGGTTGGAACACTGCATTTGTAAGTGTAACTTCTAGTCGGAACACTGCATTTGTAAGTGTAACTTCTGGTTGGAACACTGCATTTGTAAGTGTAACTTCTGGTGGGAACACTGCATTTGTAAGTGTAACTTCTGGTGGGAACACTGCATTTGTAAGTGTAACTTCTGGTCGGAACACTGCATTTGTAAGTGTAACTTCTGGTTGGAACACTGCATTTGTAAGTGTAACTTCCGGTCGGAACACTGCATTTGTAAGTGTAACTTCCGGTCGGAACACTGCATTTGTAAGTGTAACTTCTGGTCGGAACACTGCATTTGTAAGTGTAACTTCTGGTCGGAACACTGCATTTGTAAGTGTAACTTCTGGTCGGAACACTGCATTTGTAAGTGTAACTTCTGGTCGGAACACTGCATTTGTAAGTGTAACTTCTAGTCGGAACACTGCATTTGTAAGTGTAATTTCTGGTCGGAACACTGCATTTGTAAGTGTAACTTCTAGTCGGAACACTGCATTTGTAAGTGTAACTTCTGGTCGGAACACTGCATTTGTAAGTGTAACTTCTAGTCGGAACACTGCATTTGTAAGTGTAACTTCTGGTCGGAACACTGCATTTGTAAGTGTAACTTCTGGTGGGAACACTGCATTTGTAAGTGTAACTTCTGGTCGGAACACTGCATTTGTAAGTGTAACTTCTGGTCGGAACACTGCATTTGTAAGTGTAACTTCTGGTCGGAACACCTCATTTGTAAGTGTAACTTCTGGTCGGAACACTGCATTTGTAAGTGTAACTTCTGGTCGGAACACTGCATTTGTAAGTGTAACTTCTGGTCGGAACACTGCATTTGTAATGCCGCGTACACACGACCGCTTTTCTCAACGAGAAAAACTGCATTTTTTTTTCGCCGAGAAAAACGATCGTCTGTGGGCTTTATGTCGTTTTTCTCGTCTAGAAAAACGGCATAAAAAATGACGAGAAAATTTAGAACATGTTCTAAATTTTCTCATCGTTTTTTCCAGCATTTTTTTCCGCGGCAGTTTTCCCATAGGGAAACACTGCCGCGGAGCCCACAGACGGTCGTTTTTCTCGTCAAGAGAAAAAATGACGGGAAAAACGACCGTGTGTAGGGAACCAAGCGGTTCCCTCGTTTTTCCTGTCATTATTCACGGCGGTTTTTTAACCGCCGTGAATAATGATCGTGTGTACGCGGCATTAGTGTAACTTCTGGTCGGAACACTGCATTTGTAAGTGTAACTTCTGGTCGGAACACTGCATTTGTAAGTGTAACTTCTGGTCGGAACACTGCATTTGTAAGTGTAACTTCTGGTCGGAACACTGCATTTGTAAGTGTAACTTCTGGTCGGAACACTGCATTTGTAAGTGTAACTTCTAGTCGGAACACTGCATTTGTAAGTGTAACTTCTGGTCGGAACACTGCATTTGTAAGTGTAACTTCTGGTGGGAACACTGCATTTGTAAGTGTAACTTCTGGTCGGAACACTGCATTTGTAAGTGTAACTTCCGGTCGGAACACTGCATTTGTAAGTGTAACTTCCGGTCGGAACACTGCATTTATAAGTGTAACTTCTGGTCGGAACACTGCATTTGTAAGTGTAACTTCTGGTCGGAACACTGCATTTGTAAGTGTAACTTCTGGTCGGAACACTGCATTTGTAAGTGTAACTTCTGGTCGGAACACTGCATTTGTAAGTGTAACTTCTGGTCGGAACACTGCATTTGTAAGTGTAACTTCTAGTCGGAACACTGCATTTGTAAGTGTAACTTCAGGTCGGAACACTGCATTTGTAAGTGTAACTTCTGGTGGGAACACTGCATTTGTAAGTGTAACTTCTGGTCGGAACACTGCATTTGTAAGTGTAACTTCTGGTCGGAACACTGCATTTGTAAGTGTAACTTCTGGTCGGAACACTGCATTTGTAAGTGTAACTTCTGGTCGGAACACTGCATTTGTAAGTGTAACTTCTAGTCGGAACACTGCATTTGTAAGTGTAACTTCTGGTCGGAACACTGCATTTGTAAGTGTAACTTCTGGTGGGAACACTGCATTTGTAAGTGTAACTTCTGGTCGGAACACTGCATTTGTAAGTGTAACTTCTGGTCGGAACACTGCATTTGTAAGTGTAACTTCTGGTCGGAACACTGCATTTGTAAGTGTAACTTCTGGTCGGAACACTGCATTTGTAAGTGTAACTTCTGGTCGGAACACTGCATTTGTAAGTGTAACTTCTGGTCGGAACACTGCATTTGTAAGTGTAACTTCTGGTGGGAACACTGCATTTGTAAGTGTAACTTCTGGTCGGAACACTGCATTTGTAAGTGTAACTTCTGGTCGGAACACTGCATTTGTAAGTGTAACTTCTGGTGGGAACACTGCATTTGTAAGTGTAACTTCTGGTCGGAACACTGCATTTGTAAGTGTAACTTCTGGTGGGAACACTGCATTTGTAAGTGTAACTTCCGGTCGGAACACTGCATTTGTAAGTGTAACTTCTGGTTGGAACACTGCATTTGTAAGTGTAACTTCTAGTCGGAACACTGCATTTGTAAGTGTAACTTCTGGTTGGAACACTGCATTTGTAAGTGTAACTTCTGGTGGGAACACTGCATTTGTAAGTGTAACTTCTGGTGGGAACACTGCATTTGTAAGTGTAACTTCTGGTCGGAACACTGCATTTGTAAGTGTAACTTCTGGTTGGAACACTGCATTTGTAAGTGTAACTTCCGGTCGGAACACTGCATTTGTAAGTGTAACTTCTGGTCGGAACACTGCATTTGTAAGTGTAACTTCTGGTCGGAACACTGCATTTGTAAGTGTAACTTCTGGTCGGAACACTGCATTTGTAAGTGTAACTTCTGGTCGGAACACTGCATTTGTAAGTGTAACTTCTGGTGGGAACACTGCATTTGTAAGTGTAACTTCCGGTCGGAACACTGCATTTGTAAGTGTAACTTCTGGTTGGAACACTGCATTTGTAAGTGTAACTTCTAGTCGGAACACTGCATTTGTAAGTGTAACTTCTGGTTGGAACACTGCATTTGTAAGTGTAACTTCTGGTGGGAACACTGCATTTGTAAGTGTAACTTCTGGTGGGAACACTGCATTTGTAAGTGTAACTTCTGGTCGGAACACTGCATTTGTAAGTGTAACTTCTGGTTGGAACACTGCATTTGTAAGTGTAACTTCCGGTCGGAACACTGCATTTGTAAGTGTAACTTCTGGTCGGAACACTGCATTTGTAAGTGTAACTTCTGGTCGGAACACTGCATTTGTAAGTGTAACTTCTGGTCGGAACACTGCATTTGTAAGTGTAACTTCTGGTCGGAACACTGCATTTGTAAGTGTAACTTCTGGTCGGAACACTGCATTTGTAAGTGTAACTTCTAGTCGGAACACTGCATTTGTAAGTGTAATTTCTGGTCGGAACACTGCATTTGTAAGTGTAACTTCTAGTCGGAACACTGCATTTGTAAGTGTAACTTCTGGTCGGAACACTGCATTTGTAAGTGTAACTTCTAGTCGGAACACTGCATTTGTAAGTGTAACTTCTGGTCGGAACACTGCATTTGTAAGTGTAACTTCTGGTGGGAACACTGCATTTGTAAGTGTAACTTCTGGTCGGAACACTGCATTTGTAAGTGTAACTTCTGGTCGGAACACTGCATTTGTAAGTGTAACTTCTGGTCGGAACACTTCATTTGTAAGTGTAACTTCTGGTCGGAACACTGCATTTGTAAGTGTAACTTCTGGTCGGAACACTGCATTTGTAAGTGTAACTTCTGGTCGGAACACTGCATTTGTAATGCCGCGTACACACGACCGCTTTTCTCAACGAGAAAAACTGCATTTTTTTTTCGCTGAGAAAAACGATCGTCTGTGGGCTTTATGTCGTTTTTCTCGTCTAGAAAAACGGCATAAAAAATGACGAGAAAATTTAGAACATGTTCTAAATTTTCTCATCGTTTTTTCCAGCATTTTTTTCCGCGGCAGTTTTCCCATAGGGAAACACTGCCGCGGAGCCCACAGACGGTCGTTTTTCTCGTCAAGAGAAAAAATGACGGGAAAAACGACCGTGTGTAGGGAACCAAGCGGTTCCCTCGTTTTTCCTGTCATTATTCACGGCGGTTTTTTAACCGCCGTGAATAATAATCGTGTGTACGCGGCATTAGTGTAACTTCTGGTCGGAACACTGCATTTGTAAGTGTAACTTCTGGTCGGAACACTGCATTTGTAAGTGTAACTTCTGGTCGGAACACTGCATTTGTAAGTGTAACTTCTGGTCGGAACACTGCATTTGTAAGTGTAACTTCTGGTCGGAACACTGCATTTGTAAGTGTAACTTCTAGTCGGAACACTGCATTTGTAAGTGTAACTTCTGGTCGGAACACTGCATTTGTAAGTGTAACTTCTGGTGGGAACACTGCATTTGTAAGTGTAACTTCTGGTCGGAACACTGCATTTGTAAGTGTAACTTCTGGTCGGAACACTGCATTTGTAAGTGTAACTTCTGGTCGGAACACTGCATTTGTAAGTGTAACTTCTGGTCGGAACACTGCATTTGTAAGTGTAACTTCTGGTCGGAACACTGCATTTGTAAGTGTAACTTCTGGTCGGAACACTGCATTTGTAAGTGTAACTTCTGGTCGGAACACTGCATTTGTAAGTGTAACTTCTGGTGGGAACACTGCATTTGTAAGTGTAACTTCTGGTCGGAACACTGCATTTGTAAGTGTAACTTCTGGTGGGAACACTGCATTTGTAAGTGTAACTTCTGGTCGGAACACTGCATTTGTAAGTGTAACTTCTGGTCGGAACACTGCATTTGTAAGTGTAACTTCTGGTCGGAACACTGCATTTGTAAGTGTAACTTCTAGTCGGAACACTGCATTTGTAAGTATAACTTTTGGTCGGAACACTGCATTTGTAAGTGTAACTTCTGGTCGGAACACTGCATTTGTAAGTGTAACTTCTGGTCGGAACACTTCATTTGTAAATGTAACTTCTGGTCGGAACACTGCATTTGTAAGTGTAACTTCTGGTCGGAACACTGCATTTGTAAGTGTAACTTCTGGTCGGAACACTGCATTTGTAAGTGTAACTTCTGGTTGGAACACTGCATTTGTAAGTGTAACTTCTAGTCGGAACACTGCATTTGTAAGTGTAACTTCTGGTTGGAACACTGCATTTGTAAGTGTAACTTCTGGTGGGAACACTGCATTTGTAAGTGTAACTTCCGGTCGGAACACTGCATTTGTAAGTGTAACTTCTGGTTGGAACACTGCATTTGTAAGTGTAACTTCTGGTGGGAACACTGCATTTGTAAGTGTAACTTCCGGTCGGAACACTGCATTTGTAAGTGTAACTTCTGGTCGGAACACTGCATTTGTAAGTGTAACTTCTGGTTGGAACACTGCATTTGTAAGTGTAACTTCTAGTCGGAACACTGCATTTGTAAGTGTAACTTCTGGTTGGAACACTGCATTTTGTAAGTGTAACTTCTGGTCGGAACACTGCATTTGTAAGTGTAACTTCCGGTCGGAACACTGCATTTGTAAGTGTAACTTCTGGTCGGAACACTGCATTTGTAAATGTAACTTCTGGTCGGAACACTGCATTTGTAAGTGTAACTTCTAGTCGGAACACTGCATTTGTAAGTGTAACTTCTGGTCGGAACACTGCATTTGTAAGTGTAACTTCTAGTCGGAACACTGCATTTGTAAGTGTAACTTCTGGTCGGAACACTGCATTTGTAAGTGTAACTTCTGGTCGGAACACTGCATTTGTAAGTGTAACTTCCGGTCGGAACACTGCATTTGTAAGTGTAACTTTTGGTCGGAACACTGCATTTGTAAGTGTAACTTCTGGTCGGAACACTGCATTTGTAAGTGTAACTTCTGGTCGGAACACTGCATTTGTAAGTGTAACTTCTGGTCGGAACACTGTATTTGTAAGTGTAACTTCTAGACGGAACACTGCATTTGTAAGTGTAACTTCTGGTCGGAACACTGCATTTGTAAGTGTAACTTCTGGTCGGAACACTGCATTTGTAAGTGTAACTTCTAGTCGGAACACTGCATTTGTAAGTGTAACTTCTGGTCGGAACACTGCATTTGTAAGTGTAACTTCTGGTCGGAACACTGCATTTATAAGTGTAACTTCTGGTCGGAACACTGCATTTGTAAGTGTAAATTCTGGTTGGAACACTGCATTTGTAAGTGTAACTTCTGGTCGGAACACTGCAATTGTAAGTGTAACTTCTGGTCGGAACACTGCATTTGTAAGTGTAACTTCTGGTCGGAACACTGCATTTGTAAGTGTAACTTCTGGTCGGAACACTGCATTTGTAAGTGTAACTTCTGGTCGGAACACTGCATTTGTAAGTGTAACTTCTGGTCGGAACACTGCATTTGTAAGTGTAACTTCTGGTCGGAACACTGCATTTGTAAGTGTAACTTCTGGTCGGAACACTGCATTTGTAAGTGTAACTTCTGGTTGGAACACTGCATTAGTAAGTGTAACTTCTAGTCGGAACACTGCATTTGTAAGTGTAACTTCTGGTTGGAACACTGCATTTGTAAGTGTAACTTCTGGTGGGAACACTGCATTTGTAAGTGTAACTTCTGGTCGGAACACTGCATTTGTAAGTGTAACTTCCGGTCGGAACACTGCATTTGTAAGTGTAACTTCCGGTCGGAACACTGCATTTGTAAGTGTAACTTCTGGTCGGAACACTGCATTTGTAAGTGTAACTTCTGGTCGGAACACTGCATTTGTAAGTGTAACTTCTGGTCGGAACACTGCATTTGTAAGTGTAACTTCTGGTCGGAACACTGCATTTGTAAGTGTAACTTCTGGTCGGAACACTGCATTTGTAAGTGTAACTTCTAGTCGGAACACTGCATTTGTAAGTGTAACTTCAGGTCGGAACACTGCATTTGTAAGTGTAACTTCTGGTGGGAACACTGCATTTGTAAGTGTAACTTCTGGTCGGAACACTGCATTTGTAAGTGTAACTTCTGGTCGGAACACTGCATTTGTAAGTGTAACTTCTGGTCGGAACACTGCATTTGTAAGTGTAACTTCTGGTCGGAACACTGCATTTGTAAGTGTAACTTCTAGTCGGAACACTGCATTTGTAAGTGTAACTTCTGGTCGGAACACTGCATTTGTAAGTGTAACTTCTGGTGGGAACACTGCATTTGTAAGTGTAACTTCTGGTCGGAACACTGCATTTGTAAGTGTAACTTCTGGTCGGAACACTGCATTTGTAAGTGTAACTTCTGGTCGGAACACTGCATTTGTAAGTGTAACTTCTGGTCGGAACACTGCATTTGTAAGTGTAACTTCTGGTCGGAACACTGCATTTGTAAGTGTAACTTCTGGTCGGAACACTGCATTTGTAAGTGTAACTTCTGGTCGGAACACTGCATTTGTAAGTGTAACTTCTGGTGGGAACACTGCATTTGTAAGTGTAACTTCTGGTCGGAACACTGCATTTGTAAGTGTAACTTCTGGTCGGAACACTGCATTTGTAAGTGTAACTTCTGGTGGGAACACTGCATTTGTAAGTGTAACTTCTGGTCGGAACACTGCATTTGTAAGTGTAACTTCTGGTGGGAACACTGCATTTGTAAGTGTAACTTCCGGTCGGAACACTGCATTTGTAAGTGTAACTTCTGGTTGGAACACTGCATTTGTAAGTGTAACTTCTAGTCGGAACACTGCATTTGTAAGTGTAACTTCTGGTTGGAACACTGCATTTGTAAGTGTAACTTCTGGTGGGAACACTGCATTTGTAAGTGTAACTTCTGGTGGGAACACTGCATTTGTAAGTGTAACTTCTGGTCGGAACACTGCATTTGTAAGTGTAACTTCTGGTCGGAACACTGCATTTGTAAGTGTAACTTCTGGTCGGAACACTGCATTTGTAAGTGTAACTTCTGGTCGGAACACTGCATTTGTAAGTGTAACTTCTGGTCGGAACACTGCATTTGTAAGTGTAACTTCTGGTGGGAACACTGCATTTGTAAGTGTAACTTCTGGTCGGAACACTGCATTTGTAAGTGTAACTTCTGGTCGGAACACTGCATTTGTAAGTGTAACTTCTGGTGGGAACACTGCATTTGTAAGTGTAACTTCTGGTCGGAACACTGCATTTGTAAGTGTAACTTCTGGTGGGAACACTGCATTTGTAAGTGTAACTTCCGGTCGGAACACTGCATTTGTAAGTGTAACTTCTGGTTGGAACACTGCATTTGTAAGTGTAACTTCTAGTCGGAACACTGCATTTGTAAGTGTAACTTCTGGTTGGAACACTGCATTTGTAAGTGTAACTTCTGGTGGGAACACTGCATTTGTAAGTGTAACTTCTGGTGGGAACACTGCATTTGTAAGTGTAACTTCTGGTCGGAACACTGCATTTGTAAGTGTAACTTCTGGTTGGAACACTGCATTTGTAAGTGTAACTTCCGGTCGGAACACTGCATTTGTAAGTGTAACTTCTGGTCGGAACACTGCATTTGTAAGTGTAACTTCTGGTCGGAACACTGCATTTGTAAGTGTAACTTCTGGTCGGAACACTGCATTTGTAAGTGTAACTTCTGGTCGGAACACTGCATTTGTAAGTGTAACTTCTGGTGGGAACACTGCATTTGTAAGTGTAACTTCCGGTCGGAACACTGCATTTGTAAGTGTAACTTCTGGTTGGAACACTGCATTTGTAAGTGTAACTTCTAGTCGGAACACTGCATTTGTAAGTGTAACTTCTGGTTGGAACACTGCATTTGTAAGTGTAACTTCTGGTGGGAACACTGCATTTGTAAGTGTAACTTCTGGTGGGAACACTGCATTTGTAAGTGTAACTTCTGGTCGGAACACTGCATTTGTAAGTGTAACTTCTGGTTGGAACACTGCATTTGTAAGTGTAACTTCCGGTCGGAACACTGCATTTGTAAGTGTAACTTCTGGTCGGAACACTGCATTTGTAAGTGTAACTTCTGGTCGGAACACTGCATTTGTAAGTGTAACTTCTGGTCGGAACACTGCATTTGTAAGTGTAACTTCTGGTCGGAACACTGCATTTGTAAGTGTAACTTCTGGTCGGAACACTGCATTTGTAAGTGTAACTTCTAGTCGGAACACTGCATTTGTAAGTGTAATTTCTGGTCGGAACACTGCATTTGTAAGTGTAACTTCTAGTCGGAACACTGCATTTGTAAGTGTAACTTCTGGTCGGAACACTGCATTTGTAAGTGTAACTTCTAGTCGGAACACTGCATTTGTAAGTGTAACTTCTGGTCGGAACACTGCATTTGTAAGTGTAACTTCTGGTGGGAACACTGCATTTGTAAGTGTAACTTCTGGTCGGAACACTGCATTTGTAAGTGTAACTTCTGGTCGGAACACTGCATTTGTAAGTGTAACTTCTGGTCGGAACACTTCATTTGTAAGTGTAACTTCTGGTCGGAACACTGCATTTGTAAGTGTAACTTCTGGTCGGAACACTGCATTTGTAAGTGTAACTTCTGGTCGGAACACTGCATTTGTAATGCCGCGTACACACGACCGCTTTTCTCAACGAGAAAAACTGCATTTTTTTTTCGCTGAGAAAAACGATCGTCTGTGGGCTTTATGTCGTTTTTCTCGTCTAGAAAAACGGCATAAAAAATGACGAGAAAATTTAGAACATGTTCTAAATTTTCTCATCGTTTTTTCCAGCATTTTTTTCCGCGGCAGTTTTCCCATAGGGAAACACTGCCGCGGAGCCCACAGACGGTCGTTTTTCTCGTCAAGAGAAAAAATGACGGGAAAAACGACCGTGTGTAGGGAACCAAGCGGTTCCCTCGTTTTTCCTGTCATTATTCACGGCGGTTTTTTAACCGCCGTGAATAATAATCGTGTGTACGCGGCATTAGTGTAACTTCTGGTCGGAACACTGCATTTGTAAGTGTAACTTCTGGTCGGAACACTGCATTTGTAAGTGTAACTTCTGGTCGGAACACTGCATTTGTAAGTGTAACTTCTGGTCGGAACACTGCATTTGTAAGTGTAACTTCTGGTCGGAACACTGCATTTGTAAGTGTAACTTCTAGTCGGAACACTGCATTTGTAAGTGTAACTTCTGGTCGGAACACTGCATTTGTAAGTGTAACTTCTGGTGGGAACACTGCATTTGTAAGTGTAACTTCTGGTCGGAACACTGCATTTGTAAGTGTAACTTCTGGTCGGAACACTGCATTTGTAAGTGTAACTTCTGGTCGGAACACTGCATTTGTAAGTGTAACTTCTGGTCGGAACACTGCATTTGTAAGTGTAACTTCTGGTCGGAACACTGCATTTGTAAGTGTAACTTCTGGTCGGAACACTGCATTTGTAAGTGTAACTTCTGGTCGGAACACTGCATTTGTAAGTGTAACTTCTGGTGGGAACACTGCATTTGTAAGTGTAACTTCTGGTCGGAACACTGCATTTGTAAGTGTAACTTCTGGTGGGAACACTGCATTTGTAAGTGTAACTTCTGGTCGGAACACTGCATTTGTAAGTGTAACTTCTGGTCGGAACACTGCATTTGTAAGTGTAACTTCTGGTCGGAACACTGCATTTGTAAGTGTAACTTCTAGTCGGAACACTGCATTTGTAAGTATAACTTTTGGTCGGAACACTGCATTTGTAAGTGTAACTTCTGGTCGGAACACTGCATTTGTAAGTGTAACTTCTGGTCGGAACACTTCATTTGTAAATGTAACTTCTGGTCGGAACACTGCATTTGTAAGTGTAACTTCTGGTCGGAACACTGCATTTGTAAGTGTAACTTCTGGTCGGAACACTGCATTTGTAAGTGTAACTTCTGGTTGGAACACTGCATTTGTAAGTGTAACTTCTAGTCGGAACACTGCATTTGTAAGTGTAACTTCTGGTTGGAACACTGCATTTGTAAGTGTAACTTCTGGTGGGAACACTGCATTTGTAAGTGTAACTTCCGGTCGGAACACTGCATTTGTAAGTGTAACTTCTGGTTGGAACACTGCATTTGTAAGTGTAACTTCTGGTGGGAACACTGCATTTGTAAGTGTAACTTCCGGTCGGAACACTGCATTTGTAAGTGTAACTTCTGGTCGGAACACTGCATTTGTAAGTGTAACTTCTGGTTGGAACACTGCATTTGTAAGTGTAACTTCTAGTCGGAACACTGCATTTGTAAGTGTAACTTCTGGTTGGAACACTGCATTTTGTAAGTGTAACTTCTGGTCGGAACACTGCATTTGTAAGTGTAACTTCCGGTCGGAACACTGCATTTGTAAGTGTAACTTCTGGTCGGAACACTGCATTTGTAAATGTAACTTCTGGTCGGAACACTGCATTTGTAAGTGTAACTTCTAGTCGGAACACTGCATTTGTAAGTGTAACTTCTGGTCGGAACACTGCATTTGTAAGTGTAACTTCTAGTCGGAACACTGCATTTGTAAGTGTAACTTCTGGTCGGAACACTGCATTTGTAAGTGTAACTTCTGGTCGGAACACTGCATTTGTAAGTGTAACTTCCGGTCGGAACACTGCATTTGTAAGTGTAACTTTTGGTCGGAACACTGCATTTGTAAGTGTAACTTCTGGTCGGAACACTGCATTTGTAAGTGTAACTTCTGGTCGGAACACTGCATTTGTAAGTGTAACTTCTGGTCGGAACACTGTATTTGTAAGTGTAACTTCTAGACGGAACACTGCATTTGTAAGTGTAACTTCTGGTCGGAACACTGCATTTGTAAGTGTAACTTCTGGTCGGAACACTGCATTTGTAAGTGTAACTTCTAGTCGGAACACTGCATTTGTAAGTGTAACTTCTGGTCGGAACACTGCATTTGTAAGTGTAACTTCTGGTCGGAACACTGCATTTATAAGTGTAACTTCTGGTCGGAACACTGCATTTGTAAGTGTAAATTCTGGTTGGAACACTGCATTTGTAAGTGTAACTTCTGGTCGGAACACTGCAATTGTAAGTGTAACTTCTGGTCGGAACACTGCATTTGTAAGTGTAACTTCTGGTCGGAACACTGCATTTGTAAGTGTAACTTCTGGTCGGAACACTGCATTTGTAAGTGTAACTTCTGGTCGGAACACTGCATTTGTAAGTGTAACTTCTGGTCGGAACACTGCATTTGTAAGTGTAACTTCTGGTCGGAACACTGCATTTGTAAGTGTAACTTCTGGTCGGAACACTGCATTTGTAAGTGTAACTTCTGGTTGGAACACTGCATTAGTAAGTGTAACTTCTAGTCGGAACACTGCATTTGTAAGTGTAACTTCTGGTTGGAACACTGCATTTGTAAGTGTAACTTCTGGTGGGAACACTGCATTTGTAAGTGTAACTTCTGGTCGGAACACTGCATTTGTAAGTGTAACTTCCGGTCGGAACACTGCATTTGTAAGTGTAACTTCCGGTCGGAACACTGCATTTGTAAGTGTAACTTCTGGTCGGAACACTGCATTTGTAAGTGTAACTTCTGGTCGGAACACTGCATTTGTAAGTGTAACTTCTGGTCGGAACACTGCATTTGTAAGTGTAACTTCTGGTCGGAACACTGCATTTGTAAGTGTAACTTCTGGTCGGAACACTGCATTTGTAAGTGTAACTTCTAGTCGGAACACTGCATTTGTAAGTGTAACTTCAGGTCGGAACACTGCATTTGTAAGTGTAACTTCTGGTGGGAACACTGCATTTGTAAGTGTAACTTCTGGTCGGAACACTGCATTTGTAAGTGTAACTTCTGGTCGGAACACTGCATTTGTAAGTGTAACTTCTGGTCGGAACACTGCATTTGTAAGTGTAACTTCTGGTCGGAACACTGCATTTGTAAGTGTAACTTCTAGTCGGAACACTGCATTTGTAAGTGTAACTTCTGGTCGGAACACTGCATTTGTAAGTGTAACTTCTGGTGGGAACACTGCATTTGTAAGTGTAACTTCTGGTCGGAACACTGCATTTGTAAGTGTAACTTCTGGTCGGAACACTGCATTTGTAAGTGTAACTTCTGGTCGGAACACTGCATTTGTAAGTGTAACTTCTGGTCGGAACACTGCATTTGTAAGTGTAACTTCTGGTCGGAACACTGCATTTGTAAGTGTAACTTCTGGTCGGAACACTGCATTTGTAAGTGTAACTTCTGGTCGGAACACTGCATTTGTAAGTGTAACTTCTGGTGGGAACACTGCATTTGTAAGTGTAACTTCTGGTCGGAACACTGCATTTGTAAGTGTAACTTCTGGTCGGAACACTGCATTTGTAAGTGTAACTTCTGGTGGGAACACTGCATTTGTAAGTGTAACTTCTGGTCGGAACACTGCATTTGTAAGTGTAACTTCTGGTGGGAACACTGCATTTGTAAGTGTAACTTCCGGTCGGAACACTGCATTTGTAAGTGTAACTTCTGGTTGGAACACTGCATTTGTAAGTGTAACTTCTAGTCGGAACACTGCATTTGTAAGTGTAACTTCTGGTTGGAACACTGCATTTGTAAGTGTAACTTCTGGTGGGAACACTGCATTTGTAAGTGTAACTTCTGGTGGGAACACTGCATTTGTAAGTGTAACTTCTGGTCGGAACACTGCATTTGTAAGTGTAACTTCTGGTTGGAACACTGCATTTGTAAGTGTAACTTCCGGTCGGAACACTGCATTTGTAAGTGTAACTTCTGGTCGGAACACTGCATTTGTAAGTGTAACTTCTGGTCGGAACACTGCATTTGTAAGTGTAACTTCTGGTCGGAACACTGCATTTGTAAGTGTAACTTCTGGTCGGAACACTGCATTTGTAAGTGTAACTTCTGGTCGGAACACTGCATTTGTAAGTGTAACTTCTAGTCGGAACACTGCATTTGTAAGTGTAATTTCTGGTCGGAACACTGCATTTGTAAGTGTAACTTCTAGTCGGAACACTGCATTTGTAAGTGTAACTTCTGGTCGGAACACTGCATTTGTAAGTGTAACTTCTAGTCGGAACACTGCATTTGTAAGTGTAACTTCTGGTCGGAACACTGCATTTGTAAGTGTAACTTCTGGTGGGAACACTGCATTTGTAAGTGTAACTTCTGGTCGGAACACTGCATTTGTAAGTGTAACTTCTGGTCGGAACACTGCATTTGTAAGTGTAACTTCTGGTCGGAACACTGCATTTGTAAGTGTAACTTCTGGTCGGAACACTGCATTTGTAAGTGTAACTTCTGGTCGGAACACTGCATTTGTAAGTGTAACTTCTAGTCGGAACACTGCATTTGTAAGTGTAACTTCTGGTCGGAACACTGCATTTGTAAGTGTAACTTCTGGTGGGAACACTGCATTTGTAAGTGTAACTTCTGGTCGGAACACTGCATTTGTAAGTGTAACTTCTGGTCGGAACACTGCATTTGTAAGTGTAACTTCTGGTCGGAACACTGCATTTGTAAGTGTAACTTCTGGTCGGAACACTGCATTTGTAAGTGTAACTTCTAGTCGGAACACTGCATTTGTAAGTGTAACTTCTGGTCGGAACACTGCATTTGTAAGTGTAACTTCTGGTGGGAACACTGCATTTGTAAGTGTAACTTCTGGTCGGAACACTGCATTTGTAAGTGTAACTTCTGGTCGGAACACTGCATTTGTAAGTGTAACTTCTGGTCGGAACACTGCATTTGTAAGTGTAACTTCTGGTCGGAACACTGCATTTGTAAGTGTAACTTCTGGTCGGAACACTGCATTTGTAAGTGTAACTTCTGGTCGGAACACTGCATTTGTAAGTGTAACTTCTGGTCGGAACACTGCATTTGTAAGTGTAACTTCTGGTGGGAACACTGCATTTGTAAGTGTAACTTCTGGTCGGAACACTGCATTTGTAAGTGTAACTTCTGGTCGGAACACTGCATTTGTAAGTGTAACTTCTGGTGGGAACACTGCATTTGTAAGTGTAACTTCTGGTCGGAACACTGCATTTGTAAGTGTAACTTCTGGTGGGAACACTGCATTTGTAAGTGTAACTTCCGGTCGGAACACTGCATTTGTAAGTGTAACTTCTGGTTGGAACACTGCATTTGTAAGTGTAACTTCTAGTCGGAACACTGCATTTGTAAGTGTAACTTCTGGTTGGAACACTGCATTTGTAAGTGTAACTTCTGGTGGGAACACTGCATTTGTAAGTGTAACTTCTGGTGGGAACACTGCATTTGTAAGTGTAACTTCTGGTCGGAACACTGCATTTGTAAGTGTAACTTCTGGTTGGAACACTGCATTTGTAAGTGTAACTTCCGGTCGGAACACTGCATTTGTAAGTGTAACTTCTGGTCGGAACACTGCATTTGTAAGTGTAACTTCTGGTCGGAACACTGCATTTGTAAGTGTAACTTCTGGTCGGAACACTGCATTTGTAAGTGTAACTTCTGGTCGGAACACTGCATTTGTAAGTGTAACTTCTGGTCGGAACACTGCATTTGTAAGTGTAACTTCTAGTCGGAACACTGCATTTGTAAGTGTAATTTCTGGTCGGAACACTGCATTTGTAAGTGTAACTTCTAGTCGGAACACTGCATTTGTAAGTGTAACTTCTGGTCGGAACACTGCATTTGTAAGTGTAACTTCTAGTCGGAACACTGCATTTGTAAGTGTAACTTCTGGTCGGAACACTGCATTTGTAAGTGTAACTTCTGGTGGGAACACTGCATTTGTAAGTGTAACTTCTGGTCGGAACACTGCATTTGTAAGTGTAACTTCTGGTCGGAACACTGCATTTGTAAGTGTAACTTCTGGTCGGAACACTTCATTTGTAAGTGTAACTTCTGGTCGGAACACTGCATTTGTAAGTGTAACTTCTGGTCGGAACACTGCATTTGTAAGTGTAACTTCTGGTCGGAACACTGCATTTGTAATGCCGCGTACACACGACCGCTTTTCTCAACGAGAAAAACTGCATTTTTTTTTCGCCGAGAAAAACGATCGTCTGTGGGCTTTATGTCGTTTTTCTCGTCTAGAAAAACGGCATAAAAAATGACGAGAAAATTTAGAACATGTTCTAAATTTTCTCATCGTTTTTTCCAGCATTTTTTTCCGCGGCAGTTTTCCCATAGGGAAACACTGCCGCGGAGCCCACAGACGGTCGTTTTTCTCGTCAAGAGAAAAAATGACGGGAAAAACGACCGTGTGTAGGGAACCAAGCGGTTCCCTCGTTTTTCCTGTCATTATTCACGGCGGTTTTTTAACCGCCGTGAATAATGATCGTGTGTACGCGGCATTAGTGTAACTTCTGGTCGGAACACTGCATTTGTAAGTGTAACTTCTGGTCGGAACACTGCATTTGTAAGTGTAACTTCTGGTCGGAACACTGCATTTGTAAGTGTAACTTCTGGTCGGAACACTGCATTTGTAAGTGTAACTTCTGGTCGGAACACTGCATTTGTAAGTGTAACTTCTAGTCGGAACACTGCATTTGTAAGTGTAACTTCTGGTCGGAACACTGCATTTGTAAGTGTAACTTCTGGTGGGAACACTGCATTTGTAAGTGTAACTTCTGGTCGGAACACTGCATTTGTAAGTGTAACTTCCGGTCGGAACACTGCATTTGTAAGTGTAACTTCCGGTCGGAACACTGCATTTGTAAGTGTAACTTCTGGTCGGAACACTGCATTTGTAAGTGTAACTTCTGGTCGGAACACTGCATTTGTAAGTGTAACTTCTGGTCGGAACACTGCATTTGTAAGTGTAACTTCTGGTCGGAACACTGCATTTGTAAGTGTAACTTCTGGTCGGAACACTGCATTTGTAAGTGTAACTTCTAGTCGGAACACTGCATTTGTAAGTGTAACTTCAGGTCGGAACACTGCATTTGTAAGTGTAACTTCTGGTGGGAACACTGCATTTGTAAGTGTAACTTCTGGTCGGAACACTGCATTTGTAAGTGTAACTTCTGGTCGGAACACTGCATTTGTAAGTGTAACTTCTGGTCGGAACACTGCATTTGTAAGTGTAACTTCTGGTCGGAACACTGCATTTGTAAGTGTAACTTCTAGTCGGAACACTGCATTTGTAAGTGTAACTTCTGGTCGGAACACTGCATTTGTAAGTGTAACTTCTGGTGGGAACACTGCATTTGTAAGTGTAACTTCTGGTCGGAACACTGCATTTGTAAGTGTAACTTCTGGTCGGAACACTGCATTTGTAAGTGTAACTTCTGGTCGGAACACTGCATTTGTAAGTGTAACTTCTGGTCGGAACACTGCATTTGTAAGTGTAACTTCTGGTCGGAACACTGCATTTGTAAGTGTAACTTCTGGTCGGAACACTGCATTTGTAAGTGTAACTTCTGGTCGGAACACTGCATTTGTAAGTGTAACTTCTGGTGGGAACACTGCATTTGTAAGTGTAACTTCTGGTCGGAACACTGCATTTGTAAGTGTAACTTCTGGTCGGAACACTGCATTTGTAAGTGTAACTTCTGGTGGGAACACTGCATTTGTAAGTGTAACTTCTGGTCGGAACACTGCATTTGTAAGTGTAACTTCTGGTGGGAACACTGCATTTGTAAGTGTAACTTCCGGTCGGAACACTGCATTTGTAAGTGTAACTTCTGGTTGGAACACTGCATTTGTAAGTGTAACTTCTAGTCGGAACACTGCATTTGTAAGTGTAACTTCTGGTTGGAACACTGCATTTGTAAGTGTAACTTCTGGTGGGAACACTGCATTTGTAAGTGTAACTTCTGGTGGGAACACTGCATTTGTAAGTGTAACTTCTGGTCGGAACACTGCATTTGTAAGTGTAACTTCTGGTTGGAACACTGCATTTGTAAGTGTAACTTCCGGTCGGAACACTGCATTTGTAAGTGTAACTTCTGGTCGGAACACTGCATTTGTAAGTGTAACTTCTGGTCGGAACACTGCATTTGTAAGTGTAACTTCTGGTCGGAACACTGCATTTGTAAGTGTAACTTCTGGTCGGAACACTGCATTTGTAAGTGTAACTTCTGGTGGGAACACTGCATTTGTAAGTGTAACTTCCGGTCGGAACACTGCATTTGTAAGTGTAACTTCTGGTTGGAACACTGCATTTGTAAGTGTAACTTCTAGTCGGAACACTGCATTTGTAAGTGTAACTTCTGGTTGGAACACTGCATTTGTAAGTGTAACTTCTGGTGGGAACACTGCATTTGTAAGTGTAACTTCTGGTGGGAACACTGCATTTGTAAGTGTAACTTCTGGTCGGAACACTGCATTTGTAAGTGTAACTTCTGGTTGGAACACTGCATTTGTAAGTGTAACTTCCGGTCGGAACACTGCATTTGTAAGTGTAACTTCTGGTCGGAACACTGCATTTGTAAGTGTAACTTCTGGTCGGAACACTGCATTTGTAAGTGTAACTTCTGGTCGGAACACTGCATTTGTAAGTGTAACTTCTGGTCGGAACACTGCATTTGTAAGTGTAACTTCTGGTCGGAACACTGCATTTGTAAGTGTAACTTCTAGTCGGAACACTGCATTTGTAAGTGTAATTTCTGGTCGGAACACTGCATTTGTAAGTGTAACTTCTAGTCGGAACACTGCATTTGTAAGTGTAACTTCTGGTCGGAACACTGCATTTGTAAGTGTAACTTCTAGTCGGAACACTGCATTTGTAAGTGTAACTTCTGGTCGGAACACTGCATTTGTAAGTGTAACTTCTGGTGGGAACACTGCATTTGTAAGTGTAACTTCTGGTCGGAACACTGCATTTGTAAGTGTAACTTCTGGTCGGAACACTGCATTTGTAAGTGTAACTTCTGGTCGGAACACTTCATTTGTAAGTGTAACTTCTGGTCGGAACACTGCATTTGTAAGTGTAACTTCTGGTCGGAACACTGCATTTGTAAGTGTAACTTCTGGTCGGAACACTGCATTTGTAATGCCGCGTACACACGACCGCTTTTCTCAACGAGAAAAACTGCATTTTTTTTTCGCCGAGAAAAACGATCGTCTGTGGGCTTTATGTCGTTTTTCTCGTCTAGAAAAACGGCATAAAAAATGACGAGAAAATTTAGAACATGTTCTAAATTTTCTCATCGTTTTTTCCAGCATTTTTTTCCGCGGCAGTGTTTCCCATAGGGAAACACTGCCGCGGAGCCCACAGACGGTCGTTTTTCTCGTCAAGAGAAAAAATGACGGGAAAAACGACCGTGTGTAGGGAACCAAGCGGTTCCCTCGTTTTTCCTGTCATTATTCACGGCGGTTTTTTAACCGCCGTGAATAATGATCGTGTGTACGCGGCATTAGTGTAACTTCTGGTCGGAACACTGCATTTGTAAGTGTAACTTCTGGTCGGAACACTGCATTTGTAAGTGTAACTTCTGGTCGGAACACTGCATTTGTAAGTGTAACTTCTGGTCGGAACACTGCATTTGTAAGTGTAACTTCTGGTCGGAACACTGCATTTGTAAGTGTAACTTCTAGTCGGAACACTGCATTTGTAAGTGTAACTTCTGGTCGGAACACTGCATTTGTAAGTGTAACTTCTGGTGGGAACACTGCATTTGTAAGTGTAACTTCTGGTCGGAACACTGCATTTGTAAGTGTAACTTCTGGTCGGAACACTGCATTTGTAAGTGTAACTTCTGGTCGGAACACTGCATTTGTAAGTGTAACTTCTGGTCGGAACACTGCATTTGTAAGTGTAACTTCTGGTCGGAACACTGCATTTGTAAGTGTAACTTCTGGTGGGAACACTGCATTTGTAAGTGTAACTTCTGGTCGGAACACTGCATTTGTAAGTGTAACTTCTGGTGGGAACACTGCATTTGTAAGTGTAACTTCTGGTCGGAACACTGCATTTGTAAGTGTAACTTCTGGTGGGAACACTGCATTTGTAAGTGTAACTTCTGGTCGGAACACTGCATTTGTAAGTGTAACTTCTGGTCGGAACACTGCATTTGTAAGTGTAACTTCTGGTCGGAACACTGCATTTGTAAGTGTAACTTCTAGTCGGAACACTGCATTTGTAAGTATAACTTTTGGTCGGAACACTGCATTTGTAAGTGTAACTTCTGGTCGGAACACTGCATTTGTAAGTGTAACTTCTGGTCGGAACACTTCATTTGTAAATGTAACTTCTGGTCGGAACACTGCATTTGTAAGTGTAACTTCTGGTCGGAACACTGCATTTGTAAGTGTAACTTCTGGTCGGAACACTGCATTTGTAATGCCGCGTACACACGACCGCTTTTCTCGACGAGAAAAACTGCATTTTTTTTTTCGCCGAGAAAAACGATCGTCTGTGGGCTTTATGTCGTTTTTCTCGTCTAGAAAAACGGCATAAAAATGACGAGAAAATTTAGAACATGTTCTAAATTTTCTCATCGTTTTTTCCAGCATTTTTTTCCGCGGCAGTTTTCCCATAGGGAAACACTGCCGCGGAGCCCACAGACGGTCGTTTTTCTCGTCAAGAGAAAAAATGACGGGAAAAACGACCATGTGTAGGGAACCAAGCGGTTCCCTCGTTTTTCCTGTCATTACTCACGGCGGTTTTTTAACCGCCGTGAATAATGATCGTGTGTACGCGGCATTAGTGTAACTTCTGGTCGGAACACTGCATTTGTAAGTGTAACTTCTGGTCGGAACACTGCATTTGTAAGTGTAACTTCTGGTCGGGACACTGCATTTGTAAGTGTAACTTCTGGTCGGAACACTGCATTTGTAAGTGTAACTTCTGGTCGGAACACTGCATTTGTAAGTGTAACTTCTGGTCGGAACACTGCATTTGTAAGTGTAACTTCCGGTCGGAACACGGCATTTGTAAGTGTAACTTCCGGTCGGAACACTGCATTTGTAAGTGTAACTTCTGGTCGGAACACTGCATTTGTAAGTGTAACTTCTGGTGGGAACACTGCATTTGTAAGTGTAACTTCTGGTCGGAACACTGCATATGTAAGTGTAACTTCTGGTCGGAACACTGCATTTGTAAGTGTAACTTCTGGTCGGAACACTGCATTTGTAAGTGTAACTTCTGGTCGGAACACTGCATTTGTAAGTGTAACTTCTGGTGGGAACACTGCATTTGTAAGTGTAACTTCTGGTCGGAACACTGCATTTGTAAGTGTAACTTCTGGTCGGAACACTGCATTTGTAAGTGTAACTTCTGGTCGGAACACTGCATTTGTAAGTGTAACTTCTAGTCGGAACACTGCATTTGTAAGTGTAACTTCTGGTCGGAACACTGCATTTGTAAGTGTAACTTCTGGTCGGAACACTGCATTTGTAAGTGTAACTTCTGGTCAGAACACTGCATTTGTAAGTGTAACTTCTGGTCGGAACACTGCATTTGTAAGTGTAACTTCTGGTCGGAACACTGCATTTGTAAGTGTAACTTCTGGTCGGAACACTGCATTTGTAAGTGTAACTTCTGGTCGGAACACTGCATTTGTAAGTGTAACTTCTAGTCGGAACACTGCATTTGTAAGTGTAACTTCTGGTCGGAACACTGCATTTGTAAGTGTAACTTCTGGTGGGAACACTGCATTTGTAAGTGTAACTTCTGGTCGGAACACTGCATTTGTAAGTGTAACTTCTGGTCGGAACACTGCATTTGTAAGTGTAACTTCTGGTCGGAACACTGCATTTGTAAGTGTAACTTCTGGTCGGAACACTGCATTTGTAAGTGTAACTTCTGGTCGGAACACTGCATTTGTAAGTGTAACTTCTGGTCGGAACACTGCATTTGTAAGTGTAACTTCTGGTGGGAACACTGCATTTGTAAGTGTAACTTCTGGTCGGAACACTGCATTTGTAAGTGTAACTTCTGGTGGGAACACTGCATTTGTAAGTGTAACTTCTGGTGGGAACACTGCATTTGTAAGTGTAACTTCTGGTCGGAACACTGCATTTGTAAGTGTAACTTCTGGTCGGAACACTGCATTTGTAAGTGTAACTTCTGGTCGGAACACTGCATTTGTAAGTGTAACTTCTAGTCGGAACACTGCATTTGTAAGTATAACTTTTGGTCGGAACACTGCATTTGTAAGTGTAACTTCTGGTCGGAACACTGCATTTGTAAGTGTAACTTCTGGTCGGAACACTTCATTTGTAAATGTAACTTCTGGTCGGAACACTGCATTTGTAAGTGTAACTTCTGGTCGGAACACTGCATTTGTAAGTGTAACTTCTGGTCGGAACACTGCATTTGTAATGCCGCGTACACACGACCGCTTTTCTCGACGAGAAAAACTGCATTTTTTTTTTCGCCGAGAAAAACGATCGTCTGTGGGCTTTATGTCGTTTTTTTCGTCTAGAAAAACGGCATAAAAAATGACGAGAAAATTTAGAACATGTTCTAAATTTTCTCATCGTTTTTTCCAGCATTTTTTTCCGCGGCAGTTTTCCCATAGGGAAATACTGCCGCGGAGCCCACAGACGGTCGTTTTTCTCGTCAAGAGAAAAAATGACGGGAAAAACGACCATGTGTAGGGAACCAAGCGGTTCCCTCGTTTTTCCTGTCATTACTCACGGCGGTTTTTTAACCGCCGTGAATAATGATCGTGTGTACGCGGCATTAGTGTAACTTCTGGTCGGAACACTGCATTTGTAAGTGTAACTTCTGGTCGGAACACTGCATTTGTAAGTGTAACTTCTGGTCGGGACACTGCATTTGTAAGTGTAACTTCTGGTCGGAACACTGCATTTGTAAGTGTAACTTCTGGTCGGAACACTGCATTTGTAAGTGTAACTTCTGGTCGGAACACTGCATTTGTAAGTGTAACTTCCGGTCGGAACACTGCATTTGTAAGTGTAACTTCCGGTCGGAACACTGCATTTGTAAGTGTAACTTCTGGTCGGAACACTGCATTTGTAAGTGTAACTTCTGGTGGGAACACTGCATTTGTAAGTGTAACTTCTGGTCGGAACACTGCATATGTAAGTGTAACTTCTGGTCGGAACACTGCATTTGTAAGTGTAACTTCTGGTCGGAACACTGCATTTGTAAGTGTAACTTCTGGTCGGAACACTGCATTTGTAAGTGTAACTTCTGGTGGGAACACTGCATTTGTAAGTGTAACTTCTGGTCGGAACACTGCATTTGTAAGTGTAACTTCTGGTCGGAACACTGCATTTGTAAGTGTAACTTCTGGTCGGAACACTGCATTTGTAAGTGTAACTTCTAGTCGGAACACTGCATTTGTAAGTGTAACTTCTGGTCGGAACACTGCATTTGTAAGTGTAACTTCTGGTCGGAACACTGCATTTGTAAGTGTAACTTCTGGTCAGAACACTGCATTTGTAAGTGTAACTTCTGGTGGGAACACTGCATTTGTAAGTGTAACTTCTGGTCGGAACACTGCATTTGTAAGTGTAACTTCTGGTGGGAACACTGCATTTGTAAGTGTAACTTCTGGTTGGAACACTGCATTTGTAAGTGTAACTTCCGGTCGGAACACTGCATTTGTAAGTGTAACTTCTGGTCGGAACACTGCATTTGTAAGTGTAACTTCTGGTCGGAACACTGCATTTGTAAGTGTAACTTCTGATCGGAACACTGCATTTGTAAGTGTAATTTCTGGTCGGAACACTGCATTTGTAAGTGTAACTTCTGGTCGGAACACTGCATTTGTAAGTGTAACTTCTGGTCGGAACACTGCATTTGTAAGTGTAATTTCTGGTCGGAACACTGCATTTGTAAGTGTAACTTCTAGCCGGAACACTGCATTTGTAAGTGTAACTTCTGGTCGGAACACTGCATTTGTAAGTGTAACTTCTAGTCGGAACACTGCATTTGTAAGTGTAACTTCTGGTCGGAACACTGCATTTGTAAGTGTAACTTCTGGTGGGAACACTGCATTTGTAAGTGTAACTTCTGGTCGGAACACTGCATTTGTAAGTGTAACTTCCGGTCGGAACACTGCATTTGTAAGTGTAACTTCTGGTCGGAACACTGCATTTGTAAGTGTAACTTCTGGTCGGAACACTGCATTTGTAAGTGTAACTTCTGGTCGGAACACTGCATTTGTAAGTGTAACTTCTGGTCGGGACACTGCATTTGTAAGTGTAACTTCTGGTCGGAACACTGCATTTGTAAGTGTAACTTCTGGTCGGAACACTGCATTTGTAAGTGTAACTTCTGGTGGGAACACTGCATTTGTAAGTGTAACTTCTGGTCGGAACACTGCATTTGTAAGTGTAACTTCTGGTGGGAACACTGCATTTGTAAGTGTAACTTCTGGTCGGAACACTGCATTTGTAAGTGTAACTTCTGGTGGGAACACTGCATTTGTAAGTGTAACTTCTGGTCGGAACACTGCATTTGTAAGTGTAACTTCTGGTGGGAACACTGCATTTGTAAGTGTAACTTCTGGTCGGAACACTGCATTTGTAAGTTCAACTTCTAGTCGGAACACTGCATTTGTAAGTGTAACTTCTGGTCGGAACACTGCATTTGTAAGTGTAACTTCTGGTCGGAACACTGCATTTGTAAGTGTAACTTCTGGTGGGAACACTGCATTTGTAAGTGTAACTTCTGGTCGGAACACTGCATTTGTAAGTGTAACTTCTGGTTGGAACACTGCATTTGTAAGTGTAACTTCTGGTCGGAACACTGCATTTGTAAGTGTAACTTATAGTCGGAACACTGCATTTGTAAGTATAACTTCTGGTCGGAACACTGCATTTGTAAGTGTAACTTCTGGTCGGAACACTGCATTTGTAAGTGTAACTTCTGGTAGGAACACTGCATTTGTAAGTGTAACTTCTAGTCGGAACACTGCATTTGTAAGTGTAACTTCTGGTCGGAACACTGCATTTGTAAGTGTAACTTCTGGTGGGAACACTGCATTTGTAAGTGTAACTTCTGGTCGGAACACTGCATTTGTAAGTGTAACTTCTGGTCGGAACACTGCATTTGTAAGTGTAACTTCTGGTCGGAACACTGCATTTGTAAGTGTAACTTCTGGTCGGAACACTGCATTTGTAAGTGTAACTTCTGGTCGGAACACTGCATTTGTAAGTGTAACTTCTGGTCGGAACACTGCATTTGTAAGTGTAACTTCTGGTGGGAACACTGCATTTGTAAGTGTAACTTCTGGTCGGAACACTGCATATGTAAGTGTAACTTCTGGTCGGAACACTGCATTTGTAAGTGTAACTTCTGGTCGGAACACTGCATTTGTAAGTGTAACTTCTGGTCGGAACACTGCATTTGTAAGTGTAACTTCTGGTGGGAACACTGCATTTGTAAGTGTAACTTCTGGTCAGAACACTGCATTTGTAAGTGTAACTTCTGGTCGGAACACTGCATTTGTAAGTGTAACTTCTGGTCGGAACACTGCATTTGTAAGTGTAACTTCTAGTCGGAACACTGCATTTGTAAGTGTAACTTCTGGTCGGAACATTGCATTTGTAAGTGTAACTTCTGGTCGGAACACTGCATTTGTAAGTGTAACTTCTGGTCAGAACACTGCATTTGTAAGTGTAACTTCTGGTCGGAACACTGCATTTGTAAGTGTAACTTCTGGTCGGAACACTGCATTTGTAAGTGTAACTTCTGGTCGGAACACTGCATTTGTAAGTGTAACTTCTGGTCGGAACACTGCATTTGTAAGTGTAACTTCTAGTCGGAACACTGCATTTGTAAGTGTAACTTCTGGTCGGAACACTGCATTTGTAAGTGTAACTTCTGGTGGGAACACTGCATTTGTAAGTGTAACTTCTGGTCGGAACACTGCATTTGTAAGTGTAACTTCTGGTCGGAACACTGCATTTGTAAGTGTAACTTCTGGTCGGAACACTGCATTTGTAAGTGTAACTTCTGGTCGGAACACTGCATTTGTAAGTGTAACTTCTGGTCGGAACACTGCATTTGTAAGTGTAACTTCTGGTCGGAACACTGCATTTGTATGTGTAACTTCTGGTGGGAACACTGCATTTGTAAGTGTAACTTCTGGTCGGAACACTGCATTTGTAAGTGTAACTTCTGGTGGGAACACTGCATTTGTAAGTGTAACTTCTGGTTGGAACACTGCATTTGTAAGTGTAACTTCCGGTCGGAACACTGCATTTGTAAGTGTAACTTCTGGTCGGAACACTGCATTTGTAAGTGTAACTTCTGGTCGGAACACTGCATTTGTAAGTGTAACTTCTGGTCGGAACACTGCATTTGTAAGTGTAACTTCTGGTCGGAACACTGCATTTGTAAGTGTAACTTCTGGTGGGAACACTGCATTTGTAAGTGTAACTTCTGGTCGGAACACTGCATTTGTAAGTGTAACTTCTGGTGGGAACACTGCATTTGTAAGTGTAACTTCTGGTTGGAACACTGCATTTGTAAGTGTAACTTCCGGTCGGAACACTGCATTTGTAAGTGTAACTTCTGGTCGGAACACTGCATTTGTAAGTGTAACTTCTGGTCGGAACACTGCATTTGTAAGTGTAACTTCTGGTCGGAACACTGCATTTGTAAGTGTAACTTCTGGTCGGAACACTGCATTTGTAAGTGTAACTTCTGGTCGGAACACTGCATTTGTAAGTGTAACTTCTAGTCGGAACACTGCATTTGTAAGTGTAATTTCTGGTCGGAACACTGCATTTGTAAGTGTAACTTCTAGTCGGAACACTGCATTTGTAAGTGTAACTTCTGGTCGGAACACTGCATTTGTAAGTGTAACTTCTAGTCGGAACACTGCATTTGTAAGTGTAATTTCTGGTCGGAACACTGCATTTGTAAGTGTAACTTCTAGTCGGAACACTGCATTTGTAAGTGTAACTTCTGGTCGGAACACTGCATTTGTAAGTGTAACTTCTAGTCGGAACACTGCATTTGTAAGTGTAACTTCTGGTCGGAACACTGCATTTGTAAGTGTAACTTCTGGTGGGAACACTGCATTTGTAAGTGTAACTTCTGGTCGGAACACTGCATTTGTAAGTGTAACTTCTGGTCGGGACACTGCATTTGTAAGTGTAACTTCTGGTTGGAACACTGCATTTGTAAGTGTAACTTCCGGTCGGAACACTGCATTTGTAAGTGTAACTTCTGGTCGGAACACTGCATTTGTAAGTGTAACTTCTGGTCGGAACACTGCATTTGTAAGTGTAACTTCTGGTCGGAACACTGCATTTGTAAGTGTAACTTCTGGTCGGAACACTGCATTTGTAAGTGTAACTTCTGGTCGGAACACTGCATTTGTAAGTGTAACTTCTAGTCGGAACACTGCATTTGTAAGTGTAATTTCTGGTCGGAACACTGCATTTGTAAGTGTAACTTCTAGTCGGAACACTGCATTTGTAAGTGTAACTTCTGGTCGGAACACTGCATTTGTAAGTGTAACTTCTAGTCGGAACACTGCATTTGTAAGTGTAACTTCTGGTCGGAACACTGCATTTGTAAGTGTAACTTCTAGTCGGAACACTGCATTTGTAAGTGTAACTTCTGGTCGGAACACTGCATTTGTAAGTGTAACTTCTGGTGGGAACACTGCATTTGTAAGTGTAACTTCTGGTCGGAACACTGCATTTGTAAGTGTAACTTCTGGTCGGGACACTGCATTTGTAAGTGTAACTTCTGGTCGGAACACTGCATTTGTAAGTGTAACTCCTGGTCGGAACACTGCATTTGTAAGTGTAACTTCTGGTCGGAACACTGCATTTGTAAGTGTAACTTCCGGTCGGAACACTGCATTTGTAAGTGTAACTTCCGGCCGGAACACTGCATTTGTAAGTGTAACTTCTGGTCGGAACACTGCATTTGTAAGTGTAACTTCTGGTGGGAACACTGCATTTGTAAGTGTAACTTCTGGTCGGAACACTGCATTTGTAAGTGTAACTTCTGGTCGGAACACTGCATTTGTAAGTGTAACTTCTGGTCGGAACACTGCATTTGTAAGTGTAACTTCTGGTGGGAACACTGCATTTGTAAGTGTAACTTCTGGTGGGAACACTGCATTTGTAAGTGTAACTTCTGGTGGGAACACTGCATTTGTAAGTGTAACTTCTGGTCGGAACACTGCATTTGTAAGTGTAACTTCTGGTGGGAACACTGCATTTGTAAGTGTAACTTCTGGTCGGAACACTGCATTTGTAAGTGTAACTTCTGGTGGGAACACTGCATTTGTAAGTGTAACTTCTGGTCGGAACACTGCATTTGTAAGTTCAACTTCTAGTCGGAACACTGCATTTGTAAGTGTAACTTCTGGTCGGAACACTGCATTTGTAAGTGTAACTTCTGGTCGGAACACTGCATTTGTAAGTGTAACTTCTGGTGGGAACACTGCATTTGTAAGTGTAACTTCTGGTCGGAACACTGCATTTGTAAGTGTAACTTCTGGTGGGAACACTGCATTTGTAAGTGTAACTTCTGGTCGGAACACTGCATTTGTAAGTGTAACTTCTGGTGGGAACACTGCATTTGTAAGTGTAACTTCTGGTCGGAACACTGCATTTGTAAGTTCAACTTCTAGTCGGAACACTGCATTTGTAAGTGTAACTTCTGGTCGGAACACTGCATTTGTAAGTGTAACTTCTGGTCGGAACACTGCATTTGTAAGTGTAACTTCTGGTGGGAACACTGCATTTGTAAGTGTAACTTCTGGTCGGAACACTGCATTTGTAAGTGTAACTTCTGGTCGGAACACTGCATTTGTAAGTGTAACTTCTGGTCGGAACACTGCATTTGTAAGTGTAACTTCTAGTCGGAACACTGCATTTGTAAGTATAACTTCTGGTCGGAACACTGCATTTGTAAGTGTAACTTCTGGTCGGAACACTGCATTTGTAAGTGTAACTTCTGGTCGGAACACTGCATTTGTATGTGTAACTTCTAGTCGGAACACTGCATTTGTAAGTGTAACTTCTGGTCGGAACACTGCATTTGTAAGTGTAACTTCTGGTGGGAACACTGCATTTGTAAGTGTAACTTCTGGTCGGAACACTGCATTTGTAAGTGTAACTTCTGGTCGGAACACTGCATTTGTAAGTGTAACTTCTGGTCGGAACACTGCATTTGTAAGTGTAACTTCTGGTCGGAACACTGCATTTGTAAGTGTAACTTCTGGTCGGAACACTGCATTTGTAAGTGTAACTTCTGGTCGGAACACTGCATTTGTAAGTGTAACTTCTGGTGGGAACACTGCATTTGTAAGTGTAACTTCTGGTCGGAACACTGCATTTGTAAGTGTAACTTCTGGTGGGAACACTGCATTTGTAAGTGTAACTTCTGGTTGGAACACTGCATTTGTAAGTGTAACTTCCGGTCGGAACACTGCATTTGTAAGTGTAACTTCTGGTCGGAACACTGCATTTGTAAGTGTAACTTCTGGTCGGAACACTGCATTTGTAAGTGTAACTTCTGGTCGGAACACTGCATTTGTAAGTGTAATTTCTGGTCGGAACACTGCATTTGTAAGTGTAACTTCTGGTCGGAACACTGCATTTGTAAGTGTAACTTCTGGTCGGAACACTGCATTTGTAAGTGTAATTTCTGGTCGGAACACTGCATTTGTAAGTGTAACTTCTAGCCGGAACACTGCATTTGTAAGTGTAACTTCTGGTCGGAACACTGCATTTGTAAGTGTAACTTCTAGTCGGAACACTGCATTTGTAAGTGTAACTTCTGGTCGGAACACTGCATTTGTAAGTGTAACTTCTGGTGGGAACACTGCATTTGTAAGTGTAACTTCTGGTCGGAACACTGCATTTGTAAGTGTAACTTCTGGTCGGGACACTGCATTTGTAAGTGTAACTTCTGGTCGGAACACTGCATTTGTAAGTGTAACTTCTGGTCGGAACACTGCATTTGTAAGTGTAACTTCTGGTCGGAACACTGCATTTGTAAGTGTAACTTCTGGTCGGAACACTGCATTTGTAAGTGTAACTTCTGGTGGGAACACTGCATTTGTAAGTGTAACTTCTGGTCGGAACACTGCATTTGTAAGTGTAACTTCTGGTGGGAACACTGCATTTGTAAGTGTAACTTCTGGTCGGAACACTGCATTTGTAAGTGTAACTTCTGGTGGGAACACTGCATTTGTAAGTGTAACTTCTGGTCGGAACACTGCATTTGTAAGTTCAACTTCTAGTCGGAACACTGCATTTGTAAGTGTAACTTCTGGTCGGAACACTGCATTTGTAAGTGTAACTTCTGGTCGGAACACTGCATTTGTAAGTGTAACTTCTGGTGGGAACACTGCATTTGTAAGTGTAACTTCTGGTCGGAACACTGCATTTGTAAGTGTAACTTCTGGTTGGAACACTGCATTTGTAAGTGTAACTTCTGGTCGGAACACTGCATTTGTAAGTGTAACTTCTAGTCGGAACACTGCATTTGTAAGTATAACTTCTGGTCGGAACACTGCATTTGTAAGTGTAACTTCTGGTCGGAACACTGCATTTGTAAGTGTAACTTCTGGTCGGAACACTGCATTTGTAAGTGTAACTTCTAGTCGGAACACTGCATTTGTAAGTGTAACTTCTGGTCGGAACACTGCATTTGTAAGTGTAACTTCTGGTGGGAACACTGCATTTGTAAGTGTAACTTCTGGTCGGAACACTGCATTTGTAAGTGTAACTTCTGGTCGGAACACTGCATTTGTAAGTGTAACTTCTGGTCGGAACACTGCATTTGTAAGTGTAACTTCTGGTCGGAACACTGCATTTGTAAGTGTAACTTCTGGTGGGAACACTGCATTTGTAAGTGTAACTTCTGGTCGGAACACTGCATTTGTAAGTGTAACTTCTGGTGGGAACACTGCATTTGTAAGTGTAACTTCTGGTCGGAACACTGCATTTGTAAGTGTAACTTCTGGTGGGAACACTGCATTTGTAAGTGTAACTTCTGGTTGGAACACTGCATTTGTAAGTGTAACTTCCGGTCGGAACACTGCATTTGTAAGTGTAACTTCTGGTCGGAACACTGCATTTGTAAGTGTAACTTCTGGTCGGAACACTGCATTTGTAAGTGTAACTTCTGGTCGGAACACTGCATTTGTAAGTGTAACTTCTGGTCGGAACACTGCATTTGTAAGTGTAACTTCTGGTCGGAACACTGCATTTGTAAGTGTAACTTCTAGTCGGAACACTGCATTTGTAAGTTCAACTTCTAGTCGGAACACTGCATTTGTAAGTGTAACTTCTGGTCGGAACACTGCATTTGTAAGTGTAACTTCTAGTCGGAACACTGCATTTGTAAGTGTAACTTCTGGTGGGAACACTGCATTTGTAAGTGTAACTTCTGGTCGGAACACTGCATTTGTAAGTGTAACTTCTGGTGGGAACACTGCATTTGTAAGTGTAACTTCTGGTCGGAACACTGCATTTGTAAGTGTAACTTCTGGTGGGAACACTGCATTTGTAAGTGTAACTTCTGGTCGGAACACTGCATTTGTAAGTTCAACTTCTAGTCGGAACACTGCATTTGTAAGTGTAACTTCTGGTCGGAACACTGCATTTGTAAGTGTAACTTCTGGTCGGAACACTGCATTTGTAAGTGTAACTTCTGGTGGGAACACTGCATTTGTAAGTGTAACTTCTGGTCGGAACACTGCATTTGTAAGTGTAACTTCTGGTGGGAACACTGCATTTGTAAGTGTAACTTCTGGTCGGAACACTGCATTTGTAAGTGTAACTTCTGGTGGGAACACTGCATTTGTAAGTGTAACTTCTGGTCGGAACACTGCATTTGTAAGTTCAACTTCTAGTCGGAACACTGCATTTGTAAGTGTAACTTCTGGTCGGAACACTGCATTTGTAAGTGTAACTTCTGGTCGGAACACTGCATTTGTAAGTGTAACTTCTGGTGGGAACACTGCATTTGTAAGTGTAACTTCTGGTCGGAACACTGCATTTGTAAGTGTAACTTCTGGTCGGAACACTGCATTTGTAAGTGTAACTTCTAGTCGGAACACTGCATTTGTAAGTATAACTTCTGGTCGGAACACTGCATTTGTAAGTGTAACTTCTGGTCGGAACACTGCATTTGTAAGTGTAACTTCTGGTCGGAACACTGCATTTGTATGTGTAACTTCTAGTCGGAACACTGCATTTGTAAGTGTAACTTCTGGTCGGAACACTGCATTTGTAAGTGTAACTTCTGGTGGGAACACTGCATTTGTAAGTGTAACTTCTGGTCGGAACACTGCATTTGTAAGTGTAACTTCTGGTCGGAACACTGCATTTGTAAGTGTAACTTCTGGTCGGAACACTGCATTTGTAAGTGTAACTTCTGGTGGGAACACTGCATTTGTAAGTGTAACTTCTGGTCGGAACACTGCATTTGTAAGTGTAACTTCTGGTCGGAACACTGCATTTGTAAGTGTAACTTCTGGTGGGAACACTGCATTTGTAAGTGTAACTTCTGGTCGGAACACTGCATTTGTAAGTGTAACTTCTGGTGGGAACACTGCATTTGTAAGTGTAACTTCTGGTTGGAACACTGCATTTGTAAGTGTAACTTCCGGTCGGAACACTGCATTTGTAAGTGTAACTTCTGGTCGGAACACTGCATTTGTAAGTGTAACTTCTGGTCGGAACACTGCATTTGTAAGTGTAACTTCTGATCGGAACACTGCATTTGTAAGTGTAATTTCTGGTCGGAACACTGCATTTGTAAGTGTAACTTCTGGTCGGAACACTGCATTTGTAAGTGTAACTTCTGGTCGGAACACTGCATTTGTAAGTGTAATTTCTGGTCGGAACACTGCATTTGTAAGTGTAACTTCTAGCCGGAACACTGCATTTGTAAGTGTAACTTCTGGTCGGAACACTGCATTTGTAAGTGTAACTTCTAGTCGGAACACTGCATTTGTAAGTGTAACTTCTGGTCGGAACACTGCATTTGTAAGTGTAACTTCTGGTGGGAACACTGCATTTGTAAGTGTAACTTCTGGTCGGAACACTGCATTTGTAAGTGTAACTTCCGGTCGGAACACTGCATTTGTAAGTGTAACTTCTGGTCGGAACACTGCATTTGTAAGTGTAACTTCTGGTCGGAACACTGCATTTGTAAGTGTAACTTCTGGTCGGAACACTGCATTTGTAAGTGTAACTTCTGGTCGGGACACTGCATTTGTAAGTGTAACTTCTGGTCGGAACACTGCATTTGTAAGTGTAACTTCTGGTCGGAACACTGCATTTGTAAGTGTAACTTCTGGTGGGAACACTGCATTTGTAAGTGTACTTCTGGTCGGAACACTGCATTTGTAAGTGTAACTTCTGGTGGGAACACTGCATTTGTAAGTGTAACTTCTGGTCGGAACACTGCATTTGTAAGTGTAACTTCTGGTGGGAACACTGCATTTGTAAGTGTAACTTCTGGTCGGAACACTGCATTGTAAGTGTAACTTCTGGTGGGAACACTGCATTTGTAAGTGTAACTTCTGGTCGGAACACTGCATTTGTAAGTTCAACTTCTAGTCGGAACACTGCATTTGTAAGTGTAACTTCTGGTCGGAACACTGCATTTGTAAGTGTAACTTCTGGTCGGAACACTGCATTTGTAAGTGTAACTTCTGGTGGGAACACTGCATTTGTAAGTGTAACTTCTGGTCGGAACACTGCATTTGTAAGTGTAACTTCTGGTTGGAACACTGCATTTGTAAGTGTAACTTCTGGTCGGAACACTGCATTTGTAAGTGTAACTTATAGTCGGAACACTGCATTTGTAAGTATAACTTCTGGTCGGAACACTGCATTTGTAAGTGTAACTTCTGGTCGGAACACTGCATTTGTAAGTGTAACTTCTGGTCGGAACACTGCATTTGTAAGTGTAACTTCTAGTCGGAACACTGCATTTGTAAGTGTAACTTCTGGTGGGAACACTGCATTTGTAAGTGTAACTTCTGGTCGGAACACTGCATTTGTAAGTGTAACTTCTGGTCGGAACACTGCATTTGTAAGTGTAACTTCTGGTCGGAACACTGCATTTGTAAGTGTAACTTCTGGTCGGAACACTGCATTTGTAAGTGTAACTTCTGGTCGGAACACTGCATTTGTAAGTGTAACTTCTGGTCGGAACACTGCATTTGTAAGTGTAACTTCTGGTGGGAACACTGCATTTGTAAGTGTAACTTCTGGTCGGAACACTGCATATGTAAGTGTAACTTCTGGTCGGAACACTGCATTTGTAAGTGTAACTTCTGGTCGGAACACTGCATTTGTAAGTGTAACTTCTGGTCGGAACACTGCATTTGTAAGTGTAACTTCTGGTGGGAACACTGCATTTGTAAGTGTAACTTCTGGTCGGAACACTGCATTTGTAAGTGTAACTTCTGGTCGGAACACTGCATTTGTAAGTGTAACTTCTGGTCGGAACACTGCATTTGTAAGTGTAACTTCTAGTCGGAACACTGCATTTGTAAGTGTAACTTCTGGTCGGAACATTGCATTTGTAAGTGTAACTTCTGGTCGGAACACTGCATTTGTAAGTGTAACTTCTGGTCAGAACACTGCATTTGTAAGTGTAACTTCTGGTCGGAACACTGCATTTGTAAGTGTAACTTCTGGTCGGAACACTGCATTTGTAAGTGTAACTTCTGGTCGGAACACTGCATTTGTAAGTGTAACTTCTGGTCGGAACACTGCATTTGTAAGTGTAACTTCTAGTCGGAACACTGCATTTGTAAGTGTAACTTCTGGTCGGAACACTGCATTTGTAAGTGTAACTTCTGGTGGGAACACTGCATTTGTAAGTGTAACTTCTGGTCGGAACACTGCATTTGTAAGTGTAACTTCTGGTCGGAACACTGCATTTGTAAGTGTAACTTCTGGTCGGAACACTGCATTTGTAAGTGTAACTTCTGGTCGGAACACTGCATTTGTAAGTGTAACTTCTGGTCGGAACACTGCATTTGTAAGTGTAACTTCTGGTCGGAACACTGCATTTGTATGTGTAACTTCTGGTGGGAACACTGCATTTGTAAGTGTAACTTCTGGTCGGAACACTGCATTTGTAAGTGTAACTTCTGGTGGGAACACTGCATTTGTAAGTGTAACTTCTGGTTGGAACACTGCATTTGTAAGTGTAACTTCCGGTCGGAACACTGCATTTGTAAGTGTAACTTCTGGTCGGAACACTGCATTTGTAAGTGTAACTTCTGGTCGGAACACTGCATTTGTAAGTGTAACTTCTGGTCGGAACACTGCATTTGTAAGTGTAACTTCTGGTCGGAACACTGCATTTGTAAGTGTAACTTCTGGTGGGAACACTGCATTTGTAAGTGTAACTTCTGGTCGGAACACTGCATTTGTAAGTGTAACTTCTGGTGGGAACACTGCATTTGTAAGTGTAACTTCTGGTTGGAACACTGCATTTGTAAGTGTAACTTCCGGTCGGAACACTGCATTTGTAAGTGTAACTTCTGGTCGGAACACTGCATTTGTAAGTGTAACTTCTGGTCGGAACACTGCATTTGTAAGTGTAACTTCTGGTCGGAACACTGCATTTGTAAGTGTAACTTCTGGTCGGAACACTGCATTTGTAAGTGTAACTTCTGGTCGGAACACTGCATTTGTAAGTGTAACTTCTAGTCGGAACACTGCATTTGTAAGTGTAATTTCTGGTCGGAACACTGCATTTGTAAGTGTAACTTCTAGTCGGAACACTGCATTTGTAAGTGTAACTTCTGGTCGGAACACTGCATTTGTAAGTGTAACTTCTAGTCGGAACACTGCATTTGTAAGTGTAATTTCTGGTCGGAACACTGCATTTGTAAGTGTAACTTCTAGTCGGAACACTGCATTTGTAAGTGTAACTTCTGGTCGGAACACTGCATTTGTAAGTGTAACTTCTAGTCGGAACACTGCATTTGTAAGTGTAACTTCTGGTCGGAACACTGCATTTGTAAGTGTAACTTCTGGTGGGAACACTGCATTTGTAAGTGTAACTTCTGGTCGGAACACTGCATTTGTAAGTGTAACTTCTGGTCGGGACACTGCATTTGTAAGTGTAACTTCTGGTTGGAACACTGCATTTGTAAGTGTAACTTCCGGTCGGAACACTGCATTTGTAAGTGTAACTTCTGGTCGGAACACTGCATTTGTAAGTGTAACTTCTGGTCGGAACACTGCATTTGTAAGTGTAACTTCTGGTCGGAACACTGCATTTGTAAGTGTAACTTCTGGTCGGAACACTGCATTTGTAAGTGTAACTTCTGGTCGGAACACTGCATTTGTAAGTGTAACTTCTAGTCGGAACACTGCATTTGTAAGTGTAATTTCTGGTCGGAACACTGCATTTGTAAGTGTAACTTCTAGTCGGAACACTGC
This sequence comes from Rana muscosa, assembly GCA_029206835.1. Classification (NCBI taxonomy): domain Eukaryota; kingdom Metazoa; phylum Chordata; class Amphibia; order Anura; family Ranidae; genus Rana; species Rana muscosa. Next base: position 404,578,506 of record CM055121.1, read on the forward strand.
ATTTGTAAGTGTAACTTCTGGTCGGAACACTGCATTTGTAAGTGTAACTTCTAGTCGGAACACTGCATTTGTAAGTGTAACTTCTGGTCGGAACACTGCATTTGTAAGTGTAACTTCTAGTCGGAACACTGCATTTGTAAGTGTAACTTCTGGTCGGAACACTGCATTTGTAAGTGTAACTTCTGGTCGGAACACTGCATTTGTAAGTGTAACTCCTGGTCGGAACACTGCATTTGTAAGTGTAACTTCTGGTCGGAACACTGCATTTGTAAGTGTAACTTCCGGTCGGAACACTGCATTTGTAAGTGTAACTTCCGGCCGGAACACTGCATTTGTAAGTGTAACTTCTGGTCGGAACACTGCATTTGTAAGTGTAACTTCTGGTGGGAACACTGCATTTGTAAGTGTAACTTCTGGTCGGAACACTGCATTTGTAAGTGTAACTTCTGGTCGGAACACTGCATTTGTAAGTGTAACTTCTGGTCGGAACACTGCATTTGTAAGTGTAACTTCTGGTGGGAACACTGCATTTGTAAGTGTAACTTCTGGTGGGAACACTGCATTTGTAAGTGTAACTTCTGGTGGGAACACTGCATTTGTAAGTGTAACTTCTGGTCGGAACACTGCATTTGTAAGTGTAACTTCTGGTGGGAACACTGCATTTGTAAGTGTAACTTCTGGTCGGAACACTGCATTTGTAAGTGTAACTTCTGGTGGGAACACTGCATTTGTAAGTGTAACTTCTGGTCGGAACACTGCATTTGTAAGTTCAACTTCTAGTCGGAACACTGCATTTGTAAGTGTAACTTCTGGTCGGAACACTGCATTTGTAAGTGTAACTTCTGGTCGGAACACTGCATTTGTAAGTGTAACTTCTGGTGGGAACACTGCATTTGTAAGTGTAACTTCTGGTCGGAACACTGCATTTGTAAGTGTAACTTCTGGTGGGAACACTGCATTTGTAAGTGTAACTTCTGGTCGGAACACTGCATTTGTAAGTGTAACTTCTGGTGGGAACACTGCATTTGTAAGTGTAACTTCTGGTCGGAACACTGCATTTGTAAGTTCAACTTCTAGTCGGAACACTGCATTTGTAAGTGTAACTTCTGGTCGGAACACTGCATTTGTAAGTGTAACTTCTGGTCGGAACACTGCATTTGTAAGTGTAACTTCTGGTGGGAACACTGCATTTGTAAGTGTAACTTCTGGTCGGAACACTGCATTTGTAAGTGTAACTTCTGGTCGGAACACTGCATTTGTAAGTGTAACTTCTGGTCGGAACACTGCATTTGTAAGTGTAACTTCTAGTCGGAACACTGCATTTGTAAGTATAACTTCTGGTCGGAACACTGCATTTGTAAGTGTAACTTCTGGTCGGAACACTGCATTTGTAAGTGTAACTTCTGGTCGGAACACTGCATTTGTATGTGTAACTTCTAGTCGGAACACTGCATTTGTAAGTGTAACTTCTGGTCGGAACACTGCATTTGTAAGTGTAACTTCTGGTGGGAACACTGCATTTGTAAGTGTAACTTCTGGTCGGAACACTGCATTTGTAAGTGTAACTTCTGGTCGGAACACTGCATTTGTAAGTGTAACTTCTGGTCGGAACACTGCATTTGTAAGTGTAACTTCTGGTCGGAACACTGCATTTGTAAGTGTAACTTCTGGTCGGAACACTGCATTTGTAAGTGTAACTTCTGGTGGGAACACTGCATTTGTAAGTGTAACTTCTGGTCGGAACACTGCATTTGTAAGTGTAACTTCTGGTGGGAACACTGCATTTGTAAGTGTAACTTCTGGTTGGAACACTGCATTTGTAAGTGTAACTTCCGGTCGGAACACTGCATTTGTAAGTGTAACTTCTGGTCGGAACACTGCATTTGTAAGTGTAACTTCTGGTCGGAACACTGCATTTGTAAGTGTAACTTCTGGTCGGAACACTGCATTTGTAAGTGTAATTTCTGGTCGGAACACTGCATTTGTAAGTGTAACTTCTGGTCGGAACACTGCATTTGTAAGTGTAACTTCTGGTCGGAACACTGCATTTGTAAGTGTAATTTCTGGTCGGAACACTGCATTTGTAAGTGTAACTTCTAGCCGGAACACTGCATTTGTAAGTGTAACTTCTGGTCGGAACACTGCATTTGTAAGTGTAACTTCTAGTCGGAACACTGCATTTGTAAGTGTAACTTCTGGTCGGAACACTGCATTTGTAAGTGTAACTTCTGGTGGGAACACTGCATTTGTAAGTGTAACTTCTGGTCGGAACACTGCATTTGTAAGTGTAACTTCTGGTCGGGACACTGCATTTGTAAGTGTAACTTCTGGTCGGAACACTGCATTTGTAAGTGTAACTTCTGGTCGGAACACTGCATTTGTAAGTGTAACTTCTGGTCGGAACACTGCATTTGTAAGTGTAACTTCTGGTCGGAACACTGCATTTGTAAGTGTAACTTCTGGTGGGAACACTGCATTTGTAAGTGTAACTTCTGGTCGGAACACTGCATTTGTAAGTGTAACTTCTGGTGGGAACACTGCATTTGTAAGTGTAACTTCTGGTCGGAACACTGCATTTGTAAGTGTAACTTCTGGTGGGAACACTGCATTTGTAAGTGTAACTTCTGGTCGGAACACTGCATTTGTAAGTTCAACTTCTAGTCGGAACACTGCATTTGTAAGTGTAACTTCTGGTCGGAACACTGCATTTGTAAGTGTAACTTCTGGTCGGAACACTGCATTTGTAAGTGTAACTTCTGGTGGGAACACTGCATTTGTAAGTGTAACTTCTGGTCGGAACACTGCATTTGTAAGTGTAACTTCTGGTTGGAACACTGCATTTGTAAGTGTAACTTCTGGTCGGAACACTGCATTTGTAAGTGTAACTTCTAGTCGGAACACTGCATTTGTAAGTATAACTTCTGGTCGGAACACTGCATTTGTAAGTGTAACTTCTGGTCGGAACACTGCATTTGTAAGTGTAACTTCTGGTCGGAACACTGCATTTGTAAGTGTAACTTCTAGTCGGAACACTGCATTTGTAAGTGTAACTTCTGGTCGGAACACTGCATTTGTAAGTGTAACTTCTGGTGGGAACACTGCATTTGTAAGTGTAACTTCTGGTCGGAACACTGCATTTGTAAGTGTAACTTCTGGTCGGAACACTGCATTTGTAAGTGTAACTTCTGGTCGGAACACTGCATTTGTAAGTGTAACTTCTGGTCGGAACACTGCATTTGTAAGTGTAACTTCTGGTGGGAACACTGCATTTGTAAGTGTAACTTCTGGTCGGAACACTGCATTTGTAAGTGTAACTTCTGGTGGGAACACTGCATTTGTAAGTGTAACTTCTGGTCGGAACACTGCATTTGTAAGTGTAACTTCTGGTGGGAACACTGCATTTGTAAGTGTAACTTCTGGTTGGAACACTGCATTTGTAAGTGTAACTTCCGGTCGGAACACTGCATTTGTAAGTGTAACTTCTGGTCGGAACACTGCATTTGTAAGTGTAACTTCTGGTCGGAACACTGCATTTGTAAGTGTAACTTCTGGTCGGAACACTGCATTTGTAAGTGTAACTTCTGGTCGGAACACTGCATTTGTAAGTGTAACTTCTGGTCGGAACACTGCATTTGTAAGTGTAACTTCTAGTCGGAACACTGCATTTGTAAGTTCAACTTCTAGTCGGAACACTGCATTTGTAAGTGTAACTTCTGGTCGGAACACTGCATTTGTAAGTGTAACTTCTAGTCGGAACACTGCATTTGTAAGTGTAACTTCTGGTGGGAACACTGCATTTGTAAGTGTAACTTCTGGTCGGAACACTGCATTTGTAAGTGTAACTTCTGGTGGGAACACTGCATTTGTAAGTGTAACTTCTGGTCGGAACACTGCATTTGTAAGTGTAACTTCTGGTGGGAACACTGCATTTGTAAGTGTAACTTCTGGTCGGAACACTGCATTTGTAAGTTCAACTTCTAGTCGGAACACTGCATTTGTAAGTGTAACTTCTGGTCGGAACACTGCATTTGTAAGTGTAACTTCTGGTCGGAACACTGCATTTGTAAGTGTAACTTCTGGTGGGAACACTGCATTTGTAAGTGTAACTTCTGGTCGGAACACTGCATTTGTAAGTGTAACTTCTGGTCGGAACACTGCATTTGTAAGTGTAACTTCTGGTCGGAACACTGCATTTGTAAGTGTAACTTCTAGTCGGAACACTGCATTTGTAAGTATAACTTCTGGTCGGAACACTGCATTTGTAAGTGTAACTTCTGGTCGGAACACTGCATTTGTAAGTGTAACTTCTGGTCGGAACACTGCATTTGTATGTGTAACTTCTAGTCGGAACACTGCATTTGTAAGTGTAACTTCTGGTCGGAACACTGCATTTGTAAGTGTAACTTCTGGTGGGAACACTGCATTTGTAAGTGTAACTTCTGGTCGGAACACTGCATTTGTAAGTGTAACTTCTGGTCGGAACACTGCATTTGTAAGTGTAACTTCTGGTCGGAACACTGCATTTGTAAGTGTAACTTCTGGTCGGAACACTGCATTTGTAAGTGTAACTTCTGGTCGGAACACTGCATTTGTATGTGTAACTTCTAGTCGGAACACTGCATTTGTAAGTGTAACTTCTGGTCGGAACACTGCATTTGTAAGTGTAACTTCTGGTGGGAACACTGCATTTGTAAGTGTAACTTCTGGTCGGAACACTGCATTTGTAAGTGTAACTTCTGGTCGGAACACTGCATTTGTAAGTGTAACTTCTGGTCGGAACACTGCATTTGTAAGTGTAACTTCTGGTCGGAACACTGCATTTGTAAGTGTAACTTCTGGTCGGAACACTGCATTTGTAAGTGTAACTTCTGGTCGGAACACTGCATTTGTAAGTGTAACTTCTGGTGGGAACACTGCATTTGTAAGTGTAACTTCTGGTCGGAACACTGCATTTGTAAGTGTAACTTCTGGTGGGAACACTGCATTTGTAAGTGTAACTTCTGGTTGGAACACTGCATTTGTAAGTGTAACTTCCGGTCGGAACACTGCATTTGTAAGTGTAACTTCTGGTCGGAACACTGCATTTGTAAGTGTAACTTCTGGTCGGAACACTGCATTTGTAAGTGTAACTTCTGGTCGGAACACTGCATTTGTAAGTGTAATTTCTGGTCGGAACACTGCATTTGTAAGTGTAACTTCTGGTCGGAACACTGCATTTGTAAGTGTAACTTCTGGTCGGAACACTGCATTTGTAAGTGTAATTTCTGGTCGGAACACTGCATTTGTAAGTGTAACTTCTAGCCGGAACACTGCATTTGTAAGTGTAACTTCTGGTCGGAACACTGCATTTGTAAGTGTAACTTCTAGTCGGAACACTGCATTTGTAAGTGTAACTTCTGGTCGGAACACTGCATTTGTAAGTGTAACTTCTGGTGGGAACACTGCATTTGTAAGTGTAACTTCTGGTCGGAACACTGCATTTGTAAGTGTAACTTCCGGTCGGAACACTGCATTTGTAAGTGTAACTTCTGGTCGGAACACTGCATTTGTAAGTGTAACTTCTGGTCGGAACACTGCATTTGTAAGTGTAACTTCTGGTCGGAACACTGCATTTGTAAGTGTAACTTCTGGTCGGGACACTGCATTTGTAAGTGTAACTTCTGGTCGGAACACTGCATTTGTAAGTGTAACTTCTGGTCGGAACACTGCATTTGTAAGTGTAACTTCTGGTGGGAACACTGCATTTGTAAGTGTAACTTCTGGTCGGAACACTGCATTTGTAAGTGTAACTTCTGGTGGGAACACTGCATTTGTAAGTGTAACTTCTGGTCGGAACACTGCATTTGTAAGTGTAACTTCTGGTGGGAACACTGCATTTGTAAGTGTAACTTCTGGTCGGAACACTGCATTTGTAAGTGTAACTTCTGGTGGGAACACTGCATTTGTAAGTGTAACTTCTGGTCGGAACACTGCATTTGTAAGTTCAACTTCTAGTCGGAACACTGCATTTGTAAGTGTAACTTCTGGTCGGAACACTGCATTTGTAAGTGTAACTTCTGGTCGGAACACTGCATTTGTAAGTGTAACTTCTGGTGGGAACACTGCATTTGTAAGTGTAACTTCTGGTCGGAACACTGCATTTGTAAGTGTAACTTCTGGTTGGAACACTGCATTTGTAAGTGTAACTTCTGGTCGGAACACTGCATTTGTAAGTGTAACTTCTAGTCGGAACACTGCATTTGTAAGTATAACTTCTGGTCGGAACACTGCATTTGTAAGTGTAACTTCTGGTCGGAACACTGCATTTGTAAGTGTAACTTCTGGTCGGAACACTGCATTTGTAAGTGTAACTTCTAGTCGGAACACTGCATTTGTAAGTGTAACTTCTGGTCGGAACACTGCATTTGTAAGTGTAACTTCTGGTGGGAACACTGCATTTGTAAGTGTAACTTCTGGTCGGAACACTGCATTTGTAAGTGTAACTTCTGGTCGGAACACTGCATTTGTAAGTGTAACTTCTGGTCGGAACACTGCATTTGTAAGTGTAACTTCTGGTCGGAACACTGCATTTGTAAGTGTAACTTCTGGTCGGAACACTGCATTTGTAAGTGTAACTTCTGGTGGGAACACTGCATTTGTAAGTGTAACTTCTGGTCGGAACACTGCATTTGTAAGTGTAACTTCTGGTGGGAACACTGCATTTGTAAGTGTAACTTCTGGTTGGAACACTGCATTTGTAAGTGTAACTTCCGGTCGGAACACTGCATTTGTAAGTGTAACTTCTGGTCGGAACACTGCATTTGTAAGTGTAACTTCTGGTCGGAACACTGCATTTGTAAGTGTAACTTCTGGTCGGAACACTGCATTTGTAAGTGTAACTTCTGGTCGGAACACTGCATTTGTAAGTGTAACTTCTGGTCGGAACACTGCATTTGTAAGTGTAACTTCTAGTCGGAACACTGCATTTGTAAGTGTAATTTCTTGTCGGAACACTGCATTTGTAAGTGTAACTTCTAGTCGGAACACTGCATTTGTAAGTGTAACTTCTGGTCGGAACACTGCATTTGTAAGTGTAACTTCTAGTCGGAACACTGCATTTGTAAGTGTAACTTCTGGTCGGAACACTGCATTTGTAAGTGTAACTTCTGGTGGGAACACTGCATTTGTAAGTGTAACTTCTGGTCGGAACACTGCATTTGTAAGTGTAACTTCTGGTCGGAACACTGCATTTGTAAGTGTAACTTCTGGTCGGAACACTTCATTTGTAAATGTAACTTCTGGTCGGAACACTGCATTTGTAAGTGTAACTTCTGGTCGGAACACTGCATTTGTAAGTGTAACTTCTGGTCGGAACACTGCATTTGTAATGCCGCGTACACACGACCGCTTTTCTCAACGAGAAAAACTGCATTTTTTTTTCGCCGAGAAAAACGATCGTCTGTGGGCTTCATGTCGTTTTTCTCGTCTAGAAAAACGGCATAAAAAATTACGAGAAAATTTAGAACATGTTCTAAATTTTCTCATCGTTTTTTCCAGCATTTTTTTCCGCGGCAGTTTTCCCATAGGGAAACACTGCCGCGGAGCCCACAGTCGGTCGTTTTTCTCGTCAAGAGAAAAAATGACGGGAAAAACGACCGTGTGTAGGGAACCAAGCGGTTCCCTCGTTTTTCCTGTCATTATTCACGGCGGTTTTTTAACCGCCGTGAATAATGATCGTGTGTACGCGGCATTAGTGTAACTTCTGGTCGGAACACTGCATTTGTAAGTGTAACTTCTGGTTGGAACACTGCATTTGTAAGTGTAACTTCTGGTCGGAACACTGCATTTGTAAGTGTAACTTCTGGTCGGAACACTGCATTTGTAAGTGTAACTTCTGGTCGGAACACTGCATTTGTAAGTGTAACTTCTAGTCGGAACACTGCATTTGTAAGTGTAACTTCTGGTCGGAACACTGCATTTGTAAGTGTAACTTCTGGTGGGAACACTGCATTTGTAAGTGTAACTTCTGGTCGGAACACTGCATTTGTAAGTGTAACTTCTGGTCGGAACACTGCATTTGTAAGTGTAACTTCTGGTCGGAACACTGCATTTGTAAGTGTAACTTCTGGTGGGAACACTGCATTTGTAAGTGTAACTTCTGGTCGGAACACTGCATTTGTAAGTGTAACTTCTGGTCGGAACACTGCATTTGTAAGTGTAACTTCTGGTGGGAACACTGCATTTGTAAGTGTAACTTCTGGTCGGAACACTGCATTTGTAAGTGTAACTTCTGGTGGGAACACTGCATTTGTAAGTGTAACTTCTGGTTGGAACACTGCATTTGTAAGTGTAACTTCCGGTCGGAACACTGCATTTGTAAGTGTAACTTCTGGTCGGAACACTGCATTTGTAAGTGTAACTTCTGGTCGGAACACTGCATTTGTAAGTGTAACTTCTGATCGGAACACTGCATTTGTAAGTGTAATTTCTGGTCGGAACACTGCATTTGTAAGTGTAACTTCTGGTCGGAACACTGCATTTGTAAGTGTAACTTCTGGTCGGAACACTGCATTTGTAAGTGTAATTTCTGGTCGGAACACTGCATTTGTAAGTGTAACTTCTAGCCGGAACACTGCATTTGTAAGTGTAACTTCTGGTCGGAACACTGCATTTGTAAGTGTAACTTCTAGTCGGAACACTGCATTTGTAAGTGTAACTTCTGGTCGGAACACTGCATTTGTAAGTGTAACTTCTGGTGGGAACACTGCATTTGTAAGTGTAACTTCTGGTCGGAACACTGCATTTGTAAGTGTAACTTCCGGTCGGAACACTGCATTTGTAAGTGTAACTTCTGGTCGGAACACTGCATTTGTAAGTGTAACTTCTGGTCGGAACACTGCATTTGTAAGTGTAACTTCTGGTCGGAACACTGCATTTGTAAGTGTAACTTCTGGTCGGGACACTGCATTTGTAAGTGTAACTTCTGGTCGGAACACTGCATTTGTAAGTGTAACTTCTGGTCGGAACACTGCATTTGTAAGTGTAACTTCTGGTGGGAACACTGCATTTGTAAGTGTAACTTCTGGTCGGAACACTGCATTTGTAAGTGTAACTTCTGGTGGGAACACTGCATTTGTAAGTGTAACTTCTGGTCGGAACACTGCATTTGTAAGTGTAACTTCTGGTGGGAACACTGCATTTGTAAGTGTAACTTCTGGTCGGAACACTGCATTTGTAAGTGTAACTTCTGGTGGGAACACTGCATTTGTAAGTGTAACTTCTGGTCGGAACACTGCATTTGTAAGTTCAACTTCTAGTCGGAACACTGCATTTGTAAGTGTAACTTCTGGTCGGAACACTGCATTTGTAAGTGTAACTTCTGGTCGGAACACTGCATTTGTAAGTGTAACTTCTGGTGGGAACACTGCATTTGTAAGTGTAACTTCTGGTCGGAACACTGCATTTGTAAGTGTAACTTCTGGTTGGAACACTGCATTTGTAAGTGTAACTTCTGGTCGGAACACTGCATTTGTAAGTGTAACTTCTAGTCGGAACACTGCATTTGTAAGTATAACTTCTGGTCGGAACACTGCATTTGTAAGTGTAACTTCTGGTCGGAACACTGCATTTGTAAGTGTAACTTCTGGTCGGAACACTGCATTTGTAAGTGTAACTTCTAGTCGGAACACTGCATTTGTAAGTGTAACTTCTGGTCGGAACACTGCATTTGTAAGTGTAACTTCTGGTGGGAACACTGCATTTGTAAGTGTAACTTCTGGTCGGAACACTGCATTTGTAAGTGTAACTTCTGGTCGGAACACTGCATTTGTAAGTGTAACTTCTGGTCGGAACACTGCATTTGTAAGTGTAACTTCTGGTCGGAACACTGCATTTGTAAGTGTAACTTCTGGTCGGAACACTGCATTTGTAAGTGTAACTTCTGGTGGGAACACTGCATTTGTAAGTGTAACTTCTGGTCGGAACACTGCATTTGTAAGTGTAACTTCTGGTGGGAACACTGCATTTGTAAGTGTAACTTCTGGTTGGAACACTGCATTTGTAAGTGTAACTTCCGGTCGGAACACTGCATTTGTAAGTGTAACTTCTGGTCGGAACACTGCATTTGTAAGTGTAACTTCTGGTCGGAACACTGCATTTGTAAGTGTAACTTCTGGTCGGAACACTGCATTTGTAAGTGTAACTTCTGGTCGGAACACTGCATTTGTAAGTGTAACTTCTGGTCGGAACACTGCATTTGTAAGTGTAACTTCTAGTCGGAACACTGCATTTGTAAGTGTAATTTCTTGTCGGAACACTGCATTTGTAAGTGTAACTTCTAGTCGGAACACTGCATTTGTAAGTGTAACTTCTGGTCGGAACACTGCATTTGTAAGTGTAACTTCTAGTCGGAACACTGCATTTGTAAGTGTAACTTCTGGTCGGAACACTGCATTTGTAAGTGTAACTTCTGGTGGGAACACTGCATTTGTAAGTGTAACTTCTGGTCGGAACACTGCATTTGTAAGTGTAACTTCTGGTCGGAACACTGCATTTGTAAGTGTAACTTCTGGTCGGAACACTTCATTTGTAAATGTAACTTCTGGTCGGAACACTGCATTTGTAAGTGTAACTTCTGGTCGGAACACTGCATTTGTAAGTGTAACTTCTGGTCGGAACACTGCATTTGTAATGCCGCGTACACACGACCGCTTTTCTCAACGAGAAAAACTGCATTTTTTTTTCGCCGAGAAAAACGATCGTCTGTGGGCTTCATGTCGTTTTTCTCGTCTAGAAAAACGGCATAAAAAATTACGAGAAAATTTAGAACATGTTCTAAATTTTCTCATCGTTTTTTCCAGCATTTTTTTCCGCGGCAGTTTTCCCATAGGGAAACACTGCCGCGGAGCCCACAGTCGGTCGTTTTTCTCGTCAAGAGAAAAAATGACGGGAAAAACGACCGTGTGTAGGGAACCAAGCGGTTCCCTCGTTTTTCCTGTCATTATTCACGGCGGTTTTTTAACCGCCGTGAATAATGATCGTGTGTACGCGGCATTAGTGTAACTTCTGGTCGGAACACTGCATTTGTAAGTGTAACTTCTGGTTGGAACACTGCATTTGTAAGTGTAACTTCTGGTCGGAACACTGCATTTGTAAGTGTAACTTCTGGTCGGAACACTGCATTTGTAAGTGTAACTTCTGGTCGGAACACTGCATTTGTAAGTGTAACTTCTAGTCGGAACACTGCATTTGTAAGTGTAACTTCTGGTCGGAACACTGCATTTGTAAGTGTAACTTCTGGTGGGAACACTGCATTTGTAAGTGTAACTTCTGGTCGGAACACTGCATTTGTAAGTGTAACTTCTGGTCGGAACACTGCATTTGTAAGTGTAACTTCTGGTCGGAACACTGCATTTGTAAGTGTAACTTCTGGTGGGAACACTGCATTTGTAAGTGTAACTTCTGGTCGGAACACTGCATTTGTAAGTGTAACTTCTGGTCGGAACACTGCATTTGTAAGTGTAACTTCTGGTGGGAACACTGCATTTGTAAGTGTAACTTCTGGTCGGAACACTGCATTTGTAAGTGTAACTTCTGGTGGGAACACTGCATTTGTAAGTGTAACTTCTGGTTGGAACACTGCATTTGTAAGTGTAACTTCCGGTCGGAACACTGCATTTGTAAGTGTAACTTCTGGTCGGAACACTGCATTTGTAAGTGTAACTTCTGGTCGGAACACTGCATTTGTAAGTGTAACTTCTGATCGGAACACTGCATTTGTAAGTGTAATTTCTGGTCGGAACACTGCATTTGTAAGTGTAACTTCTGGTCGGAACACTGCATTTGTAAGTGTAACTTCTGGTCGGAACACTGCATTTGTAAGTGTAATTTCTGGTCGGAACACTGCATTTGTAAGTGTAACTTCTAGCCGGAACACTGCATTTGTAAGTGTAACTTCTGGTCGGAACACTGCATTTGTAAGTGTAACTTCTAGTCGGAACACTGCATTTGTAAGTGTAACTTCTGGTCGGAACACTGCATTTGTAAGTGTAACTTCTGGTGGGAACACTGCATTTGTAAGTGTAACTTCTGGTCGGAACACTGCATTTGTAAGTGTAACTTCCGGTCGGAACACTGCATTTGTAAGTGTAACTTCTGGTCGGAACACTGCATTTGTAAGTGTAACTTCTGGTCGGAACACTGCATTTGTAAGTGTAACTTCTGGTCGGAACACTGCATTTGTAAGTGTAACTTCTGGTCGGGACACTGCATTTGTAAGTGTAACTTCTGGTCGGAACACTGCATTTGTAAGTGTAACTTCTGGTCGGAACACTGCATTTGTAAGTGTAACTTCTGGTGGGAACACTGCATTTGTAAGTGTAACTTCTGGTCGGAACACTGCATTTGTAAGTGTAACTTCTGGTGGGAACACTGCATTTGTAAGTGTAACTTCTGGTCGGAACACTGCATTTGTAAGTGTAACTTCTGGTGGGAACACTGCATTTGTAAGTGTAACTTCTGGTCGGAACACTGCATTTGTAAGTGTAACTTCTGGTGGGAACACTGCATTTGTAAGTGTAACTTCTGGTCGGAACACTGCATTTGTAAGTTCAACTTCTAGTCGGAACACTGCATTTGTAAGTGTAACTTCTGGTCGGAACACTGCATTTGTAAGTGTAACTTCTGGTCGGAACACTGCATTTGTAAGTGTAACTTCTGGTGGGAACACTGCATTTGTAAGTGTAACTTCTGGTCGGAACACTGCATTTGTAAGTGTAACTTCTGGTTGGAACACTGCATTTGTAAGTGTAACTTCTGGTCGGAACACTGCATTTGTAAGTGTAACTTATAGTCGGAACACTGCATTTGTAAGTATAACTTCTGGTCGGAACACTGCATTTGTAAGTGTAACTTCTGGTCGGAACACTGCATTTGTAAGTGTAACTTCTGGTCGGAACACTGCATTTGTAAGTGTAACTTCTAGTCGGAACACTGCATTTGTAAGTGTAACTTCTGGTCGGAACACTGCATTTGTAAGTGTAACTTCTGGTGGGAACACTGCATTTGTAAGTGTAACTTCTGGTCGGAACACTGCATTTGTAAGTGTAACTTCTGGTCGGAACACTGCATTTGTAAGTGTAACTTCTGGTCGGAACACTGCATTTGTAAGTGTAACTTCTGGTCGGAACACTGCATTTGTAAGTGTAACTTCTGGTCGGAACACTGCATTTGTAAGTGTAACTTCTGGTGGGAACACTGCATTTGTAAGTGTAACTTCTGGTCGGAACACTGCATATGTAAGTGTAACTTCTGGTCGGAACACTGCATTTGTAAGTGTAACTTCTGGTCGGAACACTGCATTTGTAAGTGTAACTTCTGGTCGGAACACTGCATTTGTAAGTGTAACTTCTGGTGGGAACACTGCATTTGTAAGTGTAACTTCTGGTCGGAACACTGCATTTGTAAGTGTAACTTCTGGTCGGAACACTGCATTTGTAAGTGTAACTTCTGGTCGGAACACTGCATTTGTAAGTGTAACTTCTAGTCGGAACACTGCATTTGTAAGTGTAACTTCTGGTCGGAACATTGCATTTGTAAGTGTAACTTCTGGTCGGAACACTGCATTTGTAAGTGTAACTTCTGGTCAGAACACTGCATTTGTAAGTGTAACTTCTGGTCGGAACACTGCATTTGTAAGTGTAACTTCTGGTCGGAACACTGCATTTGTAAGTGTAACTTCTGGTCGGAACACTGCATTTGTAAGTGTAACTTCTAGTCGGAACACTGCATTTGTAAGTGTAACTTCTGGTCGGAACACTGCATTTGTAAGTGTAACTTCTGGTGGGAACACTGCATTTGTAAGTGTAACTTCTGGTCGGAACACTGCATTTGTAAGTGTAACTTCTGGTCGGAACACTGCATTTGTAAGTGTAACTTCTGGTCGGAACACTGCATTTGTAAGTGTAACTTCTGGTCGGAACACTGCATTTGTAAGTGTAACTTCTGGTCGGAACACTGCATTTGTAAGTGTAACTTCTGGTCGGAACACTGCATTTGTATGTGTAACTTCTGGTGGGAACACTGCATTTGTAAGTGTAACTTCTGGTCGGAACACTGCATTTGTAAGTGTAACTTCTGGTGGGAACACTGCATTTGTAAGTGTAACTTCTGGTTGGAACACTGCATTTGTAAGTGTAACTTCCGGTCGGAACACTGCATTTGTAAGTGTAACTTCTGGTCGGAACACTGCATTTGTAAGTGTAACTTCTGGTCGGAACACTGCATTTGTAAGTGTAACTTCTGGTCGGAACACTGCATTTGTAAGTGTAACTTCTGGTCGGAACACTGCATTTGTAAGTGTAACTTCTGGTCGGAACACTGCATTTGTAAGTGTAACTTCTGGTGGGAACACTGCATTTGTAAGTGTAACTTCTGGTCGGAACACTGCATTTGTAAGTGTAACTTCTGGTGGGAACACTGCATTTGTAAGTGTAACTTCTGGTTGGAACACTGCATTTGTAAGTGTAACTTCCGGTCGGAACACTGCATTTGTAAGTGTAACTTCTGGTCGGAACACTGCATTTGTAAGTGTAACTTCTGGTCGGAACACTGCATTTGTAAGTGTAACTTCTGGTCGGAACACTGCATTTGTAAGTGTAACTTCTGGTCGGAACACTGCATTTGTAAGTGTAACTTCTGGTCGGAACACTGCATTTGTAAGTGTAACTTCTAGTCGGAACACTGCATTTGTAAGTGTAATTTCTGGTCGGAACACTGCATTTGTAAGTGTAACTTCTAGTCGGAACACTGCATTTGTAAGTGTAACTTCTGGTCGGAACACTGCATTTGTAAGTGTAACTTCTAGTCGGAACACTGCATTTGTAAGTGTAATTTCTGGTCGGAACACTGCATTTGTAAGTGTAACTTCTAGTCGGAACACTGCATTTGTAAGTGTAACTTCTGGTCGGAACACTGCATTTGTAAGTGTAACTTCTAGTCGGAACACTGCATTTGTAAGTGTAACTTCTGGTCGGAACACTGCATTTGTAAGTGTAACTTCTGGTGGGAACACTGCATTTGTAAGTGTAACTTCTGGTCGGAACACTGCATTTGTAAGTGTAACTTCTGGTCGGGACACTGCATTTGTAAGTGTAACTTCTGGTTGGAACACTGCATTTGTAAGTGTAACTTCCGGTCGGAACACTGCATTTGTAAGTGTAACTTCTGGTCGGAACACTGCATTTGTAAGTGTAACTTCTGGTCGGAACACTGCATTTGTAAGTGTAACTTCTGGTCGGAACACTGCATTTGTAAGTGTAACTTCTGGTCGGAACACTGCATTTGTAAGTGTAACTTCTGGTCGGAACACTGCATTTGTAAGTGTAACTTCTAGTCGGAACACTGCATTTGTAAGTGTAATTTCTGGTCGGAACACTGCATTTGTAAGTGTAACTTCTAGTCGGAACACTGCATTTGTAAGTGTAACTTCTGGTCGGAACACTGCATTTGTAAGTGTAACTTCTAGTCGGAACACTGCATTTGTAAGTGTAACTTCTGGTCGGAACACTGCATTTGTAAGTGTAACTTCTAGTCGGAACACTGCATTTGTAAGTGTAACTTCTGGTCGGAACACTGCATTTGTAAGTGTAACTTCTGGTGGGAACACTGCATTTGTAAGTGTAACTTCTGGTCGGAACACTGCATTTGTAAGTGTAACTTCTGGTCGGGACACTGCATTTGTAAGTGTAACTTCTGGTCGGAACACTGCATTTGTAAGTGTAACTCCTGGTCGGAACACTGCATTTGTAAGTGTAACTTCTGGTCGGAACACTGCATTTGTAAGTGTAACTTCCGGTCGGAACACTGCATTTGTAAGTGTAACTTCCGGCCGGAACACTGCATTTGTAAGTGTAACTTCTGGTCGGAACACTGCATTTGTAAGTGTAACTTCTGGTGGGAACACTGCATTTGTAAGTGTAACTTCTGGTCGGAACACTGCATTTGTAAGTGTAACTTCTGGTCGGAACACTGCATTTGTAAGTGTAACTTCTGGTCGGAACACTGCATTTGTAAGTGTAACTTCTGGTGGGAACACTGCATTTGTAAGTGTAACTTCTGGTGGGAACACTGCATTTGTAAGTGTAACTTCTGGTGGGAACACTGCATTTGTAAGTGTAACTTCTGGTCGGAACACTGCATTTGTAAGTGTAACTTCTGGTGGGAACACTGCATTTGTAAGTGTAACTTCTGGTCGGAACACTGCATTTGTAAGTGTAACTTCTGGTGGGAACACTGCATTTGTAAGTGTAACTTCTGGTCGGAACACTGCATTTGTAAGTTCAACTTCTAGTCGGAACACTGCATTTGTAAGTGTAACTTCTGGTCGGAACACTGCATTTGTAAGTGTAACTTCTGGTCGGAACACTGCATTTGTAAGTGTAACTTCTGGTGGGAACACTGCATTTGTAAGTGTAACTTCTGGTCGGAACACTGCATTTGTAAGTGTAACTTCTGGTGGGAACACTGCATTTGTAAGTGTAACTTCTGGTCGGAACACTGCATTTGTAAGTGTAACTTCTGGTGGGAACACTGCATTTGTAAGTGTAACTTCTGGTCGGAACACTGCATTTGTAAGTTCAACTTCTAGTCGGAACACTGCATTTGTAAGTGTAACTTCTGGTCGGAACACTGCATTTGTAAGTGTAACTTCTGGTCGGAACACTGCATTTGTAAGTGTAACTTCTGGTGGGAACACTGCATTTGTAAGTGTAACTTCTGGTCGGAACACTGCATTTGTAAGTGTAACTTCTGGTCGGAACACTGCATTTGTAAGTGTAACTTCTGGTCGGAACACTGCATTTGTAAGTGTAACTTCTAGTCGGAACACTGCATTTGTAAGTATAACTTCTGGTCGGAACACTGCATTTGTAAGTGTAACTTCTGGTCGGAACACTGCATTTGTAAGTGTAACTTCTGGTCGGAACACTGCATTTGTATGTGTAACTTCTAGTCGGAACACTGCATTTGTAAGTGTAACTTCTGGTCGGAACACTGCATTTGTAAGTGTAACTTCTGGTGGGAACACTGCATTTGTAAGTGTAACTTCTGGTCGGAACACTGCATTTGTAAGTGTAACTTCTGGTCGGAACACTGCATTTGTAAGTGTAACTTCTGGTCGGAACACTGCATTTGTAAGTGTAACTTCTGGTCGGAACACTGCATTTGTAAGTGTAACTTCTGGTCGGAACACTGCATTTGTAAGTGTAACTTCTGGTCGGAACACTGCATTTGTAAGTGTAACTTCTGGTGGGAACACTGCATTTGTAAGTGTAACTTCTGGTCGGAACACTGCATTTGTAAGTGTAACTTCTGGTGGGAACACTGCATTTGTAAGTGTAACTTCTGGTTGGAACACTGCATTTGTAAGTGTAACTTCCGGTCGGAACACTGCATTTGTAAGTGTAACTTCTGGTCGGAACACTGCATTTGTAAGTGTAACTTCTGGTCGGAACACTGCATTTGTAAGTGTAACTTCTGGTCGGAACACTGCATTTGTAAGTGTAATTTCTGGTCGGAACACTGCATTTGTAAGTGTAACTTCTGGTCGGAACACTGCATTTGTAAGTGTAACTTCTGGTCGGAACACTGCATTTGTAAGTGTAATTTCTGGTCGGAACACTGCATTTGTAAGTGTAACTTCTAGCCGGAACACTGCATTTGTAAGTGTAACTTCTGGTCGGAACACTGCATTTGTAAGTGTAACTTCTAGTCGGAACACTGCATTTGTAAGTGTAACTTCTGGTCGGAACACTGCATTTGTAAGTGTAACTTCTGGTGGGAACACTGCATTTGTAAGTGTAACTTCTGGTCGGAACACTGCATTTGTAAGTGTAACTTCTGGTCGGGACACTGCATTTGTAAGTGTAACTTCTGGTCGGAACACTGCATTTGTAAGTGTAACTTCTGGTCGGAACACTGCATTTGTAAGTGTAACTTCTGGTCGGAACACTGCATTTGTAAGTGTAACTTCTGGTCGGAACACTGCATTTGTAAGTGTAACTTCTGGTGGGAACACTGCATTTGTAAGTGTAACTTCTGGTCGGAACACTGCATTTGTAAGTGTAACTTCTGGTGGGAACACTGCATTTGTAAGTGTAACTTCTGGTCGGAACACTGCATTTGTAAGTGTAACTTCTGGTGGGAACACTGCATTTGTAAGTGTAACTTCTGGTCGGAACACTGCATTTGTAAGTTCAACTTCTAGTCAGAACACTGCATTTGTAAGTGTAACTTCTGGTCGGAACACTGCATTTGTAAGTGTAACTTCTGGTCGGAACACTGCATTTGTAAGTGTAACTTCTGGTGGGAACACTGCATTTGTAAGTGTAACTTCTGGTCGGAACACTGCATTTGTAAGTGTAACTTCTGGTTGGAACACTGCATTTGTAAGTGTAACTTCTGGTCGGAACACTGCATTTGTAAGTGTAACTTCTAGTCGGAACACTGCATTTGTAAGTATAACTTCTGGTCGGAACACTGCATTTGTAAGTGTAACTTCTGGTCGGAACACTGCATTTGTAAGTGTAACTTCTGGTCGGAACACTGCATTTGTAAGTGTAACTTCTAGTCGGAACACTGCATTTGTAAGTGTAACTTCTGGTCGGAACACTGCATTTGTAAGTGTAACTTCTGGTGGGAACACTGCATTTGTAAGTGTAACTTCTGGTCGGAACACTGCATTTGTAAGTGTAACTTCTGGTCGGAACACTGCATTTGTAAGTGTAACTTCTGGTCGGAACACTGCATTTGTAAGTGTAACTTCTGGTCGGAACACTGCATTTGTAAGTGTAACTTCTGGTGGGAACACTGCATTTGTAAGTGTAACTTCTGGTCGGAACACTGCATTTGTAAGTGTAACTTCTGGTGGGAACACTGCATTTGTAAGTGTAACTTCTGGTCGGAACACTGCATTTGTAAGTGTAACTTCTGGTGGGAACACTGCATTTGTAAGTGTAACTTCTGGTTGGAACACTGCATTTGTAAGTGTAACTTCCGGTCGGAACACTGCATTTGTAAGTGTAACTTCTGGTCGGAACACTGCATTTGTAAGTGTAACTTCTGGTCGGAACACTGCATTTGTAAGTGTAACTTCTGGTCGGAACACTGCATTTGTAAGTGTAACTTCTGGTCGGAACACTGCATTTGTAAGTGTAACTTCTGGTCGGAACACTGCATTTGTAAGTGTAACTTCTAGTCGGAACACTGCATTTGTAAGTTCAACTTCTAGTCGGAACACTGCATTTGTAAGTGTAACTTCTGGTCGGAACACTGCATTTGTAAGTGTAACTTCTAGTCGGAACACTGCATTTGTAAGTGTAACTTCTAGTCGGAACACTGCATTTGTAAGTGTAACTTCTGGTGGGAACACTGCATTTGTAAGTGTAACTTCTGGTCGGAACACTGCATTTGTAAGTGTAACTTCTGGTGGGAACACTGCATTTGTAAGTGTAACTTCTGGTCGGAACACTGCATTTGTAAGTGTAACTTCTGGTGGGAACACTGCATTTGTAAGTGTAACTTCTGGTCGGAACACTGCATTTGTAAGTTCAACTTCTAGTCGGAACACTGCATTTGTAAGTGTAACTTCTGGTCGGAACACTGCATTTGTAAGTGTAACTTCTGGTCGGAACACTGCATTTGTAAGTGTAACTTCTGGTGGGAACACTGCATTTGTAAGTGTAACTTCTGGTCGGAACACTGCATTTGTAAGTGTAACTTCTGGTCGGAACACTGCATTTGTAAGTGTAACTTCTGGTCGGAACACTGCATTTGTAAGTGTAACTTCTAGTCGGAACACTGCATTTGTAAGTATAACTTCTGGTCGGAACACTGCATTTGTAAGTGTAACTTCTGGTCGGAACACTGCATTTGTAAGTGTAACTTCTGGTCGGAACACTGCATTTGTATGTGTAACTTCTAGTCGGAACACTGCATTTGTAAGTGTAACTTCTGGTGGGAACACTGCATTTGTAAGTGTAACTTCTGGTGGGAACACTGCATTTGTAAGTGTAACTTCTGGTCGGAACACTGCATTTGTAAGTGTAACTTCTGGTCGGAACACTGCATTTGTAAGTGTAACTTCTGGTCGGAACACTGCATTTGTAAGTGTAACTTCTGGTCGGAACACTGCATTTGTAAGTGTAACTTCTGGTCGGAACACTGCATTTGTAAGTGTAACTTCTGGTCGGAACACTGCATTTGTATGTGTAACTTCTAGTCGGAACACTGCATTTGTAAGTGTAACTTCTGGTCGGAACACTGCATTTGTAAGTGTAACTTCTGGTGGGAACACTGCATTTGTAAGTGTAACTTCTGGTCGGAACACTGCATTTGTAAGTGTAACTTCTGGTCGGAACACTGCATTTGTAAGTGTAACTTCTGGTCGGAACACTGCATTTGTAAGTGTAACTTCTGGTCGGAACACTGCATTTGTAAGTGTAACTTCTGGTCGGAACACTGCATTTGTAAGTGTAACTTCTGGTCGGAACACTGCATTTGTAAGTGTAACTTCTGGTGGGAACACTGCATTTGTAAGTGTAACTTCTGGTCGGAACACTGCATTTGTAAGTGTAACTTCTGGTGGGAACACTGCATTTGTAAGTGTAACTTCTGGTTGGAACACTGCATTTGTAAGTGTAACTTCCGGTCGGAACACTGCATTTGTAAGTGTAACTTCTGGTCGGAACACTGCATTTGTAAGTGTAACTTCTGGTCGGAACACTGCATTTGTAAGTGTAACTTCTGGTCGGAACACTGCATTTGTAAGTGTAATTTCTGGTCGGAACACTGCATTTGTAAGTGTAACTTCTGGTCGGAACACTGCATTTGTAAGTGTAACTTCTGGTCGGAACACTGCATTTGTAAGTGTAATTTCTGGTCGGAACACTGCATTTGTAAGTGTAACTTCTAGCCGGAACACTGCATTTGTAAGTGTAACTTCTGGTCGGAACACTGCATTTTGTAAGTGTAATTTCTGGTCGGAACACTGCATTTGTAAGTGTAACTTCTAGCCGGAACACTGCATTTGTAAGTGTAACTTCTGGTCGGAACACTGCATTTGTAAGTGTAACTTCTAGTCGGAACACTGCATTTGTAAGTGTAACTTCTGGTCGGAACACTGCATTTGTAAGTGTAACTTCTGGTGGGAACACTGCATTTGTAAGTGTAACTTCTGGTCGGAACACTGCATTTGTAAGTGTAACTTCCGGTCGGAACACTGCATTTGTAAGTGTAACTTCTGGTCGGAACACTGCATTTGTAAGTGTAACTTCTGGTCGGAACACTGCATTTGTAAGTGTAACTTCTGGTCGGAACACTGCATTTGTAAGTGTAACTTCTGGTCGGGACACTGCATTTGTAAGTGTAACTTCTGGTCGGAACACTGCATTTGTAAGTGTAACTTCTGGTCGGAACACTGCATTTGTAAGTGTAACTTCTGGTCGGAACACTGCATTTGTAAGTGTAACTTCTGGTCGGAACACTGCATTTGTAAGTGTAACTTCTGGTCGGAACACTGCATTTGTAAGTGTAACTTCTGGTCGGAACACTGCATTTGTAAGTGTAACTTCTGGTCGGAACACTGCATTTGTAAGTGTAACTTCTGGTGGGAACACTGCATTTGTAAGTGTAACTTCTGGTCGGAACACTGCATTTGTAAGTGTAACTTCTGGTGGGAACACTGCATTTGTAAGTGTAACTTCTGGTTGGAACACTGCATTTGTAAGTGTAACTTCCGGTCGGAACACTGCATTTGTAAGTGTAACTTCTGGTCGGAACACTGCATTTGTAAGTGTAACTTCTGGTCGGAACACTGCATTTGTAAGTGTAACTTCTGGTCGGAACACTGCATTTGTAAGTGTAACTTCTGGTCGGAACACTGCATTTGTAAGTGTAACTTCTGGTCGGAACACTGCATTTGTAAGTGTAACTTCTAGTCGGAACACTGCATTTGTAAGTGTAATTTCTTGTCGGAACACTGCATTTGTAAGTGTAACTTCTAGTCGGAACACTGCATTTGTAAGTGTAACTTCTGGTCGGAACACTGCATTTGTAAGTGTAACTTCTAGTCGGAACACTGCATTTGTAAGTGTAACTTCTGGTCGGAACACTGCATTTGTAAGTGTAACTTCTGGTGGGAACACTGCATTTGTAAGTGTAACTTCTGGTCGGAACACTGCATTTGTAAGTGTAACTTCTGGTCGGAACACTGCATTTGTAAGTGTAACTTCTGGTGGGAACACTGCATTTGTAAGTGTAACTTCTGGTCGGAACACTGCATTTGTAAGTGTAACTTCTGGTGGGAACACTGCATTTGTAAGTGTAACTTCTGGTTGGAACACTGCATTTGTAAGTGTAACTTCCGGTCGGAACACTGCATTTGTAAGTGTAACTTCTGGTCGGAACACTGCATTTGTAAGTGTAACTTCTGGTCGGAACACTGCATTTGTAAGTGTAACTTCTGGTCGGAACACTGCATTTGTAAGTGTAACTTCTGGTCGGAACACTGCATTTGTAAGTGTAACTTCTGGTCGGAACACTGCATTTGTAAGTGTAACTTCTAGTCGGAACACTGCATTTGTAAGTGTAATTTCTTGTCGGAACACTGCATTTGTAAGTGTAACTTCTAGTCGGAACACTGCATTTGTAAGTGTAACTTCTGGTCGGAACACTGCATTTGTAAGTGTAACTTCTAGTCGGAACACTGCATTTGTAAGTGTAACTTCTGGTCGGAACACTGCATTTGTAAGTGTAACTTCTGGTGGGAACACTGCATTTGTAAGTGTAACTTCTGGTCGGAACACTGCATTTGTAAGTGTAACTTCTGGTCGGAACACTGCATTTGTAAGTGTAACTTCTGGTCGGAACACTTCATTTGTAAATGTAACTTCTGGTCGGAACACTGCATTTGTAAGTGTAACTTCTGGTCGGAACACTGCATTTGTAAGTGTAACTTCTGGTCGGAACACTGCATTTGTAATGCCGCGTACACACGACCGCTTTTCTCAACGAGAAAAACTGCATTTTTTTTCGCCGAGAAAAACGATCGTCTGTGGGCTTCATGTCGTTTTTCTCGTCTAGAAAAACGGCATAAAAAATTACGAGAAAATTTAGAACATGTTCTAAATTTTCTCATCGTTTTTTCCAGCATTTTTTTCCGCGGCAGTTTTCCCATAGGGAAACACTGCCGCGGAGCCCACAGTCGGTCGTTTTTCTCGTCAAGAGAAAAAATGACGGGAAAAACGACCGTGTGTAGGGAACCAAGCGGTTCCCTCGTTTTTCCTGTCATTATTCACGGCGGTTTTTTAACCGCCGTGAATAATGATCGTGTGTACGCGGCATTAGTGTAACTTCTGGTCGGAACACTGCATTTGTAAGTGTAACTTCTGGTTGGAACACTGCATTTGTAAGTGTAACTTCTGGTCGGAACACTGCATTTGTAAGTGTAACTTCTGGTCGGAACACTGCATTTGTAAGTGTAACTTCTGGTCGGAACACTGCATTTGTAAGTGTAACTTCTGGTCGGAACACTGCATTTGTAAGTGTAACTTCTAGTCGGAACACTGCATTTGTAAGTGTAACTTCTGGTCGGAACACTGCATTTGTAAGTGTAACTTCTGGTGGGAACACTGCATTTGTAAGTGTAACTTCTGGTCGGAACACTGCATTTGTAAGTGTAACTTCTGGTCGGAACACTGCATTTGTAAGTGTATCTTCTGGTCGGAACACTGCATTTGTAAGTGTAACTTCTGGTCGGAACACTGCATTTGTAAGTGTAACTTCTGGTCGGAACACTGCATTTGTAAGTGTAACTTCTGGTCGGAACACTGCATTTGTAAGTGTAACTTCTGGTCGGAACACTGCATTTGTAAGTGTAACTTCTGGTCGGAACACTGCATTTGTAAGTGTAACTTCTGGTGGGAACACTGCATTTGTAAGTGTAACTTCTGGTCGGAACACTGCATTTGTAAGTGTAACTTCTGGTGGGAACACTGCATTTGTAAGTGTAACTTCTGGTCGGAACACTGCATTTGTAAGTGTAACTTCTGGTCGGAACACTGCATTTGTAAGTGTAACTTCTGGTCGGAACACTGCATTTGTAAGTGTAACTTCTAGTCGGAACACTGCATTTGTAAGTATAACTTTTGGTCGGAACACTGCATTTGTAAGTGTAACTTCTGGTCGGAACACTGCATTTGTAAGTGTAACTTCTGGTCGGAACACTTCATTTGTAAATGTAACTTCTGGTCGGAACACTGCATTTGTAAGTGTAACTTCTGGTCGGAACACTGCATTTGTAAGTGTAACTTCTGGTCGGAACACTGCATTTGTAATGCCGCGTACACACGACCGCTTTTCTCGACGAGAAAAACTGCATTTTTTTTTCGCCGAGAAAAACGATCGTCTGTGGGCTTTATGTCGTTTTTCTCGTCTAGAAAAACGGCATAAAAAATGACGAGAAAATTTAGAACATGTTCTAAATTTTCTCATCGTTTTTTCCAGCATTTTTTTCCGCGGCAGTTTTCCCATAGGGAAACACTGCCGCGGAGCCCACAGACGGTCGTTTTTCTCGTCAAGAGAAAAAATTACGGGAAAAACGACCATGTGTAGGGAACCAATCGGTTCCCTCGTTTTTCCTGTCATTACTCACGGCGGTTTTTTAACCGCCGTGAATAATGATCGTGTGTACGCGGCATTAGTGTAACTTCTGGTCGGAACACTGCATTTGTAAGTGTAACTTCTGGTCGGAACACTGCATTTGTAAGTGTAACTTCTGGTCGGGACACTGCATTTGTAAGTGTAACTTCTGGTCGGAACACTGCATTTGTAAGTGTAACTTCTGGTCGGAACACTGCATTTGTAAGTGTAACTTCCGGTCGGAACACTGCATTTGTAAGTGTAACTTCCGGTCGGAACACTGCATTTGTAAGTGTAACTTCCGGTCGGAACACTGCATTTGTAAGTGTAACTTCTGGTCGGAACACTGCATTTGTAAGTGTAACTTCTGGTGGGAACACTGCATTTGTAAGTGTAACTTGTGGTCGGAACACTGCATTTGTAAGTGTAACTTCTGGTGGGAACACTGCATTTGTAAGTGTAACTTCTGGTCGGAACACTGCATTTGTAAGTGTAACTTCTGGTGGGAACACTGCATTTGTAAGTGTAACTTCTGGTCGGAACACTGCATTTGTAAGTGTAACTTCTGGTGAGAACACTGCATTTGTAAGTGTAACTTCTGGTTGGAACACTGCATTTGTAAGTGTAACTTCTGGTGGGAACACTGCATTTGTAAGTGTAACTTCTGGTCGGAACACTGCATTTGTAAGTGTAACTTCTGGTCGGAACACTGCATTTGTAAGTGTAACTTCTGGTCGGAACACTGCATTTGTAAGTGTAACTTCTGGTCGGAACACTGCATTTGTAAGTGTAACTTCTGGTCGGAACACTGCATTTGTAAGTGTAACTTCTGGTGGGGACACTGCACTTGTAAGTGTAACTTCTGGTCGGAACACTGCATTTGTAAGTGTAACTTCTGGTGGGAACACTGCATTTGTAAGTGTAACTTCTGGTGGGAACACTGCATTTCTAAGTGTAACTTCTGGTGGGAACACTGCATTTGTAAGTGTAACTTCTGGTCGGAACACTGCATTTGTAAGTTCAACTTCTAGTCGGAACACTGCATTTGTAAGTGTAACTTCTGGTCGGAACACTGCATTTGTAAGTGTAACTTCTGGTCGGAACACTGCATTTTTAAGTGTAACTTCTGGTGGGAACACTGCATTTGTAAGTCTAACTTCTGGTCGGAACACTGCATTTGTAAGTGTAACTTCTGGTCGGAACACTGCATTTGTAAGTGTAACTTCTGGTCGGAACACTGCATTTGTAAGTGTAACTTCTAGTCGGAACACTGCATTTGTAAGTATAACTTCTGGTCGGAACACTGCATTTGTAAGTGTAACTTCTGGTCGGAACACTGCATTTGTAAGTGTAACTTCTGGTCGGAACACTGCATTTGTAAGTGTAACTTCTAGTCGGAACACTGCATTTGTAAGTGTAACTTCTGGTGGGAACACTGCATTTGTAAGTGTAACTTCTGGTCGGAACACTGCATTTGTAAGTGTAACTTCTGGTCGGAACACTGCATTTGTAAGTGTAACTTCTGGTCGGAACACTGCATTTGTAAGTGTAACTTCTGGTCGGAACACTGCATTTGTAAGTGTAACTTCTGGTCGGAACACTGCATTTGTAAGTGTAACTTCTGGTGGGAACACTGCATTTGTAAGTGTAACTTCTGGTCGGAACACTGCATTTGTAAGTGTAACTTCTGGTGGGAACACTGCATTTGTAAGTGTAACTTCTGGTTGGAACACTGCATTTGTAAGTGTAACTTCCGGTCGGAACACTGCATTTGTAAGTGTAACTTCTGGTCGGAACACTGCATTTGTAAGTGTAACTTCTGGTCGGAACACTGCATTTGTAAGTGTAACTTCTGGTCGGAACACTGCATTTGTAAGTGTAACTTCTGGTCGGAACACTGCATTTGTAAGTGTAACTTCTGGTCGGAACACTGCATTTGTAAGTGTAATTTCTGGTCGGAACACTGCATTTGTAAGTGTAACTTCTAGTCAGAACACTGCATTTGTAAGTGTAACTTCTGGTCGGAACACTGCATTTGTAAGTGTAACTTCTAGTCGGAACACTGCATTTGTAAGTGTAACTTCTGGTCGGAACACTGCATTTGTAAGTGTAATTTCTGGTCGGAACACTGCATTTGTAAGTGTAACTTCTAGTCAGAACACTGCATTTGTAAGTGTAACTTCTGGTCGGAACACTGCATTTGTAAGTGTAACTTCTAGTCGGAACACTGCATTTGTAAGTGTAACTTCTGGTCGGAACACTGCATTTGTAAGTGTAACTTCTGGTGGGAACACTGCATTTGTAAGTGTAACTTCTGGTCGGAACACTGCATTTGTAAGTGTAACTTCTGGTGGGAACACTGCATTTGTAAGTGTAACTTCTGGTCGGAACACTGCATTTGTAAGTGTAACTTCTGGTCGGAACACTGCATTTGTAAGTGTAACTTCTGGTGGGAACACTGCATTTGTAAGTGTAACTTCTGGTCGGAACACTGCATTTGTAAGTGTAACTTCTGGTCGGAACACTGCATTTGTAAGTGTAACTTCTGGTCGGAACACTGCATTTGTAAGTGTAACTTCTAGTCGGAACACTGCATTTGTAAGTATAACTTCTGGTCGGAACACTGCATTTGTAAGTGTAACTTCTGGTCGGAACACTGCATTTGTAAGTGTAACTTCTGGTCGGAACACTGCATTTGTAAGTGTAACTTCTAGTCGGAACACTGCATTTGTAAGTGTAACTTCTGGTCGGAACACTGCATTTGTAAGTGTAACTTCTGGTGGGAACACTGCATTTGTAAGTGTAACTTCTGGTCGGAACACTGCATTTGTAAGTGTAACTTCTGGTCGGAACACTGCATTTGTAAGTGTAACTTCTGGTCGGAACACTGCATTTGTAAGTGTAACTTCTGGTCGGAACACTGCATTTGTAAGTGTAACTTCTGGTCGGAACACTGCATTTGTAAGTGTAACTTCTGGTCGGAACACTGCATTTGTAAGTGTAACTTCTGGTGGGAACACTGCATTTGTAAGTGTAACTTCTGGTCGGAACACTGCATTTGTAAGTGTAACTTCTGGTGGGAACACTGCATTTGTAAGTGTAACTTCTGGTTGGAACACTGCATTTGTAAGTGTAACTTCCGGTCGGAACACTGCATTTGTAAGTGTAACTTCTGGTCGGAACACTGCATTTGTAAGTGTAACTTCTGGTCGGAACACTGCATTTGTAAGTGTAACTTCTGGTCGGAACACTGCATTTGTAAGTGTAACTTCTGGTCGGAACACTGCATTTGTAAGTGTAACTTCTGGTCGGAACACTGCATTTGTAAGTGTAATTTCTGGTCGGAACACTGCATTTGTAAGTGTAACTTCTAGCCGGAACACTGCATTTGTAAGTGTAACTTCTGGTCGGAACACTGCATTTGTAAGTGTAACTTCTAGTCGGAACACTGCATTTGTAAGTGTAACTTCTGGTCGGAACACTGCATTTGTAAGTGTAACTTCTGGTGGGAACACTGCATTTGTAAGTGTAACTTCTGGTCGGAACACTGCATTTGTAAGTGTAACTTCCGGTCGGAACACTGCATTTGTAAGTGTAACTTCTGGTCGGAACACTGCATTTGTAAGTGTAACTTCTGGTCGGAACACTGCATTTGTAAGTGTAACTTCTGGTCGGAACACTGCATTTGTAAGTGTAACTTCTGGTCGGGACACTGCATTTGTAAGTGTAACTTCTGGTCGGAACACTGCATTTGTAAGTGTAACTTCTGGTCGGAACACTGCATTTGTAAGTGTAACTTCTGGTCGGAACACTGCATTTGTAAGTGTAACTTCTGGTCGGAACACTGCATTTGTAAGTGTAACTTCTGGTCGGAACACTGCATTTGTAAGTGTAACTTCTGGTCGGAACACTGCATTTGTAAGTGTAACTTCTGGTCGGAACACTGCATTTGTAAGTGTAACTTCTGGTGGGAACACTGCATTTGTAAGTGTAACTTCTGGTCGGAACACTGCATTTGTAAGTGTAACTTCTGGTGGGAACACTGCATTTGTAAGTGTAACTTCTGGTTGGAACACTGCATTTGTAAGTGTAACTTCCGGTCGGAACACTGCATTTGTAAGTGTAACTTCTGGTCGGAACACTGCATTTGTAAGTGTAACTTCTGGTCGGAACACTGCATTTGTAAGTGTAACTTCTGGTCGGAACACTGCATTTGTAAGTGTAACTTCTGGTCGGAACACTGCATTTGTAAGTGTAACTTCTGGTCGGAACACTGCATTTGTAAGTGTAACTTCTAGTCGGAACACTGCATTTGTAAGTGTAATTTCTTGTCGGAACACTGCATTTGTAAGTGTAACTTCTAGTCGGAACACTGCATTTGTAAGTGTAACTTCTGGTCGGAACACTGCATTTGTAAGTGTAACTTCTAGTCGGAACACTGCATTTGTAAGTGTAACTTCTGGTCGGAACACTGCATTTGTAAGTGTAACTTCTGGTGGGAACACTGCATTTGTAAGTGTAACTTCTGGTCGGAACACTGCATTTGTAAGTGTAACTTCTGGTCGGAACACTGCATTTGTAAGTGTAACTTCTGGTGGGAACACTGCATTTGTAAGTGTAACTTCTGGTCGGAACACTGCATTTGTAAGTGTAACTTCTGGTGGGAACACTGCATTTGTAAGTGTAACTTCTGGTTGGAACACTGCATTTGTAAGTGTAACTTCCGGTCGGAACACTGCATTTGTAAGTGTAACTTCTGGTCGGAACACTGCATTTGTAAGTGTAACTTCTGGTCGGAACACTGCATTTGTAAGTGTAACTTCTGGTCGGAACACTGCATTTGTAAGTGTAACTTCTGGTCGGAACACTGCATTTGTAAGTGTAACTTCTGGTCGGAACACTGCATTTGTAAGTGTAACTTCTAGTCGGAACACTGCATTTGTAAGTGTAATTTCTTGTCGGAACACTGCATTTGTAAGTGTAACTTCTAGTCGGAACACTGCATTTGTAAGTGTAACTTCTGGTCGGAACACTGCATTTGTAAGTGTAACTTCTAGTCGGAACACTGCATTTGTAAGTGTAACTTCTGGTCGGAACACTGCATTTGTAAGTGTAACTTCTGGTGGGAACACTGCATTTGTAAGTGTAACTTCTGGTCGGAACACTGCATTTGTAAGTGTAACTTCTGGTCGGAACACTGCATTTGTAAGTGTAACTTCTGGTCGGAACACTTCATTTGTAAATGTAACTTCTGGTCGGAACACTGCATTTGTAAGTGTAACTTCTGGTCGGAACACTGCATTTGTAAGTGTAACTTCTGGTCGGAACACTGCATTTGTAATGCCGCGTACACACGACCGCTTTTCTCAACGAGAAAAACTGCATTTTTTTTCGCCGAGAAAAACGATCGTCTGTGGGCTTCATGTCGTTTTTCTCGTCTAGAAAAACGGCATAAAAAATTACGAGAAAATTTAGAACATGTTCTAAATTTTCTCATCGTTTTTTCCAGCATTTTTTTCCGCGGCAGTTTTCCCATAGGGAAACACTGCCGCGGAGCCCACAGTCGGTCGTTTTTCTCGTCAAGAGAAAAAATGACGGGAAAAACGACCGTGTGTAGGGAACCAAGCGGTTCCCTCGTTTTTCCTGTCATTATTCACGGCGGTTTTTTAACCGCCGTGAATAATGATCGTGTGTACGCGGCATTAGTGTAACTTCTGGTCGGAACACTGCATTTGTAAGTGTAACTTCTGGTTGGAACACTGCATTTGTAAGTGTAACTTCTGGTCGGAACACTGCATTTGTAAGTGTAACTTCTGGTCGGAACACTGCATTTGTAAGTGTAACTTCTGGTCGGAACACTGCATTTGTAAGTGTAACTTCTGGTCGGAACACTGCATTTGTAAGTGTAACTTCTAGTCGGAACACTGCATTTGTAAGTGTAACTTCTGGTCGGAACACTGCATTTGTAAGTGTAACTTCTGGTGGGAACACTGCATTTGTAAGTGTAAC
The DNA here is from genome assembly GCA_029206835.1 of Rana muscosa. Lineage (NCBI taxonomy): Eukaryota > Metazoa > Chordata > Amphibia > Anura > Ranidae > Rana > Rana muscosa. The sequence goes on from CM055121.1 coordinate 404,609,187, forward strand.
TTCTGGTCGGAACACTGCATTTGTAAGTGTAACTTCTGGTCGGAACACTGCATTTGTAAGTGTATCTTCTGGTCGGAACACTGCATTTGTAAGTGTAACTTCTGGTCGGAACACTGCATTTGTAAGTGTAACTTCTGGTCGGAACACTGCATTTGTAAGTGTAACTTCTGGTCGGAACACTGCATTTGTAAGTGTAACTTCTGGTCGGAACACTGCATTTGTAAGTGTAACTTCTGGTCGGAACACTGCATTTGTAAGTGTAACTTCTGGTGGGAACACTGCATTTGTAAGTGTAACTTCTGGTCGGAACACTGCATTTGTAAGTGTAACTTCTGGTGGGAACACTGCATTTGTAAGTGTAACTTCTGGTCGGAACACTGCATTTGTAAGTGTAACTTCTGGTCGGAACACTGCATTTGTAAGTGTAACTTCTGGTCGGAACACTGCATTTGTAAGTGTAACTTCTAGTCGGAACACTGCATTTGTAAGTATAACTTTTGGTCGGAACACTGCATTTGTAAGTGTAACTTCTGGTCGGAACACTGCATTTGTAAGTGTAACTTCTGGTCGGAACACTTCATTTGTAAATGTAACTTCTGGTCGGAACACTGCATTTGTAAGTGTAACTTCTGGTCGGAACACTGCATTTGTAAGTGTAACTTCTGGTCGGAACACTGCATTTGTAATGCCGCGTACACACGACCGCTTTTCTCGACGAGAAAAACTGCATTTTTTTTTTCGCCGAGAAAAACGATCGTCTGTGGGCTTTATGTCGTTTTTCTCGTCTAGAAAAACGGCATAAAAAATGACGAGAAAATTTAGAACATGTTCTAAATTTTCTCATCGTTTTTTCCAGCATTTTTTTCCGCGGCAGTTTTCCCATAGGGAAACACTGCCGCGGAGCCCACAGACGGTCGTTTTTCTCGTCAAGAGAAAAAATTACGGGAAAAACGACCATGTGTAGGGAACCAATCGGTTCCCTCGTTTTTCCTGTCATTACTCACGGCGGTTTTTTAACCGCCGTGAATAATGATCGTGTGTACGCGGCATTAGTGTAACTTCTGGTCGGAACACTGCATTTGTAAGTGTAACTTCTGGTCGGAACACTGCATTTGTAAGTGTAACTTCTGGTCGGGACACTGCATTTGTAAGTGTAACTTCTGGTCGGAACACTGCATTTGTAAGTGTAACTTCTGGTCGGAACACTGCATTTGTAAGTGTAACTTCCGGTCGGAACACTGCATTTGTAAGTGTAACTTCCGGTCGGAACACTGCATTTGTAAGTGTAACTTCCGGTCGGAACACTGCATTTGTAAGTGTAACTTCTGGTCGGAACACTGCATTTGTAAGTGTAACTTCTGGTGGGAACACTGCATTTGTAAGTGTAACTTGTGGTCGGAACACTGCATTTGTAAGTGTAACTTCTGGTGGGAACACTGCATTTGTAAGTGTAACTTCTGGTCGGAACACTGCATTTGTAAGTGTAACTTCTGGTGGGAACACTGCATTTGTAAGTGTAACTTCTGGTCGGAACACTGCATTTGTAAGTGTAACTTCTGGTCGGAACACTGCATTTGTAAGTGTAACTTCTGGTCGGAACACTGCATTTGTAAGTGTAACTTCTAGTCGGAACACTGCATTTGTAAGTATAACTTCTGGTCGGAACACTGCATTTGTAAGTGTAACTTCTGGTCGGAACACTGCATTTGTAAGTGTAACTTCTGGTCGGAACACTGCATTTGTAAGTGTAACTTCTAGTCGGAACACTGCATTTGTAAGTGTAACTTCTGGTCGGAACACTGCATTTGTAAGTGTAACTTCTGTTGGGAACACTGCATTTGTAAGTGTAACTTCTGGTCGGAACACTGCATTTGTAAGTGTAACTTCTGGTCGGAACACTGCATTTGTAAGTGTAACTTCTGGTTGGAACACTGCATTTGTAAGTGTAACTTCTGGTCGGAACACTGCATTTGTAAGTGTAACTTCTGGTCGGAACACTGCATTTGTAAGTGTAACTTCTGGTCGGAACACTGCATTTGTAAGTGTAACTTCTGGTGGGAACACTGCATTTGTAAGTGTAACTTCTGGTCGGAACACTGCATTTGTAAGTGTAACTTCTGGTGAGAACACTGCATTTGTAAGTGTAACTTCTGGTTGGAACACTGCATTTGTAAGTGTAACTTCCGGTCGGAACACTGCATTTGTAAGTGTAACTTCTGGTCGGAACACTGCATTTGTAAGTGTAACTTCTGGTCGGAACACTGCATTTGTAAGTGTAACTTCTGGTCGGAACACTGCATTTGTAAGTGTAACTTCTGGTCGGAACACTGCATTTGTAAGTGTAACTTCTGGTCGGAACACTGCATTTGTAAGTGTAACTTCTAGTCGGAACACTGCATTTGTAAGTGTAATTTCTGGTCGGAACACTGCATTTGTAAGTGTAACTTCTAGTCGGAACACTGCATTTGTAAGTGTAACTTCTGGTCGGAACACTGCATTTGTAAGTGTAACTTCTGGTCGGAACACTGCATTTGTAAGTGTAACTTCTGGTCGGAACACTGCATTTGTAAGTGTAACTTCTAGTCGGAACACTGCATTTGTAAGTGTAACTTCTGGTCGGAACACTGCATTTGTAAGTGTAACTTCTGGTGGGAACACTGCATTTGTAAGTGTAACTTCTGGTCGGAACACTGCATTTGTAAGTGTAACTTCTGGTCAGAACACTGCATTTGTAAGTGTAACTTCTGGTCGGAACACTGCATTTGTAAGTGTAACTTCTGGTCGGAACACTGCATTTGTAAGTGTAACTTCTGGTGGGAACACTGCATTTGTAAGTGTAACTTCTGGTCGGAACACTGCATTTGTAAGTGTAACTTCTGGTCGGAACACTGCATTTGTAAGTGTAACTTCTGGTCGGAACACTGCATTTGTAAGTGTAACTTCTGGTGGGAACACTGCATTTGTAAGTGTAACTTCTGGTCGGAACACTGCATTTGTAAGTGTAACTTCTGGTGGGAACACTGCATTTGTAAGTGTAACTTCTGGTCGGAACACTGCATTTGTAAGTGTAACTTCTGGTCGGAACACTGCATTTGTAAGTGTAACTTCTGGTCGGAACACTGCATTTGTAAGTGTAACTTCTAGTCGGAACACTGCATTTGTAAGTATAACTTTTGGTCGGAACACTGCATTTGTAAGTGTAACTTCTGGTCGGAACACTGCATTTGTAAGTGTAACTTCTGGTCGGAACACTTCATTTGTAAATGTAACTTCTGGTCGGAACACTGCATTTGTAAGTGTAACTTCTGGTCGGAACACTGCATTTGTAAGTGTAACTTCTGGTCGGAACACTGCATTTGTAAGTGTAACTTCTGGTCGGAACACTGCATTTGTAAGTGTAACTTCTGGTGGGAACACTGCATTTGTAAGTGTAACTTCTGGTCGGAACACTGCATTTGTAAGTGTAACTTCTGGTCGGAACACTGCATTTGTAAGTGTAACTTCTGGTCGGAACACTTCATTTGTAAATGTAACTTCTGGTCGGAACACTGCATTTGTAAGTGTAACTTCTGGTCGGAACACTGCATTTGTAAGTGTAACTTCTGGTCGGAACACTGCATTTGTAATGCCGCGTACACACGACCGCTTTTCTCGACGAGAAAAACTGCATTTTTTTTTCGCCGAGAAAAACGATCGTCTGTGGGCTTTATGTCGTTTTTCTCGTCTAGAAAAACGGCATAAAAAATGACGAGAAAATTTAGAACATGTTCTAAATTTTCTCATCGTTTTTTTCCAGCATTTTTTTCCGCGGCAGTTTTCCCATAGGGAAACACTGCCGCGGAGCCCACAGACGGTCGTTTTTCTCGTCAAGAGAAAAAATGACGGGAAAAACGACCGTGTGTAGGGAACCAAGCGGTTCCCTCGTTTTTCCTGTCATTACTCACGGCGGTTTTTTAACCGCCGTGAATAATGATCGTGTGTACGCGGCATTAGTGTAACTTCTGGTCGGAACACTGCATTTGTAAGTGTAACTTCTGGTCGGAACACTGCATTTGTAAGTGTAACTTCTGGTCGGGACACTGCATTTGTAAGTGTAACTTCTGGTCGGAATACTGCATTTGTAAGTGTAACTTCTGGTCGGAACACTGCATTTGTAAGTGTAACTTCTGGTCGGAACACTGCATTTGTAAGTGTAACTTCCGGTCGGAACACTGCATTTGTAAGTGTAACTTCCGGTCGGAACACTGCATTTGTAAGTGTAACTTCTGGTCGGAACACTGCATTTGTAAGTGTAACTTCCGGTGGGAACACTGCATTTGTAAGTGTAACTTCTGGTCGGAACACTGCATTTGTAAGTGTAACTTCTGGTCGGAACACTGCATTTGTAAGTGTAACTTCTGGTCGGAACACTGCATTTGTAAGTGTAACTTCTGGTCGGAACACTGCATTTGTAAGTGTAACTTCTGGTCGGAACACTGCATTTGTAAGTGTAACTTCTGGTCGGAACACTGCATTTGTAAGTGTAACTTCTGGTGGGAACACTGCACTTGTAAGTGTAACTTCTGGTCTGAACACTGCATTTGTAAGTGTAACTTCTGGTGGGAACACTGCATTTGTAAGTGTAACTTCTGGTGGGAACACTGCATTTCTAAGTGTAACTTCTGGTGGGAACACTGCATTTGTAAGTGTAACTTCTGGTCGGAACACTGCATTTGTAAGTTCAACTTCTAGTCGGAACACTGCATTTGTAAGTGTAACTTCTGGTCGGAACACTGCATTTGTAAGTGTAACTTCTGGTCGGAACACTGCATTTGTAAGTGTAACTTCTGGTGGGAACACTGCATTTGTAAGTCTAACTTCTGGTCGGAACACTGCATTTGTAAGTGTAACTTCTGGTCGGAACACTGCATTTGTAAGTGTAACTTCTGGTCGGAACACTGCATTTGTAAGTGTAACTTCTAGTCGGAACACTGCATTTGTAAGTATAACTTCTGGTCGGAACACTGCATTTGTAAGTGTAACTTCTGGTCGGAACACTGCATTTGTAAGTGTAACTTCTGGTCGGAACACTGCATTTGTAAGTGTAACTTCTAGTCGGAACACTGCATTTGTAAGTGTAACTTCTGGTGGGAACACTGCATTTGTAAGTGTAACTTCTGGTCGGAACACTGCATTTGTAAGTGTAACTTCTGGTCGGAACACTGCATTTGTAAGTGTAACTTCTGGTCGGAACACTTCATTTGTAAATGTAACTTCTGGTCGGAACACTGCATTTGTAAGTGTAACTTCTGGTCGGAACACTGCATTTGTAAGTGTAACTTCTGGTCGGAACACTGCATTTGTAATGCCGCGTACACACGACCGCTTTTCTCGACGAGAAAAACTGCATTTTTTTTTTCGCCGAGAAAAACGATCGTCTGTGGGCTTTATGTCGTTTTTCTCGTCTAGAAAAACGGCATAAAAAATGACGAGAAAATTTAGAACATGTTCTAAATTTTCTCATCGTTTTTTCCAGCATTTTTTTCCGCGGCAGTTTTCCCATAGGGAAACACTGCCGCGGAGCCCACAGACGGTCGTTTTTCTCGTCAAGAGAAAAAATTACGGGAAAAACGACCATGTGTAGGGAACCAATCGGTTCCCTCGTTTTTCCTGTCATTACTCACGGCGGTTTTTTAACCGCCGTGAATAATGATCGTGTGTACGCGGCATTAGTGTAACTTCTGGTCGGAACACTGCATTTGTAAGTGTAACTTCTGGTCGGAACACTGCATTTGTAAGTGTAACTTCTGGTCGGGACACTGCATTTGTAAGTGTAACTTCTGGTCGGAACACTGCATTTGTAAGTGTAACTTCTGGTCGGAACACTGCATTTGTAAGTGTAACTTCCGGTCGGAACACTGCATTTGTAAGTGTAACTTCCGGTCGGAACACTGCATTTGTAAGTGTAACTTCCGGTCGGAACACTGCATTTGTAAGTGTAACTTCTGGTCGGAACACTGCATTTGTAAGTGTAACTTCTGGTGGGAACACTGCATTTGTAAGTGTAACTTGTGGTCGGAACACTGCATTTGTAAGTGTAACTTCTGGTGGGAACACTGCATTTGTAAGTGTAACTTCTGGTCGGAACACTGCATTTGTAAGTGTAACTTCTGGTGGGAACACTGCATTTGTAAGTGTAACTTCTGGTCGGAACACTGCATTTGTAAGTGTAACTTCTGGTCGGAACACTGCATTTGTAAGTGTAACTTCTGGTCGGAACACTGCATTTGTAAGTGTAACTTCTAGTCGGAACACTGCATTTGTAAGTATAACTTCTGGTCGGAACACTGCATTTGTAAGTGTAACTTCTGGTCGGAACACTGCATTTGTAAGTGTAACTTCTGGTCGGAACACTGCATTTGTAAGTGTAACTTCTAGTCGGAACACTGCATTTGTAAGTGTAACTTCTGGTCGGAACACTGCATTTGTAAGTGTAACTTCTGTTGGGAACACTGCATTTGTAAGTGTAACTTCTGGTCGGAACACTGCATTTGTAAGTGTAACTTCTGGTCGGAACACTGCATTTGTAAGTGTAACTTCTGGTTGGAACACTGCATTTGTAAGTGTAACTTCTGGTCGGAACACTGCATTTGTAAGTGTAACTTCTGGTCGGAACACTGCATTTGTAAGTGTAACTTCTGGTCGGAACACTGCATTTGTAAGTGTAACTTCTGGTGGGAACACTGCATTTGTAAGTGTAACTTCTGGTCGGAACACTGCATTTGTAAGTGTAACTTCTGGTGAGAACACTGCATTTGTAAGTGTAACTTCTGGTTGGAACACTGCATTTGTAAGTGTAACTTCCGGTCGGAACACTGCATTTGTAAGTGTAACTTCTGGTCGGAACACTGCATTTGTAAGTGTAACTTCTGGTCGGAACACTGCATTTGTAAGTGTAACTTCTGGTCGGAACACTGCATTTGTAAGTGTAACTTCTGGTCGGAACACTGCATTTGTAAGTGTAACTTCTGGTCGGAACACTGCATTTGTAAGTGTAACTTCTAGTCGGAACACTGCATTTGTAAGTGTAATTTCTGGTCGGAACACTGCATTTGTAAGTGTAACTTCTAGTCGGAACACTGCATTTGTAAGTGTAACTTCTGGTCGGAACACTGCATTTGTAAGTGTAACTTCTGGTCGGAACACTGCATTTGTAAGTGTAACTTCTGGTCGGAACACTGCATTTGTAAGTGTAACTTCTAGTCGGAACACTGCATTTGTAAGTGTAACTTCTGGTCGGAACACTGCATTTGTAAGTGTAACTTCTGGTGGGAACACTGCATTTGTAAGTGTAACTTCTGGTCGGAACACTGCATTTGTAAGTGTAACTTCTGGTCGGAACACTGCATTTGTAAGTGTAACTTCTGGTCGGAACACTGCATTTGTAAGTGTAACTTCTGGTCGGAACACTGCATTTGTAAGTGTAACTTCTGGTGGGAACACTGCATTTGTAAGTGTAACTTCTGGTCGGAACACTGCATTTGTAAGTGTAACTTCTGGTCGGAACACTGCATTTGTAAGTGTAACTTCTGGTCGGAACACTGCATTTGTAAGTGTAACTTCTGGTGGGAACACTGCATTTGTAAGTGTAACTTCTGGTCGGAACACTGCATTTGTAAGTGTAACTTCTGGTGGGAACACTGCATTTGTAAGTGTAACTTCTGGTCGGAACACTGCATTTGTAAGTGTAACTTCTGGTCGGAACACTGCATTTGTAAGTGTAACTTCTGGTCGGAACACTGCATTTGTAAGTGTAACTTCTAGTCGGAACACTGCATTTGTAAGTATAACTTTTGGTCGGAACACTGCATTTGTAAGTGTAACTTCTGGTCGGAACACTGCATTTGTAAGTGTAACTTCTGGTCGGAACACTTCATTTGTAAATGTAACTTCTGGTCGGAACACTGCATTTGTAAGTGTAACTTCTGGTCGGAACACTGCATTTGTAAGTGTAACTTCTGGTCGGAACACTGCATTTGTAAGTGTAACTTCTGGTCGGAACACTGCATTTGTAAGTGTAACTTCTGGTGGGAACACTGCATTTGTAAGTGTAACTTCTGGTCGGAACACTGCATTTGTAAGTGTAACTTCTGGTCGGAACACTGCATTTGTAAGTGTAACTTCTGGTCGGAACACTTCATTTGTAAATGTAACTTCTGGTCGGAACACTGCATTTGTAAGTGTAACTTCTGGTCGGAACACTGCATTTGTAAGTGTAACTTCTGGTCGGAACACTGCATTTGTAATGCCGCGTACACACGACCGCTTTTCTCGACGAGAAAAACTGCATTTTTTTTTCGCCGAGAAAAACGATCGTCTGTGGGCTTTATGTCGTTTTTCTCGTCTAGAAAAACGGCATAAAAAATGACGAGAAAATTTAGAACATGTTCTAAATTTTCTCATCGTTTTTTTCCAGCATTTTTTTCCGCGGCAGTTTTCCCATAGGGAAACACTGCCGCGGAGCCCACAGACGGTCGTTTTTCTCGTCAAGAGAAAAAATGACGGGAAAAACGACCGTGTGTAGGGAACCAAGCGGTTCCCTCGTTTTTCCTGTCATTACTCACGGCGGTTTTTTAACCGCCGTGAATAATGATCGTGTGTACGCGGCATTAGTGTAACTTCTGGTCGGAACACTGCATTTGTAAGTGTAACTTCTGGTCGGAACACTGCATTTGTAAGTGTAACTTCTGGTCGGGACACTGCATTTGTAAGTGTAACTTCTGGTCGGAATACTGCATTTGTAAGTGTAACTTCTGGTCGGAACACTGCATTTGTAAGTGTAACTTCTGGTCGGAACACTGCATTTGTAAGTGTAACTTCCGGTCGGAACACTGCATTTGTAAGTGTAACTTCCGGTCGGAACACTGCATTTGTAAGTGTAACTTCTGGTCGGAACACTGCATTTGTAAGTGTAACTTCCGGTGGGAACACTGCATTTGTAAGTGTAACTTCTGGTCGGAACACTGCATTTGTAAGTGTAACTTCTGGTCGGAACACTGCATTTGTAAGTGTAACTTCTGGTCGGAACACTGCATTTGTAAGTGTAACTTCTGGTCGGAACACTGCATTTGTAAGTGTAACTTCTGGTCGGAACACTGCATTTGTAAGTGTAACTTCTGGTCGGAACACTGCATTTGTAAGTGTAACTTCTGGTGGGAACACTGCACTTGTAAGTGTAACTTCTGGTCTGAACACTGCATTTGTAAGTGTAACTTCTGGTGGGAACACTGCATTTGTAAGTGTAACTTCTGGTGGGAACACTGCATTTCTAAGTGTAACTTCTGGTGGGAACACTGCATTTGTAAGTGTAACTTCTGGTCGGAACACTGCATTTGTAAGTTCAACTTCTAGTCGGAACACTGCATTTGTAAGTGTAACTTCTGGTCGGAACACTGCATTTGTAAGTGTAACTTCTGGTCGGAACACTGCATTTGTAAGTGTAACTTCTGGTGGGAACACTGCATTTGTAAGTCTAACTTCTGGTCGGAACACTGCATTTGTAAGTGTAACTTCTGGTCGGAACACTGCATTTGTAAGTGTAACTTCTGGTCGGAACACTGCATTTGTAAGTGTAACTTCTAGTCGGAACACTGCATTTGTAAGTATAACTTCTGGTCGGAACACTGCATTTGTAAGTGTAACTTCTGGTCGGAACACTGCATTTGTAAGTGTAACTTCTGGTCGGAACACTGCATTTGTAAGTGTAACTTCTAGTCGGAACACTGCATTTGTAAGTGTAACTTCTGGTGGGAACACTGCATTTGTAAGTGTAACTTCTGGTCGGAACACTGCATTTGTAAGTGTAACTTCTGGTCGGAACACTGCATTTGTAAGTGTAACTTCTGGTCGGAACACTGCATTTGTAAGTGTAACTTCTGGTCGGAACACTGCATTTGTAAGTGTAACTTCTGGTCGGAACACTGCATTTGTAAGTGTAACTTCTGGTGGGAACACTGCATTTGTAAGTGTAACTTCTGGTCGGAACACTGCATTTGTAAGTGTAACTTCTGGTGGGAACACTGCATTTGTAAGTGTAACTTCTGGTTGGAACACTGCATTTGTAAGTGTAACTTCCGGTCGGAACACTGCATTTGTAAGTGTAACTTCTGGTCGGAACACTGCATTTGTAAGTGTAACTTCTGGTCGGAACACTGCATTTGTAAGTGTAACTTCTGGTCGGAACACTGCATTTGTAAGTGTAACTTCTGGTCGGAACACTGCATTTGTAAGTGTAACTTCTGGTCGGAACACTGCATTTGTAAGTGTAACTTCTGGTCGGAACACTGCATTTGTAAGTGTAATTTCTGGTCGGAACACTGCATTTGTAAGTGTAACTTCTAGTCGGAACACTGCATTTGTAAGTGTAACTTCTGGTCGGAACACTGCATTTGTAAGTGTAACTTCTAGTCGGAACACTGCATTTGTAAGTGTAACTTCTGGTCGGAACACTGCATTTGTAAGTGTAACTTCTGGTGGGAACACTGCATTTGTAAGTGTAACTTCTGGTCGGAACACTGCATTTGTAAGTGTAACTTCCGGTCGGAACACTGCATTTGTAAGTGTAACTTCTGGTCGGAACACTGCATTTGTAAGTGTAACTTCTGGTCGGAACACTGCATTTGTAAGTGTAACTTCTGGTCGGAACACTGCATTTGTAAGTGTAACTTCTGGTCGGGACACTGCATTTGTAAGTGTAACTTCTGGTCGGAACACTGCATTTGTAAGTGTAACTTCTGGTCGGAACACTGCATTTGTAAGTGTAACTTCTGGTCGGAACACTGCATTTGTAAGTGTAACTTCTGGTCGGAACACTGCATTTGTAAGTGTAACTTCTGGTGGGAACACTGCATTTGTAAGTGTAACTTCTGGTCGGAACACTGCATTTGTAAGTGTAACTTCTGGTGGGAACACTGCATTTGTAAGTGTAACTTCCGGTCGGAACACTGCATTTGTAAGTGTAACTTCTGGTGGGAACACTGCATTTGTAAGTGTAACTTCTGGTCGGAACACTGCATTTGTAAGTTCAACTTCTAGTCGGAACACTGCATTTGTAAGTGTAACTTCTGGTCGGAACACTGCATTTGTAAGTGTAACTTCTGGTCGGAACACTGCATTTGTAAGTGTAACTTCTGGTGGGAACACTGCATTTGTAAGTGTAACTTCTGGTCGGAACACTGCATTTGTAAGTGTAACTTCTGGTCGGAACACTGCATTTGTAAGTGTAACTTCTGGTCGGAACACTGCATTTGTAAGTGTAACTTCTAGTCGGAACACTGCATTTGTAAGTGTAACTTCTGGTCGGAACACTGCATTTGTAAGTGTAACTTCTGGTCGGAACACTGCATTTGTAAGTGTAACTTCTGGTCGGAACACTGCATTTGTAAGTGTAACTTCTAGTCGGAACACTGCATTTGTAAGTGTAACTTCTGGTCGGAACACTGCATTTGTAAGTGTAACCTCTGGTGGGAACACTGCATTTGTAAGTGTAACTTCTGGTCGGAACACTGCATTTGTAAGTGTAACTTCTGGTCGGAACACTGCATTTGTAAGTGTAACTTCTGGTGGGAACACTGCATTTGTAAGTGTAACTTCTGGTCGGAACACTGCATTTGTAAGTGTAACTTCTGGTCGGAACACTGCATTTGTAAGTGTAACTTCTGGTGGGAACACTGCATTTGTAAGTGTAACTTCTGGTCGGAACACTGCATTTGTAAGTGTAACTTCTGGTGGGAACACTGCATTTGTAAGTGTAACTTCTGGTTGGAACACTGCATTTGTAAGTGTAACTTCCGGTCGGAACACTGCATTTGTAAGTGTAACTTCTGGTCGGAACACTGCATTTGTAAGTGTAACTTCTGGTCGGAACACTGCATTTGTAAGTGTAACTTCTGGTCGGAACACTGCATTTGTAAGTGTAACTTCTGGTCGGAACACTGCATTTGTAAGTGTAACTTCTGGTCGGAACACTGCATTTGTAAGTGTAACTTCTAGTCGGAACACTGCATTTGTAAGTGTAATTTCTGGTCGGAACACTGCATTTGTAAGTGTAACTTCTAGTCGGAACACTGCATTTGTAAGTGTAACTTCTGGTCGGAACACTGCATTTGTAAGTGTAACTTCTAGTCGGAACACTGCATTTGTAAGTGTAACTTCTGGTCGGAACACTGCATTTGTAAGTGTAACTTCTGGTGGGAACACTGCATTTGTAAGTGTAACTTCTGGTCGGAACACTGCATTTGTAAGTGTAACTTCTGGTCGGAACACTGCATTTGTAAGTGTAACTTCTGGTCGGAACACTTCATTTGTAAGTGTAACTTCTGGTCGGAACACTGCATTTGTAAGTGTAACTTCTGGTCGGAACACTGCATTTGTAAGTGTAACTTCTGGTCGGAACACTGCATTTGTAAGTGTAACTTCTAGTCGGAACACTGCATTTGTAAGTGTAACTTCTGGTCGGAACACTGCATTTGTAAGTGTAACTTCTGGTGGGAACACTGCATTTGTAAGTGTAACTTCTGGTCGGAACACTGCATTTGTAAGTGTAACTTCTGGTCGGAACACTGCATTTGTAAGTGTAACTTCTGGTCGGAACACTGCATTTGTAAGTGTAACTTCTGGTCGGAACACTGCATTTGTAAGTGTAACTTCTGGTCGGAACACTGCATTTGTAAGTGTAACTTCTGGTCGGAACACTGCATTTGTAAGTGTAACTTCTGGTGGGAACACTGCATTTGTAAGTGTAACTTCTGGTCGGAACACTGCATTTGTAAGTGTAACTTCTGGTGGGAACACTGCATTTGTAAGTGTAACTTCTGGTTGGAACACTGCATTTGTAAGTGTAACTTCCGGTCGGAACACTGCATTTGTAAGTGTAACTTCTGGTCGGAACACTGCATTTGTAAGTGTAACTTCTGGTCGGAACACTGCATTTGTAAGTGTAACTTCTGGTCGGAACACTGCATTTGTAAGTGTAACTTCTGGTCGGAACACTGCATTTGTAAGTGTAACTTCTGGTCGGAACACTGCATTTGTAAGTGTAATTTCTGGTCAGAACACTGCATTTGTAAGTGTAACTTCTAGCCTGAACACTGCATTTGTAAGTGTAACTTCTGGTCGGAACACTGCATTTGTAAGTGTAACTTCTAGTCGGAACACTGCATTTGTAAGTGTAACTTCTGGTCGGAACACTGCATTTGTAAGTGTAACTTCTGGTGGGAACACTGCATTTGTAAGTGTAACTTCTGGTCGGAACACTGCATTTGTAAGTGTAACTTCCGGTCGGAACACTGCATTTGTAAGTGTAACTTCTGGTCGGAACACTGCATTTGTAAGTGTAACTTCTGGTCGGAACACTGCATTTGTAAGTGTAACTTCTGGTCGGGACACTGCATTTGTAAGTGTAACTTCTGGTCGGAACACTGCATTTGTAAGTGTAACTTCTGGTCGGAACACTGCATTTGTAAGTGTAACTTCTGGTGGGAACACTGCATTTGTAAGTGTAACTTCTGGTCAGAACACTGCATTTGTAAGTTCAACTTCTAGTCGGAACACTGCATTTGTAAGTGTAACTTCTGGTCGGAACACTGCATTTGTAAGTGTAACTTCTGGTCGGAACACTGCATTTGTAAGTGTAACTTCTGGTGGGAACACTGCATTTGTAAGTGTAACTTCTGGTCGGAACACTGCATTTGTAAGTGTAACTTCTGGTTGGAACACTGCATTTGTAAGTGTAACTTCTGGTCGGAACACTGCATTTGTAAGTGTAACTTCTAGTCGGAACACTGCATTTGTAAGTATAACTTCTGGTCGGAACACTGCATTTGTAAGTGTAACTTCTGGTCGGAACACTGCATTTGTAAGTGTAACTTCTGGTTGGAACACTGCATTTGTAAGTGTAACTTCTAGTCGGAACACTGCATTTGTAAGTGTAACTTCTGGTCGGAACACTGCATTTGTAAGTGTAACTTCTGGTGGGAACACTGCATTTGTAAGTGTAACTTCTGGTCGGAACACTGCATTTGTCAGTGTAACTTCTGGTCGGAACACTGCATTTGTAAGTGTAACTTCTGGTCGGAACACTGCATTTGTAAGTGTAACTTCTGGTCGGAACACTGCATTTGTAAGTGTAACTTCTGGTCGGAACACTGCATTTGTAAGTGTAACTTCTGGTCGGAACACTGCATTTGTAAGTGTAACTTCTGGTCGGAACACTGCATTTGTAAGTGTAACTTCTGGTCGGAACACTGCATTTGTAAGTGTAACTTCTGGTGGGAACACTGCATTTGTAAGTGTAACTTCTGGTCGGAACACTGCATTTGTAAGTGTAACTTCTGGTGGGAACACTGCATTTGTAAGTGTAACTTCTGGTCGGAACACTGCATTTGTAAGTGTAACTTCTGGTCGGAACACTGCATTTGTAAGTGTAACTTCTGGTCGGAACACTGCATTTGTAAGTGTAACTTCTAGTCGGAACACTGCATTTGTAAGTATAACTTTTGGTCGGAACACTGCATTTGTAAGTGTAACTTCTGGTCGGAACACTGCATTTGTAAGTGTAACTTCTGGTCGGAACACTTCATTTGTAAATGTAACTTCTGGTCGGAACACTGCATTTGTAAGTGTAACTTCTGGTTGGAACACTGCATTTGTAAGTGTAACTTCTGGTCGGAACACTGCATTTGTAATGCCGCGTACACACGACCGCTTTTCTCGACGAGAAAAACTGCATTTTTTTTTTCGCCGAGAAAAACGATCGTCTGTGGGCTTTATGTCGTTTTTCTCGTCTAGAAAAACGGCATAAAAAATGACGAGAAAATTTAGAACATGTTCTAAATTTTCTCATCGTTTTTTCCAGCATTTTTTTCCGCGGCAGTTTTCCCATAGGGAAACACTGCCGCGGAGCCCACAGACGGTCGTTTTTCTGGTCGGAACACTGCATTTGTAAGTGTAACTTCTGGTCAGAACACTGCATTTGTAAGTGTAACTTCTGGTCGGAACACTTCATTTGTAAGTGTAACTTCTGGTCGGAACACTGCATTTGTAAGTGTAACTTCTGGTCGGAACACTGCATTTGTAATGCCGCGTACACACGACCGCTTTTCTCAACGAGAAAAACTGCATTTTTTTTTCGCCGAGAAAAACGATCGTCTGTGGGCTTCATGTCGTTTTTCTCATCTAGAAAAACGGCATAAAAAATTACGAGAAAATTTAGAACATGTTCTAAATTTTCTCATCGTTTTTTCCAGCATTTTTTTCCGCGCCAGTTTTCCCATAGGGAAACACTGCCGCGGAGCCCACAGTCGGTCGTTTTTCTCGTCAAGAGAAAAAATGACGGGAAAAACGACCGTGTGTAGGGAACCAAGCGGTTCCCTCGTTTTTCCTGTCATTATTCACGGCGGTTTTTTAACCGCCGTGAATAATGATCGTGTGTACGCGGCATTAGTGTAACTTCTGGTCGGAACACTGCATTTGTAAGTGTAACTTCTGGTTGGAACACTGCATTTGTAAGTGTAACTTCTGGTCGGAACACTGCATTTGTAAGTGTAACTTCTGGTCGGAACACTGCATTTGTAAGTGTAACTTCTGGTGGGAACACTGCATTTGTAAGTGTAACTTCTGGTCGGAACACTGCATTTGTAAGTGTAACTTCTGGTGGGAACACTGCATTTGTAAGTGTAACTTCTGGTCGGAACACTGCATTTGTAAGTGTAACTTCTGGTCGGAACACTGCATTTGTAAGTGTAACTTCTGGTCGGAACACTGCATTTGTAAGTGTAACTTCTAGTCGGAACACTGCATTTGTAAGTATAACTTTTGGTCGGAACACTGCATTTGTAAGTGTAACTTCTGGTCGGAACACTGCATTTGTAAGTGTAACTTCTGGTCGGAACACTTCATTTGTAAATGTAACTTCTGGTCGGAACACTGCATTTGTAAGTGTAACTTCTGGTTGGAACACTGCATTTGTAAGTGTAACTTCTGGTCGGAACACTGCATTTGTAATGCCGCGTACACACGACCGCTTTTCTCGACGAGAAAAACTGCATTTTTTTTTTCGCCGAGAAAAACGATCGTCTGTGGGCTTTATGTCATTTTTCTCGTCTAGAAAAACGGCATAAAAAATGACGAGAAAATTTAGAACATGTTCTAAATTTTCTCATCGTTTTTTCCAGCATTTTTTTCCGCGGCAGTTTTCCCATAGGGAAACACTGCCGCGGAGCCCACAGACGGTCGTTTTTCTCGTCAAGAGAAAAAATAACTGGAAAAACGACCATGTGTAGGGAACCAAGCGGTTCCCTCGTTTTTCCTGTCATTACTCACGGCGGTTTTTTAACCGCCGTGAATAATGATCGTGTGTACGCGGCATTAGTGTAACTTCTGGTCGGAACACTGCATTTGTAAGTGTAACTTCTGGTCGGAACACTGCATTTGTAAGTGTAACTTCTGGTCGGGACACTGCATTTGTAAGTGTAACTTCTGGTCGGAACACTGCATTTGTAAGTGTAACTTCTGGTCGGAACACTGCATTTGTAAGTGTAACTTCCGGTCGGAACACTGCATTTGTAAGTGTAACTTCCAGTCGGAACACTGCATTTGTAAGTGTAACTTCCGGTCGGAACACTGCATTTGTAAGTGTAACTTCTGGTCGGAACACTGCATTTGTAAGTGTAACTTCTGGTGGGAACACTGCATTTGTAAGTGTAACTTCTGGTCGGAACACTGCATTTGTAAGTGTAACTTCTGGTGGGAACACTGCATTTGTAAGTGTAACTTCTGGTCGGAACACTGAATTTGTAAGTGTAACTTCTGGTGGGAACACTGCATTTGTAAGTGTAACTTCTGGTCGGAACACTGCATTTGTAAGTGTAACTTCTGGTCGGAACACTGCATTTGTAAGTGTAACTTCTGGTCGGAACACTGCATTTGTAAGTGTAACTTCTAGTCGGAACACTGCATTTGTAAGTATAACTTCTGGTCGGAACACTGCATTTGTAAGTGTAACTTCTGGTCGGAACACTGCATTTGTAAGTGTAACTTCTGGTCGGAACACTGCATTTGTAAGTGTAACTTCTAGTCGGAACACTGCATTTGTAAGTGTAACTTCTGGTCGGAACACTGCATTTGTAAGTGTAACTTCTGGTCGGAACACTTCATTTGTAAATGTAACTTCTGGTCGGAACACTGCATTTGTAAGTGTAACTTCTGGTTGGAACACTGCATTTGTAAGTGTAACTTCTGGTCGGAACACTGCATTTGTAATGCCGCGTACACACGACCGCTTTTCTCGACGAGAAAAACTGCATTTTTTTTTTCGCCGAGAAAAACGATCGTCTGTGGGCTTTATGTCATTTTTCTCGTCTAGAAAAACGGCATAAAAAATGACGAGAAAATTTAGAACATGTTCTAAATTTTCTCATCGTTTTTTCCAGCATTTTTTTCCGCGGCAGTTTTCCCATAGGGAAACACTGCCGCGGAGCCCACAGACGGTCGTTTTTCTCGTCAAGAGAAAAAATAACTGGAAAAACGACCATGTGTAGGGAACCAAGCGGTTCCCTCGTTTTTCCTGTCATTACTCACGGCGGTTTTTTAACCGCCGTGAATAATGATCGTGTGTACGCGGCATTAGTGTAACTTCTGGTCGGAACACTGCATTTGTAAGTGTAACTTCTGGTCGGAACACTGCATTTGTAAGTGTAACTTCTGGTCGGGACACTGCATTTGTAAGTGTAACTTCTGGTCGGAACACTGCATTTGTAAGTGTAACTTCTGGTCGGAACACTGCATTTGTAAGTGTAACTTCCGGTCGGAACACTGCATTTGTAAGTGTAACTTCCAGTCGGAACACTGCATTTGTAAGTGTAACTTCCGGTCGGAACACTGCATTTGTAAGTGTAACTTCTGGTCGGAACACTGCATTTGTAAGTGTAACTTCTGGTGGGAACACTGCATTTGTAAGTGTAACTTCTGGTCGGAACACTGCATTTGTAAGTGTAACTTCTGGTGGGAACACTGCATTTGTAAGTGTAACTTCTGGTCGGAACACTGAATTTGTAAGTGTAACTTCTGGTGGGAACACTGCATTTGTAAGTGTAACTTCTGGTCGGAACACTGCATTTGTAAGTGTAACTTCTGGTCGGAACACTGCATTTGTAAGTGTAACTTCTGGTCGGAACACTGCATTTGTAAGTGTAACTTCTAGTCGGAACACTGCATTTGTAAGTATAACTTCTGGTCGGAACACTGCATTTGTAAGTGTAACTTCTGGTCGGAACACTGCATTTGTAAGTGTAACTTCTGGTCGGAACACTGCATTTGTAAGTGTAACTTCTAGTCGGAACACTGCATTTGTAAGTGTAACTTCTGGTCGGAACACTGCATTTGTAAGTGTAACTTCTGTTGGGAACACTGCATTTGTAAGTGTAACTTCTGGTCGGAACACTGCATTTGTAAGTGTAACTTCTGGTCGGAACACTGCATTTGTAAGTGTAACTTCTGGTCGGAACACTGCATTTGTAAGTGTAACTTCTGGTCGGAACACTGCATTTGTAAGTGTAACTTCTGGTCGGAACACTGCATTTGTAAGTGTAACTTCTGGTCGGAACACTGCATTTGTAAGTGTAACTTCTGGTGGGAACACTGCATTTGTAAGTGTAACTTCTGGTCGGAACACTGCATTTGTAAGTGTAACTTCTGGTGAGAACACTGCATTTGTAAGTGTAACTTCTGGTTGGAACACTGCATTTGTAAGTGTAACTTCCGGTCGGAACACTGCATTTGTAAGTGTAACTTCTGGTCGGAACACTGCATTTGTAAGTGTAACTTCTGGTCGGAACACTGCATTTGTAAGTGTAACTTCTGGTCGGAACACTGCATTTGTAAGTGTAACTTCTGGTCGGAACACTGCATTTGTAAGTGTAACTTCTGGTCGGAACACTGCATTTGTAAGTGTAACTTCTAGTCGGAACACTGCATTTGTAAGTGTAATTTCTGGTCGGAACACTGCATTTGTAAGTGTAACTTCTAGTCGGAACACTGCATTTGTAAGTGTAACTTCTGGTCGGAACACTGCATTTGTAAGTGTAACTTCTGGTCGGAACACTGCATTTGTAAGTGTAACTTCTGGTCGGAACACTGCATTTGTAAGTGTAACTTCTAGTCGGAACACTGCATTTGTAAGTGTAACTTCTGGTCGGAACACTGCATTTGTAAGTGTAACTTCTGGTGGGAACACTGCATTTGTAAGTGTAACTTCTGGTCGGAACACTGCATTTGTAAGTGTAACTTCTGGTCGGAACACTGCATTTGTAAGTGTAACTTCTGGTCGGAACACTGCATTTGTAAGTGTAACTTCTGGTCGGAACACTGCATTTGTAAGTGTAACTTCTGGTCGGAACACTGCATTTGTAAGTGTAACTTCTGGTGGGAACACTGCATTTGTAAGTGTAACTTCTGGTCGGAACACTGCATTTGTAAGTGTAACTTCTGGTGGGAACACTGCATTTGTAAGTGTAACTTCTGGTCGGAACACTGCATTTGTAAGTGTAACTTCTGGTCGGAACACTGCATTTGTAAGTGTAACTTCTGGTCGGAACACTGCATTTGTAAGTGTAACTTCTAGTCGGAACACTGCATTTGTAAGTATAACTTTTGGTCGGAACACTGCATTTGTAAGTGTAACTTCTGGTCGGAACACTGCATTTGTAAGTGTAACTTCTGGTCGGAACACTTCATTTGTAAATGTAACTTCTGGTCGGAACACTGCATTTGTAAGTGTAACTTCTGGTCGGAACACTGCATTTGTAAGTGTAACTTCTGGTCGGAACACTGCATTTGTAAGTGTAACTTCTGGTCGGAACACTGCATTTGTAAGTGTAACTTCTGGTGGGAACACTGCATTTGTAAGTGTAACTTCTGGTCGGAACACTGCATTTGTAAGTGTAACTTCTGGTCGGAACACTGCATTTGTAAGTGTAACTTCTGGTCGGAACACTTCATTTGTAAATGTAACTTCTCGTCGGAACACTGCATTTGTAAGTGTAACTTCTGGTCGGAACACTGCATTTGTAAGTGTAACTTCTGGTCGGAACACTGCATTTGTAATGCCGCGTACACACGACCGCTTTTCTCGACGAGAAAAACTGAATTTTTTTTTCGCCGAGAAAAACGATCGTCTGTGGGCTTTATTTCGTTTTTCTCGTCTAGAAAAACGGCATAAAAAATGACGAGAAAATTTAGAACATGTTCTAAATTTTCTCATCGTTTTTTCCAGCATTTTTTTCCGCGGCAGTTTTCCCATAGGGAAACACTGCCGCGGAGCCCACAGACGGTCGTTTTTCTCGTCAAGAGAAAAAATGACGGGAAAAACGACCGTGTGTAGGGAACCAAGCGGTTCCCTCGTTTTTCCTGTCATTACTCACGGCGGTTTTTTAACCGCCGTGAATAATGATCGTGTGTACGCGGCATTAGTGTAACTTCTGGTCGGAACACTGCATTTGTAAGTGTAACTTCTGGTCGGAACACTGCATTTGTAAGTGTAACTTCTGGTCGGGACACTGCATTTGTAAGTGTAACTTCTGGTCGGAACACTGCATTTGTAAGTGTAACTTCTGGTCGGAACACTGCATTTGTAAGTGTAACTTCTGGTCGGAACACTGCATTTGTAAGTGTAACTTCCGGTCGGAACACTGCATTTGTAAGTGTAACTTCCGGTCGGAACATTGCATTTGTAAGTGTAACTTCTGGTCGGAACACTGCATTTGTAAGTGTAACTTCTGGTGGGAACACTGCATTTGTAAGTGTAACTTCTGGTCGGAACACTGCATTTGTAAGTGTAACTTCTGGTCGGAACACTGCATTTGTAAGTGTAACTTCTGGTCGGAACACTGCATTTGTAAGTGTAACTTCTGGTCGGAACACTGCATTTGTAAGTGTAACTTCTGGTCGGAACACTGCATTTGTAAGTGTAACTTCTGGTGGGAACACTGCACTTGTAAGTGTAACTTCTGGTCGGAACACTGCATTTGTAAGTGTAACTTCTGGTCGGAACACTGCATTTGTAAGTGTAACTTCTAGTCGGAACACTGCATTTGTAAGTGTAACTTCTGGTGGGAACACTGCATTTGTAAGTGTAACTTCTGGTCGGAACACTGCATTTGTAAGTGTAACTTCTGGTCGGAACACTGCATTTGTAAGTGTAACTTCTGGTCGGAACACTGCATTTGTAAGTGTAACTTCTGGTCGGAACACTGCATTTGTAAGTGTAACTTCTGGTCGGAACACTGCATTTGTAAGTGTAACTTCTGGTCGGAACACTGCATTTGTAAGTGTAACTTCTGGTGGGAACACTGCATTTGTAAGTGTAACTTCTGGTCGGAACACTGCATTTGTAAGTGTAACTTCTGGTGGGAACACTGCATTTGTAAGTGTAACTTCTGGTTGGAACACTGCATTTGTAAGTGTAACTTCCGGTCAGAACACTGCATTTGTAAGTGTAACTTCTGGTCGGAACACTGCATTTGTAAGTGTAACTTCTGGTCGGAACACTGCATTTGTAAGTGTAACTTCTGGTCGGAACACTGCATTTGTAAGTGTAACTTCTGGTCGGAACACTGCATTTGTAAGTGTAACTTCTGGTCGGAACACTGCATTTGTAAGTGTAATTTCTGGTCGGAACACTGCATTTGTAAGTGTAACTTCTAGTCGGAACACTGCATTTGTAAGTGTAACTTCTGGTCGGAACACTGCATTTGTAAGTGTAACTTCTAGTCGGAACACTGCATTTGTAAGTGTAACTTCTGGTCGGAACACTGCATTTGTAAGTGTAACTTCTGGTGGGAACACTGCATTTGTAAGTGTAACTTCTGGTCGGAACACTGCATTTGTAAGTGTAACTTCCGGTCGGAACACTGCATTTGTAAGTGTAACTTCTGGTCGGAACACTGCATTTGTAAGTGTAACTTCCGGTCGGAACACTGCATTTGTAAGTGTAACTTCTGGTCGGAACACTGCATTTGTAAGTGTAACTTCTGGTCGGGACACTGCATTTGTAAGTGTAACTTCTGGTCGGAACACTGCATTTGTAAGTGTAACTTCTGGTCGGAACACTGCATTTGTAAGTGTAACTTCTGGTCGGAACACTGCATTTGTAAGTGTAACTTCTGGTCGGAACACTGCATTTGTAAGTGTAACTTCTGGTGGGAACACTGCATTTGTAAGTGTAACTTCTGGTCGGAACACTGCATTTGTAAGTGTAACTTCTGGTGGGAACACTGCATTTGTAAGTGTAACTTCTGGTCGGAACACTGCATTTGTAAGTGTAACTTCTGGTGGGAACACTGCATTTGTAAGTGTAACTTCTGGTAGGAACACTGCATTTGTAAGTTCAACTTCTAGTCGGAACACTGCATTTGTAAGTGTAACTTCTGGTCGGAACACTGCATTTGTAAGTGTAACTTCTGGTCGGAACACTGCATTTGTAAGTGTAACTTCTGGTGGGAACACTGCATTTGTAAGTGTAACTTCTGGTCGGAACACTGCATTTGTAAGTGTAACTTCTGGTCGGAACACTGCATTTGTAAGTGTAACTTCTGGTCGGAACACTGCATTTGTAAGTGTAACTTCTAGTCGGAACACTGCATTTGTAAGTATAACTTCTGGTCGGAACACTGCATTTGTAAGTGTAACTTCTGGTCGGAACACTGCATTTGTAAGTGTAACTTCTGGTCGGAACACTGCATTTGTAAGTGTAACTTCTAGTCGGAACACTGCATTTGTAAGTGTAACTTCTGGTCGGAACACTGCATTTGTAAGTGTAACCTCTGGTGGGAACACTGCATTTGTAAGTGTAACTTCTGGTCGGAACACTGCATTTGTAAGTGTAACTTCTGGTCGGAACACTGCATTTATAAGTGTAACTTCTGGTCGGAACACTGCATTTGTAAGTGTAACTTCTGGTCGGAACACTGCATTTGTAAGTGTAACTTCTGGTCGGAACACTGCATTTGTAAGTGTAACTTCTGGTGGGAACACTGCATTTGTAAGTGTAACTTCTGGTCGGAACACTGCATTTGTAAGTGTAACTTCTGGTGGGAACACTGCATTTGTAAGTGTAACTTCTGGTTGGAACACTGCATTTGTAAGTGTAACTTCCGGTCGGAACACTGCATTTGTAAGTGTAACTTCTGGTCGGAACACTGCATTTGTAAGTGTAACTTCCGGTCGGAACACTGCATTTGTAAGTGTAACTTCTGGTCGGAACACTGCATTTGTAAGTGTAACTTCTGGTCGGAACACTGCATTTGTAAGTGTAACTTCTGGTCGGAACACTGCATTTGTAAGTGTAACTTCTAGTCGGAACACTGCATTTGTAAGTGTAACTTCTGGTCGGAACACTGCATTTGTAAGTGTAACTTCTAGTCGGAACACTGCATTTGTAAGTGTAACTTCTGGTCGGAACACTGCATTTGTAAGTGTAACTTCTGGTGGGAACACTGCATTTGTAAGTGTAACTTCTGGTCGGAACACTGCATTTGTAAGTGTAACTTCTGGTCGGAACACTGCATTTGTAAGTGTAACTTCTGGTCGGAACACTTCATTTGTAAGTGTAACTTCTGGTCGGAACACTGCATTTGTAAGTGTAACTTCTGGTCGGAACACTGCATTTGTAAGTGTAACTTCTGGTCGGAACACTGCATTTGTAATGCCGCGTACACACGACCGCTTTTCTCAACGAGAAAAACTGCATTTTTTTTTCGCCGAGAAAAACGATCGTCTGTGGGCTTCATGTCGTTTTTCTCGTCTAGAAAAACGGCATAAAAAATGACGAGAAAATTTAGAACATGTTCTAAATTTTCTCATCGTTTTTTCCAGCATTTTTTTCCGCGGCAGTTTTCCCATAGGGAAACACTGCCGCGGAGCCCACAGTCGGTCGTTTTTCTCGTCAAGAGAAAAAATGACGGGAAAAACGACCGTGTGTAGGGAACCAAGCGGTTCCCTCGTTTTTCCTGTCATTATTCACGGCGGTTTTTTAACCGCCGTGAATAATGATCGTGTGTACGCGGCATTAGTGTAACTTCTGGTCGGAACACTGCATTTGTAAGTGTAACTTCTGGTCGGAACACTGCATTTGTAAGTGTAACTTCTGGTCGGAACACTGCATTTGTAAGTGTAACTTCTGGTCGGAACACTGCATTTGTAAGTGTAACTTCTGGTCGGAACACTGCATTTGTAAGTGTAACTTCTGGTCGGAACACTGCATTTGTAAGTGTAACTTCTAGTCGGAACACTGCATTTGTAAGTGTAACTTCTGGTCGGAACACTGCATTTGTAAGTGTAACTTCTGGTGGGAACACTGCATTTGTAAGTGTAACTTCTGGTCGGAACACTGCATTTGTAAGTGTAACTTCTGGTCGGAACACTGCATTTGTAAGTGTAACTTCTGGTCGGAACACTGCATTTGTAAGTGTAACTTCTGGTCGGAACACTGCATTTGTAAGTGTAACTTCTGGTCGGAACACTGCATTTGTAAGTGTAACTTCTGGTCGGAACACTGCATTTGTAAGTGTAACTTCTGGTCGGAACACTGCATTTGTAAGTGTAACTTCTGGTGGGAACACTGCATTTGTAAGTGTAACTTCTGGTGGGAACACTGCATTTGTAAGTGTAACTTCTGGTCGGAACACTGCATTTGTAAGTGTAACTTCTGGTCGGAACACTGCATTTGTAAGTGTAACTTCTGGTCGGAACACTGCATTTGTAAGTGTAACTTCTAGTCGGAACACTGCATTTGTAAGTATAACTTTTGGTCGGAACACTGCATTTGTAAGTGTAAATTCTGGTCGGAACACTGCATTTGTAAGTGTAACTTCTGGTGGGAACACTGCATTTGTAAGTGTAACTTCTGGTCGGAACACTGCATTTGTAAGTTCAACTTCTAGTCGGAACACTGCATTTGTAAGTGTAACTTCTGGTCGGAACACTGCATTTGTAAGTGTAACTTCTGGTCAGAACACTGCATTTGTAAGTGTAACTTCTGGTGGGAACACTGCATTTGTAAGTGTAACTTCTGGTCGGAACACTGCATTTGTAAGTGTAACTTCTGGTCGGAACACTGCATTTGTAAGTGTAACTTCTGGTCGGAACACTTCATTTGTAAATGTAACTTCTGGTCGGAACACTGCATTTGTAAGTGTAACTTCTGGTCGGAACACTGCATTTGTAAGTGTAACTTCTGGTCGGAACACTGCATTTGTAATGCCGCGTACACACGACCGCTTTTCTCGACGAGAAAAACTGCATTTTTTTTTCGCCGAGAAAAACGATCGTCTGTGGGCTTTATGTCGTTTTTCTCGTCTAGAAAAACGGCATAAAAAATGACGAGAAAATTTAGAACATGTTCTAAATTTTCTCATCGTTTTTTCCAGCATTTTTTTCCGTGGCAGTTTTCCCATAGGGAAACACTGCCGCGGAGCCCACAGACGGTCGTTTTTCTCGTCAAGAGAAAAAATGACGGGAAAAACGACCGTGTGTAGGGAACCAAGCGGTTCCCTCGTTTTTCCTGTCATTACTCACGGCGGTTTTTTAACCGCCGTGAATAATGATCGTGTGTACGCGGCATTAGTGTAACTTCTGGTCGGAACACTGCATTTGTAAGTGTAACTTCTGGTCGGAACACTGCATTTGTAAGTGTAACTTCTGGTCGGAACACTGCATTTGTAAGTGTAACTTCTGGTCGGAACACTGCATTTGTAAGTGTAACTTCTGGTCGGAACACTGCATTTGTAAGTGTAACTTCTGGTCGGAACACTGCATTTGTAAGTGTAACTTCTGGTCGGAACACTGCATTTGTAAGTGTAACTTCTGGTCGGAACACTGCATTTGTAAGTGTAACTTCTGGTGGGAACACTGCATTTGTAAGTGTAACTTCTGGTCGGAACACTGCATTTGTAAGTGTAACTTCTGGTGGGAACACTGCATTTGTAAGTGTAACTTCTGGTGGGAACACTGCATTTGTAAGTGTAACTTCTGGTCGGAACACTGCATTTGTAAGTGTAACTTCTGGTGGGAACACTGCATTTGTAAGTGTAACTTCTGGTCGGAACACTGCATTTGTAAGTGTAACTTCTGGTGGGAACACTGCATTTGTAAGTGTAACTTCTGGTCGGAACACTGCATTTGTAAGTGTAACTTCTGGTCGGAACACTGCATTTGTAAGTGTAACTTCTGGTCGGAACACTGCATTTGTAAGTGTAACTTCTGGTCGGAACACTGCATTTGTAAGTGTAACTTCTGGTCGGAACACTGCATTTGTAAGTGTAACTTCTGGTGGGAACACTGCATTTGTAAGTGTAACTTCTGGTCGGAACACTGCATTTGTAAGTGTAACTTCTGGTGGGAACACTGCATTTGTAAGTGTAACTTCTGGTGGGAACACTGCATTTGTAAGTGTAACTTCTGGTCGGAACACTGCATTTGTAAGTGTAACTTCTGGTCGGAACACTGCATTTGTAAGTGTAACTTCTAGTCGGAACACTGCATTTGTAAGTCTAACTTTTGGCCGGAACACTGCATTTGTAAGTGTAACTTCTGGTCGGAACACTGCATTTGTAAGTGTAACTTCTGGTGGGAACACTGCATTTGTAAGTGTAACTTCTGGTCGGAACACTGCATTTGTAAGTTCAACTTCTAGTCGGAACACTGCATTTGTAAGTGTAACTTCTGGTCGGAACACTGCATTTGTAAGTGTAACTTCTGGTCGGAACACTGCATTTGTAAGTGTAACTTCTGGTGGGAACACTGCATTTGTAAGTGTAACTTCTGGTCGGAACACTGCATTTGTAAGTGTAACTTCTGGTCGGAACACTGCATTTGTAAGTGTAACTTCTGGTCGGAACACTTCATTTGTAAATGTAACTTCTGGTCGGAACACTGCATTTGTAAGTGTAACTTCTGGTCGGAACACTGCATTTGTAAGTGTAACTTCTGGTCGGAACACTGCATTTGTAATGCCGCGTACACACGCCCCGCTTTTCTCGACGAGAAAAACTGCATTTTTTTTTTCGCCGAGAAAAACGATCGTCTGTGGGCTTTATGTCGTTTTTCTCGTCTAGAAAAACGGCATAAAAAATGACGAGAAAATTTAGAACATGTTCTAAATTTTCTCATCGTTTTTTCCAGCATTTTTTTCCGCGGCAGTTTTCCCATAGGGAAACACTGCCGCGGAGCCCACAGACGGTCGTTTTTCTCGTCAAGAGAAAAAATGACGGGAAAAACGACCGTGTGTAGGGAACCAAGCGGTTCCCTCGTTTTTCCTGTCATTACTCACGGCGGTTTTTTAACCGCCGTGAATAATGATCGTGTGTACGCGGCATTAGTGTAACTTCTGGTCGGAACACTGCATTTGTAAGTGTAACTTCTGGTTGGAACACTGCATTTGTAAGTGTAACTTCTGGTCGGAACACTGCATTTGTAAGTGTAACTTCTGGTCGGAACACTGCATTTGTAAGTGTAACTTCTGGTCGGAACACTGCATTTGTAAGTGTAACTTCTGGTCGGAACACTGCATTTGTAAGTGTAACTTCCGGTCGGAACACTGCATTTGTAAGTGTAACTTCCGGTCGGAACACTGCATTTGTAAGTGTAACTTCTGGTCGGAACACTGCATTTGTAAGTGTAACTTCTGGTGGGAACACTGCATTTGTAAGTGTAACTTCTGGTCGGAACACTGCATTTGTAAGTGTAACTTCTGGTCGGAACACTGCATTTGTAAGTGTAACTTCTGGTCAGAACACTGCATTTGTAAGTGTAACTTCTGGTGGGAACACTGCATTTGTAAGTGTAACTTCTGGTCGGAACACTGCATTTGTAAGTGTAACTTCTGGTGGGAACACTGCATTTGTAAGTGTAACTTCTGGTGGGAACACTGCATTTGTAAGTGTAACTTCTGGTCGGAACACTGCATTTGTAAGTGTAACTTCTGGTGGGAACACTGCATTTGTAAGTGTAACTTCTGGTCGGAACACTGCATTTGTAAGTGTAACTTCTGGTGGGAACACTGCATTTGTAAGTGTAACTTCTGGTCGGAACACTGCATTTGTAAGTGTAACTTCTGGTCGGAACACTGCATTTGTAAGTGTAACTTCTGGTCGGAACACTGCATTTGTAAGTGTAACTTCTGGTCGGAACACTGCATTTGTAAGTGTAACTTCTGGTGGGAACACTGCATTTGTAAGTGTAACTTCTGGTCGGAACACTGCATTTGTAAGTGTAACTTCTGGTGGGAACACTGCATTTGTAAGTGTAACTTCTGGTGGGAACACTGCATTTGTAAGTGTAACTTCTGGTCGGAACACTGCATTTGTAAGTGTAACTTCTGGTCGGAACACTGCATTTGTAAGTGTAACTTCTAGTCGGAACACTGCATTTGTAAGTATAACTTTTGGCCGGAACACTGCATTTGTAAGTGTAACTTCTGGTCGGAACACTGCATTTGTAAGTGTAACTTCTGGTGGGAACACTGCATTTGTAAGTGTAACTTCTGGTCGGAACACTGCATTTGTAAGTTCAACTTCTAGTCGGAACACTGCATTTGTAAGTGTAACTTCTGGTCGGAACACTGCATTTGTAAGTGTAACTTCTGGTCGGAACACTGCATTTGTAAGTGTAACTTCTGGTGGGAACACTGCATTTGTAAGTGTAACTTCTGGTCGGAACACTGCATTTGTAAGTGTAACTTCTGGTCGGAACACTGCATTTGTAAGTGTAACTTCTGGTCGGAACACTTCATTTGTAAATGTAACTTCTGGTCGGAACACTGCATTTGTAAGTGTAACTTCTGGTCGGAACACTGCATTTGTAAGTGTAACTTCTGGTCGGAACACTGCATTTGTAATGCCGCGTACACACGCCCGCTTTTCTCGACGAGAAAAACTGCATTTTTTTTTTCGCCGAGAAAAACGATCGTCTGTGGGCTTTATGTCGTTTTTCTCGTCTAGAAAAACGGCATAAAAAATGACGAGAAAATTTAGAACATGTTCTAAATTTTCTCATCGTTTTTTCCAGCATTTTTTTCCGCTGCAGTTTTCCCATAGGGAAACACTGCCGCGGAGCCCACAGACGGTCGTTTTTCTCGTCAAGAGAAAAAATGACGGGAAAAACGACCGTGTGTAGGGAACCAAGCGGTTCCCTCGTTTTTCCTGTCATTACTCACGGCGGTTTTTTAACCGCCGTGAATAATGATCGTGTGTACGCGGCATTAGTGTAACTTCTGGTCGGAACACTGCATTTGTAAGTGTAACTTCTGGTCGGAACACTGCATTTGTAAGTGTAACTTCTGGTCGGGACACTGCATTTGTAAGTGTAACTTCTGGTCGGAACACTGCATTTGTAAGTGTAACTTCTGGTCGGAACACTGCATTTGTAAGTGTAACTTCTGGTCGGAACACTGCATTTGTAAGTGTAACTTCCGGTCGGAACACTGCATTTGTAAGTGTAACTTCTGGTCGGAACACTGCATTTGTAAGTGTAACTTCTGGTGGGAACACTGCATTTGTAAGTGTAACTTCTGGTCGGAACACTGCATTTGTAAGTGTAACTTCTGGTCGGAACACTGCATTTGTAAGTGTAACTTCTGGTCGGAACACTGCATTTGTAAGTGTAACTTCTGGTCGGAACACTGCATTTGTAAGTGTAACTTCTGGTCGGAACACTGCATTTGTAAGTGTAACTTCTGGTGGGAACACTGCATTTGTAAGTGTAACTTCTGGTCGGAACACTGCATTTGTAAGTGTAACTTCTGGTGGGAACACTGCATTTGTAAGTGTAACTTCTGGTCGGAACACTGCATTTGTAAGTGTAACTTCTGGTCGGAACACTGCATTTGTAAGTGTAACTTCTGGTCGGAACACTGCATTTGTAAGTGTAACTTCTAGTCGGAACACTGCATTTGTAAGTATAACTTCTGGTCGGAACACTGCATTTGTAAGTGTAACTTCTGGTCGGAACACTGCATTTGTAAGTGTAACTTCTGGTCGGAACACTGCATTTGTAAGTGTAACTTCTAGTCGGAACACTGCATTTGTAAGTGTAACTTCTGGTCGGAACACTGCATTTGTAAGTGTAACTTCTGGTGGGAACACTGCATTTGTAAGTGTAACTTCTGGTCGGAACACTGCATTTGTAAGTGTAACTTCTGGTCGGAACACTGCATTTGTAAGTGTAACTTCTGGTCGGAACACTGCATTTGTAAGTGTAACTTCTGGTCGGAACACTGCATTTGTAAGTGTAACTTCTGGTCGGAACACTGCATTTGTAAGTGTAACTTCTGGTCGGAACACTGCATTTGTAAGTGTAACTTCTGGTGGGAACACTGCATTTGTAAGTGTAACTTCTGGTCGGAACACTGCATTTGTAAGTGTAACTTCTGGTGGGAACACTGCATTTGTAAGTGTAACTTCTGGTCGGAACACTGCATTTGTAAGTGTAACTTCTGGTCGGAACACTGCATTTGTAAGTGTAACTTCTGGTCGGAACACTGCATTTGTAAGTGTAACTTCTAGTCGGAACACTGCATTTGTAAGTGTAACTTCTGGTCGGAACACTGCATTTGTAAGTGTAACTTCTGGTCGGAACACTGCATTTGTAAGTGTAACTTCTGGTCGGAACACTGCATTTGTAAGTGTAACTTCTGGTCGGAACACTGCATTTGTAAGTGTAACTTCTGGTCGGAACACTGCATTTGTAAGTGTAACTTCTAGTCGGAACACTGCATTTGTAAGTGTAATTTCTGGTCGGAACACTGCATTTGTAAGTGTAACTTCTAGTCGGAACACTGCATTTGTAAGTGTAACTTCTGGTCGGAACACTGCATTTGTAAGTGTAACTTCTGGTCGGAACACTGCATTTGTAAGTGTAACTTCTGGTCGGAACACTGCATTTGTAAGTGTAACTTCTAGTCGGAACACTGCATTTGTAAGTGTAACTTCTGGTCGGAACACTGCATTTGTAAGTGTAACTTCTGGTGGGAACACTGCATTTGTAAGTGTAACTTCTGGTCGGAACACTGCATTTGTAAGTGTAACTTCTGGTCGGAACACTGCATTTGTAAGTGTAACTTCTGGTCGGAACACTGCATTTGTAAGTGTAACTTCTGGTCGGAACACTGCATTTGTAAGTGTAACTTCTGGTCGGAACACTGCATTTGTAAGTGTAACTTCTGGTCGGAACACTGCATTTGTAAGTGTAACTTCTGGTCGGAACACTGCATTTGTAAGTGTAACTTCTGGTGGGAACACTGCATTTGTAAGTGTAACTTCTGGTCGGAACACTGCATTTGTAAGTGTAACTTCTGGTGGGAACACTGCATTTGTAAGTGTAACTTCTGGTCGGAACACTGCATTTGTAAGTGCAACTTCTGGTCGGAACACTGCATTTGTAAGTGTAACTTCTGGTCGGAACACTGCATTTGTAAGTGTAACTTCTAGTCGGAACACTGCATTTGTAAGTATAACTTTTGGTTGGAACACTGCATTTGTAAGTGTAACTTCTGGTCGGAACACTGCATTTGTAAGTGTAACTTCTGGTCGGAACACTTCATTTGTAAATGTAACTTCTGGTCGGAACACTGCATTTGTAAGTGTAACTTCTGGTCGGAACACTGCATTTGTAAGTGTAACTTCTGGTCGGAACACTGCATTTGTAAGTGTAACTTCTGGTCGGAACACTGCATTTGTAAGTGTAACTTCTGGTGGGAACACTGCATTTGTAAGTGTAACTTCTGGTCGGAACACTGCATTTGTAAGTGTAACTTCTGGTCGGAACACTGCATTTGTAAGTGTAACTTCTGGTCGGAACACTTCATTTGTAAATGTAACTTCTCGTCGGAACACTGCATTTGTAAGTGTAACTTCTGGTCGGAACACTGCATTTGTAAGTGTAACTTCTGGTCGGAACACTGCATTTGTAATGCCGCGTACACACGACCGCTTTTCTCGACGAGAAAAACTGCATTTTTTTTTCGCCGAGAAAAACGATCGTCTGTGGGCTTTATGTCGTTTTTCTCGTCTAGAAAAACGGCATAAAAAATGACGAGAAAATTTAGAACATGTTCTAAATTTTCTCATCGTTTTTTCCAGCATTTTTTTCCGCGGCAGTTTTCCCATAGGGAAACACTGCCGCGGAGCCCACAGACGGTCGTTTTTCTCGTCAAGAGAAAAAATGACGGGAAAAACGACCGTGTGTAGGGAACCAAGCGGTTCCCTCGTTTTTCCTGTCATTACTCACGGCGGTTTTTTAACCGCCGTGAATAATGATCGTGTGTACGCGGCATTAGTGTAACTTCTGGTCGGAACACTGCATTTGTAAGTGTAACTTCTGGTCGGAACACTGCATTTGTAAGTGTAACTTCTGGTCGGGACACTGCATTTGTAAGTGTAACTTCTGGTCGGAACACTGCATTTGTAAGTGTAACTTCTGGTCGGAACACTGCATTTGTAAGTGTAACTTCTGGTCGGAACACTGCATTTGTAAGTGTAACTTCCGGTCGGAACACTGCATTTGTAAGTGTAACTTCCGGTCGGAACATTGCATTTGTAAGTGTAACTTCTGGTCGGAACACTGCATTTGTAAGTGTAACTTCTGGTGGGAACACTGCATTTGTAAGTGTAACTTCTGGTCGGAACACTGCATTTGTAAGTGTAACTTCTGGTCGGAACACTGCATTTGTAAGTGTAACTTCTGGTCGGAACACTGCATTTGTAAGTGTAACTTCTGGTCGGAACACTGCATTTGTAAGTGTAACTTCTGGTCGGAACACTGCATTTGTAAGTGTAACTTCTGGTGGGAACACTGCACTTGTAAGTGTAACTTCTGGTCGGAACACTGCATTTGTAAGTGTAACTTCTGGTGGGAACACTGCATTTGTAAGTGTAACTTCTGGTGGGAACACTGCATTTCTAAGTGTAACTTCTGGTGGGAACACTGCATTTGTAAGTGTAACTTCTGGTCGGAACACTGCATTTGTAAGTTCAACTTCTAGTCGGAACACTGCATTTGTAAGTGTAACTTCTGGTCGGAACACTGCATTTGTAAGTGTAACTTCTGGTCGGAACACTGCATTTGTAAGTGTAACTTCTGGTGGGAACACTGCATTTGTAAGTCTAACTTCTGGTCGGAACACTGCATTTGTAAGTGTAACTTCTGGTCGGAACACTGCATTTGTAAGTGTAACTTCTGGTCGGAACACTGCATTTGTAAGTGTAACTTCTAGTCGGAACACTGCATTTGTAAGTATAACTTCTGGTCGGAACACTGCATTTGTAAGTGTAACTTCTGGTCGGAACACTGCATTTGTAAGTGTAACTTCTGGTCGGAACACTGCATTTGTAAGTGTAACTTCTAGTCGGAACACTGCATTTGTAAGTGTAACTTCTGGTGGGAACACTGCATTTGTAAGTGTAACTTCTGGTCGGAACACTGCATTTGTAAGTGTAACTTCTGGTCGGAACACTGCATTTGTAAGTGTAACTTCTGGTCGGAACACTGCATTTGTAAGTGTAACTTCTGGTCGGAACACTGCATTTGTAAGTGTAACTTCTGGTCAGAACACTGCATTTGTAAGTGTAACTTCTGGTCGGAACACTGCATTTGTAAGTGTAACTTCTGGTGGGAACACTGCATTTGTAAGTGTAACTTCTGGTCGGAACACTGCATTTGTAAGTGTAACTTCTGGTGGGAACACTGCATTTGTAAGTGTAACTTCTGGTTGGAACACTGCATTTGTAAGTGTAACTTCCGGTCGGAACACTGCATTTGTAAGTGTAACTTCTGGTCGGAACACTGCATTTGTAAGTGTAACTTCTGGTCGGAACACTGCATTTGTAAGTGTAACTTCTGGTCGGAACACTGCATTTGTAAGTGTAACTTCTGGTCGGAACACTGCATTTGTAAGTGTAACTTCTGGTCGGAACACTGCATTTGTAAGTGTAATTTCTGGTCGGAACACTGCATTTGTAAGTGTAACTTCTAGTCAGAACACTGCATTTGTAAGTGTAACTTCTGGTCGGAACACTGCATTTGTAAGTGTAACTTCTAGTCGGAACACTGCATTTGTAAGTGTAACTTCTGGTCGGAACACTGCATTTGTAAGTGTAATTTCTGGTCGGAACACTGCATTTGTAAGTGTAACTTCTAGTCAGAACACTGCATTTGTAAGTGTAACTTCTGGTCGGAACACTGCATTTGTAAGTGTAACTTCTAGTCGGAACACTGCATTTGTAAGTGTAACTTCTGGTCGGAACACTGCATTTGTAAGTGTAACTTCTGGTGGGAACACTGCATTTGTAAGTGTAACTTCTGGTCGGAACACTGCATTTGTAAGTGTAACTTCTGGTGGGAACACTGCATTTGTAAGTGTAACTTCTGGTCGGAACACTGCATTTGTAAGTGTAACTTCTGGTCGGAACACTGCATTTGTAAGTGTAACTTCTGGTGGGAACACTGCATTTGTAAGTGTAACTTCTGGTCGGAACACTGCATTTGTAAGTGTAACTTCTGGTCGGAACACTGCATTTGTAAGTGTAACTTCTGGTCGGAACACTGCATTTGTAAGTGTAACTTCTAGTCGGAACACTGCATTTGTAAGTATAACTTCTGGTCGGAACACTGCATTTGTAAGTGTAACTTCTGGTCGGAACACTGCATTTGTAAGTGTAACTTCTGGTCGGAACACTGCATTTGTAAGTGTAACTTCTAGTCGGAACACTGCATTTGTAAGTGTAACTTCTGGTCGGAACACTGCATTTGTAAGTGTAACTTCTGGTGGGAACACTGCATTTGTAAGTGTAACTTCTGGTCGGAACACTGCATTTGTAAGTGTAACTTCTGGTCGGAACACTGCATTTGTAAGTGTAACTTCTGGTCGGAACACTGCATTTGTAAGTGTAACTTCTGGTCGGAACACTGCATTTGTAAGTGTAACTTCTGGTCGGAACACTGCATTTGTAAGTGTAACTTCTGGTCGGAACACTGCATTTGTAAGTGTAACTTCTAGTCGGAACACTGCATTTGTAAGTGTAACTTCTGGTCGGAACACTGCATTTGTAAGTGTAACTTCTGGTCGGAACACTGCATTTGTAAGTGTAACTTCTGGTCGGAACACTGCATTTGTAAGTGTAACTTCTGGTCGGAACACTGCATTTGTAAGTGTAACTTCTAGTCGGAACACTGCATTTGTAAGTGTAATTTCTGGTCGGAACACTGCATTTGTAAGTGTAACTTCTAGTCGGAACACTGCATTTGTAAGTGTAACTTCTGGTCGGAACACTGCATTTGTAAGTGTAACTTCTGGTCGGAACACTGCATTTGTAAGTGTAACTTCTGGTCGGAACACTGCATTTGTAAGTGTAACTTCTGGTCAGAACACTGCATTTGTAAGTGTAACTTCTGGTCGGAACACTGCATTTGTAAGTGTAATTTCTGGTCGGAACACTGCATTTGTAAGTGTAACTTCTAGTCAGAACACTGCATTTGTAAGTGTAACTTCTGGTCGGAACACTGCATTTGTAAGTGTAACTTCTAGTCGGAACACTGCATTTGTAAGTGTAACTTCTGGTCGGAACACTGCATTTGTAAGTGTAATTTCTGGTCGGAACACTGCATTTGTAAGTGTAACTTCTGGTCGGAACACTGCATTTGTAAGTGTAACTTCTGGTGGGAACACTGCATTTGTAAGTGTAACTTCTGGTTGGAACACTGCATTTGTAAGTGTAACTTCTGGTCGGAACACTGCATTTGTAAGTGTAACTTCTAGTCGGAACACTGCATTTGTAAGTGTAACTTCTGGTCGGAACACTGCATTTGTAAGTGTAACTTCTGGTGGGAACACTGCATTTGTAAGTGTAACTTCTGGTCGGAACACTGCATTTGTAAGTGTAACTTCCGGTCGGAACACTGCATTTGTAAGTGTAACTTCTGGTCGGAACACTGCATTTGTAAGTGTAACTTCTGGTCGGAACACTGCATTTGTAAGTGTAACTTCTGGTCGGAACACTGCATTTGTAAGTGTAACTTCTGGTCGGGACACTGCATTTGTAAGTGTAACTTCTGGTCGGAACACTGCATTTGTAAGTGTAACTTCTGGTCGGAACACTGCATTTGTAAGTGTAACTTCTGGTCGGAACACTGCATTTGTAAGTGTAACTTCTGGTCGGAACACTGCATTTGTAAGTGTAACTTCTGGTCGGAACACTGCATTTGTAAGTGTAACTTCTGGTCGGAACACTGCATTTGTAAGTGTAACTTCTGGTCGGAACACTGCATTTGTAAGTGTAACTTCTGGTGGGAACACTGCATTTGTAAGTGTAACTTCTGGTCGGAACACTGCATTTGTAAGTGTAACTTCTGGTGGGAACACTGCATTTGTAAGTGTAACTTCTGGTTGGAACACTGCATTTGTAAGTGTAACTTCCGGTCGGAACACTGCATTTGTAAGTGTAACTTCTGGTCGGAACACTGCATTTGTAAGTGTAACTTCTGGTCGGAACACTGCATTTGTAAGTGTAACTTCTAGTCGGAACACTGCATTTGTAAGTGTAACTTCTGGTCGGAACACTGCATTTGTAAGTGTAACTTCTGTTGGGAACACTGCATTTGTAAGTGTAACTTCTGGTCGGAACACTGCATTTGTAAGTGTAACTTCTGGTCGGAACACTGCATTTGTAAGTGTAACTTCTGGTTGGAACACTGCATTTGTAAGTGTAACTTCTGGTCGGAACACTGCATTTGTAAGTGTAACTTCTGGTCGGAACACTGCATTTGTAAGTGTAACTTCTGGTCGGAACACTGCATTTGTAAGTGTAACTTCTGGTGGGAACACTGCATTTGTAAGTGTAACTTCTGGTCGGAACACTGCATTTGTAAGTGTAACTTCTGGTGAGAACACTGCATTTGTAAGTGTAACTTCTGGTTGGAACACTGCATTTGTAAGTGTAACTTCCGGTCGGAACACTGCATTTGTAAGTGTAACTTCTGGTCGGAACACTGCATTTGTAAGTGTAACTTCTGGTCGGAACACTGCATTTGTAAGTGTAACTTCTGGTCGGAACACTGCATTTGTAAGTGTAACTTCTGGTCGGAACACTGCATTTGTAAGTGTAACTTCTGGTCGGAACACTGCATTTGTAAGTGTAACTTCTAGTCGGAACACTGCATTTGTAAGTGTAATTTCTGGTCGGAACACTGCATTTGTAAGTGTAACTTCTAGTCGGAACACTGCATTTGTAAGTGTAACTTCTGGTCGGAACACTGCATTTGTAAGTGTAACTTCTGGTCGGAACACTGCATTTGTAAGTGTAACTTCTGGTCGGAACACTGCATTTGTAAGTGTAACTTCTAGTCGGAACACTGCATTTGTAAGTGTAACTTCTGGTCGGAACACTGCATTTGTAAGTGTAACTTCTGGTCGGAACACTGCATTTGTAAGTGTAACTTCTGGTCGGAACACTGCATTTGTAAGTGTAACTTCTGGTCGGAACACTGCATTTGTAAGTGTAACTTCTAGTCGGAACACTGCATTTGTAAGTGTAATTTCTGGTCGGAACACTGCATTTGTAAGTGTAACTTCTAGTCGGAACACTGCATTTGTAAGTGTAACTTCTGGTCGGAACACTGCATTTGTAAGTGTAACTTCTGGTCGGAACACTGCATTTGTAAGTGTAACTTCTGGTCGGAACACTGCATTTGTAAGTGTAACTTCTGGTCAGAACACTGCATTTGTAAGTGTAACTTCTGGTCGGAACACTGCATTTGTAAGTGTAATTTCTGGTCGGAACACTGCATTTGTAAGTGTAACTTCTAGTCAGAACACTGCATTTGTAAGTGTAACTTCTGGTCGGAACACTGCATTTGTAAGTGTAACTTCTAGTCGGAACACTGCATTTGTAAGTGTAACTTCTGGTCGGAACACTGCATTTGTAAGTGTAATTTCTGGTCGGAACACTGCATTTGTAAGTGTAACTTCTAGTCAGAACACTGCATTTGTAAGTGTAACTTCTGGTCGGAACACTGCATTTGTAAGTGTAACTTCTAGTCGGAACACTGCATTTGTAAGTGTAACTTCTGGTCGGAACACTGCATTTGTAAGTGTAACTTCTGGTGGGAACACTGCATTTGTAAGTGTAACTTCTGGTCGGAACACTGCATTTGTAAGTGTAACTTCTGGTGGGAACACTGCATTTGTAAGTGTAACTTCTGGTCGGAACACTGCATTTGTAAGTGTAACTTCTGGTCGGAACACTGCATTTGTAAGTGTAACTTCTGGTGGGAACACTGCATTTGTAAGTGTAACTTCTGGTCGGAACACTGCATTTGTAAGTGTAACTTCTGGTCGGAACACTGCATTTGTAAGTGTAACTTCTGGTCGGAACACTGCATTTGTAAGTGTAACTTCTAGTCGGAACACTGCATTTGTAAGTATAACTTCTGGTCGGAACACTGCATTTGTAAGTGTAACTTCTGGTCGGAACACTGCATTTGTAAGTGTAACTTCTGGTCGGAACACTGCATTTGTAAGTGTAACTTCTAGTCGGAACACTGCATTTGTAAGTGTAACTTCTGGTCGGAACACTGCATTTGTAAGTGTAACTTCTAGTCGGAACACTGCATTTGTAAGTGTAACTTCTGGTCGGAACACTGCATTTGTAAGTGTAACTTCTGTTGGGAACACTGCATTTGTAAGTGTAACTTCTGGTCGGAACACTGCATTTGTAAGTGTAACTTCTGGTCGGAACACTGCATTTGTAAGTGTAACTTCTGGTTGGAACACTGCATTTGTAAGTGTAACTTCTGGTCGGAACACTGCATTTGTAAGTGTAACTTCTGGTCGGAACACTGCATTTGTAAGTGTAACTTCTGGTCGGAACACTGCATTTGTAAGTGTAACTTCTGGTGGGAACACTGCATTTGTAAGTGTAACTTCTGGTCGGAACACTGCATTTGTAAGTGTAACTTCTGGTGAGAACACTGCATTTGTAAGTGTAACTTCTGGTTGGAACACTGCATTTGTAAGTGTAACTTCCGGTCGGAACACTGCATTTGTAAGTGTAACTTCTGGTCGGAACACTGCATTTGTAAGTGTAACTTCTGGTCGGAACACTGCATTTGTAAGTGTAACTTCTGGTCGGAACACTGCATTTGTAAGTGTAACTTCTGGTCGGAACACTGCATTTGTAAGTGTAACTTCTGGTCGGAACACTGCATTTGTAAGTGTAACTTCTAGTCGGAACACTGCATTTGTAAGTGTAATTTCTGGTCGGAACACTGCATTTGTAAGTGTAACTTCTAGTCGGAACACTGCATTTGTAAGTGTAACTTCTGGTCGGAACACTGCATTTGTAAGTGTAACTTCTGGTCGGAACACTGCATTTGTAAGTGTAACTTCTGGTCGGAACACTGCATTTGTAAGTGTAACTTCTAGTCGGAACACTGCATTTGTAAGTGTAACTTCTGGTCGGAACACTGCATTTGTAAGTGTAACTTCTGGTCGGAACACTGCATTTGTAAGTGTAACTTCTGGTCGGAACACTGCATTTGTAAGTGTAACTTCTGGTCGGAACACTGCATTTGTAAGTGTAACTTCTAGTCGGAACACTGCATTTGTAAGTGTAATTTCTGGTCGGAACACTGCATTTGTAAGTGTAACTTCTAGTCGGAACACTGCATTTGTAAGTGTAACTTCTGGTCGGAACACTGCATTTGTAAGTGTAACTTCTGGTCGGAACACTGCATTTGTAAGTGTAACTTCTGGTCGGAACACTGCATTTGTAAGTGTAACTTCTGGTCAGAACACTGCATTTGTAAGTGTAACTTCTGGTCGGAACACTGCATTTGTAAGTGTAATTTCTGGTCGGAACACTGCATTTGTAAGTGTAACTTCTAGTCAGAACACTGCATTTGTAAGTGTAACTTCTGGTCGGAACACTGCATTTGTAAGTGTAACTTCTAGTCGGAACACTGCATTTGTAAGTGTAACTTCTGGTCGGAACACTGCATTTGTAAGTGTAATTTCTGGTCGGAACACTGCATTTGTAAGTGTAACTTCTAGTCAGAACACTGCATTTGTAAGTGTAACTTCTGGTCGGAACACTGCATTTGTAAGTGTAACTTCTAGTCGGAACACTGCATTTGTAAGTGTAACTTCTGGTCGGAACACTGCATTTGTAAGTGTAACTTCTGGTGGGAACACTGCATTTGTAAGTGTAACTTCTGGTCGGAACACTGCATTTGTAAGTGTAACTTCTGGTGGGAACACTGCATTTGTAAGTGTAACTTCTGGTCGGAACACTGCATTTGTAAGTGTAACTTCTGGTCGGAACACTGCATTTGTAAGTGTAACTTCTGGTGGGAACACTGCATTTGTAAGTGTAACTTCTGGTCGGAACACTGCATTTGTAAGTGTAACTTCTGGTCGGAACACTGCATTTGTAAGTGTAACTTCTGGTCGGAACACTGCATTTGTAAGTGTAACTTCTAGTCGGAACACTGCATTTGTAAGTATAACTTCTGGTCGGAACACTGCATTTGTAAGTGTAACTTCTGGTCGGAACACTGCATTTGTAAGTGTAACTTCTGGTCGGAACACTGCATTTGTAAGTGTAACTTCTAGTCGGAACACTGCATTTGTAAGTGTAACTTCTGGTCGGAACACTGCATTTGTAAGTGTAACTTCTGGTGGGAACACTGCATTTGTAAGTGTAACTTCTGGTCGGAACACTGCATTTGTAAGTGTAACTTCTGGTCGGAACACTGCATTTGTAAGTGTAACTTCTGGTCGGAACACTGCATTTGTAAGTGTAACTTCTGGTCGGAACACTGCATTTGTAAGTGTAACTTCTGGTCGGAACACTGCATTTGTAAGTGTAACTTCTAGTCGGAACACTGCATTTGTAAGTATAACTTCTGGTCGGAACACTGCATTTGTAAGTGTAACTTCTGGTCGGAACACTGCATTTGTAAGTGTAACTTCTGGTCGGAACACTGCATTTGTAAGTGTAACTTCTAGTCGGAACACTGCATTTGTAAGTGTAACTTCTGGTCGGAACACTGCATTTGTAAGTGTAACTTCTGTTGGGAACACTGCATTTGTAAGTGTAACTTCTGGTCGGAACACTGCATTTGTAAGTGTAACTTCTGGTCGGAACACTGCATTTGTAAGTGTAACTTCTGGTTGGAACACTGCATTTGTAAGTGTAACTTCTGGTCGGAACACTGCATTTGTAAGTGTAACTTCTGGTCGGAACACTGCATTTGTAAGTGTAACTTCTGGTCGGAACACTGCATTTGTAAGTGTAACTTCTGGTGGGAACACTGCATTTGTAAGTGTAACTTCTGGTCGGAACACTGCATTTGTAAGTGTAACTTCTGGTGAGAACACTGCATTTGTAAGTGTAACTTCTGGTTGGAACACTGCATTTGTAAGTGTAACTTCCGGTCGGAACACTGCATTTGTAAGTGTAACTTCTGGTCGGAACACTGCATTTGTAAGTGTAACTTCTGGTCGGAACACTGCATTTGTAAGTGTAACTTCTGGTCGGAACACTGCATTTGTAAGTGTAACTTCTAGTCGGAACACTGCATTTGTAAGTGTAATTTCTGGTCGGAACACTGCATTTGTAAGTGTAACTTCTAGTCGGAACACTGCATTTGTAAGTGTAACTTCTGGTCGGAACACTGCATTTGTAAGTGTAACTTCTGGTCGGAACACTGCATTTGTAAGTGTAACTTCTGGTCGGAACACTGCATTTGTAAGTGTAACTTCTAGTCGGAACACTGCATTTGTAAGTGTAACTTCTGGTCGGAACACTGCATTTGTAAGTGTAACTTCTGGTCGGAACACTGCATTTGTAAGTGTAACTTCTGGTCGGAACACTGCATTTGTAAGTGTAACTTCTGGTCGGAACACTGCATTTGTAAGTGTAACTTCTAGTCGGAACACTGCATTTGTAAGTGTAATTTCTGGTCGGAACACTGCATTTGTAAGTGTAACTTCTAGTCGGAACACTGCATTTGTAAGTGTAACTTCTGGTCGGAACACTGCATTTGTAAGTGTAACTTCTGGTCGGAACACTGCATTTGTAAGTGTAACTTCTGGTCGGAACACTGCATTTGTAAGTGTAACTTCTGGTCAGAACACTGCATTTGTAAGTGTAACTTCTGGTCGGAACACTGCATTTGTAAGTGTAATTTCTGGTCGGAACACTGCATTTGTAAGTGTAACTTCTAGTCAGAACACTGCATTTGTAAGTGTAACTTCTGGTCGGAACACTGCATTTGTAAGTGTAACTTCTAGTCGGAACACTGCATTTGTAAGTGTAACTTCTGGTCGGAACACTGCATTTGTAAGTGTAACTTCTGGTCGGAACACTGCATTTGTAAGTGTAACTTCTGGTCGGAACACTGCATTTGTAAGTGTAACTTCTGGTCGGAACACTGCATTTGTAAGTGTAACTTCTAGTCGGAACACTGCATTTGTAAGTGTAATTTCTGGTCGGAACACTGCATTTGTAAGTGTAACTTCTAGTCGGAACACTGCATTTGTAAGTGTAACTTCTGGTCGGAACACTGCATTTGTAAGTGTAACTTCTGGTCGGAACACTGCATTTGTAAGTGTAACTTCTGGTCGGAACACTGCATTTGTAAGTGTAACTTCTGGTCAGAACACTGCATTTGTAAGTGTAACT
Source organism: Rana muscosa (assembly GCA_029206835.1). Lineage (NCBI taxonomy): Eukaryota > Metazoa > Chordata > Amphibia > Anura > Ranidae > Rana > Rana muscosa. Next base: position 404,651,954 of record CM055121.1, read on the forward strand.
TCTGGTCGGAACACTGCATTTGTAAGTGTAATTTCTGGTCGGAACACTGCATTTGTAAGTGTAACTTCTAGTCAGAACACTGCATTTGTAAGTGTAACTTCTGGTCGGAACACTGCATTTGTAAGTGTAACTTCTAGTCGGAACACTGCATTTGTAAGTGTAACTTCTGGTCGGAACACTGCATTTGTAAGTGTAATTTCTGGTCGGAACACTGCATTTGTAAGTGTAACTTCTAGTCAGAACACTGCATTTGTAAGTGTAACTTCTGGTCGGAACACTGCATTTGTAAGTGTAACTTCTAGTCGGAACACTGCATTTGTAAGTGTAACTTCTGGTCGGAACACTGCATTTGTAAGTGTAACTTCTGGTGGGAACACTGCATTTGTAAGTGTAACTTCTGGTCGGAACACTGCATTTGTAAGTGTAACTTCTGGTGGGAACACTGCATTTGTAAGTGTAACTTCTGGTCGGAACACTGCATTTGTAAGTGTAACTTCTGGTCGGAACACTGCATTTGTAAGTGTAACTTCTGGTGGGAACACTGCATTTGTAAGTGTAACTTCTGGTCGGAACACTGCATTTGTAAGTGTAACTTCTGGTCGGAACACTGCATTTGTAAGTGTAACTTCTGGTCGGAACACTGCATTTGTAAGTGTAACTTCTAGTCGGAACACTGCATTTGTAAGTATAACTTCTGGTCGGAACACTGCATTTGTAAGTGTAACTTCTGGTCGGAACACTGCATTTGTAAGTGTAACTTCTGGTCGGAACACTGCATTTGTAAGTGTAACTTCTGGTCAGAACACTGCATTTGTAAGTGTAACTTCTGGTCGGAACACTGCATTTGTAAGTGTAATTTCTGGTCGGAACACTGCATTTGTAAGTGTAACTTCTAGTCAGAACACTGCATTTGTAAGTGTAACTTCTGGTCGGAACACTGCATTTGTAAGTGTAACTTCTAGTCGGAACACTGCATTTGTAAGTGTAACTTCTGGTCGGAACACTGCATTTGTAAGTGTAATTTCTGGTCGGAACACTGCATTTGTAAGTGTAACTTCTAGTCAGAACACTGCATTTGTAAGTGTAACTTCTGGTCGGAACACTGCATTTGTAAGTGTAACTTCTAGTCGGAACACTGCATTTGTAAGTGTAACTTCTGGTCGGAACACTGCATTTGTAAGTGTAACTTCTGGTGGGAACACTGCATTTGTAAGTGTAACTTCTGGTGGGAACACTGCATTTGTAAGTGTAACTTCTGGTGGGAACACTGCATTTGTAAGTGTAACTTCTGGTCGGAACACTGCATTTGTAAGTGTAACTTCTGGTCGGAACACTGCATTTGTAAGTGTAACTTCTGGTGGGAACACTGCATTTGTAAGTGTAACTTCTGGTCGGAACACTGCATTTGTAAGTGTAACTTCTGGTCGGAACACTGCATTTGTAAGTGTAACTTCTGGTCGGAACACTGCATTTGTAAGTGTAACTTCTAGTCGGAACACTGCATTTGTAAGTATAACTTCTGGTCGGAACACTGCATTTGTAAGTGTAACTTCTGGTCGGAACACTGCATTTGTAAGTGTAACTTCTGGTCGGAACACTGCATTTGTAAGTGTAACTTCTAGTCGGAACACTGCATTTGTAAGTGTAACTTCTGGTCGGAACACTGCATTTGTAAGTGTAACTTCTGGTGGGAACACTGCATTTGTAAGTGTAACTTCTGGTCGGAACACTGCATTTGTAAGTGTAACTTCTGGTCGGAACACTGCATTTGTAAGTGTAACTTCTGGTCGGAACACTCCTTCTTTGTCCCTAGAAACAAGGACTCGCACAGTGAAAGAAACTGACACTCTCCCTACCTAGAGTTTTCTGTCCCTAGAAAAAATGTTTTTTTAAAGCACACTATAGCACAAGGAGAATTCCCCTCACTTTCCTTCTTTGTCCCTAACTTCTGGTTGGAACACTGCATTTGTAAGTGTAACTTCCGGTCGGAACACTGCATTTGTAAGTGTAACTTCTGGTCGGAACACTGCATTTGTAAGTGTAACTTCTGGTCGGAACACTGCATTTGTAAGTGTAACTTCTGGTCGGAACACTGCATTTGTAAGTGTAACTTCTGGTCGGAACACTGCATTTGTAAGTGTAACTTCTGGTCGGAACACTGCATTTGTAAGTGTAACTTCTAGTCGGAACACTGCATTTGTAAGTGTAATTTCTGGTCGGAACACTGCATTTGTAAGTGTAACTTCTAGTCGGAACACTGCATTTGTAAGTGTAACTTCTGGTCGGAACACTGCATTTGTAAGTGTAACTTCTGGTCGGAACACTGCATTTGTAAGTGTAACTTCTGGTCGGAACACTGCATTTGTAAGTGTAACTTCTAGTCGGAACACTGCATTTGTAAGTGTAACTTCTGGTCGGAACACTGCATTTGTAAGTGTAACTTCTGGTCGGAACACTGCATTTGTAAGTGTAACTTCTGGTCGGAACACTGCATTTGTAAGTGTAACTTCTGGTCGGAACACTGCATTTGTAAGTGTAACTTCTAGTCGGAACACTGCATTTGTAAGTGTAATTTCTGGTCGGAACACTGCATTTGTAAGTGTAACTTCTAGTCGGAACACTGCATTTGTAAGTGTAACTTCTGGTCGGAACACTGCATTTGTAAGTGTAACTTCTGGTCGGAACACTGCATTTGTAAGTGTAACTTCTGGTCGGAACACTGCATTTGTAAGTGTAACTTCTGGTCAGAACACTGCATTTGTAAGTGTAACTTCTGGTCGGAACACTGCATTTGTAAGTGTAATTTCTGGTCGGAACACTGCATTTGTAAGTGTAACTTCTAGTCAGAACACTGCATTTGTAAGTGTAACTTCTGGTCGGAACACTGCATTTGTAAGTGTAACTTCTAGTCGGAACACTGCATTTGTAAGTGTAACTTCTGGTCGGAACACTGCATTTGTAAGTGTAATTTCTGGTCGGAACACTGCATTTGTAAGTGTAACTTCTAGTCAGAACACTGCATTTGTAAGTGTAACTTCTGGTCGGAACACTGCATTTGTAAGTGTAACTTCTAGTCGGAACACTGCATTTGTAAGTGTAACTTCTGGTCGGAACACTGCATTTGTAAGTGTAACTTCTGGTGGGAACACTGCATTTGTAAGTGTAACTTCTGGTCGGAACACTGCATTTGTAAGTGTAACTTCTGGTGGGAACACTGCATTTGTAAGTGTAACTTCTGGTCGGAACACTGCATTTGTAAGTGTAACTTCTGGTCGGAACACTGCATTTGTAAGTGTAACTTCTGGTGGGAACACTGCATTTATAAGTGTAACTTCTGGTCGGAACACTGCATTTGTAAGTGTAACTTCTGGTCGGAACACTGCATTTGTAAGTGTAACTTCTGGTCGGAACACTGCATTTGTAAGTGTAACTTCTAGTCGGAACACTGCATTTGTAAGTATAACTTCTGGTCGGAACACTGCATTTGTAAGTGTAACTTCTGGTCGGAACACTGCATTTGTAAGTGTAACTTCTGGTCGGAACACTGCATTTGTAAGTGTAACTTCTAGTCGGAACACTGCATTTGTAAGTGTAACTTCTGGTCGGAACACTGCATTTGTAAGTGTAACTTCTGGTGGGAACACTGCATTTGTAAGTGTAACTTCTGGTCGGAACACTGCATTTGTAAGTGTAACTTCTGGTCGGAACACTGCATTTGTAAGTGTAACTTCTGGTCGGAACACTGCATTTGTAAGTGTAACTTCTGGTCGGAACACTGCATTTGTAAGTGTAACTTCTGGTCGGAACACTGCATTTGTAAGTGTAACTTCTGGTGGGAACACTGCATTTGTAAGTGTAACTTCTGGTCGGAACACTGCATTTGTAAGTGTAACTTCTGGTGGGAACACTGCATTTGTAAGTGTAACTTCTGGTCGGAACACTGCATTTGTAAGTGTAACTTCTGGTCGGAACACTGCATTTGTAAGTGTAACTTCTAGTCGGAACACTGCATTTGTAAGTGTAACTTCTGGTCGGAACACTGCATTTGTAAGTGTAACTTCTGGTGGGAACACTGCATTTGTAAGTGTAACTTCTGGTCGGAACACTGCATTTGTAAGTGTAACTTCCGGTCGGAACACTGCATTTGTAAGTGTAACTTCTGGTCGGAACACTGCATTTGTAAGTGTAACTTCTGGTCGGAACACTGCATTTGTAAGTGTAACTTCTGGTCGGGACACTGCATTTGTAAGTGTAACTTCTGGTCGGAACACTGCATTTGTAAGTGTAACTTCTGGTCGGAACACTGCATTTGTAAGTGTAACTTCTGGTCGGAACACTGCATTTGTAAGTGTAACTTCTGGTCGGAACACTGCATTTGTAAGTGTAACTTCTGGTCGGAACACTGCATTTGTAAGTGTAACTTCTGGTCGGAACACTGCATTTGTAAGTGTAACTTCTGGTCGGAACACTGCATTTGTAAGTGTAACTTCTGGTGGGAACACTGCATTTGTAAGTGTAACTTCTGGTCGGAACACTGCATTTGTAAGTGTAACTTCTGGTGGGAACACTGCATTTGTAAGTGTAACTTCTGGTTGGAACACTGCATTTGTAAGTGTAACTTCCGGTCGGAACACTGCATTTGTAAGTGTAACTTCTGGTCGGAACACTGCATTTGTAAGTGTAACTTCTGGTCGGAACACTGCATTTGTAAGTGTAACTTCTGGTCGGAACACTGCATTTGTAAGTGTAACTTCTGGTCGGAACACTGCATTTGTAAGTGTAACTTCTGGTCGGAACACTGCATTTGTAAGTGTAACTTCTAGTCGGAACACTGCATTTGTAAGTGTAATTTCTTGTCGGAACACTGCATTTGTAAGTGTAACTTCTAGTCGGAACACTGCATTTGTAAGTGTAACTTCTGGTCGGAACACTGCATTTGTAAGTGTAACTTCTAGTCGGAACACTGCATTTGTAAGTGTAACTTCTGGTCGGAACACTGCATTTGTAAGTGTAACTTCTGGTGGGAACACTGCATTTGTAAGTGTAACTTCTGGTCGGAACACTGCATTTGTAAGTGTAACTTCTGGTCGGAACACTGCATTTGTAAGTGTAACTTCTGGTGGGAACACTGCATTTGTAAGTGTAACTTCTGGTCGGAACACTGCATTTGTAAGTGTAACTTCTGGTGGGAACACTGCATTTGTAAGTGTAACTTCTGGTTGGAACACTGCATTTGTAAGTGTAACTTCCGGTCGGAACACTGCATTTGTAAGTGTAACTTCTGGTCGGAACACTGCATTTGTAAGTGTAACTTCTGGTCGGAACACTGCATTTGTAAGTGTAACTTCTGGTCGGGACACTGCATTTGTAAGTGTAACTTCTGGTCGGAACACTGCATTTGTAAGTGTAACTTCTGGTCGGAACACTGCATTTGTAAGTGTAACTTCTGGTCGGAACACTGCATTTGTAAGTGTAACTTCCGGTCGGAACACTGCATTTGTAAGTGTAACTTCCGGTCGGAACATTGCATTTGTAAGTGTAACTTCTGGTCGGAACACTGCATTTGTAAGTGTAACTTCTGGTGGGAACACTGCATTTGTAAGTGTAACTTCTGGTCGGAACACTGCATTTGTAAGTGTAACTTCTGGTCGGAACACTGCATTTGTAAGTGTAACTTCTGGTCGGAACACTGCATTTGTAAGTGTAACTTCTGGTCGGAACACTGCATTTGTAAGTGTAACTTCTGGTCGGAACACTGCATTTGTAAGTGTAACTTCTGGTGGGAACACTGCACTTGTAAGTGTAACTTCTGGTCGGAACACTGCATTTGTAAGTGTAACTTCTGGTCGGAACACTGCATTTGTAAGTGTAACTTCTAGTCGGAACACTGCATTTGTAAGTGTAACTTCTGGTGGGAACACTGCATTTGTAAGTGTAACTTCTGGTCGGAACACTGCATTTGTAAGTGTAACTTCTGGTCGGAACACTGCATTTGTAAGTGTAACTTCTGGTCGGAACACTGCATTTGTAAGTGTAACTTCTGGTCGGAACACTGCATTTGTAAGTGTAACTTCTGGTCGGAACACTGCATTTGTAAGTGTAACTTCTGGTCGGAACACTGCATTTGTAAGTGTAACTTCTGGTGGGAACACTGCATTTGTAAGTGTAACTTCTGGTCGGAACACTGCATTTGTAAGTGTAACTTCTGGTGGGAACACTGCATTTGTAAGTGTAACTTCTGGTTGGAACACTGCATTTGTAAGTGTAACTTCCGGTCAGAACACTGCATTTGTAAGTGTAACTTCTGGTCGGAACACTGCATTTGTAAGTGTAACTTCTGGTCGGAACACTGCATTTGTAAGTGTAACTTCTGGTCGGAACACTGCATTTGTAAGTGTAACTTCTGGTCGGAACACTGCATTTGTAAGTGTAACTTCTGGTCGGAACACTGCATTTGTAAGTGTAATTTCTGGTCGGAACACTGCATTTGTAAGTGTAACTTCTAGTCGGAACACTGCATTTGTAAGTGTAACTTCTGGTCGGAACACTGCATTTGTAAGTGTAACTTCTAGTCGGAACACTGCATTTGTAAGTGTAACTTCTGGTCGGAACACTGCATTTGTAAGTGTAACTTCTGGTGGGAACACTGCATTTGTAAGTGTAACTTCTGGTCGGAACACTGCATTTGTAAGTGTAACTTCTGGTGGGAACACTGCATTTGTAAGTGTAACTTCTGGTCGGAACACTGCATTTGTAAGTGTAACTTCCGGTCGGAACACTGCATTTGTAAGTGTAACTTCTGGTCGGAACACTGCATTTGTAAGTGTAACTTCCGGTCGGAACACTGCATTTGTAAGTGTAACTTCTGGTCGGAACACTGCATTTGTAAGTGTAACTTCTGGTCGGGACACTGCATTTGTAAGTGTAACTTCTGGTCGGAACACTGCATTTGTAAGTGTAACTTCTGGTCGGAACACTGCATTTGTAAGTGTAACTTCTGGTCGGAACACTGCATTTGTAAGTGTAACTTCTGGTCGGAACACTGCATTTGTAAGTGTAACTTCTGGTGGGAACACTGCATTTGTAAGTGTAACTTCTGGTCGGAACACTGCATTTGTAAGTGTAACTTCTGGTGGGAACACTGCATTTGTAAGTGTAACTTCTGGTCGGAACACTGCATTTGTAAGTGTAACTTCTGGTGGGAACACTGCATTTGTAAGTGTAACTTCTGGTAGGAACACTGCATTTGTAAGTTCAACTTCTAGTCGGAACACTGCATTTGTAAGTGTAACTTCTGGTCGGAACACTGCATTTGTAAGTGTAACTTCTGGTCGGAACACTGCATTTGTAAGTGTAACTTCTGGTGGGAACACTGCATTTGTAAGTGTAACTTCTGGTCGGAACACTGCATTTGTAAGTGTAACTTCTGGTCGGAACACTGCATTTGTAAGTGTAACTTCTGGTCGGAACACTGCATTTGTAAGTGTAACTTCTAGTCGGAACACTGCATTTGTAAGTATAACTTCTGGTCGGAACACTGCATTTGTAAGTGTAACTTCTGGTCGGAACACTGCATTTGTAAGTGTAACTTCTGGTCGGAACACTGCATTTGTAAGTGTAACTTCTAGTCGGAACACTGCATTTGTAAGTGTAACTTCTGGTCGGAACACTGCATTTGTAAGTGTAACCTCTGGTGGGAACACTGCATTTGTAAGTGTAACTTCTGGTCGGAACACTGCATTTGTAAGTGTAACTTCTGGTCGGAACACTGCATTTATAAGTGTAACTTCTGGTCGGAACACTGCATTTGTAAGTGTAACTTCTGGTCGGAACACTGCATTTGTAAGTGTAACTTCTGGTCGGAACACTGCATTTGTAAGTGTAACTTCTGGTGGGAACACTGCATTTGTAAGTGTAACTTCTGGTCGGAACACTGCATTTGTAAGTGTAACTTCTGGTGGGAACACTGCATTTGTAAGTGTAACTTCTGGTTGGAACACTGCATTTGTAAGTGTAACTTCCGGTCGGAACACTGCATTTGTAAGTGTAACTTCTGGTCGGAACACTGCATTTGTAAGTGTAACTTCCGGTCGGAACACTGCATTTGTAAGTGTAACTTCTGGTCGGAACACTGCATTTGTAAGTGTAACTTCTGGTCGGAACACTGCATTTGTAAGTGTAACTTCTGGTCGGAACACTGCATTTGTAAGTGTAACTTCTAGTCGGAACACTGCATTTGTAAGTGTAACTTCTGGTCGGAACACTGCATTTGTAAGTGTAACTTCTAGTCGGAACACTGCATTTGTAAGTGTAACTTCTGGTCGGAACACTGCATTTGTAAGTGTAACTTCTGGTGGGAACACTGCATTTGTAAGTGTAACTTCTGGTCGGAACACTGCATTTGTAAGTGTAACTTCTGGTCGGAACACTGCATTTGTAAGTGTAACTTCTGGTCGGAACACTTCATTTGTAAGTGTAACTTCTGGTCGGAACACTGCATTTGTAAGTGTAACTTCTGGTCGGAACACTGCATTTGTAAGTGTAACTTCTGGTCGGAACACTGCATTTGTAATGCCGCGTACACACGACCGCTTTTCTCAACGAGAAAAACTGCATTTTTTTTTCGCCGAGAAAAACGATCGTCTGTGGGCTTCATGTCGTTTTTCTCGTCTAGAAAAACGGCATAAAAAATGACGAGAAAATTTAGAACATGTTCTAAATTTTCTCATCGTTTTTTCCAGCATTTTTTTCCGCGGCAGTTTTCCCATAGGGAAACACTGCCGCGGAGCCCACAGTCGGTCGTTTTTCTCGTCAAGAGAAAAAATGACGGGAAAAACGACCGTGTGTAGGGAACCAAGCGGTTCCCTCGTTTTTCCTGTCATTATTCACGGCGGTTTTTTAACCGCCGTGAATAATGATCGTGTGTACGCGGCATTAGTGTAACTTCTGGTCGGAACACTGCATTTGTAAGTGTAACTTCTGGTCGGAACACTGCATTTGTAAGTGTAACTTCTGGTCGGAACACTGCATTTGTAAGTGTAACTTCTGGTCGGAACACTGCATTTGTAAGTGTAACTTCTGGTCGGAACACTGCATTTGTAAGTGTAACTTCTGGTCGGAACACTGCATTTGTAAGTGTAACTTCTAGTCGGAACACTGCATTTGTAAGTGTAACTTCTGGTCGGAACACTGCATTTGTAAGTGTAACTTCTGGTGGGAACACTGCATTTGTAAGTGTAACTTCTGGTCGGAACACTGCATTTGTAAGTGTAACTTCTGGTCGGAACACTGCATTTGTAAGTGTAACTTCTGGTCGGAACACTGCATTTGTAAGTGTAACTTCTGGTCGGAACACTGCATTTGTAAGTGTAACTTCTGGTCGGAACACTGCATTTGTAAGTGTAACTTCTGGTCGGAACACTGCATTTGTAAGTGTAACTTCTGGTCGGAACACTGCATTTGTAAGTGTAACTTCTGGTGGGAACACTGCATTTGTAAGTGTAACTTCTGGTGGGAACACTGCATTTGTAAGTGTAACTTCTGGTCGGAACACTGCATTTGTAAGTGTAACTTCTGGTCGGAACACTGCATTTGTAAGTGTAACTTCTGGTCGGAACACTGCATTTGTAAGTGTAACTTCTAGTCGGAACACTGCATTTGTAAGTATAACTTTTGGTCGGAACACTGCATTTGTAAGTGTAAATTCTGGTCGGAACACTGCATTTGTAAGTGTAACTTCTGGTGGGAACACTGCATTTGTAAGTGTAACTTCTGGTCGGAACACTGCATTTGTAAGTTCAACTTCTAGTCGGAACACTGCATTTGTAAGTGTAACTTCTGGTCGGAACACTGCATTTGTAAGTGTAACTTCTGGTCAGAACACTGCATTTGTAAGTGTAACTTCTGGTGGGAACACTGCATTTGTAAGTGTAACTTCTGGTCGGAACACTGCATTTGTAAGTGTAACTTCTGGTCGGAACACTGCATTTGTAAGTGTAACTTCTGGTCGGAACACTTCATTTGTAAATGTAACTTCTGGTCGGAACACTGCATTTGTAAGTGTAACTTCTGGTCGGAACACTGCATTTGTAAGTGTAACTTCTGGTCGGAACACTGCATTTGTAATGCCGCGTACACACGACCGCTTTTCTCGACGAGAAAAACTGCATTTTTTTTTCGCCGAGAAAAACGATCGTCTGTGGGCTTTATGTCGTTTTTCTCGTCTAGAAAAACGGCATAAAAAATGACGAGAAAATTTAGAACATGTTCTAAATTTTCTCATCGTTTTTTCCAGCATTTTTTTCCGTGGCAGTTTTCCCATAGGGAAACACTGCCGCGGAGCCCACAGACGGTCGTTTTTCTCGTCAAGAGAAAAAATGACGGGAAAAACGACCGTGTGTAGGGAACCAAGCGGTTCCCTCGTTTTTCCTGTCATTACTCACGGCGGTTTTTTAACCGCCGTGAATAATGATCGTGTGTACGCGGCATTAGTGTAACTTCTGGTCGGAACACTGCATTTGTAAGTGTAACTTCTGGTCGGAACACTGCATTTGTAAGTGTAACTTCTGGTCGGAACACTGCATTTGTAAGTGTAACTTCTGGTCGGAACACTGCATTTGTAAGTGTAACTTCTGGTCGGAACACTGCATTTGTAAGTGTAACTTCTGGTCGGAACACTGCATTTGTAAGTGTAACTTCTGGTCGGAACACTGCATTTGTAAGTGTAACTTCTGGTCGGAACACTGCATTTGTAAGTGTAACTTCTGGTGGGAACACTGCATTTGTAAGTGTAACTTCTGGTCGGAACACTGCATTTGTAAGTGTAACTTCTGGTGGGAACACTGCATTTGTAAGTGTAACTTCTGGTGGGAACACTGCATTTGTAAGTGTAACTTCTGGTCGGAACACTGCATTTGTAAGTGTAACTTCTGGTGGGAACACTGCATTTGTAAGTGTAACTTCTGGTCGGAACACTGCATTTGTAAGTGTAACTTCTGGTGGGAACACTGCATTTGTAAGTGTAACTTCTGGTCGGAACACTGCATTTGTAAGTGTAACTTCTGGTCGGAACACTGCATTTGTAAGTGTAACTTCTGGTCGGAACACTGCATTTGTAAGTGTAACTTCTGGTCGGAACACTGCATTTGTAAGTGTAACTTCTGGTCGGAACACTGCATTTGTAAGTGTAACTTCTGGTGGGAACACTGCATTTGTAAGTGTAACTTCTGGTCGGAACACTGCATTTGTAAGTGTAACTTCTGGTGGGAACACTGCATTTGTAAGTGTAACTTCTGGTGGGAACACTGCATTTGTAAGTGTAACTTCTGGTCGGAACACTGCATTTGTAAGTGTAACTTCTGGTCGGAACACTGCATTTGTAAGTGTAACTTCTAGTCGGAACACTGCATTTGTAAGTCTAACTTTTGGCCGGAACACTGCATTTGTAAGTGTAACTTCTGGTCGGAACACTGCATTTGTAAGTGTAACTTCTGGTGGGAACACTGCATTTGTAAGTGTAACTTCTGGTCGGAACACTGCATTTGTAAGTTCAACTTCTAGTCGGAACACTGCATTTGTAAGTGTAACTTCTGGTCGGAACACTGCATTTGTAAGTGTAACTTCTGGTCGGAACACTGCATTTGTAAGTGTAACTTCTGGTGGGAACACTGCATTTGTAAGTGTAACTTCTGGTCGGAACACTGCATTTGTAAGTGTAACTTCTGGTCGGAACACTGCATTTGTAAGTGTAACTTCTGGTCGGAACACTTCATTTGTAAATGTAACTTCTGGTCGGAACACTGCATTTGTAAGTGTAACTTCTGGTCGGAACACTGCATTTGTAAGTGTAACTTCTGGTCGGAACACTGCATTTGTAATGCCGCGTACACACGCCCGCTTTTCTCGACGAGAAAAACTGCATTTTTTTTTTCGCCGAGAAAAACGATCGTCTGTGGGCTTTATGTCGTTTTTCTCGTCTAGAAAAACGGCATAAAAAATGACGAGAAAATTTAGAACATGTTCTAAATTTTCTCATCGTTTTTTCCAGCATTTTTTTCCGCGGCAGTTTTCCCATAGGGAAACACTGCCGCGGAGCCCACAGACGGTCGTTTTTCTCGTCAAGAGAAAAAATGACGGGAAAAACGACCGTGTGTAGGGAACCAAGCGGTTCCCTCGTTTTTCCTGTCATTACTCACGGCGGTTTTTTAACCGCCGTGAATAATGATCGTGTGTACGCGGCATTAGTGTAACTTCTGGTCGGAACACTGCATTTGTAAGTGTAACTTCTGGTCGGAACACTGCATTTGTAAGTGTAACTTCTGGTCGGAACACTGCATTTGTAAGTGTAACTTCTGGTCGGAACACTGCATTTGTAAGTGTAACTTCTGGTCGGAACACTGCATTTGTAAGTGTAACTTCTGGTCGGAACACTGCATTTGTAAGTGTAACTTCCGGTCGGAACACTGCATTTGTAAGTGTAACTTCCGGTCGGAACACTGCATTTGTAAGTGTAACTTCTGGTCGGAACACTGCATTTGTAAGTGTAACTTCTGGTGGGAACACTGCATTTGTAAGTGTAACTTCTGGTCGGAACACTGCATTTGTAAGTGTAACTTCTGGTCGGAACACTGCATTTGTAAGTGTAACTTCTGGTCAGAACACTGCATTTGTAAGTGTAACTTCTGGTGGGAACACTGCATTTGTAAGTGTAACTTCTGGTCGGAACACTGCATTTGTAAGTGTAACTTCTGGTGGGAACACTGCATTTGTAAGTGTAACTTCTGGTGGGAACACTGCATTTGTAAGTGTAACTTCTGGTCGGAACACTGCATTTGTAAGTGTAACTTCTGGTGGGAACACTGCATTTGTAAGTGTAACTTCTGGTCGGAACACTGCATTTGTAAGTGTAACTTCTGGTGGGAACACTGCATTTGTAAGTGTAACTTCTGGTCGGAACACTGCATTTGTAAGTGTAACTTCTGGTCGGAACACTGCATTTGTAAGTGTAACTTCTGGTCGGAACACTGCATTTGTAAGTGTAACTTCTGGTCGGAACACTGCATTTGTAAGTGTAACTTCTGGTGGGAACACTGCATTTGTAAGTGTAACTTCTGGTCGGAACACTGCATTTGTAAGTGTAACTTCTGGTGGGAACACTGCATTTGTAAGTGTAACTTCTGGTGGGAACACTGCATTTGTAAGTGTAACTTCTGGTCGGAACACTGCATTTGTAAGTGTAACTTCTGGTCGGAACACTGCATTTGTAAGTGTAACTTCTAGTCGGAACACTGCATTTGTAAGTATAACTTTTGGCCGGAACACTGCATTTGTAAGTGTAACTTCTGGTCGGAACACTGCATTTGTAAGTGTAACTTCTGGTGGGAACACTGCATTTGTAAGTGTAACTTCTGGTCGGAACACTGCATTTGTAAGTTCAACTTCTAGTCGGAACACTGCATTTGTAAGTGTAACTTCTGGTCGGAACACTGCATTTGTAAGTGTAACTTCTGGTCGGAACACTGCATTTGTAAGTGTAACTTCTGGTGGGAACACTGCATTTGTAAGTGTAACTTCTGGTCGGAACACTGCATTTGTAAGTGTAACTTCTGGTCGGAACACTGCATTTGTAAGTGTAACTTCTGGTCGGAACACTTCATTTGTAAATGTAACTTCTGGTCGGAACACTGCATTTGTAAGTGTAACTTCTGGTCGGAACACTGCATTTGTAAGTGTAACTTCTGGTCGGAACACTGCATTTGTAATGCCGCGTACACACGCCCGCTTTTCTCGACGAGAAAAACTGCATTTTTTTTTTCGCCGAGAAAAACGATCGTCTGTGGGCTTTATGTCGTTTTTCTCGTCTAGAAAAACGGCATAAAAAATGACGAGAAAATTTAGAACATGTTCTAAATTTTCTCATCGTTTTTTCCAGCATTTTTTTCCGCTGCAGTTTTCCCATAGGGAAACACTGCCGCGGAGCCCACAGACGGTCGTTTTTCTCGTCAAGAGAAAAAATGACGGGAAAAACGACCGTGTGTAGGGAACCAAGCGGTTCCCTCGTTTTTCCTGTCATTACTCACGGCGGTTTTTTAACCGCCGTGAATAATGATCGTGTGTACGCGGCATTAGTGTAACTTCTGGTCGGAACACTGCATTTGTAAGTGTAACTTCTGGTCGGAACACTGCATTTGTAAGTGTAACTTCTGGTCGGGACACTGCATTTGTAAGTGTAACTTCTGGTCGGAACACTGCATTTGTAAGTGTAACTTCTGGTCGGAACACTGCATTTGTAAGTGTAACTTCTGGTCGGAACACTGCATTTGTAAGTGTAACTTCCGGTCGGAACACTGCATTTGTAAGTGTAACTTCTGGTCGGAACACTGCATTTGTAAGTGTAACTTCTGGTGGGAACACTGCATTTGTAAGTGTAACTTCTGGTCGGAACACTGCATTTGTAAGTGTAACTTCTGGTCGGAACACTGCATTTGTAAGTGTAACTTCTGGTCGGAACACTGCATTTGTAAGTGTAACTTCTGGTCGGAACACTGCATTTGTAAGTGTAACTTCTGGTCGGAACACTGCATTTGTAAGTGTAACTTCTGGTGGGAACACTGCATTTGTAAGTGTAACTTCTGGTCGGAACACTGCATTTGTAAGTGTAACTTCTGGTGGGAACACTGCATTTGTAAGTGTAACTTCTGGTCGGAACACTGCATTTGTAAGTGTAACTTCTGGTCGGAACACTGCATTTGTAAGTGTAACTTCTGGTCGGAACACTGCATTTGTAAGTGTAACTTCTAGTCGGAACACTGCATTTGTAAGTATAACTTCTGGTCGGAACACTGCATTTGTAAGTGTAACTTCTGGTCGGAACACTGCATTTGTAAGTGTAACTTCTGGTCGGAACACTGCATTTGTAAGTGTAACTTCTAGTCGGAACACTGCATTTGTAAGTGTAACTTCTGGTCGGAACACTGCATTTGTAAGTGTAACTTCTGGTGGGAACACTGCATTTGTAAGTGTAACTTCTGGTCGGAACACTGCATTTGTAAGTGTAACTTCTGGTCGGAACACTGCATTTGTAAGTGTAACTTCTGGTCGGAACACTGCATTTGTAAGTGTAACTTCTGGTCGGAACACTGCATTTGTAAGTGTAACTTCTGGTCGGAACACTGCATTTGTAAGTGTAACTTCTGGTCGGAACACTGCATTTGTAAGTGTAACTTCTGGTGGGAACACTGCATTTGTAAGTGTAACTTCTGGTCGGAACACTGCATTTGTAAGTGTAACTTCTGGTGGGAACACTGCATTTGTAAGTGTAACTTCTGGTCGGAACACTGCATTTGTAAGTGTAACTTCTGGTCGGAACACTGCATTTGTAAGTGTAACTTCTGGTCGGAACACTGCATTTGTAAGTGTAACTTCTAGTCGGAACACTGCATTTGTAAGTGTAACTTCTGGTCGGAACACTGCATTTGTAAGTGTAACTTCTGGTCGGAACACTGCATTTGTAAGTGTAACTTCTGGTCGGAACACTGCATTTGTAAGTGTAACTTCTGGTCGGAACACTGCATTTGTAAGTGTAACTTCTGGTCGGAACACTGCATTTGTAAGTGTAACTTCTAGTCGGAACACTGCATTTGTAAGTGTAATTTCTGGTCGGAACACTGCATTTGTAAGTGTAACTTCTAGTCGGAACACTGCATTTGTAAGTGTAACTTCTGGTCGGAACACTGCATTTGTAAGTGTAACTTCTGGTCGGAACACTGCATTTGTAAGTGTAACTTCTGGTCGGAACACTGCATTTGTAAGTGTAACTTCTAGTCGGAACACTGCATTTGTAAGTGTAACTTCTGGTCGGAACACTGCATTTGTAAGTGTAACTTCTGGTGGGAACACTGCATTTGTAAGTGTAACTTCTGGTCGGAACACTGCATTTGTAAGTGTAACTTCTGGTCGGAACACTGCATTTGTAAGTGTAACTTCTGGTCGGAACACTGCATTTGTAAGTGTAACTTCTGGTCGGAACACTGCATTTGTAAGTGTAACTTCTGGTCGGAACACTGCATTTGTAAGTGTAACTTCTGGTCGGAACACTGCATTTGTAAGTGTAACTTCTGGTCGGAACACTGCATTTGTAAGTGTAACTTCTGGTGGGAACACTGCATTTGTAAGTGTAACTTCTGGTCGGAACACTGCATTTGTAAGTGTAACTTCTGGTGGGAACACTGCATTTGTAAGTGTAACTTCTGGTCGGAACACTGCATTTGTAAGTGCAACTTCTGGTCGGAACACTGCATTTGTAAGTGTAACTTCTGGTCGGAACACTGCATTTGTAAGTGTAACTTCTAGTCGGAACACTGCATTTGTAAGTATAACTTTTGGTTGGAACACTGCATTTGTAAGTGTAACTTCTGGTCGGAACACTGCATTTGTAAGTGTAACTTCTGGTCGGAACACTTCATTTGTAAATGTAACTTCTGGTCGGAACACTGCATTTGTAAGTGTAACTTCTGGTCGGAACACTGCATTTGTAAGTGTAACTTCTGGTCGGAACACTGCATTTGTAAGTGTAACTTCTGGTCGGAACACTGCATTTGTAAGTGTAACTTCTGGTGGGAACACTGCATTTGTAAGTGTAACTTCTGGTCGGAACACTGCATTTGTAAGTGTAACTTCTGGTCGGAACACTGCATTTGTAAGTGTAACTTCTGGTCGGAACACTTCATTTGTAAATGTAACTTCTCGTCGGAACACTGCATTTGTAAGTGTAACTTCTGGTCGGAACACTGCATTTGTAAGTGTAACTTCTGGTCGGAACACTGCATTTGTAATGCCGCGTACACACGACCGCTTTTCTCGACGAGAAAAACTGCATTTTTTTTTCGCCGAGAAAAACGATCGTCTGTGGGCTTTATGTCGTTTTTCTCGTCTAGAAAAACGGCATAAAAAATGACGAGAAAATTTAGAACATGTTCTAAATTTTCTCATCGTTTTTTCCAGCATTTTTTTCCGCGGCAGTTTTCCCATAGGGAAACACTGCCGCGGAGCCCACAGACGGTCGTTTTTCTCGTCAAGAGAAAAAATGACGGGAAAAACGACCGTGTGTAGGGAACCAAGCGGTTCCCTCGTTTTTCCTGTCATTACTCACGGCGGTTTTTTAACCGCCGTGAATAATGATCGTGTGTACGCGGCATTAGTGTAACTTCTGGTCGGAACACTGCATTTGTAAGTGTAACTTCTGGTCGGAACACTGCATTTGTAAGTGTAACTTCTGGTCGGGACACTGCATTTGTAAGTGTAACTTCTGGTCGGAACACTGCATTTGTAAGTGTAACTTCTGGTCGGAACACTGCATTTGTAAGTGTAACTTCTGGTCGGAACACTGCATTTGTAAGTGTAACTTCCGGTCGGAACACTGCATTTGTAAGTGTAACTTCCGGTCGGAACATTGCATTTGTAAGTGTAACTTCTGGTCGGAACACTGCATTTGTAAGTGTAACTTCTGGTGGGAACACTGCATTTGTAAGTGTAACTTCTGGTCGGAACACTGCATTTGTAAGTGTAACTTCTGGTCGGAACACTGCATTTGTAAGTGTAACTTCTGGTCGGAACACTGCATTTGTAAGTGTAACTTCTGGTCGGAACACTGCATTTGTAAGTGTAACTTCTGGTCGGAACACTGCATTTGTAAGTGTAACTTCTGGTGGGAACACTGCACTTGTAAGTGTAACTTCTGGTCGGAACACTGCATTTGTAAGTGTAACTTCTGGTGGGAACACTGCATTTGTAAGTGTAACTTCTGGTGGGAACACTGCATTTCTAAGTGTAACTTCTGGTGGGAACACTGCATTTGTAAGTGTAACTTCTGGTCGGAACACTGCATTTGTAAGTTCAACTTCTAGTCGGAACACTGCATTTGTAAGTGTAACTTCTGGTCGGAACACTGCATTTGTAAGTGTAACTTCTGGTCGGAACACTGCATTTGTAAGTGTAACTTCTGGTGGGAACACTGCATTTGTAAGTCTAACTTCTGGTCGGAACACTGCATTTGTAAGTGTAACTTCTGGTCGGAACACTGCATTTGTAAGTGTAACTTCTGGTCGGAACACTGCATTTGTAAGTGTAACTTCTAGTCGGAACACTGCATTTGTAAGTATAACTTCTGGTCGGAACACTGCATTTGTAAGTGTAACTTCTGGTCGGAACACTGCATTTGTAAGTGTAACTTCTGGTCGGAACACTGCATTTGTAAGTGTAACTTCTAGTCGGAACACTGCATTTGTAAGTGTAACTTCTGGTGGGAACACTGCATTTGTAAGTGTAACTTCTGGTCGGAACACTGCATTTGTAAGTGTAACTTCTGGTCGGAACACTGCATTTGTAAGTGTAACTTCTGGTCGGAACACTGCATTTGTAAGTGTAACTTCTGGTCGGAACACTGCATTTGTAAGTGTAACTTCTGGTCAGAACACTGCATTTGTAAGTGTAACTTCTGGTCGGAACACTGCATTTGTAAGTGTAACTTCTGGTGGGAACACTGCATTTGTAAGTGTAACTTCTGGTCGGAACACTGCATTTGTAAGTGTAACTTCTGGTGGGAACACTGCATTTGTAAGTGTAACTTCTGGTTGGAACACTGCATTTGTAAGTGTAACTTCCGGTCGGAACACTGCATTTGTAAGTGTAACTTCTGGTCGGAACACTGCATTTGTAAGTGTAACTTCTGGTCGGAACACTGCATTTGTAAGTGTAACTTCTGGTCGGAACACTGCATTTGTAAGTGTAACTTCTGGTCGGAACACTGCATTTGTAAGTGTAATTTCTGGTCGGAACACTGCATTTGTAAGTGTAACTTCTAGTCAGAACACTGCATTTGTAAGTGTAACTTCTGGTCGGAACACTGCATTTGTAAGTGTAACTTCTAGTCGGAACACTGCATTTGTAAGTGTAACTTCTGGTCGGAACACTGCATTTGTAAGTGTAATTTCTGGTCGGAACACTGCATTTGTAAGTGTAACTTCTAGTCAGAACACTGCATTTGTAAGTGTAACTTCTGGTCGGAACACTGCATTTGTAAGTGTAACTTCTAGTCGGAACACTGCATTTGTAAGTGTAACTTCTGGTCGGAACACTGCATTTGTAAGTGTAACTTCTGGTGGGAACACTGCATTTGTAAGTGTAACTTCTGGTCGGAACACTGCATTTGTAAGTGTAACTTCTGGTGGGAACACTGCATTTGTAAGTGTAACTTCTGGTCGGAACACTGCATTTGTAAGTGTAACTTCTGGTCGGAACACTGCATTTGTAAGTGTAACTTCTGGTGGGAACACTGCATTTGTAAGTGTAACTTCTGGTCGGAACACTGCATTTGTAAGTGTAACTTCTGGTCGGAACACTGCATTTGTAAGTGTAACTTCTGGTCGGAACACTGCATTTGTAAGTGTAACTTCTAGTCGGAACACTGCATTTGTAAGTATAACTTCTGGTCGGAACACTGCATTTGTAAGTGTAACTTCTGGTCGGAACACTGCATTTGTAAGTGTAACTTCTGGTCGGAACACTGCATTTGTAAGTGTAACTTCTAGTCGGAACACTGCATTTGTAAGTGTAACTTCTGGTCGGAACACTGCATTTGTAAGTGTAACTTCTGGTGGGAACACTGCATTTGTAAGTGTAACTTCTGGTCGGAACACTGCATTTGTAAGTGTAACTTCTGGTCGGAACACTGCATTTGTAAGTGTAACTTCTGGTCGGAACACTGCATTTGTAAGTGTAACTTCTGGTCGGAACACTGCATTTGTAAGTGTAACTTCTGGTCGGAACACTGCATTTGTAAGTGTAACTTCTGGTCGGAACACTGCATTTGTAAGTGTAACTTCTAGTCGGAACACTGCATTTGTAAGTGTAACTTCTGGTCGGAACACTGCATTTGTAAGTGTAACTTCTGGTCGGAACACTGCATTTGTAAGTGTAACTTCTGGTCGGAACACTGCATTTGTAAGTGTAACTTCTGGTCGGAACACTGCATTTGTAAGTGTAACTTCTAGTCGGAACACTGCATTTGTAAGTGTAATTTCTGGTCGGAACACTGCATTTGTAAGTGTAACTTCTAGTCGGAACACTGCATTTGTAAGTGTAACTTCTGGTCGGAACACTGCATTTGTAAGTGTAACTTCTGGTCGGAACACTGCATTTGTAAGTGTAACTTCTGGTCAGAACACTGCATTTGTAAGTGTAACTTCTGGTCGGAACACTGCATTTGTAAGTGTAATTTCTGGTCGGAACACTGCATTTGTAAGTGTAACTTCTA
The DNA here is from genome assembly GCA_029206835.1 of Rana muscosa. Classification (NCBI taxonomy): domain Eukaryota; kingdom Metazoa; phylum Chordata; class Amphibia; order Anura; family Ranidae; genus Rana; species Rana muscosa. Next base: position 404,672,265 of record CM055121.1, read on the forward strand.
GTCAGAACACTGCATTTGTAAGTGTAACTTCTGGTCGGAACACTGCATTTGTAAGTGTAACTTCTAGTCGGAACACTGCATTTGTAAGTGTAACTTCTGGTCGGAACACTGCATTTGTAAGTGTAATTTCTGGTCGGAACACTGCATTTGTAAGTGTAACTTCTGGTCGGAACACTGCATTTGTAAGTGTAACTTCTGGTGGGAACACTGCATTTGTAAGTGTAACTTCTGGTTGGAACACTGCATTTGTAAGTGTAACTTCTGGTCGGAACACTGCATTTGTAAGTGTAACTTCTAGTCGGAACACTGCATTTGTAAGTGTAACTTCTGGTCGGAACACTGCATTTGTAAGTGTAACTTCTGGTGGGAACACTGCATTTGTAAGTGTAACTTCTGGTCGGAACACTGCATTTGTAAGTGTAACTTCCGGTCGGAACACTGCATTTGTAAGTGTAACTTCTGGTCGGAACACTGCATTTGTAAGTGTAACTTCTGGTCGGAACACTGCATTTGTAAGTGTAACTTCTGGTCGGAACACTGCATTTGTAAGTGTAACTTCTGGTCGGGACACTGCATTTGTAAGTGTAACTTCTGGTCGGAACACTGCATTTGTAAGTGTAACTTCTGGTCGGAACACTGCATTTGTAAGTGTAACTTCTGGTCGGAACACTGCATTTGTAAGTGTAACTTCTGGTCGGAACACTGCATTTGTAAGTGTAACTTCTGGTCGGAACACTGCATTTGTAAGTGTAACTTCTGGTCGGAACACTGCATTTGTAAGTGTAACTTCTGGTCGGAACACTGCATTTGTAAGTGTAACTTCTGGTGGGAACACTGCATTTGTAAGTGTAACTTCTGGTCGGAACACTGCATTTGTAAGTGTAACTTCTGGTGGGAACACTGCATTTGTAAGTGTAACTTCTGGTTGGAACACTGCATTTGTAAGTGTAACTTCCGGTCGGAACACTGCATTTGTAAGTGTAACTTCTGGTCGGAACACTGCATTTGTAAGTGTAACTTCTGGTCGGAACACTGCATTTGTAAGTGTAACTTCTAGTCGGAACACTGCATTTGTAAGTGTAACTTCTGGTCGGAACACTGCATTTGTAAGTGTAACTTCTGTTGGGAACACTGCATTTGTAAGTGTAACTTCTGGTCGGAACACTGCATTTGTAAGTGTAACTTCTGGTCGGAACACTGCATTTGTAAGTGTAACTTCTGGTTGGAACACTGCATTTGTAAGTGTAACTTCTGGTCGGAACACTGCATTTGTAAGTGTAACTTCTGGTCGGAACACTGCATTTGTAAGTGTAACTTCTGGTCGGAACACTGCATTTGTAAGTGTAACTTCTGGTGGGAACACTGCATTTGTAAGTGTAACTTCTGGTCGGAACACTGCATTTGTAAGTGTAACTTCTGGTGAGAACACTGCATTTGTAAGTGTAACTTCTGGTTGGAACACTGCATTTGTAAGTGTAACTTCCGGTCGGAACACTGCATTTGTAAGTGTAACTTCTGGTCGGAACACTGCATTTGTAAGTGTAACTTCTGGTCGGAACACTGCATTTGTAAGTGTAACTTCTGGTCGGAACACTGCATTTGTAAGTGTAACTTCTGGTCGGAACACTGCATTTGTAAGTGTAACTTCTGGTCGGAACACTGCATTTGTAAGTGTAACTTCTAGTCGGAACACTGCATTTGTAAGTGTAATTTCTGGTCGGAACACTGCATTTGTAAGTGTAACTTCTAGTCGGAACACTGCATTTGTAAGTGTAACTTCTGGTCGGAACACTGCATTTGTAAGTGTAACTTCTGGTCGGAACACTGCATTTGTAAGTGTAACTTCTGGTCGGAACACTGCATTTGTAAGTGTAACTTCTAGTCGGAACACTGCATTTGTAAGTGTAACTTCTGGTCGGAACACTGCATTTGTAAGTGTAACTTCTGGTCGGAACACTGCATTTGTAAGTGTAACTTCTGGTCGGAACACTGCATTTGTAAGTGTAACTTCTGGTCGGAACACTGCATTTGTAAGTGTAACTTCTAGTCGGAACACTGCATTTGTAAGTGTAATTTCTGGTCGGAACACTGCATTTGTAAGTGTAACTTCTAGTCGGAACACTGCATTTGTAAGTGTAACTTCTGGTCGGAACACTGCATTTGTAAGTGTAACTTCTGGTCGGAACACTGCATTTGTAAGTGTAACTTCTGGTCGGAACACTGCATTTGTAAGTGTAACTTCTGGTCAGAACACTGCATTTGTAAGTGTAACTTCTGGTCGGAACACTGCATTTGTAAGTGTAATTTCTGGTCGGAACACTGCATTTGTAAGTGTAACTTCTAGTCAGAACACTGCATTTGTAAGTGTAACTTCTGGTCGGAACACTGCATTTGTAAGTGTAACTTCTAGTCGGAACACTGCATTTGTAAGTGTAACTTCTGGTCGGAACACTGCATTTGTAAGTGTAATTTCTGGTCGGAACACTGCATTTGTAAGTGTAACTTCTAGTCAGAACACTGCATTTGTAAGTGTAACTTCTGGTCGGAACACTGCATTTGTAAGTGTAACTTCTAGTCGGAACACTGCATTTGTAAGTGTAACTTCTGGTCGGAACACTGCATTTGTAAGTGTAACTTCTGGTGGGAACACTGCATTTGTAAGTGTAACTTCTGGTCGGAACACTGCATTTGTAAGTGTAACTTCTGGTGGGAACACTGCATTTGTAAGTGTAACTTCTGGTCGGAACACTGCATTTGTAAGTGTAACTTCTGGTCGGAACACTGCATTTGTAAGTGTAACTTCTGGTGGGAACACTGCATTTGTAAGTGTAACTTCTGGTCGGAACACTGCATTTGTAAGTGTAACTTCTGGTCGGAACACTGCATTTGTAAGTGTAACTTCTGGTCGGAACACTGCATTTGTAAGTGTAACTTCTAGTCGGAACACTGCATTTGTAAGTATAACTTCTGGTCGGAACACTGCATTTGTAAGTGTAACTTCTGGTCGGAACACTGCATTTGTAAGTGTAACTTCTGGTCGGAACACTGCATTTGTAAGTGTAACTTCTAGTCGGAACACTGCATTTGTAAGTGTAACTTCTGGTCGGAACACTGCATTTGTAAGTGTAACTTCTAGTCGGAACACTGCATTTGTAAGTGTAACTTCTGGTCGGAACACTGCATTTGTAAGTGTAACTTCTGTTGGGAACACTGCATTTGTAAGTGTAACTTCTGGTCGGAACACTGCATTTGTAAGTGTAACTTCTGGTCGGAACACTGCATTTGTAAGTGTAACTTCTGGTTGGAACACTGCATTTGTAAGTGTAACTTCTGGTCGGAACACTGCATTTGTAAGTGTAACTTCTGGTCGGAACACTGCATTTGTAAGTGTAACTTCTGGTCGGAACACTGCATTTGTAAGTGTAACTTCTGGTGGGAACACTGCATTTGTAAGTGTAACTTCTGGTCGGAACACTGCATTTGT